>CM062628.1:10440889-11125889 GCA_025617555.3 Puccinia polysora
ATGATCAACCCAACCAGAGGCTTTTTTAGAAATCAAGGAACTTGGTTTTGCTACAATGGACGGGATTGAAATCATTGCTCCCTCAAGTACTAATAGAACCCAGTGGTTATCATTTAAAAAGGAAATTAAAATTGGATCTGATTCATCAGTAACACCATTTTTTATTGGAGAAAAATTTTCACATGACTCCAATGAAATGAAAAATATAGGTCTGGAATATGTGTCTTCTATGATTTGACCCATATCTAATTTAGCCAGCCATTGTGAGGAGGGAACCTTTTCATTGGTGTCTTAAACATCAATTCTTTGTTGAATCTTTTCAACCTCCTTTGCACCACCAAGCATCTTAATGTAGCATGCTTTATGTTTCTCTAATTTTTCAATCATTTCCTTCCTAACTTTAAACCAACCATGTTCTTCATAACCAAGAGATTTAGCAATGACTCTAAATTTGAAATTCCCATCTCCAATCAGATCCCAAACCCCATCCAAGAACTTATGGAATTTCTTGGGTATTTGATTGAGGTATTTCACGTTTTGTTCCTATCATGAAAACTAAATTATCATTCATTTCTTTAATGAGATAAATTAAATGAATACTCACAAAGGATGAGCTTCTGGTTGAGCTTTGCTGCACATTCTCTTCCTCTGAAGAGGATTCTGATTCCAAATTAAGTGATCCCAATTCATTTTCAGTCTTATCCTCTTAACTATGAAATTCAGATTCAGATTCTGCCAGCTTTGACTAACAATTCATCATTAGTTAGTAACTAAGTTCATTAAACCAAAAAGATGAACATAACCCAAAAGAAAAGACTTGAAATCTTTCATCTTTTCTTGTTTGGAGCCCTTCTAGTTCTTTTTTCCCCCTTGAATTTTTTTTCAACATCCTCACATGGAGATGGTTCTTGCCATGTATCTTTCAATTTTGGCCTGACCCTACTTGATTGTAAGACTTTAGGTTCAAGTCTTGACTTCAATCAATATTTGGTAATCTTCTGAATGATATACTTCAATAAGCTGCTTTGCTCATGATCAGGAGATTCCAAGATCATTGCATTCAATTTTTCACATAATTGAGGAATTCTTAGCATTTCATGGACATTGCACTTGAAAAATTCAAAAGGATCAACCATTAGTGAATTAGGAAGAATTAATCAAAAAGCATTAATCACATAGTGATTTGAAAAATCCAACTTAAACCAACTTACAGAACTAGAACTGCAAGGGTCATAGCCTACCTCCACTGAGGATGAACATCTTTGGGTACCATGGATCCTCTGAATGCTAGAAAGTCACCTATTTGGTGGGAACAGGGCAAACCCATAGTTTTGGAATATGAATTGGTGCACACTTTTCCATCATGATCACATTTGAATTTCTCAAATTGTTCCCTAATAAGATGAATTTCCTCTAAAGATAATTTGTAACCCAATGGTAACAGTTCAGGTGGAAGAACTGTCCCTAACTTAATTCAAGAGTTATAAAGTGATGCATGAACCAATTTAATTTGATTTGAAACTTTTCTGTCATGGCTTTTCCAAACATCCAACAGGTTTCCAAATGAGTTTGCAAGGAATCGTTTGAGATTTGCATGGGCCCCTTCAACCCAAGATGTTGTTTTGCTTCCAAAATCTGGGTTTATACAAGTCCATGCTGTTACAAACGTCTCTTTGATAGGGAAAATTTTGTTTTCCATATACTCGATTACATCCTCATAGTCTTTCAAGAAACACTATACGAGTAAAAAGGTCAGAACCCAAAACTTGTAAGAATAAGAAGCAGTGATTTGGACCTACTCTGAGTTCTGCATGATTGACCTCCGCCTCTTCCTTGGTCTTTGAGGCCCCATACTTTGCCGACAGAGTCATAAAGCTTTTCCATTCTTCAACTTCATTAACAAAGCGCAATTTACAGTTTGCTTGTAGGTTCAAATAAATATATAAACAGAAAATAGATTAATTGATTAAATTAAAAATATGAACAAATGAAAAATATGAAAATGAAAAAGTGTAAATAAATAAATTTAAATAAACTGAAATGAATAAAAAAAGAAATAAATATATCAAAAATAAATTAATTAATTAAATCAAATTAAAAATAAAAATATAGAAAAAATATATCTATAAATAAAATTAAATAATTAATTAAATTAATTTTTTTTTCAATTCACTACCCAAAACGGGTTGTATGGTGCAGTTTGCAACCCAGAATGGGTTGGTGGCGCAGTTTGCAACCCAGAATGGGTTGCATGGCGTGGTTTGGAACCCAGAAGTGGTTGCAAACATTCATTCAGAAGCCACCTGAGTGGCAAATGGCTGTAATTGACTCAAATGGGTTGCAAACGGCAGTTTGCAACATTGCACCATGCAACCTGTTTTGGGTAGTGAATGGGGTTTGCAAGGTTGCAAATTTAACATTTGCCTAAGTATATAATATACAAAAAATGCCCATTTGATTTTTATTTTTGTTTGAATATTCCCAATTTTTATGGTCATTCTTTTATTTATTCTTTGAATTCCTCCAGGCCTTCTTTTTATATTGAAAAAGAGATTTTTTTCTTCAAAATTCAGAAATCATTGAGCTAATTGCTGTCAAAAGACATTCTAAATTCTTCAAATGCATCCCCACATCAACTATTTTACCCTACATTCTTCTCCTTTGAACTCCTCCTTGTGATATTTTTTCTTTTAATACTTTTTTTAAAAATCCCTTGTTCAATTTCTTTACACAGACCCATGCATCTTTTTTGATTGTCGTTTAATATTTTACTTTCTGTTTCTGAAGTATTTTTTTTCAATACATTATTGGCAGAAAGTTCTAAAACCAAGATCAGATTTGACACCACAACTAGGATCCAAATCTATTCTTCAAACATTTCCTCATAGTTGCAAGCTATTTTATGAATGATACAATTGGTTCTGGTTTGTTGTAAGGAGTAGGTGGATGGCTTTTCAGTTTCAAATATCTTGAAAAAACTGGCAATACCCTCAAATTTCAAAACCCATTGGTTTGAATTATCTGTTCTTTCTAATTTATCTCAACACTTACCACCAATCCTTTATGGAACCAATTTAATTCCTTAGGAAGTTGGTTGATAATTCAGCCTTTATATGGACAGATGAGAGATTTGTTTTATTTCAGTTTTTCTCTTAACAAAAGGAAATTTTGGAGTCATGATCTGCTCTGATGCAGACTTCCAACCAAGGATTATGATTCTTTTTTCTAGAAGCCTGAGAAGAATTTTCCAAAAAACATATAAGACATTCATCCGTTACGCCAATTCAATGTTTGGAACTAGGCAGTAAAAATGGCCCCTCTGGCAAAATTTCACTGAGTTTGGTGGTTGAAGCATCACTTATTAATTTATGATTTAAAATGTTTGAATCCTGTAGTGCACAACTACATTTTGGATTTTAAAAGTAGGAAATATTGAATTGAATCTGATGGATTCTTAAGGCTTGGGAGGATTTTGATGAGAACTTTCAAATCTTACAACATTTTAACTTGTTTAAATTAGTCCAATTTCAAATTTGTGACCCAACCAAGTTGAATACAACTTTCACAACTCCCAGGGGGTTGGAAACCCTTGTTTTCAACCCAAAATGGGTTGCAATTGGTGAGCCGCTACCTAAAATAGCTTGCAACTGGGGGTTTGCAACACCCCTGGGGTTGCAAACGTAGTGTTTGGGGGTTGCATGTGTTTTCCAGGCCCATTTGGGGCAAAATAGCCCCAAATGGGACATTTGAGGGGGGAATTGGGGTACCTAGGCTCCCATAGACCACATTTGAGTGCTTTCAACCAAAATTTGGGGATCTTGCTTACTATGTGGGACTTTTGGTCCCCAAAAAGAAACTTGGAAATCAAAAATTCTGCCTATTGGCAAAAAAACTCTTGGCTCAAACCATTTACACACACAACACACACCTTTTGGATAATTTTATTTTAATCAACTCAAAAGTGAGCAAACTTTTGGAGGTTTTGGATTGAAAATTGAATTGAATACTAAATTAATGTTGAATTGTTTTGGTTTATGGGAACAGTGGCAAGCCCAAGCCCTCCCAGATTAAACATGGCTATGTCAAAGGACTTAATTAAAAGTGTACTTAACATGGCTTTGGTGGAATCAAGGGATTTGGGTAGGGATTTGGAAAAGAAAACATTGAAAGCCCCAATTGCATCCCCATCTAGGGTGACAATTGAGGAACAAGATGCTTCTTTAAAACAGGAAAAAGTTTTTTCATCACAACTGGATTTGACTCAAGGTGGTGGGTCACATTTCATGTGTCATTTGACTGTGACGGATTTGGCTTTATCAATACACTGACGTAACCATGTGGAGTATAACTCTAAAAATAAGGGATGCCAGACCTGCTTGACCCTCCTCCTGTGAGAGCCTTTGCTAGTAGGAAAGAATCCAAGATTTATTGTCAGAAATGCTTAGCCATGCATGGCTATGCATTGAGAACTTACAAGTCAAGGAAGGATAAATAGGTTGATCTAGCATGTGACATATTTGGGGTTTATGAAGGGCCATGCCTCACCAAACCTCAAAGGGAAACTCACACTAGGAAGTTTGGGTTTTCATTTCACTGTGATGGATTTGACTTTATCAATAAACTGAAATAACCATGTGGGGTATAACTATGAAAATAAAGGGTGCCAGCCCTGCTTGACTTTCCTCCTTTGAGGGCTTTTGCTAGTAGGAAAGGAGTGCCAAGATTTATGGTCACAAACGGGCAGCCATGCACGGCTACGCATTGACAAATTTCAAGTCAAGGAAGGATAAATACATTTATCTAGTATGTGAAAAATCTGGGGTTTATGAAGGGCCATGCCTCACCAAATTTCAAAGTTAAACTCACACTAGGAAGGTTGGGTGTCAATTCATGATCCATGCAAATAGGAAAGTAGCAGATCCCATGTGGCATCTCTCCATTAGAAATGGCCTTCACAATCATCAACCATCTGAAAGCCCTTCAGTGAATCCTCAACTGAGGAGAATTGAGAAGCAAGCCTTGGATCTACTGAAGGAAGGCATGAAAGATGGGCTCAATATAGTGCAAATTAAAAGTAAGTTGAGCAAGATTGATAGTGGAGAATAAATTGAAAATAGAAAAATCTATAACACTAAGCAGAAGTTAAAACTAGTGGAACTGGAAGGGAAAGGTGTTATGGATCTTCTATTGGAAATGCTCCGGGAATCCTGGTGGGTTTCCAGGTCAAAATTTTGTGGAGAGGTTCACTTAGAGGCTTGATTGTTGGCTCATCCTGAGTTTATAAAACTTTGCTAAAAATTCCATCATATTGCTTTGTTGGATTTTACTTATAAAACAAATAGTTACAACATCTCTCTATTGCATTTTGTAGGAATTACTGCCAAAAAAAAACTTTGACAAAGGGTTTTGTTTTTATAACAAAAGAAACATATGAGTTCTATATTTGGGAATTGAATGCATTGAAGGAGCTGCCTTATAATCCCAACAGGCTTCCCAAAGTATTTGTGACCAACCGTGAAAAAGCTCTTATTTTTGCAATTGAAAAAATTTTCCCTGAGTCATCTAGAAAGTTTTGCTCCTGGCACTTGTCTAAAAACATTCAATCAAACTGTAAATTGCGCTTCATTAATGATAATGAAGGATGGAAAAGTTTTATGACTCTTTGGACAAATTAAGGGGCCTCTAAAACCAAGGGGGAGGCAGAAGTCACTGATGCAGAACTCAGAGTATGCCAATTCATTTCTTCTTTTATTGATCTCAGGTGGGATAGCTTACTTTGAAACTTGTATAAATTTTTTCTTGAAGGACCGTGAGGATGTTCTTGCGTATATGGAAAAGAATATTTTCCCTATAAAATAGATGTTTTTGGTGGTGTGGACTTGTGTCAACCCAGACCTTGGAAATAAAACAAGGTCTTGGGTAGAAGGGGCCAACGCTACTTTCAAACAATTACTTGAAGGTGTTATAATTATGGCCTGCAATTAGCTTAGTCAAATGAGCAGTATTGAAAGCAAAAGAAATTCTGCACACCTTGTGTCAATAATTTCTAATGGGCTCTCACAATGGGGCAATACATTGGATGATATCAGTGATGAATTTGATTGGATGATGAATGGATGATAGAAAACAGCATGGAGAAGAGCTCCTTAAGTACAAAAGATTGTCCTCTTGTGATCCCATGATACAACAAGCAAAAAGGCAAAGTTTCCACTCCAAAGGAGCTCTACAGGCTCTATAGGCCTTTTTACTTGGTTTGGGCTACATCAGCCCGCATGGCATCAGTCCCTGTACCCTAACAAACAGCCTTTTCCGGTCATTTCTGGTGTTTCCACCTTAAGGGGCTGAACCAGCCCCTTAACTGTTCAAACCCATGGCTGGTTGTCTGTTACAACCGGCCTGTTACCTCACATGCTGGCTGGTTTCCTCATGCAACCAGCCCCTAGCCATACAAATGGCCAGGTGGGACCCAGGGCACACCTGGGTCTGGTCTCAGACACACATGGGGGGGGTGTAACCGGAGGACATGCCGCCCCCCCCCCCCTCTTTCACTCAAATCCCTGGAGGGGGCAGTCAAATCCCCCTACCAGGGGCCCTGGAGGTTGATACCCCCAGGGCATTGTCAAGGTAGGTGGGCTGGGGGGTGGTCAAATCCCCTCCAGCCCATCGCTCCTCCCCCTTGGTAAAGGAGGGGGGGAGAGCACCCCTTTGATTGTGGGGGGGGTGGTCAATTCCCCCCCACCGCCGGTCACCTTGCTGCAACCAGCCAAGCCACCACATTTGGTGGGAGGGTGATCAGGTCCCCCCCACCCTGACCGGTTGCTGGCTGGTTCAACCCAGCCAGCCCTTCCTCCTCCTCCTTGCAATGGCAAGCAAGGGGAGGGGGAGGAGCCGGGGCCATTGGCCCCAGCTCTGTGGCCGCCACCCGGGGTGGGGGGACTCCATTTTGAGTCCCCCTGCCCCCTACAACGGCCCCGCGCGGGCCGTTGGGCCCCATAAACGGGCCTTAAGCAAAAACAGTGACCCCAAGCAGGCTGCAACACGGGTGGCAGCCCCAAATGGGCGGCAATATGGGTGGCAGCCCCTAATGGGCTGCCCCAAGCCCAAAAAGTGAGTTCAACATACTTCGGCGGGCCAGCCTTTCTGGCTAATTATGTCCAAAATAAACCTTGGGCCCAATTATGCCCATACAAGCCCATCTGGCTGTATTTGTCCATATACCCCACCGGCCCATTCGGGCCCATGTACCAATAGGCCTGTTTCATGCGTTTTAAGGCGAGTTTCCCCAAATCCGTGACATCCACACAGGCATGTATGATCTGTGTGTGTGTCCAATGGGCCGCAGAGACCCACATGTGCATCCCATTTGGATTACACTCATACGTAGCACATGTGTAAGTGCATACGTATTTTAACAGTGAGATCTTTGGGGAAAATTTTGGATTTGTATAAAACCTTGAAGGAACTATTGAAAGTCAGAACAAATCAGTCTATGCAACACTCAAAAACTCTTGAATAAAGTTGGGTACAGGTATTCCAACAGAACTATTACCTTTGGGTTACAAATTGGCAATTGAGAAAATTAAACTCATTTGGAAACAATTTGACAAGTTAGTGAAAGCATGATGGCAAGGTGTGCTCCAATTCATATTCAAAAACAATGGGCTTGCATTTTTCCCACATTTTATTTGTAATACTAGCATTAAGAGGATCCGTGGTTCCAGAGGATTTTCATCCTCAGTGGCAGTTAGACTATGACCCTTCCAATGAAGTAATTGGGATTTTTTGAAGGGTACAAATGATTGGATTGAAAGATTAATTATTGGATTGACAGATTAATTATTGGATTGGAAAATTGATTATTTTTTTGATGTTTGAAATTTCTAAACAGATTCAGGGCTTGATAAAGAATCTCAAATTTTTAACAAGTGGAATTCCATTTATATGGAACAACCTAAATAAGTTAGGTTAGATATTCTAAGGTAAATGCTTGAGAATGCAGTGGCTTTGATTTCCAAGCCAAGGCTTGGACCAAAGGTTTTAAGGTCAAGCCTCAGTCAACCCGAGTTGAAAGCAACCTGTTGTGAACTTTCAAAATTTTAACATGTTGAAAAAGCAATTAAGAGGTAAAAAAGGGTCAAAAGGGAACCCAAAAGACCAAAGATAGTAATTTTTTGATTTTTAGAAATTTTCATTTGTTTGTTTTAATGAACTGATGGGAAAATTATTTCTTTAGTCCAAGGAAGGCTCCTCATCTGAATTTCATAGTTCAGTTGAATAGACTGAAAGTTCATTAGGGTCTTTGCCCTTGGAATCAGATTCCCTTCCAAAGGAGGAAGCAGAAGAAATGGAGGAGTCAAGAATAAGTTCATCTTTGGTGAGTGTTGTTTGCTTTAATGAGATTGGAATTTTGGCTAACTAATTTTTGATTGTAGGAAGTGAATTAAATCAATCAAATACCTGGGAACTTACATAAGTTTTTGGGGGAGGTTTGGGATCCAGTTGGGGATGGAAATTGGGGATTTAGAGTAATTTCTAAATCACTTGGGTATGATGAGAATGGATGGTTTAAATTACAAAAAAAAATTATTGAAACATTGAGTAAAAATAAGATGTGCTATACTAAGATCCTTGGTGGCAGTAAAGAAGTTGAAAAGATAGAAAAAATACTTGATTTTATTGAAATCAATGAAAAGATTCCCTCTTCAAAATGGCTTTCAAAGTTAGATATGTCTCAAATAATAGCAGATAATTTTGGAAGACCAATATGTTTCATTTCATTGGATTCACACTGTACTTATACTCCTATGAAAATGGGTTTAAAATAAGCATCAGACCCAATATTCATTTCATTTGTTAATAATAACCATTGGGTGCAGCTTTTAATTAAGGGAGATGTGATTCCAATCCCGCCCATAGTTTCCAAACCATGTTTTATGATTTCTAAAAAAGCCTCTCTTTGGGTTGATCACCTAAAATATCAACTATTGTTGTATTCTAATTTATAGAAATAATTTTAATTTGATCATTTGGCTTTGGGTTCTGATGCTGATCTTTTAATTCTATTATTATAAAGGGTTATCACATTTTGAACATCATTATGATGAGTGTTTTGAGTTAACATCATCATGTTGAGTATATTGAATGACATTTTATTTGTAATTCAGTTCAACTTGTGTTGGGCTGATCCCATCATAGGGAGTATTTTTACTTCTTGTGATTCAATCAGCTTAACACAAGTTGAACTTTTTTTTATGGTGTTTTTACTTTAGGGCTTGTCAATTTACTTGTTTTTTTGGTCTTTTTACTTCAGGGATTTTCAAGTTACTTGTTTTTTTTTGTTTTTTTTTACTTGAGGGCTAGTCAAGTTACTTGCTGTTTTTACTTTAGGGCTAGTCAATTTGAACTTGTATTTTTTGATGCTTTTACCTTAGGACTAGTTAATTTGAACTTGTATTTTTCATTTAATTGTTGGTGTTTTTACTTTAGGGCTAGTCAAGTTGGACTTGTGAAAATTGTGGCCAGCAATTAGCTTAGTGGCAGGAGGAGCAGTAATTAAAGCAAAAGAAATTCTGGAAACCTTGTGTCTATAAATGCTAATGGGCTCTCACAATGGGGCAATACGTCGGATAACTGATTCAATGAATTTGATTGGATATTGATGGAAAACAGCATGAAGAAGGGCTTCTTAAGTACAAAATATTGGCCTCTTGTTGGCACATGTTAAAACAGGGTAAAAGTTAAAAGTCTCGCCCCAAAAGGGCTCTACAGGCTCTACAGGCCTTGTTAGTTAGTTTGGGCTGCATCAGCCCACATGGCATTGGCACCTGAACCCTTTTGGCCATACTGTTCTGGTATATTTTGGTGTTTCCACCCTCACAGGGCTGAATCAGCCCCTTTTCTGTTTAATCCCTTGGCTTGTAGTCCCTCAAAACCAGCCTAGTTAACCTTATGATCTCACATACTGGCTGGTTGTCTCATGCAACCAGCCCCTGGCCCCTCACATGCACCAGGTGGGACACAGAACACATCTGGGTCCAGTCTCAAGCTCACAAAGGGGGGGGGTGTAACCAGTGGACATGCTTCCCCCCCCCTCCTTCCTAACTAGGTTACCAGCAGGGGTGGTCAAATCCCCTGCTGGTCCCCTGGGACAATTTTTGCCCCAGGCAAACCAAAACATGAGTGGACTGGAGGGGGATCAGGTCCCCCCAGCCCTTGGCGCCTCCCCCTCAATAACAGGGGGGGAGAGCACCCAACCCGTTTGTCTCTCTCCACCTTGCATAGGTGGGAGGGTGATAAAATCCCCCCCACCTCCAGTTGCCTTGCTGCAACCGGCCTAGTCCATATCAAAAATCAGGTGGGCTGGGGGGGGAATCAAGTCCCCCCAGCCCTTGGTAACAGGGGGCAGAACCTCCCACTCATTGCCTCAAATGGGTGGGGGGGTGATCAAATCCCCCCCACACTGACTGGTTGCCTCATGCAACCAGTCTGTTGGCTGGCTTGTTCCAGCCAGCCTCCTTGCCTCCCCTTTTCAATGGAAAGCAAGGGGAGGGGAGGGAGCAGGTTCCATTAGCCCTGGCTCCCGGGGCCACAACCACTGGCTGTGAGTTGCTTTTTGGTTTCAACAAGGGTGGGGGGACTCCATTTGGAGTCTCTCTAACCCATACAGTGGCCCTGCGTGGGCCGTTGGGCCCCTAAATTGGCTGAGTGCAAGAAACAGTGGCCCCAAATGGGCCGCAACACGGGCAATGGCCCCAAATGAGCCATCCCAGCCCAAAACAATGGAATGAAAACTTTGGGGTGACAGCCCAGCTGGCCAAGTATTCCCAAGATACAGGGGAGGCCCAATAATTTCCCCTCAAGCCCATTTTTTTGGGGTGGTCCATCCATTGCAACAGGCCTGTTATGGCCTGTGTACCAAATGACTTATCTCATGTGTTTTGGGGCCAGTTTCCCCAAGTCTGTGACATCCACACAGGCCTGTGTTGTTTGTGTGGTTTTCCAATGGGCCATAGAGGCCCATTTGTGCATCCAATTTGGATTAAACCTATGAGTGGCATACACGTAAGTGCCTATGTATATTAACAGAACTTACTTGTATTTTTTCCTTTTTTTTCCTTTTTGGTGTTTTTGTTAATAAATGAAAGAATTTATTGGTTTTTATTTTTATTTAGGCCACCCTTTTATTTATTTATTTTTATTTATTTTTTATATTTATTTTTTCTTTACTTTTAGGGAATTATTTTTCTCACACATCCAACCTCTATTTCAGGCATTTTGACATCACCCCGCGGTCACACCCCTTTGGTATTTCATGCAAAAATACTTGATTTCATGCAAATTCTAATGATTCATTTTATTGAACTTTGACTGTGAGGCCCCGTAGCAGGGGTTCTTGAACTCCAAACAAAAATCTTTGTCAATTTTGGAGCCATTAGAACCCCTTCAAAAATGCAATCAAAAAATTAAAGAATTTTGTAAAAACAAATTTTTGCATGGGTTTTTGGATCATCATTTTGGCTATTTTTATTGTTTTTTTTTTTGTTTATTTCAGCTGCAATAAATGTTTAAAAAAATTCAAAGATTATTTTAATTTTTTTCTTTTCTTTGGATGTATTGTTTCACCTTGAAAAATTCCTTCAAAAAACACAAAAAATCAAATGTCTCTTAGGATATTTGAATCCTTTTATTTTCCATTTTATTTCATTTTTTTGGGTAATTGAAGCTATCAAAAAGTTAAAAAAAAATTCAAAGAGAATTAAAAAAATTTATCAGATTTTTTGGATGTATTATTTCACCTTAAAAAATTCCTTCAAAAAAGCAAAAAATTCAAAAAATTCAATTTTCTCATTTGACTTTTGGATCCTGATGTTTGCCATTTTGGCTTATTTTTTTGGTTTTTCAAGCTTCGAGATTTTTAAAAATTATTCAAGAGCTTTTTAAAATTTTTTTCAGGATTTTTGGATGTCATTTTTGACCTTTAAAAATTCCATCAAAAAACCATAAAATTCAAAAAATTCCCTTTTTTCACTGGATTTTTGAATCCTTTTTTTGGCCTATATAATTGTTTTTTTGGTTGATTCAAGCTTGCAGAATGTTGAATCTTAAAAAATAAAATAAATTCATGAATAATTTTTGAAGATCCACTGCATTCTTGCATACATCTTACAAGCTTCATTAAAAAAATTAAAAATAAAGAACAAATATGGATTCAAATATTAAAATTTATTCAACTATGATTGGTTATATTTTTTTACTTGATTTTATTGGATGGAAAAAACCTCATCAACAAGATACAAATTTCTCTGAAAAATGGTTTTCCAAGATTTGGAATCCTTTGTCACAAAGCTTTTCCAAAGTGGATCTAACCTGGGAGCTGGCCAATGATCAGACTTGAACTTGAATTAGACTATATGTTTGGGCTCTTCTAAAAGAATGAAGCAAATAGGAGAATTCTTGTAATTTGGAGTGGGAGGGGAATTCAGAGGAAGATTAGTGCAAGGCATTAAAGAATAAAACAGAACCACTGGAAACTTATATGCTTCAGCCAGAAGGAAACCATTGCATGGAAATTTCATCCACATATTTATGGGAGCTGGGCCATAAAGCTGGTTGAGTTCCCTTCTTGCTTCTTGGAAAGTTCCACCCCAGATATCATGCAGTAATCTTGTTTCCTTGAAGATTGGGTTTGAATCAAGCTCTTTCACCATTTCTTTGCTGACTTCAATCCAGTCTTCTGAGTTCCTCCCAAGCAAATGGCAGCTGCTCTAAATGCACAGTTCCCATCCCCTATGACATCTTGAACATGGGAGATATGTGGAATGGCTGTCTTTGGATAAATGGAATCTTTGTATTGGAACTAAAACCAAAAATCAGAATTTTTTATAACAGAAGACATGGGCTAAAGATAATAATCACTTCTTCAATTGATACTTGGTCAAATATTCCAGAAGAAGAATAAGATAATGTGCAGGAAACCTAGAGGAAAAACCCAAAATAAATCAGACAAAATTAAAAAATGAGAAAATACCAAATGTACTCACTTTCTCACTGATTGTTGGGGCTACTAATACCTTCCCCTCAGGAGGATGGTAAGGAGAATCACCAGCTTCATTGGATACATTTATTCTCTTGATTCTTGTCCAAGGATTGTATTCAGGAAAAGCACCTTGCTTATTCACAATGGTTCAAGACCCCTGATAAAGGTTTGAATTAAAACATTGATGAAAAATAATATCCAAAAAATCAGCCAAAAATAAAAGAAAATGAAAGCTCACCATCTTAATTACATCCACATCTGGCAGCTTTTCATCTGCTGAATCTTCCCCTTCATCCAAATCGGGCACCTCTTCATCTTCTGAATATTCCTCTTCAGTCAAAAATTGACTCTATGTTAAAAAAATGAGAAGGACTCATCAAAAACAACAACCCATTGCAGAAAAGATAACTATAGTTATAAAATTACCTCTTCCTCTGATTCCTCCTTTTTTTTACCTTCCCCTTCCCTTGGATGGCCTTGCACCTTCTTGAAACCTAAACACATAAGAAAAACAATTAATTATGAATTTTGATATATTTTTTTGTCCAAAAAGTTGGTGACTGACCTTCAAATTTGCTATGAATTTCTTTTTTGGCCTTTTGCTCCTCTTGGGTTCTTCCAAATATTCAAAACCAGATTGATATCTTTTGCTTGAGGACTAAGAGATCTTCTTTAACTTATTGGCTGCTCCTTTGGGTCTTCCTCTAACTTTGGATCTTTGAGTGGAATTTGGCTCTTCAATCAGGGTAATTTGATATCTTCCACTGTACAGCTTCATGCTTTCACCCAGATAATATAGCTGTTCTCCAGGTGACAACTTTCTGAATGCTTCAAACATTTTAGTGAAATATAGATGTCATTACTGTCTTTGGTTGGAACTTCAAGTTTTTCTGAATCTTCAGTTGATTCAGGGTTCACATTTAACTAGAGAAAGGAAAATCAAAATCAATCAGTAAATTATTCATTTGAGCCTGAATCCCAAAAAAAAAGAGAAAACCTTACTGAGATGGGAGCTTTGAAATGCCATTGAGGATGAAAAAAATCAATTTGGAGGAGTTCACCCTTTCTTATGGCCAATTTGACTTGGTGAACACATGGTATACTCATGTAAGAAGAGTAATCAAATTTGTTGCAATTGGTGGAAGAATCAGGAACTTGATGAGATTACTGAATGATTTTCAGGGAAAAGTGGCTGATCTTTACAGAAAGATGATCCACACAGTGAGGAAAACCAATGAGATGCTTGAATTCTTTCTGATAGGCTTCAATGGCTCTCTTGCGGGTTTGGATGGTGATGGAACTGTAAATTTTTTGAACTAAATTATAGAAAGAGCCAATAGAAGAATTGATGGATCTTTTGATGTAGGAGTGAGAAACTTATATTCTTGATGTACTTGTGTTTCCAAAGTGAAAGTATTTGTTTGCCAAATAGGAGAAAAATTTTCTTTTTAGAGGAATCCAGTTTTCAAGAAGGAAGTCAGAAGTTGGAGGATTCCAGACCAGAGAAAGTTTTGTGAAGTTTTTGTGATAGCTTGATTCAGGTTTTGAATAGAAAAAATGATGCCATTGTTTCTGTAATATCTTCCATTCATCTTCAGATTTAAATTGCTTCCTGAAACAAGTTTGAATATTCTTGAAAATGTGCCAGACACAGAGAAGATGATGAGAGGAAGGGAAAACTGATTCAATTGAGCTAATAAGGGCTTGTTGCTTGTCTGTAAAAATCACACAAGGTTCTTTATCTTCAAATATTTCCTGAAGTTGAGTCAGGGCCCAATCATATTTCTGTTTTTTCTCTTGAGATAAGAAACAGAATGCAACTGAGAAGCTTCTAGAAGAATTGTTTATATCAAGAATATGAAGAAGGGACATTCCAAATTTTTTGGTTTTATATTTGTTAAAATACGTATGCACTTACGCGTTTGCTATGTATGAGTGTAATCCAAATGGGATGCACATGTGGGCCTCTGCAGCCCCTTGGACACACACACGGACCATACGAGCCCATGTGGATGTCACAGATTTGGGGAAACTGGCCTCAAAACGCGTTAAATAGGCCCATTGGTACACAGGCCCTAACGGGCCCAGTGGGGTATATGGGCAAATACAGCCAGATGGGCTTGTATGGGCATAATTGGGCCCAAGTTTTATTTTGGGCATACTTGGCCAGACGGGCTGGCCCCCCAAAGTAGTCAATTCTTGCATTTTGGGCTTGGGGAGGCCCATTGGGGCCACCGCCGGTGTTGCAGCCCACTCAGGGCTGCTTCCCGTGTTGGGGCCTGCTTGGGGCCCCTTGTGTTCCTTGATACGGCCCACGCGGGGCTGTTGCGCGGCTGAGAGATCCCGCGCAGGCCTGGCTGGTCGCGCCTGGCAACCAGCGCCGCGGGAGCAGGGGCCCAGGGCCCCGGCTCCCTCCCCTCCCCTTGCTTGCTGTTGCAAGGGGGATGGGGGCGGGCTTGCTGGGTTGAACCAGCCAGCAACCGGCCGCAATGACGCGGTTGGTCAGGGCAGGGGGTACTTGATCACCCTCCTGCCCAGGGAGACAATGGATTTGGCCGCAAGGAAAGCAACCGGACGGTGGGGGGGTTTGACCACCCTCCCACCAGCAAAGAGTGTTTCAAGGGAGCAAAAACCAAAGGGGAGCTCTCCCCCCCCCCCCTTTTACAAAGGGGGAGGAGCAATGGGCTGAGGGGACCTGACCACCTCCCAGCCCAATGACTTCTTTGACAACAACTCCCTGGGGG
Source organism: Puccinia polysora (assembly GCA_025617555.3). Taxonomy (NCBI): domain Eukaryota; kingdom Fungi; phylum Basidiomycota; class Pucciniomycetes; order Pucciniales; family Pucciniaceae; genus Puccinia; species Puccinia polysora. The sequence goes on from CM062628.1 coordinate 10,456,670, forward strand.
TATCAACCCCCAGGGCCCCTGGTGAGGGAATTTGACCGCCCCCACCAGGGATTTGAGAGAAAGAGGGGGGGTGGCATGTCCGCCGGTTACACCCCCCCCCCCCCTAGTGAGGTTGAAACCAGACCCAGGTGATTCCTGGGTCCCACCTGGCCCATTTGATGGGCCAGGGGCTGGCTGCATGAGGCAACCAGCCCGTAAGTATGGTAATGAGGTAATCAGGGCTGGTTTTAACCAACAACCAGCCAGGGGATTGAACAGCAAAGGGGCTGGTTCAGCCCCGTAATGGTGGAAAAACAAAAATGGACCGGAATAGGCTGGTCATAAGGGTTCAGGGACTGACCTCATGCGGGCTGATGTAGTCCAAACCAAGTAACAAGGTCTGTAGAGTCTTTAGAGCTCTTTTGGGGCGGAAAATTTGCCTTTTGGCCTGTTGTATCACGGGCTCACAAAAGGCAAATCTTTTGTACTTGAGAAGCTCTTCTCCCTGCTGTTTTCCATCATTCATTCATCATCCAATTGAATTCATCCAATGTATTGCCCCATTGTGAGAGCCCCATTAGCAACTATTGACACCCAGTGTCCAGAATTTCTTTTGCTTTAAATACTGCTCATTTGCCTAAGCTAATTGCTGGCTATAATTATAACAATATGTACAGTCCATCTTAATGAGAGTAGGGAAAAGGTTGAGAAGTTTCATGGAATCAGGGTATGAAATAAATAATGAATTAATTTGACCATCCACATTGTTCATTTTGTAGTAAAAAGAAGAACTCCTGAGTACCAGTACAAATGCTTCCACAGGAGCTTTGCAATCAAGCGCATTTTTTTTATTTGGGATCTTTTGTTGTGAATTTTAGGGAGATTTGTATGGATAGGTGATGATGATTTTTGAATAACAGAGTTGAGAATTTTTCAAGGGGGAAATCCTGCTTTGGATAAATTTTCAACAAACTCCTTTTTCTCCCCTTGGATTCTTCTGTGGATTGGATGAGTGGAATGATCAATGGAAGGTGGATGGTTGTGTCCTGGAAATATAACCTTCACCACCCAAACACCCAATTTTTTGAAAAATTCCCTGATAACCTGACAGGAAAATTGGTCTTTCTTTATTTTTTAATTTGGAGGTATCTTTGTTGGTTTTATATTCCCCAGATTTATCACATTGGTAAGTGTAGGCCTGATTATTTCAATTTGATACTCTGGTAGATATTTCATATCTATGGGACTTTGCCAATGATTGGATAGCCTCAACCAGCTCCTCCTTTTTATTATATGATAGCTCAGGATTAGGGGCCAGAGAAGTGGAATCAAGAGTTTTAGTAGATGAATAAGGATCAAGAGGATTTGAATCACTAATTTCATTAGATGAGATAATGGAGGATGGGCCTGGTGAAAAGTTGAAACAGTTCTGAAAAGTGGGTGGATGTTTTCTTGAGCCGTTGGAAAAAGAGATGTTCTTGTTTGGAAGTATCTGAAGTGTTCAGTTGTTTTGATAAGTGGTTGTTAGTGTGGTGTGGTTTTGTATTACATTGACAATGTAATAAGTAGTATTACATAACATTCAAGAATTTTGAATAGAGTATCTTGGCATTACTTTTAACCAATTTTGAAAAAAATTCAATATAAAAATTACTAGATAACATTTCATCATAACTTTTGCTTTCTTATGAAGAGGATAAAATCATTCAATTGTTTATTACTTTTCTTATTACTTGTAAATAGTTTCCCTCATTAAGTTGGAACCAGATCTCATCAATATTTGAAGGATCCAGTTCCCAGCCATCCAATTTTTTCTTTATTCATTCACATTCATTGAAACTCATCCATTTATTGAATCAATCAAAAATATTATTAAACTTATCTACCAACTATCATTGCTATTGCCAATACATTATTGGTACCAGGGCTATCAAACTGGTCGGATAAATTATCTTTCTTGTTTTTTTTTGCCTCCATTGCCATATCTGGGGGGGCATATTCAATCTTGTTTTTTTTATTGCAAGAGGATTACTCCCTGCTTGTTTTTGTTGTTGTACTCTTTGTGACACTTATTGTCATATTCAGCCATAGGCTGTCTTACTTGCTCTTGATTATTGTCATTGTCTTGTTGGCTAATTGCCATATTTAACATTGTTGTCTCAATTTGGCCGCACTGGTTGTCTTACTTTTATTTGTTTTGATTTGTTCTTGATTGACCATCTCACTTGCTTTTTTTTTGGTGGCTTATAGCCATATTTGGTCTTACTTTTACTCCCCTTGATTTGATCTTACTGGCCCTCTTATTCATCTTGTTATTGTTGCCTTTTTCTCTTTCTAACTGCCTTACCATATTGAGAAGTCTTTAGTTGCTTTGATTGACTCAATCTTATTTGTTGTCAGCCTCCTGGATGCCAAGAAGCTTGCTATCCTTTAGCTACCAGAGGTGATAGAGTAAATAATAAATTTATTATTTAATAAATGCAGCAAAAATCTGTAAAATATTTGGATTGAGCTTATTGCAAGGTTAAGTGGTTTGGCTATGGTTTATTTCTTTGAATCAATATGAATAAATTAATTATTAAATATTTTTACAGAGGTGCCACAATTATATTGGGGATCTTTAACACCTCTCTTCAGGGATTTCAGTATGAAAACACATAGTCCTGGTTCCTTTGGGTTCTTTAGTTTAAAGATTATTATACCCAAAGATAATATGTATATAAAATACACAATGGAGTGTTAGGGCCTTGTAGCCAAGCTACCACGACAGAGAAAGGATAATAAGACTCACTGGTATATTATTAAATCCTTTGGGTATCTGTTTGAGACGTGTACTGATGGGTTAAACCTGTATACTGGGGTTATAAGGTTGTTCAGCAGTTTTAATTGATAAAAAGAGGTTTGAGGACGGATATTACTGATCAGAAATTGCCATAAATCACTTACTTATCTCTTATAAGTACTTGATTACCTTGGCACGGCATCTGGATATGAATATTACTGGGTCTCTGCCCATCAATATCCTCAAAAGAGCTCTTTATTTATAGCTTTTGGAGTCCCAATATGGTCCTTCTGAGGGTTGTAGGTGCTCAAAGGGATGGACACTATAGCTAGCAGGGTAACTGGGGGTAGCCTGTAATGTGTTCTTGGTTCTATAGCACGGGTAGCATCTAATTCCTCAGGGTATGGGAATTATTCTACTTTATAATAGACATTAGGACGTGTGAATAACACTAATCTGTCCTATTTATGTATTATTTAATTAATTACCCTTAGTAATGGTTCCCATTAATTTAATAATTATATAAATAGACATTTCTACGAAAATCCTGATTTCAGGTGAGTCCTCATTGTTTATTATATAGCTGGAGTAAAATTCATAATATTGATTTTACTCCTTATTTTCGAGTTCCAGTTGATTAATTAATATAATTATTTATTTAAAAATATAACTCATGGCAATTCATGTGATATTTTTACATCATTAGTTTTCTTAGTATTTCACGAAGATATTGATGTCTAGAAATTCTCATAAAAGTATATTAAAGTATTTTAATATATTTTTAGAAGTTGTCATTGTATTATTTTTGACAATCTTGGTACTTTGAATTATATTAAATAAAAAATATGTATAAGGATTATTTAAGTATTTTTATATAATATTATGTACTTTTAGACTATCTACTATCCACAGGAACATTTATTACATATGTAGAATGTTCCTGTGTGGGTTGTAGCATGTTTACGCCATACCTGAGCCTCTCAGGCCGCCTGTCACTCTGTCAACCCGTAGTCCCACGGCTGCGTACTTGTCAGAGGCCCGGGGCTGCTTACACGGCCTTGACGGAGTGACAGGGCCGTATCTCAGCCGCGCGCGGGTGCATTGGCTGCCGCGGCTGCGTGCAGGACTTGTGACAAAACACATTTCCGCCCTTAACTCCTAAAATATACACAACACCTCAATTCTGACTGAATTGTAGGTGTGAAACCTATACATGACAATGCGCGTGAAATATTTAATTGACCAAAAACTCAATAGGGGAGCCATAGTATTTTGGTCTTTCTTTCTTTAATTATTTAAAAATATAAGGAGTTGGATTTCAAGGGTGGGGTCAGTGAGTGACCCTACCTACTTTTGGGTGGAAAATCCATTTCTGTAATAATATTTAGAGTTTTCCTACTCCTTCTTATGTTAATTGTATTATTATTATTTTTATGTTATTTTTGTTAGTTTTGCAGCTTGCTCTGCAATAGTAGCAAGCTGACATTTGTTGTTGCTTGTATTTTCCCTTGCTCATATCTGTTGGAGTGGTCATATTGAACTCCCCAACCCTTGTTGTCTTTCCCATTTTATTGCTCTCACTCATCTTGTCACCTTGCTTGCACTGGTGTCAGCTTGCCATTGTCTGTTTCCGCCCATCTTTTCTCAGATTTTACGTCTTGCCTTTGCTTGGATTGCATGTCACCCCCACTTCCACACATTGTTTCTTGTATCTCTAGGTCCTGTTTATTGATTTCCAACGTTACTTAGTATTATTGTTAATAATAATAATAAAATCAAACGAAAATGGAAAACACGCGACTCAATAGCAGATTTTTCCTTGCAGAGGAAAATTATTCTACTTGGACTACCATGATGGAGTCCAAACTTGATTTCATTGGAGCCTTGGATCTCATACTTGGTAATTATCCTAGTAGACCTGAAACTAAGGATCAATTGAATAAAAATGCATACAGTCTTATATGTAGACATTTGAATGAAGCAAACCCTGCTGATTTATCCAGTACACTTGATCCATCACTTAAGAGGAATGGTCAAGCACTTTGGAAGCTCTTACAAGAGAAGTATATGGCAAATGACATTGCCAGTCAAACATTAGCATTTGCTAAGTTTGGTAAAATTTAATTTCAAGAAACAATCAGTTTCATTCGAGATATCAGAGCTGCTTTCAGTAAACTGAGACTTGTTGGTTTCAAATTAGAAGAGAAAGCTTTGATCATTATGATTTTGAGCAAATTACCTAGAGAATTGTAATCCTTTGTTAGGATTATATCTCATCAAAATGAAATCAATTCAGTTGATTATGTGTTGAAGAAGCTTGAACAAGATCATTTTGAATTTAAAATCTCATCTGAAAATGAAAAACCAGAAGGATTATTTCTAAATAAAAACAGAAATAAGATTTGCAATTATTGCTAAGAGAGGAATCATGTTGAAGCATACTGTTGGAAAAAGTATCCAGAAAAACATCCTCAGACATATTTCTCCAATGTGGAAAGTAAATAATCTTCAAAAACACTATATGAAGAAGTAGCTGCTCTTTAGAACAGAAACAGTAAAGATTGAAAGTTTCTTCCCCCTACATGATTAAGGGGGGGTGTTGAGATTGTAATCCCTGTTGAGGGAAAAATACATTTTATAACAAATTGATTTTATTAGAAAGTGAAAGAAGAGATAATTTGAACCATTATAGAAAAAAGAATGATCTAAATATGTTGAGTAATAAAGGATTTATTCAAGAAACAATTTCTAACCAAAATTACTGGACATGTAACAGAATTCAATTATTACATTGACAATGTAATAAGTAGTATTAAATAACATTCAAGACTTTTGACTAGAGTATCTTGGCATTAATTTCAACTACTTTTAAAAAAAATTCAATATAAAAAGTACTCAATAACATTTCATCATAACTTTTGCTTTCTTATGAAGAGGATAAAAGCATTCAATTGTTCATTACTTTTCTTATTACCTGTAAATAGTTTCCCTCAAGACTTTGGAACTGGATCTCATCAATATTTGAAGTATCCAGCTCCCAGCCATTCAATTTTTTCTTTATTCATTCACATTCATTGAAAATCATCCATTTATTGAATCAATCAAAATATAATTAAACTTATCTACCAACTATCATTGTTATTGCCAATATGGTGGGGGGTGATGGGAGGGTGGAACAGGTCAAGGGGTTGTTTTATAAGATAATTGGGGCGCTCCAAGATGGGTGGTGGTCCCAGGAAAAACTTTTCAGTCATATTGAATAAATGCATGTGAAGGGCTCAAAGAAGAGTGAATTTTTCAAATTTTTTGGTTTTTTGATGGAATTTTTAAAGGTCAAAAATGACATCAAAAAATTCTGAAAAAAAATTAAAGATCTCTTGAATAGTTCTCTCACAATTCTCAAAGCTTGAAAAAACAAAAAAAAAAAACATGTCAAAATGGCAAACATAAGGATCCAAAAGTCAAATGAGAGAATTGATTTTTTTGATTCTTTTGCTTTTTTTGAAGGAATTTTTTAAGGTAAAATAATACATCCAAAAAATCTGAAAAAAATATTTGAATTCTCTTTAAAACTTTTTTTGACTTTTTGATAGATTTAATTACCCAAATAATGATCTAAAAGGAAAATAAAAGGATTCAAATTTCCAAAGAGAAATTTGATTTTTTTGATTTTTTGTGTTTTTTGAAGGAATTTTTTAAGGTGAAAGGACACATGCAAAAAATATGAAAAAAAATTTGAATACTCTATTAATGTTGTTCAAGATTTATGGCAGCTGAAATAAAAAAAAAAAAAAAAAAAAAAAAAAAAAAAAAAAAAAAAAAAAGGCAAAATGATGATCCAAAAACCCATGCAAAAATTTGTTTTTATGGAATTTTTCCATTTTTTTGATTGAGTTTTTGAAGGGGTTCTAATTGCTCCAACATTACCAAAAATTTTGGTTAGGATTTTAAGAACCCTTGCTATGGGGCTGCACAGTCATAATTCAAAAAAATGAATTCTTGAAAGTTGCGTGAAATAAAGTATTTTTGCATGAAATACTGAAGGGGTGTGACCGCCCGGCAATGTCAAAATGCCTGAAATAAAGGGTTGGATGCGTGAGAAAAACAATGCCCCATTTTTATTTGTTTTTATTTATTTCAATTTTTTTTGTTTCAGTGTTGTGGAAAGCAATTGTGTGTTCCATCAAATTTCCTGCATTAATCCCACTCCAAGTTCTGGAAAGCCCACTAGCCCTTGAGGTTCAATCCTGTACCTCCCCAAAATTGAATAAAATCTGCTTTGCAAGGAAAGTTTCTACAGCACGCAGAGGTCAAGAATCATGCCCAATTCCCGTCTCTGCTATCTGCAAAACTACTCCGCCCTAAGCCAGACACTCCTTAAGCTAACAGGTGATGAAGTAATAGTGAGGGTGATGTTAAATTCACAAATACAGTTGTGTGGGACTTTTGTGGGGCCCTACATGGCTCAAATGAGCTGTGGGGGCCCATAGACAACTACAAAGGGCCCTTCCAAACACATGCAACCTCCGGGGGTTTTATAGGAGCCGTTTACCCCCCAAAAACAGAAATTTGGAGCCGTGTACCCCTGTCCATGGCTCAAAACAGCTGTTTTTGGGGGTGCGCAACCCCCCAGAAGTTGTTCCAGAATTTTGGGCACCCCATGGACCACATTTGGGTTCCCTCAACCCAAATTTGGGATCAACGCATACTTTGTGGGACTGTTGTTCCACACCTAGTGATTCTTGTGTGGGAGCTGTGTGGGGCCCTAAATGGCTCAAATGAGCTGTGGGGGCCCATAGACAACTACAAAGGGCTTTTCCAAACACGCGCAACCCCTGGGGGTTGTATAGGAGCCGTTTACCCCCCCAAACACAGCAATTTGGAGCCGTTTACCCCTGTAAACAGCTCAAAACTGCCGTTTTTAGGGGTGCACAACCCCTTGGAATTTGTACCAGAATTTTTGGAAACCCCTGGACCACATTTGGGTTCCCTTAACCCAAATTTGGGATCAACGCATACTTTTTGGGTCTTTTGTTCCACACCTAGTGATCCCAAAGAGACTTTAACGTGAAACCAAAGTGAAATTAAAGTGAAAATTGAAATCATATAAAATTCTGCAAACAATTCTTTCTCAACTTGAAAGTGAAAAAACTTTTTTTTGTTCCATTGAAATTTGGATTGAATACTGAAGTATACCATTGCATTTTTTTGCATGGGAACAGTGGCAAGCCCTCCTTATTCTGACATGGCTCATGGAAGGTCTACATTGATAGTGCCATCAACAAAGCTTTGGAAAAAGAAAAAAAGGATTTTGCTAATGAATCATTGGAAGCCCCAATTGCATCCTCATCAATGGTGACAATTGAGGAAAAAATGTTTCACAGTGGGATGGAACCTCTGGTTTTGAGTAAAATTTTATGTTACTGAGGTCTTTGCTGGATTTAATTTGATTGAAACTAATGGGGTGCATATAACTGAAACTATGACTAAACCAATGAATTTTTACTAGATCCACTTGACCCACCTCCTGTGAGAACTTTTCCTACTAGGGAAGAGGCCCAAAACTATTGTCAAACATAGGCTATTAAGCATTGTTATGCTCTGACGGTTTTGAAATCAAAGAAAGATAAATATGTGGATTTTTCCTGTGATTGCCATGGTTCCTATTCAGGACAACTTCTTACTGAACGGTCTAGACAAACTCACACAAGGAAGGTTGGGTGCAAGTTTTTAATCCATGCAAGTTTCACAAAGGCAGACCCCTTGTGGCAAATCCCCTAAAAAGAAACCCAAAATAACCATCAACCATCTTAAAATCCCTCTGTGCATCCTCAACTGAGGAGAATCTTGGGTTTGGCCTTAGACAATCTAATAGAAGGCATGAATGATGGGCTCAATAGTTTTCAGCTTAAAAGGAAATTGAGAAAGATGGATGGAGGGGATTATGTTGATGACCAGAAAATCTATAACACTAAGCAGAAGGTAACACTTGAAGAACTAGAGGGTAAAATTGTTATGGAGGTACTCTCTGAACAGCTTGAAGAAAAAATTTGGATTCACCAGTCAAAGTTCAGTGGAGAGGGTCATGTGGAGGCCCTGTACTTAGCACATCCTGAGTCAGTAAATCTTTCAAAACAATTCCATCATATTGCTATGTTGGATTTTACTTATAAAACAAATAAGTACAAAAACCTGCTATTGCATGTTGTAGGAATGACAGCCAATTGGAAAACTTTCACCAAAGCTCTTTTTTTTATAAAAAAAGAAATGTTTGATTTCTACAGTTGGTCTGTAAATGCATTAAAGGATTTGGCTTATGATCCTGAGAGACTTCCAAAAGTCTTTGTGACGGATCATGAAAAAGCTTAGATGTGTTCTATTGAATCTAGTTTCCCTGAGTCATCAAGACAATGTTGCACTTAGCACTTTTCTAAAAACATACAACCAAACTGTAAAGCGCGCTTTGTTAATGAAGTTGAAGGATGGAAAAGCTTTCTGACTCTGTGGGCAAAGTATGGGGCCTCAAAGGCCAAGGAGAAGGCAGAGGTCAATGATGCAGAACTCAGAGTAGGTCGAAATCACTGCTTCTTATTCTTCCTAGTTTTGGGTTCTGATCTTTTGAGTTGTATAGTGTTTCTTGAAAGACTATGAGGATGTACTCAAGTATATGTAAAATAACATTTTCCCTATCAGATAGATTTTTGTAACAGCGTGGACTTGTACAACCCCAGATTTTGGAAACAAAACAACATCTTGGGTTGAAGGGGCCCATGCAACTCTCAAAAAATTCCTTGCAAACTCTTTGGGAAACCTATTGGATGTTTGGAAAAGCCTTGATGGAACAGTTTTGAATCAAATTAAATTGGTTCATGCATCACTTTATAACCCTTGAATTAAGTTAGGGAAAGTTCTTCCACCTGAACTGTTATCATTGGGTTACAAATTATCTTTAGAGGCAATTCATCTTATTAGGGGAAAATTTGATAAATTCAAACATGATAATGATGGCAAAGTGTGCACCAAGTCATATTTCAAGACTATGGATTTTCCCTGTTCCCACAAAATAAGTGACCGTCTAGCATTCAGAGGATCCATGGTACCCAAAGATGTTCATCCTCAGTGGAGGTTGGACTATGACCCTTGCAGTTCTAATTCTGTAAGTTGGCTTAAGTTGGATTGTTTAAATCACTTTGTGATTAATTCTTTTTGGTTAATGATTCCTAATTCACTAATGGTTGATCCTTCTAAATTTTTCAAGTTTTATGTTGAAAAAATGCTAAGCATTCCTCAGTTATGTGAAAAATTGAATGCAATGATCTTGGAATCTCCAGATCATGAGAAAAGCGGCCTATTGAAGTATATCATTTGGAAGTTAAAAAATAACAATCAAAGCCAATACTTGAGCCTACAGTCTTACAGTCAATTAGGGGCTGGCCAAAATTGACAGATACGCGGCAAGAACCATCTCAGTTTGAGCATGTTGAAAAACAAATCAAGGGTGAAAAAAGGACTAGAAGGGCTCCAAACAAGAAAAGATGAAAGATTGCAAGTCTTTTCTTTTGGGATATGTTCATCTTTTTGGTTTAATGAACTTAGTTACTAACTAATGATGAATTTTTAGTCAAATTTGGCAGAATCTGAATCTGAATTTCATATTTCAGAGGAAGAGACTGAAAGCTAATTGGGATCACTTAATTTGGAATCAGAATCCTCTTCATAGGAAAAGAACCTGCAGCAAAGCTCAACCAGAAGTTCATCTTTGGTGAGTATTCATTTAATTGATCTGATTAAAGAAATGAATATGAATTTAGTTTTCATGACAGGAACCAAACGTAAAATACCTCAATCAAATACCCAAGAAATTCCATAAGTTTTTGGGTGAGGTTTGGGATCCAATTGGAGATGGTAATTTTGGATTTAGAGTCATTGCTAAATCTTTTGTTTATGAAGAACATGGTTGGTTTAAAGTGAGAAAAGAGATGATAAAAACATTGGAGAAACATAAAGCATTCTACATTAAGATGCTTGGTGGTGCAAAGGAGGTTGAAAAGATTAAACAAAGAATTGATGTTGAAGACATCAATGAAAAGATTCCCTCCTCAAAATGGCTGGCTAAATTAGATATGGGGCAAATCATAGCAGAAACATATTCTAGACCAATATGTTTCATTTCATTGGAGTCATTTGATACTTATACTCCAATTAAAAATGGTGTTACTGATCAATCAGATCCAAGGTTCATTTCCTTTGTAAACAATAACCGTTGAGTTCTATTAGTACTTGAGGTAGAAATGATTGCAATCCCGCCCATTGTAGCAAAACCACATTCCTTGATTTCTAAAAAATCTCTGGTTGGGTTGATCATCTCAAAGAGCAACTAAAAATGTATTCTAGATTGTAGAGATTATATACTTTGACTTCATTTCATCATTGGGTTTCATATAAATTGTAATTCTAATGCAGCTAACAAGTTCTATTAATATAAATGGTTATCACATTTTGAACATCATTATGTTGATTGTTTTGAGTTAACATTATTATATTAATTGTTTTGAATGAGAGTTTAATGGTAAGTCAGTTCAACTTGTGTTGGGCTGATTCCATCATAAGGAGTATTTTACTCCTTATGATGGGATGAGCTAAACGCAAGTTCAACTGGTTGTTTTTTTTGTGTGTTTTTACTATAGGGCTTGTCAAGTTACTTGTCTTTTTTTTTTGGTGTTATTACTTTAGGGCTTGTCAGGTTACTAGTCTTTTTTTTCTTGGTTTTCTTACTTTAGGGCTTGTCATGTTACTTGTCTTTTTTTGGTGTTTTTACTTTAGGGCTTGTCAAGTTACTCATCTTTTTTTTGGTGTTTTTAGTTTAGGGCTAGTCCAGTTACTTGTTTTTTGTTTGGGGGGGTCTTTTTACTTTAGGGCTAGTCCATTAGATAGTCCCAGTTTTTTATTTATTTACCTATTTTTTTTATTTTTTTATTTTTTTATATTTTTTTATATTTTTTTTTATTTTTTTTATTTTTTTTATTTTTTTTTTTTTTTTTTTATTTTTTTTTTATTTTTTTTATTTATTTTTTTTAACCAAAAAATCAACATTTTTTGATTTCTTTGATTTTTTTTGGTTGATGCCTGTTTTTTGGAAAGTTTATTTGATTCATGGTTTATGTTAGTTCCCTTTCATTCCTTTTTTTTGGCTCACCGCGGTCTGGTGGCGTGTTGGATGCCACATGACTACATTTGAGCCATGTACAACTCCACATGGCTTGAATGTAGTTGTGTGGAATCCAACATGCCCTTGGACCAGGCTGGGTGGGCCGCACAACTGTTTGAGCCAATCAAATTCTCCAAATTACTTAATCAAACTAATACTGTCCCAAGAAGAATGATACTATACACCTCTTAATCTGGTAATTTGATTGTTTTATACCCTGATATGTTTCTACTTCTCTTCCTTACACCCCATTTCCAGTCTGGGAAATGTTCCCCTTTTATATACCACTCAAAAACACAACTCCAAAAAGAGAGAAAACAACAGAAGAAGAACTTTTCCTTCTAACTGCCTCCATGCATTCCGTAATGATCCTTCTCACCATTAGTCTGATTGCCTAGCTGATCTTTTTTTTTACAATAGATTTGGTGATTATGTTCCCCATTCCCCCTATCAGTTGAGTTGCGCCCATGCATTACTAACAACAGATCCCCATCAACATTCCTTAGCAGATCTCTCCTGATTCCACATGCAACCTAATGGATCCCCAGCAATCCACACACCACCTCCTCAGCTTTAGTGTTGATTGTCCCACAATCCTGCAACCTCAGTGCATACCCCATAGTCAGGCGTTGGTCTTCTACTACATAGCTTCAATCACTTGCTTCCACACTTGTAAATCCATAATTTCAGAGGGGAAGTTATGTTTGACCACATCCATTGTCTTCAAAAGGCAAAACTCTGGCCCATCCTTGCTATTGTGCTGCGGAAACACAGGCTGCATCAATGCTGAGCCTTGAATTTTCTGCTCTGGATTAGACAGTCTGCCAAGGCACTTTTACAAGCCTATTGTGCTGCGGACTTTCACCCACTGCTGAACCTACTTGCCTCCATGTCTATAAATAACCACCACAGTGTCTTTTCTTTTTTTTTAAAAAAAAATTATATATATATATATTTTTTCCACAAGTGGGTTGTGAACGGCCGCTTGCAACTCATTCCAGTTGTGAACAGCTGCTCACAACTCTAGATTGTGTCATGAGTGGCCATTCATGACTGAAGTAGGTCACAAGCAGCCATTCACAACCTGGAATGGGTTGTGAGCCCAGCCACCCAAACCATTTTAGGTCGTCAGTGTAGGTTGCAAGGTTGTGAATTTAACATTTCCCTTTAACTTATCATCATTCTGTTCAGTGGTGTAGGCTTTCAGATTTATTCAACATCCCTAAAATCATAATAAAAATTTTTGGAGAAAGATTCCATTGAGGTATAATGAATCAAGTTTACTGATTAATCTATGAGGTGTATTATAATCTTCAAAGTTGAATGGCTATAGTAGAACACATGTATGGAGTGATGTGGAAAGTTCCATGAGAAGGTTGTAGGAGCCCAAAGGTTTATAATTAAGCAAGTACTCAAACCTGAGGACTTGTTGTTCTTCAATCTCACATCAACAACCATTCTGCTATACCCAGTTTTTTTATTTATCTAGAAACTTGAAATCATGAGACCAAATTAAGAGTGAACTAACTACTCAACTTCTAAGAGTTATCAACATATCAATCTATGATATCAATCTATGAAAGTCACTATCCATTATTCTCAAACTTACATCAACTCTCTGATTTGTCTTTCAGCCATTTTTAATTTATTTTGAATTTTTTTCCACACAGGACTTTGAAGCTGGTCAACCAACATGGCTCTTTCAAACCAGATTGATTGCATAATTGTTTTCATTTGATTTTTATTCAGCTTTGAAGAATCAGTCTACACTCTTGTTTTCATGTTTCCAAGCTTTGCCCAGGCCTAGAATCAAGCTCACAGGTTTGAAATTGTTTTATGATTCTTGTCAATACATTCCATCACTATTTTCATCCTCAGAGTTGTTATGATTAGTTATATTTTTGACACATTCAAGCTTCATTGTCCCTGTCCTATCATTTGATTCACTACTCATTATCCACCCATTACACCACAGAAATCTGCATGTCACTTGCTAGCAAGTGCTATCAAGGAGCTCATGCCCAATGTATGACCAAGCTCAGGTCAAGCTCTGGCCAAGCTCAGATCAAGATTTATCTTAGCTCCAATGCACAGTGACTGTGCACCAAAAACTTGTTAGAGCATGATCATACCTTCAACTAGAGATTGGAGGGAGCTTCAACCAGGGCTTCCTTGATGGCACTTGCTAGCAAGTGCCATCACTTTTTTTGTGAATTAACCACTCAAAAGCTCTAACTTGCTCCAACTTCATTCATTGACCATCCACCCATATCTGCTCATGCTAATATTCATCATGAACTGCTAGCTTTATTTCAACCTACGAGGACTGTCTTCAGCTTGAAACTCTAAAACCAAAAGAGGACCTTCTTGTCCTTAGAATCACTATCCTCTTCACCATCGTAGTTCATGTGGTCTTTCATTCGGGTTGCGTTCGAGTAAAACATTTGGACTCGTACCACTTACTTTTTCGATTCAGACACGCTTATCACCCATCGTTTTTAATCTCTCGATCTTCTATCCCAACACATCATCTCATTCTCCATCGATCCTTAATTTCTCCCCAAGACTCCTTGCTCTCAACCTCCTACGAGTACGGTCCCCCCACCCCCCCCCCCCCCGTTCATCAGATCTTTCGATCAAAACTTCTCTAACTCAGATTCTATCCGATCCACTCAATCAGCTCATTCTGTTCGTTTGACCGTGAGATTCTACAACTCATCCTTCCAAGTCACTCATCTCATCGAACTAAATCTGATGTGGTACGATTCCAAATCAGTCCGATCACTCTTACAAATACTATACATCACCTATGTCTTCATCATCTTCTTGATTTCAATCCAACCTTCTCACCTCGTCAGATTTTTTTTTAACTTGATTAAGAAACTCGACTTACTGTTCATTCATCGATTTAAATTCTTATACTGCTCTTTGATGATCATTTTAATTTTTAATTTTTTAATTTCCCCCCTTTTTTTTTAAAAAAAAAAAAAAAAAAAAAAAAAAAAAAGGAAGAGAGAAAGAAAGAGAGAAAGAAAGATAGACAAAATCTATCTAAATTCTCATCAGACTCCTCAGCTGAATGAGTCTTAGTTTTAAGTAATCAAATCAAAACTGGTCTTCCTTCAGTCTTCAATAAATACTTCGGATCCGTCTCTTCCGGTGTTCCCCCGCAGTTTCACCCTCTCCTCTCAAGTCTTGATCACTTGTCCCCAGCCGTCGTGCGGTGTCCATCAAACCTGTCTCTCGCTCGACTACATACATACATACATACATATGTATGTACTTACTATCAAACCTGTCTGTCGCCTCACCGGTCGCATCCCATCAAATCCTCCTAGACATGCACTACGCTTCATCCGCTAGCTGTGATCGACTAACAACGGATCCCTAATCTCTCAAGTTCTCTAGAGCTCTCTCTTCCATCCCCAGCTCCCATTGACTATCAACTATCCCTACCTCTCAACATCTCTCGACTAACTCCTTCATTCGTCAACCTCCTCTTCTTCCTCATTCGTTCATTCTCTCCACTCCCCATCGCCCCCGCGATTGAGATGTGCCTTGGATTCCGTTAGGTACACTTTCTATTATTTCTTTTTTGTTCTATCTCTACCTGTTCTGAAACCTTCTTGATTCTTCTTGGGTGAGATTAAACCTTGAGTCGGTTTCCCCCACGACTTTACGCGCCATGGACGCGTCTCGTACAACCGAGTCCGCGACGATCGACGAGTTGGCAGGAGGGGTTGGGCGGGCTAAGGATTGGGGACTCATGTCAGCACAAACCTGTATATACTGTAGGCTTAATTATTATTTATTATTTACGAATTCGATGAGAATCAGAAGTCTGATGTGGTAATCAAATCGACGAACGGATTCAAGTCGATATTTAATTTGGATGAACACACACGAAGAAGAAGAGAAACCTGAGCTCGTAGATGCAGTATGCAAGTCCACGTTCGCGGTGTGATAGATTCAGCACGGATACCAAACCAGAGACCAAAACCAAGAAGAAGGAAAAAGAACGAGATGATGAGAGCTAAAAAAAAAAAAAAAAGAAAAAGAAAAGAAAGCTGAAAAGGTTAGCACCGCAGATCGAGCCTCGAGGTTGAAAAAGATTCCTTTGAGCCAGTGCGGTGGGATGCGTTGCGTTGGGCACTGACGGACGGGCGGAGGCGGGAGGACGGATCAAGTCTATGGGCGAACGGCAGGTTATGTGGGGCACGACTGTTAGCATATCTGTGAAAATATGCATGTATGTGTGTACATATATGTATACATATCGTTTCATTCGGGCACTCAGTCATCAATGATGATTGTCATCATTGTTAGTATGTACATAATAGTAAGTGATACACCACGGAGATACATTAAGGATGCAAGAAACGTGGTTGGCCATGGACTTTTTTTTTTTGCTAAAGAAATCCATGGTCATCCATCAGAATTTAAAGGCTATTTTTTCCTTAATCCCTGAAGTACTTAAATAAACATTTACACCCACGCTTTCATGGGATTACGATAGATAACTCTCCGTCACCGTATTTATTGTCTATTGACCCCAGGTTTGTTGTGTTATACTAAATCTGGAATATCCTGGGCCTATCGCTATTTGTTCGATTTGAGTTTTTTTACCCATGAACTCAGGCTGGGAGAAATATGTATGTTGAATGGGTAGAGGCTGTCTTTCGGGTGTTATGCTCTCTCTATTTTGGAAGTTTGATAAGGCCCATTCACCTATTTACAAAAGCTGATGAATGGCTATCGAGGTATGTCGTGTAAATATCTGGATGAATGGGTGGCTGTAGAATGCAGACATGGATGGGTGGATGTACCTTGCCACGGCTCGGGTATTTCGTCCGTAGAACTCGTGAGCCGATCCTGGTGTTGTCCATCACAGGCTGTTATGCTAGTGATGATGATCACAGGCCGTTGGGCAGACAGGCATGCAATAGACAGCCTTATGAGCAATACCTGATGGGTTTTTGGACGGGACGCCCAAAGGAGCTCTTTCTTGCTTGATCTGGTCTCTATTCCGTTATCTTTCTTATGTAGCTGTCTACGTATCGACAGAGTGTTTCGATCTGATTCTTGGCTCGTGCTGATTCCTGCTAGATGAGCTAGTTGATGCTTGAGTAAGTTGAGTACAAATCATTAGGTTGATAAGCTTTTTGTTTTCTTTCTGAGTCACGGTTGGAAGCAATGCACTGTGGGTGTGTATCTTTACTGTATGGGAATCAACGTTTGAAATTTTTCTTGTTTTTTTTTTTTCACTTTGATAAAACTGCTTCTGTAAACAGAATTGTAAAGATGATGATCCTTTTTGGTGGAGTTTCTCAGATGGAACTCCCAGAGGATGTCGATGATCATGATCTGTAAGTGTATGGATGTAATGGATGGATGGATGGATGGATGCAGATGTGTATCCGGTGGCAATAGTTCTAGCCGTTCGGGTAAGTGAAGATTCGATGATCCATGGCGCACCCAAGAGCTCGTTAGACGGATGTGAAAGAAGGGGTGGTGGTGGTGGTGGTGGTGATGACGATGGTGATGATGGCCTAGACTGTGTGTATGGAGGATGGGAGAACGATCGATGAGGATGTGGCTGGCGAGCCCATCGAAGGTGATTTAGGGATCCGATGGGTCGGGTAAGATGAAGGTGAGGCTGCTGGTCGATGAGGGAGATAAAGATTGATTAATGAACGATGATGATGATCCCATTCTGCTTGGCGATATCAGATGATGCTCGGTAGGCATCGTGTGAATGGTTCGGGTCGAGTACTGGGTCAAGGATCCAAGAGAAGAGAGATGATCAAGAGATAAATAAATAGATCAAGATTTATTTACATATTTAACTATTTTATCCGAGTCCTGATTCGGGATCGAAGCTGGCCGAGTTTTGCACTAGCGTCTTCTAGTCGATCGAGAGGCATGAAATTTGAGGATGAACGACGATCGAAATTAAACAATAAACAAGAGAGAGAGAGAGAGAGAGAGAGAGAGAGAGAGAGAGAGAGAGAGAGAGACAGAGAGAGAGAGAGAGCAAGTAAAAAAATCGCGAGATTTATGTCTTGATGATTAGACATGGCGCTCTATCGTCAGTAAGTATTTGTTATGGATAACTCCCGCCTCCCGCGTTCTTCTTTCACTGGATCAGTATGTTTGGATAACCGGCATCCATGATGGGCTGGGGATGATCATCATCTTAGTCAGATCAGCGGTCTCGAGCATAAGCCACTCGTTCATCTCGATCCTTGAGTCGAAGACTGATTTGGGGGTTGGTAGGTTAAATTATGGATTACGTAACTTTCGATTCATGTTCGAACTCGTCCCTTCCCATCATTCCCATCCTGGATCATTTTTCACGCTGCTCCCACCCCGAAATTAAAAACCCATCCCGAAGACCCATACTATTGACACTCTAATATTGATTTAAATATTTATCCACCTCACCCCCCAATCAGAGTGGTCATCCAACCATCATCAGATGACGGACGATCGATGGACGATACCCATAACACTGTATGTATGTGAGTATGTAAACTGACTGGACGGCTAAAGATAAAATAGGGTTTGACTGAAAATCAAGAGACAAGGAAAAAAAACACACACACACACACACACACACACACACCCATACCCACACCCACACCCACACCCACACACCCATCAGCCGCTCTCATGAAGAACGACGTGGCGATTAGTCTAAGGAAAGAAAACGAGAGAGATAAAAACCGATTATGTAATCCCCTCTCTACCCTCAACCGCGGCCTCTTCCTACCCCATCACTCCCATCATCATACATACCTTGCCTTCGCTCTAGAGATGCCCCCAGCCTAACACCCCAATCCGATTGCCATTCCACACCTTCATCATCATCAATTAGCGCTTCTTCCTGCGAGCCTAAATCGAAACCCAAGCAGGAAAGAAAAGGAAAAAAAGAAAACCAGAAAAAACCTATTTCCCTCTCCCAACGTAGACCAGCTCGCGATCTCTTTCTCTCTCTCGGATAACGCTGATCTTCATCATCCCTCGTCTTGCCTAGTTCACTCGAAATACTTATAATCCCCCTTCATCTTCACTGGTACCGCCCCCATCATCATCCCTAAGTTGACCACCAGCCTTGGGTCGTAAAGTTGTACATACACCTCCCTCCGCCGTACAACGAGAAAGAGTAATTGACTGATGATGATGACCAGGACCAAGGCGGCGGGCCAGGTATGAGAAGAAAAGATACTTGATTGATTTGTAGAAACAGAGAGATCCTAAGAGGAAAGAGGAACAGAAGAAGAAGCAATCTACTGTTTTCCCAGGTCGCTGGATGATTTGATATGATTAGTTGTGATTTGATTGGTATTAATGATCGATGACTCCAAGAGATACTTATTGATCAGAGCAGGAGAAGAAGATCAGAGGTAGACGTTCACCTTGAGACTTATCCGTGCCGTGCCGGGTCCCAACATTCTATCTCTACGTCTCTACCTTACCATCCTCGATGTATCATTACCATCCTATCCTAGACTAGGTAGACTAATAGTATCCTGATACATAGATCGATTGATTGACTAGAGCGAACAACATTAGTTTCTTCTCCCTCTACCCATCTATCTACCTCCCACCACCAAACCATCCATCCGCTCTTCCATCGATTGACCAACCAACTCGATTCTTGACTGAGCAAGAAATAGAGCCAGAAACTTATCCATCCCAAGGCGACCACGCACTCACTCTTTTACATACAGCCTGATATACGATACAGATCAAATCATCATCACTCCCACTTTGACGTTAAGACTACTCTCCTTGTTCATCTATATCCCCCCCCCCCTCTCCCTGCTCTGCCTCCACGATCTTCAACTACCCCACCAGCTCTTATCCTTCAACTTGCTCGGATTATTCATACATATCTATCCATCTGCCGAGCTAAACTCGTCTCGACTCAAAATACAAAACGAAACCCCATCCCTCGTCGTCCTACCTCTCCTTTTCCCTTCCTTACGGACGCACTCGTACCCATAACACCGTCTGACTCACCATCTTTGAGTTGGCCTGGTTTTTCTCTTGGATTCTTCTTCATGTTAATTAAATAAATTCTCCATCCCCTCCCCCCCCAAAAAAATAATTAAATAATAAAAACTCCCGACCAACCAGTATCAAGGACCGGATTCGGATTGCCTTGATCCATTCTGCATGCTCTCTCCACCCCACTCGTGGTGAACCTACCCCGCCTTGCGGTCGAAAACCTCAAAGTACTTGCCGAGTTTTCGATTGAATTTCCATTTTTTCTTTCCCACGTACGTACAAGATAGCTATCTGTACCATCACCTCTTGTCCCAGCATCCGTCGTGTTCTCCCGCAGTTCATCTGAATTGAATCGGGCATCTCGTGGGACTGATTAGCTGTCCCGAATGGCGTCTTGATAGGTGTCTCAAAGCGACAGAAAAAAAAAAATCAAAAAAGGTGCACATCAACTATTCAGCGTGGCCTCTTGAAGGATTGGATTCGCGTTACAGAGATTTAACCTGGTTTACGTCGTCGAAAGGCTTTCGAGACAGCTTGGTTTGACAGATCTTTCGCGATCGATCATTGATTTCAAGATAACGGAACTGGGGTATATCTCATAACTATGGAGCTCAACCTATCGAACCCAAACAGTCAGAGTTTCGATGAGGTCTTGGAAAAACTTAAACAAAGCATGAAAGCTGCTCGGAGCGGGGGATGGATCGACAGCGATAGCGGCAGTGAACTCGAGCTCGCCATCGATCACCCCTCTCCTGCCCCTCCGCCTCCGCCGCCGACTGCTGCTCATCATCATCCCTGTACTCGCGGCAATGGGATCCTGATGCCGCGTTCGACGACGACGACGGCCAACCCGACCGCGAGCGAGACCAGTGACTATGTCTCGGCGTTATCCTTGCAGATTAAGGATGGCAGAGATTTATTACTAGACCATCATCACATCGCCCAAGTAGAAGATTACAATACTAAAACCCGTTCGGATCAACTCGACCTGCTACCAGCACCCCTGTTGATCAACACAAAATCTCTCGTCTCCAACCCTCGCCCAACATCAACAACAGACCAGCCGTCCAATCATCCCAAGACGCGCCCAGTCAAAACTTGGCTCAATAACTATTATCATCATCATCACCATCAGCCTATAGAGCCCTGCTCGATATCTACAACCACCAACTCACTCGAGTCACGCATCTCACCCCCCTTCGATCCCCCAACTAGCCCATACGCTTCTCGTACTCCATCGACACCTGTCTCGATCGGAACTTCTGCTGGATCGCCCTACGTGCGTCATCACTTCAAGTGGGAGTATCTTGCCCCATCCTTCACGAATCGTGAAGGGATCCTTCAACCCGGTCCTCAACCTCGAATCGTCGAATCATCCTCTCCACCCCATAGTATCAACCCTGATGAATCTTACACCGATTGGCCGAGAGGTTTCCTCCCCAAAGAATTTATCTTTTCAAGCGACTCATCCCAAGCGACTCACGAGATCGATCAGCCCTTGGAAATCTTCCAGAGGCCTTCTAACCTTACTGCTCATTTCTCCGCTGCCGCATCAAATGGTCTCCGAGCACTGAGTCATTCTCCAGTCCACTGCAAATCTCAATCACCCGCTCGACAAGCTTTGGAGTCTGGGTAAGTCTTCACATCTTGCCAGATCGAACATTGTCATTTTTCTTTTGTACGATCTTCCCTCCCCCATTCTCGTGTCGTGAACATTCACTCTACCTGTCTATTTGCATACACACTTATCAACAACCTTGTGCCCTCCTCTATCCGCACCGACCCATAAAAAAAAAGCAGCAGTAACAACAGAATACCTGGATTTGAAATTCGCCCTGCCGGTATGAATTCTTTCAAAAAATCACCTGGCTTGGAACCACTTCAAAAACCGTGGTTTCCTGCATCGGCTTCACCTCTTGAACCCAAACAAACAAACGTGCTCAACCCTGCTTCTGTTTCTTCAGTTTCGTTTTCCCTTGCGCCTGCAGCACCTATTCTTTTGACTGCTCCTGAGCGTGACCCTTCACAGTTCAGAGGTAGTTTGGTGTTGGACGAGAACTCCCACTCACCAACCCCGGGGCGGATCAACCCGATCCCTGACCATTTTGACACTGCCCATCATCGTGTTAGACCTCAGTCAAGCGCTGTCTCTGCCTCCGCAAGCTCGACGTCCCTCAGAGACCTGGCTCAAGAGCGTGATAAGGAGGCCATCAGGGCCAGGCTGATGGGCTCGTCGAGTATTGATAACTTGAATACACGACTACACCATGCACACAATAACTGCAGACCTTTTGGAACAACAACCTCGCTTCCTGACCGCGGTCGCCTTGGGCAAATATCTGGTCTTCCAAATCTATTCCAACAGATGCGTTTCTCTCATACTACCACTGCTACCACTTCAATTCACACGACTACCCATCCCGCACCACCCTCTCAACCTCGAGTCAATCCTTTCTCCGATGGTTCTCCCTTAAGATCCACTTCGGCTACTTACCCTGTCACCCCAAGTTTCGGCGCCCCAGTCTTCTACAGCAGTCAAGCTCACCATGGCACAGCTAGTAGGCACAACCCTTTTAATATTTCCAATTCTATCTCATCATCTCCGAGTAACCATTCCCAAACAATTTGACTGAACTCTGAACTACTCCTTGTGCGGTTTGCGTCCGGAGTTAACGGCCATTTACACACACCCGGTCCTGCTATCCCTTATGCACCCCCCACCACAGTCAATAAACCTCCTTTTGTCCCTGTCATTGTCCCTACTGTCCCTGGTATGGGTGGTCCTGTGGGTACTCCTCTTCCTGGGCAAGTTCAACCCGAGGAGGTTCGAAAAAGTGTCAAGACACAGCCACCCGTCGTTAATACAGGTAATTCTGGGGCCATGATCCCTCAGCCCGGTGACTGGATGGTAAATATTTATGATGATTGTTCTGCCTGAAGGTTTTTTGAGCCGGAAAAAAAATATAGACTGTCCTCCATTTTCTAATATTTGTTTTCCCTTCCCCCATCTCAGTGCATATGTGGATTTGTCAACTGGAGGCGTCGCAAAGTTTGCATGAGATGCTTCCCTTTTGCCGATGGAAATGATTCGGTAGGAGTCAGTCTTCATTTTTTTGAGCTTTGACTTATTTGTTGGTCCATCGAGCTCACCGAACGCGCGGATTTTCTTTCAATCGTTCAAAGGCGATGATGGCTATCAATGCCCAGCGCGCTGCACTTTTGGCAGCCGGCGTGCCTGTGACAAAAGATTTGCCCAGCTCGACAAGCGTCATCTCGAATTCTTCCCCGGCCTTGTTTCAACCCGCCGAAACCCCTAGTTTTCAAGATCCGATCGGTCACACCAAGGATAAACACGCAACCTTGAAGCAAATATTTGGACCGCCCGAGTCTGGGTTCAATTATGGCAGACCTTCAGAGCCGATGGCTGCCTTTACATCCCAACCTCCTCAGCGAATAAGTTTGAACCCTTTTGATAAATCATCACACCTTGGTCCGATCAGCCCAGCTGCTGTGATCAAACAAGAACGCTCGTCTGATGAAATTGAACACAAGAAACACTACGATGGCTTCACTCATTATCCATCTGAGAGAGCAGATCCAACGAGCAATTCGGGAATCACCCGCCCGGCGAAAAACCCCAAGACACTTCGAGCCAGACTGATAGCGCCGGGCGAGGAAGAGCGGAGCGGTCGAAACAGTTGGG
The DNA here is from genome assembly GCA_025617555.3 of Puccinia polysora. Lineage (NCBI taxonomy): Eukaryota > Fungi > Basidiomycota > Pucciniomycetes > Pucciniales > Pucciniaceae > Puccinia > Puccinia polysora. Next base: position 10,480,355 of record CM062628.1, read on the forward strand.
AAGAAGCTATGCCCAAATCTCCTCGTCCCCGAAGCTTTTCGATGGGAGCTAAAAGTGTATGGGAATCCAGCGTTTCGAGCGAATCGGTTCGGGGATCCGAAACTCGGATGGCAGATGACCGCACTCGCTTGGAGTCAATTCCTATTGGAAAGGGTCAGTCTTAAATGATGATTATGCCGTTTTTGAGTGATTGTCTATGACCGGTTTGAGCAATAAAGGCGTTAACATGTGATATCATGATTACGAGATAATACTAGAGGAAGAAAATGGAATTTCTGGAATGGAAAAAAACTTAGGGAACCAAACAGTCAGTAATCGATTGACCCCTGAGAGGCATCAGGAACCCAATACCATTAGTACCAACGGGCCCAATTTCAATCGACAACGAACGACTACCAGTCCCACTTCATCATGGCAAGCGATCAAGGCACTTTGGCAGTGAGGAAACCTCCTCTTCGGTGATTTACACGCCTCTTGCGATATCATTATTATCACGATAAGAAACGTTGGTTTTACACAAACGTATATATATATATAATCCATTTCATTCCCATCTGTTTATCATTCTGTCATCCATATACAAACGTAGACGTATTTTGTGTTCATTGGTTTTCGGGCAAAGTTTGCCATCAGTCGGATCATCATTGTTTCTTCCCTACTCCCCCTTTTTCAAATAAAAGAGAAGCAAAAGAAAGAAAAAGAAAGAAAAGAAAAAAAAAACCGTCAAAATGAATGACTTAATAATAAACCATAATGGAAGGAGAAGGGTCATAATTTTTTTTCTTCTAGGCAAACACATAAACATATACATAACAAAAGCTTACAAGGACATGATTTGGTTTTGTTTTGTTGTCCTTTTATATTATTTTAGAAGCATTAGATGATCATACATAGGTAGGCCAAGCGCCCTCCGAAAAATCCCAAAAAAATCCAAAAAAAAAAACAGTTCTTCAAGCCCCATATGCTTATCAAAGTCTCAAAAACACCTGAGGAGGATCACAAACAATCATGATGTGTATATATTTATGTATAAAGGTTGTATCTAAGATGATCCTGGATTTTTATTTCTCAAGCTGATATTACGATGATCAGGGCATGCTTGAATGTTCTTAGGTACATGAGTGTCAACATTGCAGGAACATGAGACCCATTACAACTGACAGTAGACTAAGACAATTTTTGCATGACTTCAAAGAATGTTTGAGGGTTGAGGGGTTGTCCTCATGAAACCATACAGGATAAAAGGTGGAGGAAGTGATTTGCTTTTATAGGGAGGGAGGGAGGGGAAGGTTTCACATGCTCTATCCCATCCTTCAGGATGTAATCTTGATAGCCATTTGAGGATATAACTTGACCCATGTTTGGCTGAGAAAAACAAATCAGAGGCTGATGATGCCTTGGTGATGGATTACAACTTTGAACCATACCATGCTTCCCTCCACCCCCCACCCCTCACCCAAAGTAACCAAAATACAAGGTAAAGAAGAAAATTCTACATGGTTTGGAGAGCTTGGAAGGTTCTGTAGAGATCTTGGAAGTACTCTTGATGGGATGAAAGCAGTATGAAGGTTGATGTATTTCTGTAAAATCCTTTCAAGCAATCATACAGATCCCTCTTTCTTTATGTTACTTCTGTCCATACTTCCTGTTTTTCTAGAAATTCAAGTTTTAAGTTTTGTAGAACTTTGTTTGAAGAAAACCTGAGATAGGGGGCTTTATTTTATTAATTTATTTGGATTTTTTTTTTTTTTTTTTTTTGGGGGGGGGGGGTAGTTTTTTTTTTTTTTTTTTTTTTTTTTTTTTTTTTTTTTTTTTTTTTTTTTTTTTTTTTTTTTTTTTTTTTTTTTTTGATCCATCAAAACTTTTTGACAAACTCAAAAGTAAAAGAATGTTTGGTTTTTATTTAATTTTTTCTTTGTTTGTTTGGCAGAATTTTCTTTGTTCATCCAATGAATTTTGAACCAGGTAATTTCTAACCAAAGACTGGTGAAAGAATGATGATCATTGAGGCATTGGTGAGGTTCAGATTGGGTTTAATTGAACAAAAGTGTTATCAGATTTTTTTTTTTAAAAAAAAAAAACACCAAAGAAATAAAAAAAAGGTTTTGTTAGATGAAGAGATTGCAAAAATGAATCAAATTGATAATAATGATAATAAATACAGTAATTGAATAAAGATACTACCTTTGTACAGGGTTATTTGAATTAATAATAATATGTATTGTGAAACTATTAGTTCTTTGGAGGGATGGTTAATGTCAATGTATTGATCCTGTAGACTGAATTTTTCTTGAAAAATAGGATAGAAAGCTTCATAACATTAACAGTTTCAAGTAAGTCATAATGGAATTCAAGAAAAAAACATGTTTATGATTAATATTTGCAAATAATTATCTTTGATATTTAAATCAATAAACTGATTTTAAGGGAGAAGTAGTTTTATTCCAGAGTCTATGAAATTCAGAATTTCTCCAAAATTTAGTAAGAAATCCTGTTAGTGAGACTTTCCTAAATAATGGATAGTTGAAGTGAGTTTCAAGGACTCTACAATATATCAACCACGGACAATGTACTAAAACTTCCTCAAGGATTTGAGGATGCGTCAATTTGAAAGAAAAAAAATAGAAGCTTCCTGAACTCATCAACAAAAATACCAAGATCTTCCTCCAAATGGTAAATCAATAAAAACCTCAGATGTCAAAATAGTCTATCAATAAAAGAAAGGTAGGAACACTATGAATAAGATTTGATTCATCAGTGACTCCAAAAGAAGCTCTTTTAAACAGATTGATTGCACCACGTGAGAATTCCTTGATGATCCAGGAACAGAGGTCTGGTTCCAATTTCAGGGAATTCAAAATTTCTGATCAAGTTTTATTCCATTTTTAGTGGGTCAGATATTGAGCTCCCAAGCACATGTAAAAACCATTCTAACTGTTTATCTTCTAGAAGCATGAAAAAATAAAAAATACATAGATGGTCTTCCAGACCAACCAGGTTCAAAAATTAAGGATGAAGAGCACTCCAAGAAATTTTATTCACTCATGATCTAATTTGTTTTCTTTTTTTCAAAAAAAAAAGACTTTCTAGGATCCAGAAAGGATTGCTTTTTTAAAATTCTGATTCATTTATAGGAGAATTAATTTTTCACATCTTGTCCTAAAGGATCAAGTTTTTTTTTTTCTGTGTAAGCTCAGGATATTGGATTGAATATTGAAATATCAGCAAAAGATTCTGAAATACTTAGTACAACCTTTTTGAGCTTGATTAGGGTCAAAGAGCTAAACAAATAATGAATTTTATTAATAATAATATATCTCTGATTAAAGGATGGATTATACCTCAAACCCTAAGATTAAATTGAAAATTATTTCAAAAACATGGTTTTTATGGTTAAACATTTTTTTGAGAAAATTCAAAAAAACTTCTTGTTTGATAGAGTTTTGGAAACTCATCAAATCATTTCATTTTTAGTTCCTAAATCCTCATAATCATCAATTGATCCATTTCTTAAGTCTTTCACTCAGGGAATTCAATCAAAATACTTGGCGCAATTGAACTTAGTTGAGTCAAAAAATCATCCAAAAAAGTTAATTAATTAATTAATAAAAATGGAAGGATGAAGAAGGAAAAAATTAAATGAAAAAGGAAGAGGAAAAGGAAAGGAAAAGAAAAAGAAAAAGAAAAAGAAAAAGAAAAAGAAAAAGAAAAAGAAAAAGAAAAAGAAAAAGAAAAAGAAAAAGAAAAAGAAAAAGAAAAAGAAAAAGAAAAAGAAAAAGAAAAAGAAAAAGAAAAAGAAAAAGAAAAAGAAAAAGAGAAAGAAAAAGAAAAAGAAAAAGAAAAAGAAAAAGAAAAAGAGAAAGAAAAAGAAAAAGAAAAAGAAAAAGAAAAAGAAAAAGAAAAAGAAAAAGAAAAAGAAAAAGAAAAAGAAAAAGAAAAAGAAAAAGAAAAAGAAAAAGAAAAAGAAAAAGAAAAAGAAAAAGAAAAAGAAAAAGAAAAAGAAAAAGAAAAAGGAAAAGAAACAAGTCCATCTCAAAAATAAAACTTTTTAATTGTATCAATGGAATGAATTCTCTAACTTGGACTATGCTTTATTCCCTGCAGATGTAAATTAAAATAAAGGGTGATGATGAATTCAAAACCCCCAGGTGTGAGGGATTTTTGTAGGGCCCTAAACAGCCCATTTGACCCATGGGGGCCCAAATACAACTCCAATCAGCTAAGCATCAAAGCCCCAAATTGTAGCAGCTTTCAAACAAAGCAAAATTTCACTTACAAGGAAACCAAGGAATCCAGAAAGATTTTAAAGGAGGCCTACCCTCATTGGATCCAAAATGTTTGGCTAAGGTGGATCACAAATTAATTGTTATCTAGGAATGTTAAGCTGAATTGTATTTTCAATTGAATTCTCATATTGAAAAATGTGCATGAGCATTGACAACCTTGCACTTAAATCAATCCAAGAGTCTTTGTGAAAGTTCTTGAGGCTCTGGTTGTCTTGGAACTTCCCCATTGTTTTTCCAATATCACTCCCATATCACAAATTTTCTTTTCTACCTAATAGATTTGCTTGAAATTTTTATCTGGTTGTTTTTCCACCTCTAGAAATGAATGATAAGAAGGATTTGTAGGAACGTGGTATTTGACCGCCTTGTTTCCCTTCATGAAGTTTCTGACTGGGAAGGCAATTATAAATGGGGACACAACTAAATTTGAGTTGTGTAAAACCCCAAACTTGAATGTAGTTGTGTGTGGTGCCACACAACACCAAAACATCATGTGGGGGCTGCACAGCCCATTTGAGTTGTGTACACAACTCAAATTTCTTTTTTATTTTTGTTTTTTGTTTTTTGTTTTTTTTTGTTTTTTTTTGTTTTTTTTTTTTGTTTTTTTTTTTTTTTTTGTTTTTTTGTTTTTTTTTTTTTTTTTTTGTTTTTTGTTTTTTGTTTTTTGTTTTTTGTTTTTTGTTTTTTGTTTTTTGTTTTTTGTTTTTTGTTTTTTGTTTTTTGTTTTTTGTTTTTTGTTTTTTGTTTTTTGTTTTTTGTTTTTTGTTTTTTGTTTTTTATTTTTTATTTTTTTTGAAAGAATAAAAATTATGCAACAAAGAAAAAAAATATTGAAAATTCAAGATATCTAAATCTATCTAAAAATTGATTCAAAATTGAAAGTTTTCAAAACAATTTAGGGATTTAAAATAAAGCTTTTAATGATAAACAAATGGGGAAGGGGGCAGTTGTGATTTTTTTCTGGTAAAATGAGATCATGAAAAATTTTCAGACCTTTTAGTATAGAGCATATGATTATTTAACCAGAATGATTTTGATACCCAATTATCTAGTTTTTCTTCTCTGCATGTAACATTATAAATCAAAGGAGAATCAATTTTTGGAATATAATTTGGGTCATGAATCATTTCATTGTATGATTATTTTAAAAATTTTTTCACTACACAAAACAAATTAAAAATTTTTCTTCACTCTCTGGGTTTGTGATCATGTTAGAAAATGACCAAGGTTTGAAAATTTTTTGTGCCTGCTTTAATTAATTCTTTGGACCAGTATTTCTAATTATTGATTCAAAAAATCAATCAATCAGTATTTAATAAAATTTATTCTTTCATCTTGATTCTTAAAAAAAAGAAAATAAATATATGGTTGAGTTTTTCTTGTTTCCAATTTTGAAATGTTCAATACTATTTTTGTTGAATATATTTTACATTTTGAAGTTATGAAAACATCTGGATTAAAAGTTTAATTTAATTTAATTTTGACATTGAATCTTGATATGCTGCTTTGATATTCCCATTAAAAAACATAAGTAATTGGGAAATGATAACTTGTTTAGTCAGGAACAATTTACTTTTGGAAAAATAATTCAATTGAAGTAGAGGATATAAAAATATATTCAATGAATTCCCCAAGAGAAATAAAAATTAGCAGATCCCTGATGAATTTCAACACCATTTTTTGTCTTGGAAAAAACAAAAGTAATCAAACTTTTCAATTTCAGAAAATATTTATAACAGGGTGCGTGAAAGTCAAAAGTTCCAAAATTCTAAATGGCTGATTTTTGGGAACCCATTTATTTTCAGAAGATATGCTTTTTAGAAAATTTGAAATGAACATTTGTTTCTCTTGGGATATTTTTTATTGATGAAAAAATTTTTTTTGGTATGCCTGAAATCAGAAATTGAATTAATTAAAAAATCTTGACTCTGATATACCCTAATTCAAATTTAGTTGAACCATTATTTCTCAATTTTTCAATATGAATAAAAAATACATATTGTTCAATAGAAAACTGATTGATTGAAATAGAGACTGATAAAGGTGAGACCCATACTAAAAAATCAAGAAAACAAATGATGAAATTTTTTCCTCTTCTTCTCAATTGCAATTTTTATTCCATATAAAATCAATTCAAACATTTGGATTCAGATTACCTATCAGGTCAGAAAGTTTTTGTGATAATTAATTCTTGTCTGAATTCCATCTAAGAGAATTTCAGTAAATTCTCAGTGGTTCAGTTTGGAATAATAATGAACTGTGTGCAAGTAAAATAAATAAGAAAATTAATTATTTGTTCTCCTTCCCTTTTATTCTTTCATTTCTTTATTCTTTCATTTATTTTCAAAAAAAAAAAAAATTACTTCTACTTTACAGTATGTGCCTGGATGTCTTAAATTAAATCAACCAGCTAGAAAAAAATCAAAATTTTCAAATTATTTTTTATTCAAATTTTTATTTATAATTGATTTAATGAAATATCCAAAGCTCCAAACTACCCTCATCTCTTAAAAATCAATCCAGATAAGGAAGGGAGAAATTTTATTTGAAAGACACCAAAAACAAAACATTCCATTCCTTCTTTGGCTGAAAATTGTTGAGAGCTAATTGAGTATCCTCTGGATCATAAGCCTACACATAAAAAGGCTGAAGTATATTCTTCAAAAAAATATAAATTTGTTCAGCCGGCATTTTTGTAACAAGAAAAATATTCCAGGCCAGCAGAAATATCCCTTCCAAACCGGTCAAAGAAGCCACAATACTTACTGCTTGTGTTGAATAACTTGATAAACATTCTTTTATTTCAGGGAAAATAAGTTTGAATCTAAAAAATAATGGGGTGAGGCAGCTGTATTCATGGTTGGAAATTCTCATAAAGTACATGCTAATCTTCAATTTTGGGAAAAAATATTTATATTTCAACCATGAAAAAACCCTTGGAGAAAAAAGGACAAATTTTATTTACAATTATTCATTCAAAGGAGGAAGAGCCTTGCAATTTTATAGACCATATATGAAATACACTGGGAAAAATAATTCCTATTAAATTTCAAACCATTGGAATGATTTTAAAAATAACCAATTAAACCTATTTATAAACCAAAATAAAGTGAAAACAACACTTATTAAGAAATTAATAATTTGGTTATGAAGGATATATGAAGGATAATGACCTAGAAATTTTAATTCCATATATCCTAGTCTGGAATTCAATTGAAAAATGTGGGAATTCTATTTTAAATTTTGAAAAGGGTTCCCAGCTTGCTTGAAAAAAAAAATCACTTTCCATTCATAAAAAAAAGATTCACAGAAGAAAAACAATTGGGAATGATGATTGATAATTGTTATCAAAACAATTAATTCTTTTGAAATATAAAATAATAATGGAACTTTAATTCTAATTCATCAATTAAGAAAAAAAAACAGAAATCAAAGCATTCCAATAGAAAAAACTCAACTTTTAACTCTGGCTTGAACCAAATGGCTATGGAATCAATCAAAAACCAAGACTGGGGCCTATCAGAGTTAAAAAAACCCAAAATTTTTCAAAGGTTGGTTTCAACCCAAATCTGCCATTTCAAACCCACCATTAAAAACCAAAAAACCCCACTTATTTCACATCAGAAATGTCAGAGTTACCTGAAAATAAATTTGTTTTTTCAGATCAAGTATTTAAAGGCTTTCAGCACCTCAACCACACATCAGTGCACGTCACACAACCCTGGTTTCCAACCACTGACCTCCTTGGAAAAAGTTTAGCTCCAACCTCATCAGAAAAATTTATTCATCACTCTCATAAATTTATTTCTCTCATATATTAATTGCTATCCTCATTGCTTCATATCTCATCCCCTTGTCACTTCATCACTCTCATCAATTTATTTCTCTCATCAATTCATCACTCTCATCACTTTAGTTCTCTCATCACTTTGTCACTATCATCACTTTATTGCTCTCATTACTTCATCACTCTCCTCAATTTATCACTCTCATCACTTCCTAACTCTCATTTATTTATTGTTCTCATCCCTTCATCACTCTCATCAATTTATCTCTCTCATCACTTCATCACTCTCATCACTTCATTTCTCTCATAAATTCCTAACTCTCATTGCTTCATCCCTTCATCCCTCTTACTCTTTTCAAATTTCCCCCAAGAGAATCTCCTGCCACAATTCCACACAAAAATCAAATGGAACGAAGAAAAAATCCCCAAGGCAATATAGATCAAACAATCCTCTCCCATCATCTTCCAAAGGCTCAAGTCAGCTCAAGAGAGCTGATCACATTGTGCTGGTAAACTGGCTAAAAATTTCCTCCAACTATGATGCTTGCTTTGGATCCAACAACAAAATAAAATTTGGCTCACCTCCATCCTCTAAGGTTAATGGGTATCTCCTGATGGCCAATGAACTGAAGAATAAAACAAAAGTTAGGCTGGATCTTTTATTCAAACAGATGAGGGAGCAATTCAAAAATTATTGAGCCAAGTACAAAAAGGCCCACTCAATGTCAATCTCCACTGGCTTTGGTATCACCAACTTGGATAAAGCCAAGGGAATCAACTTGGTGTTTGATAAGTTGGAATCCATTTGTCCTTTTTATATTCATATGGATGAGATATTTGGAAAGAAGGCCCACATCACCCCTTTAGCTGATTTTCAGGCCCCACAATCCAATTAAGTTGATTCTGAGGACTTAGCTGGGGATGCTCAGCCTAGAAATGATGATTCTGATGAATCATTTGAGTGGCCCCAATCTGAAGCCAAGGTGGATGATCAAAAAAAATCAGCTCCAATCATGTCTGCATTGGCAATGATCAATGATTCAAAAAATTCCTTTGACCCCTAACTTCCTTCTTTGGATTGCTCTTATCCTGAGGTGGAAGAACTCAACATCTTAGCCAATGAGGAACAAGTTATTTTTCTATCTCCATTGAAACCAACATCTGTTGAAGTAAGGGAGCAATTACCTGTCTTTTCTGTCCAGTTAATCCTGACTGATTTAGATTGTAAAAAAAAGGCTCATCCTTCCCTGAATGGGTGAACAATCAAGTCAATGGGGCCACCCACATCACCTTCAAATGAGAGTGAAAATTTCCCACACAAAACCCCTCTGCAAATGGAAAGAAAATTGCCTCCAATTCCATCAACATCAACCCCAATAGCTGTCAAAAGAGGAGAAAAACTTTCAATTTTTCTGGCGTTGAAGATATCATGGAGCAAAAAGATTCAACTAAGTGAAATGATGGAATCTGCTTGATTTTGAAAACAAGCTCATTGATATTGCCCTAAAAAAACAGTGAAATTACACATTGAATCCAAAAAACTTGAATTTGAAAAGGAAAAGTGGGATTTTCAACTGGCTATTGATTGTAAAAAGAAGAAAGTCAAGAGTTTGGCTCATCAAAAGAAATTGGATGCTGAAGGGAAATCAAAACAGGCTGAGCTGGAGTTTCAAAAAGAGGAAAAGGAGAAGGATTGACTGGAAGACCAACTAGAAAAGGAGAGGGAACAACTGGCAATGCAAAAAAAAGATAGGTTATCTGTAGCAATGGCATGTATTGGTAGCAGTAGAAAAGTGGAAGAAATCCAGAAAATTACGTGATTTATTGGCTTGTAAATATCTTTCCCTGGATAAAAGTTTTAAAAATAAAACCAAAAAAAATATTTTAGATTATAAAAACTTTTGAGACTATTTTTAACTCCACCAATAAACAAATATTTTTGATTTGATTTACATTTTTTTTTCTAGAGTATGTTTTTCCACTGTTCTATTCCTTGCAAGTGTTCCAAGTTGTTTTGTTGATTTGCATAGAAATGGCCATCCTTGTATGAGTGCCATTCTCCACAGCAGGAAACGTATAGTGCATGTACTTATTTTCTACACAAACCATTTTGCAATACCTTTTTGTTTGAAATCAATGCCAAAACCCAAGTCTGGAAAAACAAATCAGCCATCAAATACTTGATATTTGTCCTCATTTTTGATAATTTGTTCATTTGATTTTTTGGTTGGAACCACCAATAAAAAGGAATAGGAAGAGAAATTTTCTTTGTTAATTTGGGTTGGGTTGTAGAAGGAATTGGATGTGAATGTGATGTGTGGGGAACAGTCAAAAGGAGTAAGCCAGCATACGAATTCCAAAGACAAGAGGGAGGGAATGTGGTTGTCCATTGTTTGATTGTTTGGTTCAAAGGCCAGTATTCCTGATTTTTGCAAAATTTGGCCTAAAATTTGAGAGAACTTGTCAGAACAAAGGTTCAAAAAACAAAAATATTGAGGGGAAGATTGAAAATCATCTTTCTTCAAAAATTTTCCTAATAGTTCAGAAGGGTGCATGAATTATTTCCATCCAATTGCCCACATTTTTCCACCCCAAGATCTTGAGGGACCAACAGTGTTGACAATTTTTTTTGATTGGTGAAGGAAAGTGGTGACAGAGTTGATTTACTTCTTGTCTTGCTCAGTGAGTTTATTCAAAGGGAAAAATTTGATTATTGTAACCAGAGACTCATGATCAGATTGATGATGAAAAAATAATTTTCCAGAGGAGAAGAAACAGAACTGTTTGATCTTATGTTTGGTGTCATACCTATGACACAGATAGTAGTTGTGATTATGTAATACATGTGATTAGTCAGCCTCTCAGATATCATTGACATGTTACAAGCCAATAGTATCACAGGTTTTACCTAGCACTATATAAACTCAACTCATCCTACACTTTCAAGTCTTTCCTTAAGAAATCAATTCTTCTTGTTCTGCACCCTAGCTCTCAGTCCACTCCTTCTGGATTATCCTTCCTACTAGTATCATCCTGACTCATCTTGAGTCCTCTTTGGGTTTTCACCCACCTTGGAGTCTTTACTCCCTTTTGCTGAACCTTCATCCTGATCCATCTTGGATCTCTTCCGGTACTAGTCTCCTTCCTACTGTTAGTTAATGCCACCCTGGTTTTGTGTCGAGCCTCCGTGTGACATTTGGCCTGTTCAAACTCTTCAGGGGAGGGTTTCCAACTGTTCTTTGTTTTTTGGAAATGATGGCAGCATACAGATCAAAAGGTTGCGGTTTTTGCTCAGACCACACAATCCTTTCATCAAGCCCCCCTCTGCTACTTCCAAAGAGATTTTGGACTCTTGGTATTGAGCCCTCTTTTTCTGAAAAAACCTATTCTTGCCACTTTTCTGTGTGCTTATCAAATAATTTCCTCCCATCTTGTTCCCTCCCATCCAAAGACTTTAATTGGGGTGAATATAAAGAAAGTATTCAGTCATTGTGTAAAATTTTGAGGTTAGTGGGATAAAAATTGAAAGTCCAGAAAAATGGCGGTACAAGAAAGAGCAAGGGGTGGAACAATGTGTTGAATTGCATGGAATAAAAAAAAAACTTTAATTAGTCAGTTATAATCAAGGTAGATGATAAACAAACATGAAAATAAAAAATAAAAAATACCGGTCAATCTTCCCCCCAAAAAAAAACCAAAAAAGAGTTCAGTCCCATTTTTAAATAATCTGGGAGGAGGGGAAGGGGGGGTGGGGTGGGGCCAATCATCTGTGGTTCAATTGATTGATTGAAACACAGAAATAAATCAACCAATTGCAATTTTTTTGATCCATTGAATTACAAGCAACAAGGTATTGATCTGGGTCAAAGTATTTCTCTGGTTTTTGGGCAACCCACATCTTGTTAAAAACATATGAATCATGAAAAGAAACGGGAAGGCCAATATTGAGGGATGTGAACTTCTTGTTGTTATCACAAACAAGCTTTAGTGACACAGAGTATCTATAAAAATAGATGAAACATATTTGGTCAGTGTGTTGGAAAAGGTGTCATCAAAGGATTTGGAAAAGAAATGAATTGATTGCCTTTTTTTCCAATCAAAACAGTGGTTGCCATCTAGCTTGGATTTTTGACTCAAGGGGATAGTGGTTCCATCAAAAAAACCAATGAAATGGAGAAAGCCTTCAGTTTCCATTACTTGAGATATCTCCTTATATTCTTCTTTGGTTGGACATGAAAGGACTGAGCAACATAAAGATAGGATAGAAATAATGACTCTTTTGGTGTATAAGTCAATGGTTCCATAACCAACTGAGAATATATTTTTTAATTGATGTGTTGCAGCTCAATTTCCATTTGATCCCAATCTACAAAGATAAATTTAAAGTTGGATAGCTGGATTGCATTGAGGATTCCAAGAATTTTTCTGGAAGATGTGGTGGTCTTCAATCATCTCCAAAAGCTTCATGAATGAAGGCAAAAAGGTTTGGAACAGTTTCTGGAAGCTTAAGCCAGGGAGGAGATGAAGCTTTTGCCTTTCATACATAGGGTTTTGGAGAGTTTGTATTCTTGGAACCATGTATTTCTTTTGCAATAGAGAATTCAAAGCTAACCAAGCTCATTCCAAATGAGAGTCTGAATCAGATTCAAATAATAAAAAAAGTTCAGTCAGCTTTTTTGCATTTTCAACTTGCTTCTGGGAAGTTGGATTGGGCATGTTGAGAAAGATGGTATGTGATGTGGGGTGATGAGATGATGATGGGATGTGTGTGAAGAAATGGGGATGACATGTGTGTGAAGAGATGGAGATGGGATTGGTATGGATTTGCTGAGGTGGAGGTGTGGATGGGTGTTTTGCATGTGATGGAGGGTGGATTGATAATGATGCATTCATGGCCAATTTGATGATTTAAATCTGCATTTTGAAATACACTAGTTATGGGGTATGTTTATTTCAGAAACCTTCAATTAAAATGGCTAGTTTGGTCAAAAAATGGCAGGTTTCTAATGGCTGGTTTGCTAAGTCTGATACACCCTAATTCTTTGATAGAAAAACTGATTTTATTAGGAAGTAAAATTCTGGTAGGAGATAGAAGGAAGTATTTTTAATTAATTTGGATCAAAGATTGATATATATACTTATGATAAGCAATGATTTTATGAGCCAGAAAAATCAAAAATCAAAATTCTTTGATAGAAAAACCAGTTTTCTTAGGACTTAATAGTCTTCTAGGAGAGAGAAGGAAGAGTTTTAAATGTAATTTTGATCCAATACTGATATAAATACTAGTGCTCAGCAATGAGGTCATTATTCAGAATAATAAACAAAATATCTTGTGTTTTTCTCAAGATTTTCAAATAAATCTACAAATTTACCAAAATTATTCAATTTAATCTTGAAAATATTATACAAATCAGAATCCATGTTTGAGATCAATCTAATTCCATCCTGATAAAACTTCATAAATTGATATCTTGGACTTGGGTGCTGACATTTGTTTTAAAATCTTTGCATTTTTTAATTATGCTCTATGAAGTGGGTTTGGGCACCAGGCCAAGTCCAATTGGTTCAGAATAAGCAGGACTTGGATAGGTTCCCAGAGCACTTGATTGCGCTCCCAGAGATCTTGATCAGGAGGGGGCCAATCTTGGGGCCCAATCAAGCTTGTTTGGATTCCAATCAAAGCTGGACACACTCAGCCAACCAGCTTCCATCTCCTCTACTTTTTGAGATGGAATTGCCGGGTAGTTTGCATGATGAGCCCATTGGCAATTGAGTTGGTTGCTTGGGGAAGGTGATAGATCTGGTATACCATCTCAATAAATTTTGTTGAGGAGGATGGTCAAGCCAATCTTAGGATGGCTTAGACTGAGTTTGGTGTGTAGAATACTCATAGATTGATGGTAGGCTTGGGATGAAGAAGGGTTGATCAATGGTTCATATTTAAATAACAGGAAATCCAAATATGTTTTGTCAAGCAGATCTGATTCTGATTTGATGGATCAGAGGGAAGGGATGATGAGTTATTAAGGGATCCTTGGATGAATATTGGGAGAATGGAGTGGAACTGACTCAATATATATTTTGTTTTTATATGCTTCAAATTTTTTTTATGTCAATACAAAACTTTTGAAGAAAGAATAAGAAATAAAAATCATTTTCTCCCCATTTTTGAGGTTCCAATAAAAGAAAAATGATTTTTTTTGGTCATTGAAACCATATTTGATTGGGGAAAATTTGGCCTTTACAAAGCACCAACATAATTTTTTTGAGCGCCAACAGGTGCTTGACAAGGCACCCAAATGACTTGGCAAGGCAACAAGCCAAATTTAAAAAGCACCATGCACAATTTACAAAATGTTTGGATAACTCTACATGGCCCCCAGATTGGCTTGATAGACCATAAAAATTTCAAATGGTTTGAGATGGAAAAATTCTCTGTATATTTATCAATTATAAAATCTGAGATTTCTGATTGGTTTATGAATAAGGAAAAATGGATTTCCCAAACACCTTCTTTTACCAGATTTGAAGGACATTTATTTTTTCCAGATATACCTTGCGTAGATAAGATTATTTTATGCCACAAATTTCCAAAGAATAAAAATGCTGATGTTGATTGCAAGGAAGTTATTAGAACTAAACTTTCAAAATTCTATCCAAAACATATTCTTTCTTCTCAAAAACATGAATTGAATAGATTACTCTAAAATTTCATTGTTTTGGATGGAAAGTTTTGTCTTGAAAATTTGCAATATACTGAACTTATTTTGCAATTTTTCTCTTTGAATTATCTTTTAATTCATGCCAATCTTCCCAAATGGTCTATTCAAAAATTATCTTTAAGGATTGTGGGGCCTAATAAAAGATTTATTTTGAGCTCCTTCATAATGTGTCAGCCTCCTGGATGCCAAGACCCTTGCTATCCTTTAGCTACCAGAGGTGATAGAGTAAATAATAAATATATTATTTAATAAATGCAGCAAAAATCCGTAGAATAATTGGATTAAGCTTATTGCAAGGTTAAATGGTTTGGTTATTGTTCATTGTTTTGAATCAAAATTGATTATTAAATATTTATAGAGGGGCCACAATTATATTGGGGGCTATTTAAAAAACACCTCTCTTCAGGGATTTCAGTATGAAAACACATAGTCCTGGTTACTTTGAGTTCTTTAGTTTAAAGATTATTATACCCAAAGATAATATGTATATAAAATATACAGTGGAGTGGCAGGGCCTTGTAGCCAAGCTACCACGACAGAGAAAGGATAATAAGACTCACTGGTATATTATTAAATCCTTTGGGTATCTGTTTGAGACGGGTACTGATGGGTTAAACCTGTATACTGGGGTTATAAGGTTGTTCAGCAGTTTTAATTGATAAAAAGAGGTTTGAGGACGGATATTACTGATCAGAAATTGCCATAAATCACTTACTTATCTCTTATAAGTACTTGATTACCTTGGAACGGCGTCTGGATATGAATATTACTGGGTCTCTGCCCATCAATATCCTCAAAAGAGCTCTTTATTTATAGCTTTTGGAGTCCCAATATGGTCCTTCTGAGGGTTGTAGGTGCTCAAAGGGACAGACACTAAGGCTAGCAGGGTAACCGGGGGTAGCCTTTCATGTGTTCTTGGTGCTATAGCCTGGGTAGCATCTAATTCCTTAGGGTATGGGAATTATTCTACGTTATAATAGACGTTAGGACGTGTGAATAACACTAATCCGTCCCATTTATGTATTATTTAATTAATTATCCTTATTAAGTGTTCCCATTAATTTAATAATTATATTAATAGACATTTCTAAGGACATTTTGATGTCAGGTAAGTTCTCATTATGTATTATATAACTGGAGTAAAAGTCATAATATTGATTTTACTCTTTATTTTCGAGTTCCAGTTGATTTGTTAAGATAATTACTTAAAACTAAAAGTCATGAGAATTCATGTAATATTTTAAAATCATTATCTTCCTTAGTATGTCACGAAGATATTGATGTATAGCAATTCTCATAAAAGTATATTAAAGTATTTTAATATATTTTTAGAAGTTGTCATTGTCTTATTTTTGACATTCTTGGTACTTTGCATTATATTAAGTAAAAAATACATCTAAGGATTATTTATGTATTTTTATATAATATTATGTATTTTTAGACAGTCTAATATCCACAGGAACCTTTAATAAATATTTAGAAAGTTCCCGTGTATGTTGTAGCCTGTTTACGCAGTACCTGAGCCTCTCAGGCCGCCTGTCACTCTGTCAGCCCGTAGTCCCGCGGCTGCGTACTGGTCAGAGGCCCGGGGCTGCATACACGACCTTGACGGGGTGAAAGGCTGTATCTCAGCCGCGCGCGGGTGCATTGTTTGCTGCGGCTGCGTGCGGGAATTGTGACAAAACACATTTCCGCCCTTAACTCCTAAAATATACACAACACCTCAATTCTGACTGAATTTTAGGTGTGAAACCTATATGTGAAAATGTGTGTGAAGTATTTAATTGGCCAAAAAGCTCAATAATGGAGCAGTAGTATTTTGGTTTTTCTTTCCTTAATTATTTAAAAAGATAAGGAGTTGGATTTCAAGGGTGGGGTCAGTGAGTGACCCTACCTAATTTTGGGTGGAGAATCCATTTCTGTAATAATATTTATGGTTTTCCTACTCCTTCTTAGGTTAATTGTATCATTATTATTTTTATGTTATTTTTGTTAATTTTGCAGCTTGCTCTGCAATAGTAGCAAGCTGACATAATGTTTCATCAGGCCAAACTTTCAACTTCATCCTCAAAGATGATGATCAAATAAAAAATATATGGAATATCAGAGAGTCTTCATTATCAGTTAATCATTTATATTCTGATTTATTCCCAAAGAATTAAAGGAGATAAAATTCCCCATCATCATCCCCAAAATAATAAAATAAAATTTAAAGTACAAGTTCCTCCACCTGGTAATTTTTCACCCCCTCTTTCTGAAAGAGATAATCTTTGAAGCTTAAAGGATACATAGTGGAAAGTTTAGAAAAAGGTTTATTTTAAGAATGTATTTAAAAAATGGCCCTCTGCAACTTTTTTTAAAATGAATGATGCAAGCCTTTGTATCTATTTTTATTATAGGAAGCTAAATAATATTAATGAAAAGGATGCCTATGGTTCCACCTATGTTTCCCCTTTTAGCTCTTTTCCATGAAAGTACTCATGTATCAAATTTTAAAATACAAACAGTGTATGAATTGATTAAAAAAGCTGAAGTTCATTAATATTTTGATTCTGTGAGAAATTATTTTGGAATTAATGAGTATACCTCTGTAAATTTTGCTCTCTAAAATTCTCTTCCTACCTTTTGAAATTGGCCCAGGTTCAATTCATGCCAAAACAATCACCACATACAAACCATTTTCAAAAATAGGCATGGTTTTAGATTTTCTTTTTCCAGAATGATGCAAAAATGCATCATTCATGTGATTCTAGTATTTTTTTTCTTTACTAAATTAACACTTTTTGGTGTGTTTTCCCACTCCAGGAAGGCATGCAAAAGTTCAAAAGATCTGTAAATACAAAAAGGCATGAATAAAGATAATTAAGGTTTGGGACACCTTTTGGAGGTTTGAAGAAGTGCCTGGGGTGGGAGAAAACACCTTTTGATGGCTTTTTGGGCATCTAAAGGCCTTTAAATATTAAATGAGGCCCTGGGAGGCTAAATTAAGGACTCCAGGCCCCCTGTGGGGTCTGTCTGGGGTAGTTTTTCTTTTCTGAAGGATGCAAATATGGACACCAATAGAGTAGATGTAAAATTTAAGAATGCAGAAATATAGATATCTTCAAGTAATTCAAATCTTAAATAAGATTTAAAAAAATGAAATTCATCCAATGTAAGAAAAATAAGAAAATTGATGTAAATTCAGTTTGGTTACACAAAATAGAATTTTTCCAGTGGAACATAGATACCTTTGTAAAAACCGTAAAAAAATTATAATTATTCTACATATACCTAATTGATGAGGTGAATAAAAATACTTGAGAATAATTCCACAAAAATGAAATAAATTAAAGAAATAATTATATAAACTATTAAAAACATACTTATTTGAATAAAATTCAATTCTTGTGATGCACTGTAAATAAATTTTTACCAAGCATAAAAAAATAGAAAAAAAACATGAATAAATTTCACAAGCAGAATTAAAATATGTTGAAATATTTTAAAAAAAGTTTTATCAAGTACAGAAATAAACTCATCAAATGAAAAATATTCATTTATTTGAGTAAGAATTGAAATTTCCAGTGAGATTCAAATACGTCAAAAAAACAAAATAAAATGGAATAAAAAAATTCTACACATAAAACTTTCATAAGGGGGATTAGAATCTGTTGAAATATTCCAAAAAACCATTGTTCCAGAAACATATTAAGGATAACAAACCAAAAAACTGAATTCTTTGAAAATCTTTATATTTTGTAATGGAATGTGAATATATCTTTTACCACAAACAAAAAAACAAACAAAAATGAAAAAAAAACACTTTGATGAGATTAATTCAAATATCATAAAGAATTACAACAGAAAATCTATCAAGTGCAAGAGTAATCAATGAAATACCAAAATTTGTTTTTTTTCAATAATCTTATTTTTAAATTTTATGTTTTTATTTCTTTACTTGGTGAATTCTTTTTTGAAATATTGAAAAATATTTGAATTTTCCTCATGCAATATATTTGTTTAAAATGTTTCTATTTCTATTATTTTTGGTACAAAGGTATTAAATTTCATCAAGAATATTGAATTTTCTTGAAAGAAATAAGTTTTTGATTGTTTTAATAATTATTTATGAAGTTGATGATTTTTTTTTGTTGAAAAACTTCAAGATATTTGAATTCAAACCACTAGATAGTTGTATTTAGAATTTTGTTATGTTATCAAGTTATTTCAAAAACACCCAAAATATACCAGTTTGTTCAAACAAAAGGCATTCTTTTCAATTTTTATTTTTTGTCATGACTCATGAATTTTTTCTTCAAATATGACTTCAAATTTTTATTCCTTGCAAAAATTGTTATTCATTGCATTTTCAAATATTAAGGCATATCAGAGTTAAGAAAACCCATCATTTTTTGATGGCGGGTTTCAACCCAAATCCACCATTCAAAATCAAAAAACCCACTTATTTCACATCAGATGTGTCAGAGTTACCTGAAAGGGTGAAAATATTTGGGGGTTTTCTTACAAATAAATTATTCAAAGGCTTTCACCAGCTCAACCACAGGTCATTCCACATCATCAACCCTGGTTTCAACCTCCAGCCTCATCCAAAACATTCTACCTCCAGCCTCATTGGAAAAATTTGATTCATTTCTCTCATCACTTCATCATTTAATTATTGTGCACCTCTTTGTCTGGCCCATCCTCCTCATCCCTTCAAAGCAGGATCCTCCTCATCCCTTCTCTTCTTTCCCTGCTGAAAACACAACAAATCTGAGAACCAACCTCAACTCATTTCTCCAATCTACTTCATCCATCTGATCCTCAGTCCTTTCTACATCTAACACCCCCCCTTCTCAATCAACTCTGCTTCAATTCATCCCCTCATCTACTCCGCTCCAATTGATCCTCCTACTCATTCCCTCATCCACCTACTCCACTTCAATTCGTCCCCTCATCCACTCCTCTTCAATACCTCACCTTCCAATCCCTCTGCTTCCATTCTCTCACCAACTCATCTTCTTGGTCAAACCAATTCCTTGTCTCACCATCCTCAATCAACTTCCTCTTCTCCTCATCTCCTCAACCCATCATCATACTTTCCTGAAATACTGCGCCAATCAACATCATCCAATCAACATCCCCAATCCATCTCAACCTCTTGAGACCTAACAACATATATATATATATATTTGATCAGATGTGAGGAAGATTCCAACTCACCAAATCCTTCCATCTTGATTTGTGTTCTCATCTACCTCTCTTTTGTTCCTCAGACCTAATGTTTCATTTCCTCTTCATCCCTTTTCTCTCATTATTCTTATTTTATCAGATAAATTTCTGGTTAAGAAATTATATCACACTTACTCTATTTTCATTTCAGTTCCAATATTATCACTCATTGATGCCTTTTTACTCCTCCTAGTTCCATTGGTCCTTGTTTGAAATAAATCTTACTTTTAACTCACAATTTATCACAGTTAAAAGTCAAATTATGAAAAATCAAGCCAAGAAAGCAACTCAAAAATTAAAGACCAATGGAATACAGCCAGAATCTCCTTAAAACACTCACCAATTCATTTTCCAGCCTTTCTGAATCCAACTTCTCCCTATGGAAATCAAAGATCCACACAATCCTCTCTCTCATAGGCATTTCCCACTGTCTCAACTAATCCAAACCTGAAAAAGTTCCCCCCAAAGTCAATCTCAAAATTGTTGGATACATCCTTGCAAGCTGGATAATCAAACGTAAATAAGCTGCATGAAAGATCATCTCCTCACCAATGGGATTGGGTTATGGAAATCCATAAACAAATACTATGCGTCATCCCAAACAGCATATTGGTCACGGGTCTTCTTCAACTTTCTAAACTTGCAGTTTAATCCTAATAAATTCAAAAACTTCATAATCAATGCAAGGGAATTTATACTCCAAATTTCCAAAATTGGAATACAGATGGATGAAAATATAGTGCCTTATATCCTTCCCTACAAATACCCGCCGCAACTGGATCACCTTAAAACCACAATCACTCACTCTCTTGGGGACACCAAAATTGATGGAGATCTTTCCCTTCAATATCTGAGTAAATTCAAGAATGAAGTAGTGGAAAGCTCCTATGCATCTTCAATTTTAAACAAAAAAAATCCATTAAATGAAAACCAACATGGCACAAACCACAGGCCGGCCATGATTGCAGTAAGTGTTTGTGGCTCTATCCTCATTTCCAACCCAATGCAGGACAGAACAACTGATCAGGATCAACACCCACCTTGTCTACTCCAAAACCTCAGAAGGGTTCCTTATCTCAACTTTAATACAATTCTGCAATGGTCAGCTCCCACTTGCTCAATTAAAATTGCATTCTCCTTGACTCTGGAGCCTCCAACTGCATGATCAACAACTCTGATTTCTTCTCACAATTCTTCCCTGAAAACACCAAAATTCAAACAGGAAACCCTAATGCGCCAATTCCCTCACTTGAAATTGGCACAGCAAAGCTAACAACCAATCTTGCCACCCTAAACCTTCAACAATCACTCTATGTTCCGGATCTTGCAATCAATATTGTGTCACTAGGTCAATTGATCCAGAAAGGCTGCTATCTCTCCCTACTCTCTCCTTGCCAATTTTTTGTCACCTTCAATTGCAAGAACATCCTCTCTGGCTGCATTAAGGACAACCTTCTCTTCATTGAAGAGTCTCCTTCACTATCTCCCTCCTTTTATTTTTTATTTTTTTCTCTCAACCATCCAAAAACAATTCTGCCATCCTCACCTTGAAAGGAAACAACTCCTATCCAAGCAGTTTTTCAATATCAAGTGGGACCACATTCACTGTGTCTTGTGTGCAAGGGGCAAGATTAATTGGTTGACCTTTATCAACCATCTTCCCCCCAGAAAGAACATCTTCAAACAGATTCATGCAGATGTTTGCAGACTGATCCATCCATCCTCTCTCTCCAGCTCCCAATAATTTCTCCTCCTAAAAGAAAACCTTTCTAAATTCAAGAACTGCATCCCTATTCAAAAAAAGTCCAACATTACCAATGAAATAATCAATTACTTCAAACTACAGGCAAACCAGACTGGAAGAATGTTGAAAAAATTTCACTCCAACACTGGAGGTGAATTCATAAATCATTTTCTCAGCTCCTTCTTCTTTGATAACAGTATAAAAAATACCATATCCAAACCATGCAATCCTCAGAACAATCCTGTTTCCAAAAGGGGAAACCAATCAATCCTAAAAGGAACCCAAACAACCATGATCAATATGAACATACCTCCTTTCCTTTGGGAGGGAATAATTTTCAGCTCAGATCAGATCCTGAAAATGATCCCCTCCACAAAAGGAAAAGCCTTCAATCACAAACTATTGATAGGAGAAAATAAAAAGCTTCACCTCATGGGAATTCTCTGATTGAGAACTGTGTTCCTCAACCAATCATCCAACCCCTGAAAACTCAAAGAAAAGGGGTCAGAAGGAATCCTTGTTGGCTTCAACATTGAGTTAAACTTGTAAAAATTTTATTCCACAGGCTATTTGAACATTTTTTTTTCCAAAACTGTTAAAATTTTTGAAAATATCCCACCTTCCAACTCCCACCTTGATTCCATCTCCTCTCCAGACTCTCCATTTAACTCCCTCCTAAACATTGACAAAAATCTCACTGAAATTCTTAATTCTGACTCTTGGCCTATTGGCACCTCCAACCACTCCTTAAAAAACACTCCCATATCACCTGATCTCTCAAATAAATCCCCCTCCTTTCCGAATTCCTCTCTATCCACAAAAAAATCTGAAAACAATGCCACCATTCACAATGCTAACTCCAACCTCCAATCCACTCTGCTTCACCAGTCCAATGAAGAATTGCCTCAGACTAATCCAAAACCATCTGATGACCACCAGGAACCTACATCCTCATTAAATCAAACTTCCCGCTTTCTCCGCAACCAATATACCCTCCAACAACCCCAAAGATATGGCTTAATTTCCCAATCAGTTCCAAAGACTTACAATGAAGCCACTTGCTTGGAAGACAAGGACAACTGGATTAAGTCCATGGGCGCAAGCTTAACAGAATTGAACTTACAAAAGTCTGGAAAGGTTTCAACTTTCTCCCCAATGGAAAGAAAGCCCTCACCACTGTTTGTGTCTAACACATCAAAGATGAACCGGAAAAATCTAACATTTGCTTAAAGTTGCGTCTTTGCATTCAAGGCTTCTGAAAAGTTGAATTTTTTGACTACAGAGAGACCAATGGGCCCATGAGTTCAATTACCACTATTTTTACTCTTCTTATCTTTGATCTCAATCAAAACCTCACCATTTAAAAAATGGACATGAATTACGCTTTCCTCCATGCTCCCCATGGCAAGGAGATCTTCATCAATACTCCTCTTGGGTACAACTCTCCTTTTCCCTATTTGAAGCTAAAAAAAGCACTCTATGGATTAAATAAGGCTCCAAAAAGTTGGTATGAAAATCTCAAGGGGTGGCTACTTGAAAAAGGTTTCACAACATCAAGCGCCAATCCATGCCTGTACATCAAAAACACCAGCTTGATGTACTTATTTGTGTATTTTCATGACCTATTGATTATAGGCAACTTGGAAAAGTTTAGGGATTGCATTAAGTCAAAATTTAAGATCTCCCAACATGGAACCTTGAGCAAGATTCTTGGTAATCAACTCTTTCAAACAAAGGACAGCCTTGGCTTGCATCAACCAAATCACATCAAAAACAGAAGATCCAAGCTAGGCCTAACTGAGTTCATACCCATAAACACACCAATCACCCCTAGCTTCAAGCTCACCCCTGCCACCAACACCAATCACCAAGCTTTCCTTCAACTTAATATTAATTATCAATCCTCAACTGGCTTTCTCAATTTTATATCCAGTAGGATCCAACCCAAAGTCTCCTACATGGCTTCTGACCTATCTTGCTTCAACATAAAACCCAGCCTATCCCGCTGGAATGAGGCCAAACATGCATGGCGGCACCTGAACACCTTAAAGAAATTGGCTCCAAGACTTCAAGATCCAAAATTTCAATATGAAAACAAATTCTACTGCAATTCTCACTGAGGGAACAATTCTGAAACAAGACAGAGTCACACTGGATAAATTATCCTTCTTTATCATTCCCAGTCTGCTGGCATAGCAAGTTACAATCCACAATTTCTCTCTCCTCAATCAAAGGCAAACTTAAGGCCCTGGAACTTGAAACACAAGGGAAGATCTGGCTCACTCAACTCCTACACAAAATGAATCCATCCCTGAATCTAACTCATGCCTCATTCATTGATAACAAAGCTTTAAATGATATATTCAATCAGGAATCCCATCATGGAGGACTCAAAAATGTTGAAACACAGATAAAGTGGCTTAGAGAAGGGCAAAAAATCATGGACTAATCACTCACCTTGTCCACTCCAACATGATGTTGGCGGATTCTCTAACCAAAGATTCCTTAAGAATTTCCTTTGTTAATTTAAACTATTCTTTTACGTCTCCTCAAATCTGATCATGGCAGTGTGTCATCATTGTACACCTCTCTGTTCGGCTGCACCTCCTCATCCCTTCAACGCCTGCTCCTCCTCATCCCTTCTCTTCTTTCCCCGCTGCAAACAAACCAAATATGAGAACCAACCTCAACTCATTTCTCCACTCCACTTAATCCATCTGATCCTCATTCCCTTCTCCATCTACAACATCCCCTTCTCAATTGAATCCACTTCAATTCATTCCATCACTGACTCCGCTCCACTTCATCATCCTCCTCATTCCCTCATCCACCCACTCCGCTTCAATTCATCCCCTCATCCACCTACTCTCCTTCAATTCATCCACTCATACCCTCTGCTTCAATACATCACCTTCATATCCCTCTGCTTTGATTCTCTCACCAACTCATCTTCTTTCTCAAACCCATTCCCTGTCTAACCATCCTCCATCAAATTCCTCTTCTCCTCATCTCCTCAACCCATCATCATCCTTTACTGAAATACTGCTCCAATAAGATCATCCAATCAACATCCCCAATCCATCTCAACCTCTCAAAACCTAACAACATATATAAATATATTTTATCAGATGTGAGAAAGATCCCAACTCACCAAATCCTTCCATCTTGATTTGTGTTCTCATCTACCTATCTTTCATTCCTCAGGCCTAC
Source organism: Puccinia polysora (assembly GCA_025617555.3). Classification (NCBI taxonomy): domain Eukaryota; kingdom Fungi; phylum Basidiomycota; class Pucciniomycetes; order Pucciniales; family Pucciniaceae; genus Puccinia; species Puccinia polysora. The sequence goes on from CM062628.1 coordinate 10,505,321, forward strand.
CATTTCATTTCCTCTTCATAACTTGTCCCTCATTATCTTTCTTTTATCAGAGAAAATTCCTGGGTAAGAACTCCTATCACACTGACTCACTTTTCATTTCATTTCTCATCTTTTCACTCATTGAAAACTTGTTACTCCTCCAAGTTCCATTGGTTCTAGCTTAAAATAAATTTTACTTTAAACTCAAAATTTATCAAATCAATCTCATCTCTTCCTATCCTCATTGCTTCATCACTCTCATCCCCTCATCACTTCATCACTCTCATTGCTTTATTGCTCTTATCACTTCATCAATCTAATCCATTCATTGCTATCCTCATTGCTTCATCACTCTCCTCCCCTCATCACTTCATCACCCTAATTGCCTTCATCAATCTAATTGCGTTGTGGCTCTCATTGTTTCATCCCTTCATCCCTCTTAATTTTTTCAAATGGCCCCTAAGGAAACCTCCCCCAACATATCCACACAAAAATCAAATAGACCAAAGAAAAAATACCCTAGGAACTATAGATCAAAAAAATCCTCCCCCATCAGCTTCCAAAGAATCAAGTCAGCTCAAGAGAGCTGATCACATTGTGCTGGTAAACTGGCTCAAGATTCCCTCAAACTATGATGCTTGCTTTGGATCCAACAACAAAACAAAATTTGGCCAACCTCCATCCTCTAAGGTTAATGGGTATCTACTGATGGCCAACAAACTGAAGAATAAAACAAAAGTTAGGCTGGATCTTTCATCCAAACAGATCAGGGAGAAATTCAAGAATTATTGAGCCAAGTACAAAAAGGCCCACTCAATTTCAATCTCCACTGGCTTTGGTATTACCAACTCAGATAAAGCCAAGGGCATCAACTTGGTGGTTGATAAGTTGAAATCCATTTGTCCTTTTTATATTCATATGGATGAAATATTTGGAAAGAAGGCAAAAATAACCCCTCTAGCTTCTTTTTATGCCCAAAAATCCGATTCAGTAGATGCTGAGGACTTGAATGTGGATGCTCAACCTAGCAGTGCTGATCCCAAAAAAACCTATGAGTGGCCCCAATCGGATTTGGAGGAGGATATTCCAACACAACCAGCTCCAATCATGTATAAATTGGCATTGATAAATGATTCAGACACTTCCTTGGAGGTGGAAGAACTCTAAAAATTGGCCAATGAGGAGAAAGTTATTCAGCTATCTCCCTTACAATCAACATCTGTTCAAGTAAGGAAGGAATTTCTTGCCTTTTCTGTCCACTTAATTCTGACTGATTCAGACTGTAAAAAAAACAGGCTCATAATTTTCTGAATGGACAAACACTCAAGCAAATGGGGCCTTTTGCATCACCTGCAAATAAGATTGATTACATTCCCACACAAACCTCCTTTGCAAAAGGAAAGCAAAAGGCCTCCAATTCCATCAAAATCAACCCCAATAGCCATCAAAAGAGGAGAAAAACTTTAAATTTTTCTTGCTTTCAGGATATAATTGAGAAGCCAGATTCAAGTAAGTGGATCAATTGATTATCCTTCCTTTCAAAATCAAGCTCATTCCTATTGCCCTCCAAAAACCAGTAAAATCACAAATTTAATTGGAAAAACTTCAATTTGAAAATGAGAAGTGGGATATTCAACTGGCTATTGATTTTCAAAAGTAGAAAGCTGAGATTTTGGATTATAACATAAAATTGGATGCAGAGTGTAAATTGAAACAGGTGGAGCTAGAGTTTGAAAACAATGAAAAGGATAAGGATTGACAGGAAGAGCAACTGGAAATGGAGGGGGAAAAACTAGCAATAGAAAAAAGATAGGTTATCAGTAGCCATGTAATTTATTGGTAGAAGTAGAATTGTGGAAGAAACATAAAGGAAAGTACTCAATTTCTTGGCTTGTAAATATATTTACTTTGATGAAAATCTTCAAAATGAGAAAAAAAAATTATTTTTGATCACAACAACGTTTCAGACTATTTTTAACTGCAGAAATGAAGAATTTTTTTATATTTATTCAAATTTCTTTTTCTAGAGTATATTTTCCAATTTTCAAGTCCTTGAAAGTGTTCCCAGTCATTTTGCTGATTTGCATAGAAATGGCCACCCTTGTATGACTGGTCATCTCCACAGCAGTAAAAGTACAGTGATTGTATTTATTTTCTTCCCAAATAATTTGAACCACACCTTTTTCTTTGAAATAAATGCCAAAACCCAAGTAAGGGAAAACAAATTTGCCATCAAATACTTGGTATTCTTCCTCATTTTTGATAAATTGTCCATTCAATTTTTTGGTTGGAACCATTAGTAAAAAGGAATAGTAAGAAATATTTCCTTTGTCAATATGGGGAGAATTGTAGAAGGAGTCTGAGGTGAAGTTGATGTGAGGGGAACAGTCAAAAGGAGTGATTCTGGATTCAAATTCCAATGAATAGAAGGAGGGGATATTTTTTTTCATGATTGTTTCATGGTTTGAATCAAATGAAAGTTTGGCTAATTTTTAAAAAATTTGGCCTAATATTTTAGAGAAATTTTCAGACCTAAGTTTCAATAAATAAAACTCATGAGGGGAAGATTGAAAAGCAGCTTTCTTCAAATATTGTCCAAATATTTCAGAAGGTTGCATCTATTTTTGCCATCCAACTGCCCAAATTGTTCCATCCCAAGATCTTGAAGGACCAAAAGTGTTGAATTTTTTTTTGATTGGTGAAGGAAAGTGGTGATAGAATTGATTTCCTTCTACTCTTTCTTGGAGAGTTTATTCAAAGGGAAAATATCAATTATTGCAACCAGAGAATTGCAATCAGATTGATCCTGAACATATGCTTTTCCAGAGCTGAGAAATCTAACTGTTTGATCTTCTGTTTGGCTTTTTCAAACTCTTCAGGGGAGGTTTTTATATTGTTCTAAACAATGGGAGGATAAAGATCCAAAGGACGTAGTTTTTGAGAAGACCACAAAACCTTTTTGTTAATTTCTTCCTTGGCTACTTCCAATGAGATTTCAGAATCCCTCAGTTGAGCCCGCCTTTGCTGGAAATCCCAATTCTTCCCACCCCTCTGTATTTTTTTCAAACCATGTCCAACCATCTTTTTCCCTCCCAACCATATGCTTTGATTGGGGTGAGGATCAAGAGGGGATTCCATTGGTTGTATAAAATTTTGATAATGGTGGGAGAGGAATGAGTTGTTGAGAAAAAGGGGAGGTGTAGAAGGACCGGGGGGCCAAAAAGTGTGTTGCATTGGATGGAATTGAGAAAAAATAAAAAAAAGCAAAAAAAAAGCAATCATTAATCATGTCCTTATCAAGGTGGAAGATCATCAAACATAGAAAAAAAATTCCGTTCAACAATGCTAACCAAAAAATAAAAAAAGTGTTGATCACAATTTGATAAACTGAGGATGAGGAGGAGGAGGGGGTGGGTGCTTACCTGGGGTATTGTGAATTGATTGAGGAGGAGGGGGGGATTGAGCAAGGACTGGGGAGGGGCTAAATCTAAAAAAAAAAAAAACAATTGTTCAATCAATTAGCCATTGATCAAACAATCATTAAGCTGTGAGGAGGAGGAGGAGGGGAGGGGGGAAGAAATCATCCAAAAAAAAACATCTGTTCAATCAACCAGCAATTGATCAAACAATTGTGTGAGAAGAAAAAGGAGGAGGAGGAGGGAGGGGGGGGGAGAACTCATCTGGACCTTTGAGAAAAGACTGGCAGGGGGGCTAAAGCAAGGGACTTTGAGGGGGAGGTGCTGTGTGAGGACTTTTGGTGAGGAGGAGGATGGAGTGGACCAGTGGTTTTGTGAGGAGGAGGAAGGAGTGGGGTGAGTGAGTGGGGTGAGATGGACGTTTTGGTGAGTGGTGAGGTATGAGGTGGAAGTTTTTTTTTTTCTAAGTCCACCAAAAAAAAAATAACTTGAGTCAGCCTAGGATCCTTGGTTGAACAAAAAAAAATTACTGTGACATTAACTTTTGCCTATTTAAAAACTGTAAGCTACTCATCAAAGTGAGAAAGTGTGAGGGGTAGAATCAGATCCCTCATGGAAGAAGATGAGGTACAAGATGAGACACAGATGAATTTAGAATGATTGAGAATATGTTCTTCAAATATTTCCTCCCATTCATCTTTGATGTTGGCCAGAAGGTTTTGAAGGATTACACAACTGATAATTCAGTTCCTGAGGATCTTCAAGTCTTTGGAATTTTGAAGCTTGTTTTGCATTTCCCTTAAGCTGGCCAATCTTCCTTTCAGAACACCTATTGCATGTTCAATTCAAACACATGATTGAGAAAGATAAAAGTTGAAATTGGTTTTTTGTAGATCATTGGAAGGAACATTCTTATAAGCTGGAACAAAATATTTCCAGCTAGCATAAGCTGAATTGGCAAGAAGATATCAACCTTGGTCAAAGTAGTTATGTGATTGTTTGAGAATCTGCATCCAATTGAAAACATCAAACAGATACAACGTATTTGGTCAGTGTGTTATCAAAGGTTTTATAAAATTCTTTGGAAAAGAAATGAATTGATTGCCTTTTTTTCCAATCAAAATAGTGGTTGCCATCTAGCTTGGGTTTTTGACTCAAGGGGATAGTGGTTCCATCAAAAAAAAAAATGCAAAAAGGAAATCATTCAGTCTCCATTACTTGAGATATATCCTTGCATTCTTCTTTGTTTGACCAACAAAGGACTCAGAAATGGAAAAATAGGATAGAAATCATGACCTTTTTGGTGTATAAGTCAATGGTTCCATAACCAACTGAGAATAGATTTTCTAATCAATGAATTTCTGCTACATTTCCATTTGATCCCAATCTACAAAGAGAAAAGGCCAGTTGGATAGCTTGGTTGCATTGAGGATTTCAATAATTGTTCTGGAAGATGTGGTGGTCTTCAATGATCTCCAAAAGTTTCATGAATGAAGGCAATAAAGTTTGGAACAGTTTCTGGAAGCTTAATCCAGGGAGAAGATGAGACTTTTGCCTTTCATACATATGGTTGTGGATAGTCTGTCTTCTTGTAATCATGTATTGCTTTTCCAATAGAGAATTCAAAGCTAACCAAGATTATTCCAAATCAGTGTCTGAAGCAGATTCAAATAATAAAAAAATTTCAGTCAGCTTTTTTGCATTTCAACTTGCTTCTGGGAAGTTTGATTGGAAATGTTGAGAAAGATGGTGATGTGATTTGGGGTGATGAGATGATGGTGGATTCTTGTGATATGACAGAGATGCAAAAAAATGGAGATGCAAAGCAATGAAGATGAGATGTGTGTGATGTAATGGAGATGGGATTGGTATGGAATCGCTGAGGTGAGGGTGTGGATGGATGTTTTGCATGCAATGAGATGTGTGTGATGTGATGGAGATTCAAAGCCGGAGATGTGAAGCAATGGAGATGGGATTGGTATGGATTCTCTGAAGTGGAGGTGGAGGTGTGGATGGTGTTTTAAATGTTATGGATGTTGGATGGATGATAATGGCAGGTTTTATTTTTTGAAATGTGCCATTTCCATGAAACACACCATTTCAAAATACACCATTTGGGGGGTATGCTTATTTCAGAAACTTCCCATTAAAAATGGGGGGTTGGTAAAAAAAATGGGGGGTTTCTAATCGCAGATTTGCTACCTCTGATACACCCTATTAAATTTACTCAATTGGTGTGCATATCCGAATTTTCCAAAACATTCTACTGCAGACAGAACCTACAGGGGGTTTGGAGGCATTAGTTTAGCATCACAGGGCCTCAATGAATATTTAATGGCCTTTAGGAGCTTAAAAATCCATCAAAAGGTGTGTTCTCCCACCCCAGGCACTCCTTTAAACCTTAAATAGGTATGCCAAACCTTAATCATCTATATTCATACCTTTTTTGTATTGGGGCAATTTTTCAAGTTTTTCATGCCTTCCTGGGGTGGAAAAACACACCAAAATTTACAAATTAATTCAAAAAAATACTAAAATAATGTAAATGATACCTTTTGGTGTGATTTTAGCAAAGAAATGTTGAAATCACACCTTTGTTGAATAACAGTGCAAATTTAAAAATTTCTTTGGCATGAATTTAGTGTGGGCCTTCAATATTCTTTCAATGAAATTAATCCTCATCACATGGACCTGTTCCTTTTTGGAAATTTTTGAAAACGTTTTACCAAAAAAGGGTTTTAAATATTTGAGGATGCACACCAATTAATAGAATTTTAAATACAGAGCCTAAATAAAGTTGGAGTATCATTCAAGGGATTTTGAGTAAGCATGAGATTCTCTTTGGGAAATCTTTCAGGCTGTGATTTGGCTTGAACCAGTCTTACTGAATAGAATTAGATGAATGTGCAATTTTTAAAAGAATTGAATTATTTTAGGAAATTTTTTTGAAAATTAGAATATATAATATCTAATTTCTCAAAAATAAGGAATTGAAGCAAACAAATGGATTATTCATATTCAAGAAAAATTGGCACAAATAGAAGATATGGGTCAGGAAATTCAAATCAGAAAAGCACACATGAACTGTTTAAATAATCATGAACTGTGTCAATACTCATGAAATGTTTGAATACTCATGAACTGTGTAAATACTCATGAACTGTTTAAATAATCATTAAATGTCCTAAAGGGGAGGTTGATATTAAATATGAATCAGAGATGGTGCAAAATGACCACTAATATCAAAAGGGATTGGCTAGAATCTAGACACACAAACAAATAGGATTCCAAAAAACAGTATAAAAACTAGTGCATCCACATGAGAATTCAAGCTAGCTCAATATTGGGAGAATTCAAAATAAACATGAGTGAATAGAATAAGTGGGATATTGATTTGATTGAATGACCATAGTAGAATAATGGGGAATCTTGCATCAATTATTTTTGAGGAAAAAGGCTTAAACTTCTGTGTTGGTTATTGTTTAAAATTGTAAGGATTAGATGGTAAGCCTACTAAGAAGATTTAACCATCTTCAAGAAATTCACAAATGTAGCAGAGGATTTCTGAGGATAAAAGGAATAACTGAGGTTTGATTTTGTGAATTTGGATAGACTGGGGTGAATTTTTTGTCTTGATGAGGGACATAAATTGCCAATTAGTTTTTAATGGTAAAAAAAAATGTTGGTATAATGAAAATATTTCAAATATCAGGTTTGGAATATCCAATAAGTCTCAAAATGACTTCAAAAGCACAATATTGTGTATCAGACTTTGCCCACCCACCATTTTTCAATGGCAGGTTTCAGAAAAATACCCCAATTTCCAACACACCATTAAGAAAACACTTATTTCAAATCAGATATGTCAGATTTATCTGAAAATAAATGGGTTTTTTCAGATAAAGTATTTAAATATTTTTGAAACCTCAACCACACATTGGTTCATGTATTGGTCCACATCATACACCCCTGGTTCCCCACCTCCTTCCACCTCCAACCTCATTGGAAAAATCTGATTCATAACTCTCATTACTTCATCACTCCCATCACTTAATCACTCTCATGACTTCTTCACTCTCATCACTTCTTCAATCTCATCACTTATTGATCTCATAAATTCATCACTCTCATCAACTTATTTCTACCATTGCTTATTGCTCTAATCACTTCATCACTCTCATCACTTATTGCTCTCATCAATTCATGACTCTCATCACTTCCTCACTCTCATAACTTAATTTATGTCATCACTTCATTGCGCTTACTCTTTTTAAATAGCCCCTCAGCAAATACCCCCCTGCAAGTCCACACGAAAATCCAAAGCACCACAGCAAACATACCCCAGTAACTCTACAACAAAAATCCTCCTCCATAAGCTTCCAAATTATCAAGTCATCTCAAGAGAGATGATCACATCATCCTGGTAAACAGGCTCAAAATTCCCTCCAACTATGATGCTTGCTTTGGATCCAACAATGAAATGCAAGTTGGCTAACCTCCATCCTCTAAGTTTAATGGTTATCTCCTGATGTCCAATGAACTCAAGAATAAAAAAAAAGGTAGGCTGGATCTTTAACCCAAGCAGATGAGGGAGAAATTCAAGAACTATTGATCCAAGTACAAAAAGGCCCCCTCAATTTCGATCTCCACTGGCTTTGGTATCACCCACTCCAATGAAGCCAAGGGAATCAACTTGATGGTTGATAATTAGGGCTTGATTTTTCCTTTTTTATCAAAATGGATGAAATATTTGGAAAGAAGGCCAACAAAACCCTTGCTTGGATCCCTCACCTACTTCTGCCATATTCTTGCCATGTCTCTGTTTGATTGGGGTGAGGATCAAGAGGTATTCAATTCATTGTATAAAATTTTTAGGGTTGCCAGCCATATTCTTTCCATATCTCTGGATGTTTGTCAAATAATCTTCTTCCATCTTTTTCCCTACCATCCACATACTTTTATTGGAGTGAGGATCCAGAGGGATTTGATTCATTGTATATGATTTTGAGGGTGGAAATCCCTATTCTTTCCATGTCTCTGTATGTTTTGCAGATCATCTCCTCCCATCTTGTTCCCTCCCATCCACATACTTTTATTGGGGTGAGTATCAAGAGGGATTTGATTCATTTTATAAGATTTTGAGGGTTGAAAGCCCTATTCTTTCCATGTATCTGTATTTTTTTCAAATCATCTCCTCCCATCTTGTTCTCTCCCATTGACATACTTTGATTGGGGTGAGTATCAAGAGGGATTCAATTCATTGTATAAAATTTTGAGGTTTTTGGCAAAAGAATTGGTGTTGCAGAAAAAGAGTCACAGACAGTGTTAGAATTGGTGTAGGTTTTGATGCAATGGGAAGTGTGGATCAGTCTGGTTTCAATGGGTTTCTTTAAAGCAGAGAGTCTGGAATTGGACCCTTTTACCAACAATGAATCATCCATATAGAATTTCCAGGGGGAAAAATCTGCTGGTTTTGGTTGTGCACCAGTCTTCTCAAATTACTGATTGTTGTTGCCCTGATGTTATAGCTCATCACTGCTTGAGTCTATCAGAGTTTCATCTTCCTCCATCCAAGATTGGGAGAATCTTAGGGTTGAATTATCAACAGGATGGTCTCTAGGCCAACTTGGGCCATGTTTCTCAATTGAAATTCAAGATATCTCAATTATGATAGAAGGAGGATGGGTTTTTTAAGATCCCAATCAAGCTCTGAGCCAAGTTTAAACCAACAATGGGTTTTTTGGAGGTTCATTGAAGGGCCAGGCTACCAATTTTATCTGCAATTTTGCCTCTTGTGGATATGTGTTTAGAGGCAATTGACAGGATGGCATGTTGATTCAGACCATCCCAGAAGAAAAGAAAAAACAAAAAAGCCAGTTTGTAAGTTTTGAAATGACATGTGCAGGGACAAACACAAGTGAACCAGAAAAAATGAAGAAGCCAACAGGGAGAGTGCTTATGCTTGGTTGGATCTTTTGAAGAGGTATTGGTTTGTTTTACAGAACATTTTTCCTCTTCATAACCAAGATCCTCTTTGAAATCAAAGTTAATTTTCTGGTGTACTTAAAAAAGCAGGTGTAAACAATTCAGAAACCATTCAAGGATAAGCAAAAGCAGTTTTTTGGACAGAAGGGGGGGGCGTGATGGGTCAAGGTTACTGTCACTCAGATACAGTTTATGGGGATGATGAAGCACTCCTAATATTTAGTTTGAGGGACATGTGCAGACCTTCTGAGTGGCTTGGGTCTAGATGATAAGTGCCATATGGCGTTTTGAATTGAACAGAGGGAAAAAAACATATAGTCAATGCAAAAACATCCAAAGAGAGCTTAAGGACTTGGAGAGAGGCTGAGAGGACTGACTGATCTGAAAAAAATTTAGAGTTGAGCATAATAAATCTCAGGTATTCCAAGCCAATGCAAGGTTTAAACAGTGGGTTAAAAGCAACAAGGTAAGAGGGAAGGAGAGGAAGGTGAGGCAGAGGAGGGTGAACATGAGTTAGGCTCAGAGGAAGATTGGGAGGAAGCATTGGATGAGGATGGGTTTCAACCCTTGTTTGAGGTGAGGATGGACGCAGGATGGTTGAAAAAGGATGGAGGGTAGGACTGTTGGAGATTTGAGTAGAAGGAGGAGGAGGCTGCCCTGGAGGGGAAGGCAGAGGCATAAGCCTTAAAGGCTCAGAAAACATCTGCTTCAATTTTCTCCAGATCAACCTTGACTTCCCCCCCAATCCTCAGGGTTTTTGGGAAAATTTTGCTGATGAGATTTATTTGGGGAAGTCCTGGAGTATTAGCTGTAGAAATAGATAAAGACAGCAGAAGTCTCATTCATACCTTGAATTTAACAAATCCCAGGGATGAGGGTCAACCACTTGGACCGGAGTCTGGCAAGGAGACAAAATGGGGAAAGGAGATATTAGAATTGGAGGAGGGTTGAGCATTTTGAGGAGTAGGATCCCCAACCAAGGCAAGTGAGTTGATAGGGCTGGTTGCTTGGACACACAGACAAGGTTTGATGAGGGGTGAGGTGGTATTGAGGAGGGTGTTGATTGGAAGGAGGTTAGATGATTGGGATAAATGAGGCAAGGGGGGGGGGAGGATGAGGATGGTGATGATTGGAAGGTATGGAGGACTGGATCAAGGATGAGATTGAGGGTGAGGATGATGTTTGGATATTAGGATCAAGCTGATGAGGATAGCAGTGGCTGTGTTAATTGGATTGAGGAGGGATGGAAGAGGAGGAGGAGAGACAATTGAGATGATGGAGGAAGAGTTTCAACTTGAAGGTTGAGAGTGAATTAATGGCTCTGAGTTTTTTTATTTCTCTTTTATATTTATTTATTAATATAATGAATTTAGGAAAGAGAATTCAAGCAGTGTGAGCATGAGAAAGATTGGAAGATAATGTAGAGGTGTGTCCAATGTGTATGTATTTGGTGATGTGGAGGTGTGGATGAGTCTTTTGCATGCATGGATGGTGGGTGGATGATGATTCATAAATGGAAGATTTGATTTTTGAAATCCCCCATTTCCATGAAACACAAAAATTTGAAGTATAAAAGTAAGGGGGTATGTGTATTTCAGAAACCTTCCATTAAAAATGGTGGGTTTTCTAACTCTGATAACCCTAATATTTGTGCTAAAGGTTTGAACTGCAATTTTCATACAAGCTCCTGGTTCTTTTCATAATTTTGAAACAGGTATAGTTTTGATTATGTGATACAGACTATATGATTATTCATCTTTTCAGGGATCATTAAAATTTTGAAAATGTAAGGTGGCGTAGGTTTTAAATAGCATTATACAAAACTTGAATCTTTCTCCACTTTCTAGTCCTTCCTTATGAAATCTATTCTACTTTTTAGCGTCCCAAACATGATCTAACTACATTCCTGTAGTCTACTTCATCCTAGTACCATTCAGACTAATTTTGAGTCCTCTCTGGGTTTCAAACCACCACGTAGTCCTTACTTCATTGGCTGAATCTTGAGATCAATCCATTTTGAACCTCTGGTGGTACTTTTCCTCCTTTCCTTGTTAGTTACCTGCCACCCTGGCTTGTTGTCAAGATTCCATGGGAAAGTGCTATAATTTTAAATGAGGGGTATTTATATTGATATATAAAAATTAAAAAGAATCTTGGACTGGCCAGTTCCAATATTATTCATACTCTCCAGATTTTCTTAGTTTTCACAAATTTTTACTAAAATTTTTTTTAATATTACTCTAATATTTTTAATGATCTCACAAATCTTGTTAAAAATATAATAAGATTTTTCTAACAGAGGAAAATGATTTTGATTTTTAATTTTGAAAGAAAGAATTCACTACAGAACCTATTCTTTCTGAGTTTAATAAATCAAATTACAATTATTCAAAAGCAATATATTCTAGTGATTACACCATTGAAGTTTTGTTTTTCTCAATTCTCTGCTTTGATTTAATTAAATGCTCTAGGAATAAATTAAATAAAGCTATAAAACTTGGAGATTAATCATAAGATGCATGATAATGAGCTTAGAAAATTATATTTCTTTGAGAAAGGGTGTTGATAAACTTTGAGGCTTGGGGAAAATTGTATTTTTTACCATTCAAAAATATCTGAAGTGATTCATGAGTAAAAATTTCATTAAAAATAGAAAGTTTTTTTATCCCAAATAAATCTCCAAATTCAATTTAACGAGAAAATATTCTCTTTTAAACTGGCAGTAGTTCCAGCTTCCTTGTAAAATTGAAAAAAAATTTACCCCAAGGCAGGGTGGAGGGAGGGGAAGACTTTCTGATAATGACCCTGAAAAAACTCAAAAAATTGAATTTATCTCAAGTTCCCAGTTTAATTTAATATAATAAAATATTTGAAGGAAGTCACCCAAAATTCAAATTAAGTTTAAATCTGAGCCAAAAGACTACTGGACTATCAAGGATGATACCACATTTTGCAAAAGGGTGATGATAAATTCACAACCCCTAGTTGTGTGGGAGTTGCTTAGGGCCCTACACGACCCGTTTGACACGTGGGGCCCATAAACAACTCCAAAGGGTTGTTTCAAACACACCCATTTAGACCCATGTGTGTGGTTTTACAACCCCTGGGGGTTGCATGTGTTTGGAACTTCCCTGTGAATAAAGAAAAATAAACTTTTTTAAAATCTGAAAAAAATCAAAAAAATGTGGCCAAAAAAAATAAAAAAAAATTAAAAAGATAAATACAATACATCCCTCAAATAAAATACAATACAACATGATGTTTGAATAAGATAAAATCAAATACAAAAATATATATGATCTTTGAAGACAGAGGGGGGGAGGCACGTCTGCCGGTTAAACTGCCCCATGTGAGGATGAGACCAGACCCAGGTGAGTCCTGGGTCCCACCAATTTTTATTTTTTTATTTAGTTTTTCATTGTTTTATTTTTATTTTTTATTTATCTTTGGCCATTCTTTTTTTTTGGCCCAAAACAGTTGGTAGGCGTGTGGAATGCTACACAACTACATTTGAGCTGTTTACAACCCAACACAACTCAGATTTAGTTGTGTGAGGTGCCACACAACTATGAAACGTTGTGTGGTGGCTAATAAACTTAGATGAGTCGTGTAGAGGCCACACAACTCAATTAGGGTTGTGTAGCGTGCCACATGGCCCATTTGAGTTGTGTACACAACTAAAATGGGTTGTGAATTTAACATTACCCTTTACAAAAATAGAATAGCATTTCCTGTTAATATTTTGATGAACTTATATGTCTTTGAATTAATTCATGATTCTTCACTTTCTTTGCATCATGTAAAGTAAACATAATCAATTTAATTTCACAAGAATGTTGGCCTGGTATTACTGAAGAAGTAAAAAATTATTTCAGATCTTTCTATAATTGAAAAGGGAAAAAAATGATTAAATTGCCATAATTATAGGTTTTTAAGCAATTTGAAATAATTCCTACTTCTGAAATCCCATTTCTATGTTTTGCATTTCCTAATTAACTTTTTATGGTGGATATGATGCTATGCTAGTGATATTATATTGCATCTCAGAGATTGCTTTTTTTATATACAAAATTCCACTAACTCTGAAAACTTGGACAATTTATTTTTAGAATATTTTTTATGAAAGCATTGCCTATCAGATAAAATTCAAATTAGGCATGGTTCATCATTTGTATCAAGCTTCTGGACTTTTTTATGCTAAAACCTGGAGATAAAACATAATTTATGAAAATAATTCCATGTGGAAACTGAGAAAAATAATCAAATAATAAATCATATCCCGAAATGATATTTTTGAATTTATTTTAAATATCAGAAAGATAATTGTAATAAATGGCTCCCACTTGAAAAATTTTGATAAAAGAATTCTTCTAAATACTCAAAAATACAGCCATGCTTCTTCAACCTTTCAAAATATTTGTGAAAGGAACCTCCATTTTGATTGAATTTTAATAGCTTCTTCTGAAATTTCTGAAACTTCCTTTTATTTAATTGAATTTTTCCAAGAGAAACTTTGAAAAAACCTCAAATTTTCAAACTTTCACAAATCAGGACAAGATGAAAAAAATTGAGCCAGGGTACAAAAAATGAAATCCAGAGCCTTGGTATTTTTCACACAACCACCCCACGTACTATATGGCAATCTTGAGATGATTGTGAGCACAAATGAGGAAAATCAGTGCACAAGATAAGTGCAAGGTAGCTGGGCTAACTGCAGAGGGCAAAATTAAGTTCAATGGCTCAACAAACAGCAAGGGGCAATGAATTGTTTCAATGGGAGGAAACCAAAGACAAGCCAATGTGAGAAATTGTTTTAGCCAAATGCAAGAACTTATGAAATCAACTAACTGAGGAGAAAATATTCAGGCAGGCGGCATAGCCTTTATAAGGTAATCTGATGATGACTGGATACAACCTTATGGACGGCTACCTACAGCTAGTGAGCAATGATGCAATAAATGACAGTAACAGAATGGTAAAATGAAATAAAAGTACAGTTTTTTCCAAGGTTGTAGCATAGGTGTAATACATTAGAAAATGATGGTACTGAGACTTAATGGGTGAGACATGGAAGGAATGTCATCTGAGGAAAATGCAAATGAATGGATATAGTTATGCAGGGAAGAGAGCTAGTTAATTGGAAAACTATACAGTTGATGTGGATATCTAGGCATGAGTGCAAGCTAGTGTGAGTACATGACCGGGAATGGAAGTCCAAGGGCTGATGATACCCAAGGGTAGGAGAGCAAAGCTCAAAGGGATGGTCCACTGTATTAGATTTAACTGCAAGGATTTGAAAGTATATACTGAGTTGCCAAGATTGGAAGGTCATTACGAAAGCCAGAGGTGATAAGAGGAAGGCACCATTGATGTTGTGCTTTATTGGTGTCACACTTATGGACTGAGGTAGATGGTACTAAGGAAAAGGATGTGTCAAAGTGATGAAGACAATGACACTTAAACTTCAAGCATTACAGTATTGCTTGAAGCTTTCAAAATATTTATCACTTAAATGACAAAGAAATCCTCTGAAAAATTAAAATAAAATTATTCAATGAAAAATCAAACTAGTTTATTCCGAAAATTCTTAGAAATTATCTTTTGATTTGAAATGAAAATCAACCCATCTGGCCTTTCATTCATCATCAATAAAGATGGCTCAGTTTTCAGATGTGGGAAGAAAACCTTGTCCTCCTGAAGAAGTCCAAATCAAAGAAAAGGTTGAGTGGGCAGAAATTATCAAAATTTTGAAAATGAACTTTATCTCATCAAAGATATTCAGAGAAAAATCTGTGCCAGCTTCAAATCTTATAATTTTTTTCACATAGAAAAAGCAGAAAAAAAATTAAATGATTGCACCTATTTTCCAATTATGTGATTGTTTATGGCTTTAATCTTTCAAAATTTGAAAAAAATAAGGCTAAAATTTATTGGGAAGAAATTTTATTTTTGATTCAATTTTATTCAAAGGAAGATTAGAATAAATTTTCAAATTGACTGAAAATTGGTACAATGAGTATTGACCTCTTTGGCGCTTTCTAACCATGTTTGGAATTCACCTGAATTGGTTCAATATTATCATTTAAATACTCTCTTAAAACTTGGAAATTTCTTTCCTTCTAATTTTACTCACTTCCTTATTTTATTTCTATTATATATATTTATTTGAAATTTTATTCTTCCCTTAATCTAATTGAAACTAAAAAAAAATATTCAATAAAAGAATTTTTGTTATTTTACCCATGGAATAAATTCATTGAACTAAATCAAAATATTTAAATACTATATATATATAAGGGAATCATTTTTCTTACCCATCCAACCCTTTATTTAATTCATCTCACACATTTTGACATTGTTGCGCAGTTGCGCCCCTTTGGTATTTCACAGAAAAATACTTTATTTCACACAAGTTTCAAGAATTCATTTTTTTCACATTATGACTCTGCATCCATGTATCAAGGGCTCTTCAACCTCTAATCAAAATCTTTGGTAATTTTGGAGGCATTAGAACCCCTTCAAAAATGCAATCAAAAAATGCAAAAATTCTGTAGAAACAAATTTTTGCATGGATTTTTGGATCCTTGTTTTGGCTATTTTGATTGTTTTTTTTTGGTTATTTCAGAAGCCATGAATTTTTAAAAAAATTCAAAGAGCTTTCATTTTTTTTTTTCATATTTTTTGGATGTATCCTTTCACCTTAAAAAATTCCTTCAAAAAAATCAAAATTCTCTTTGGACATTTGAATCCTTTTATTTTCTTTTTTATTTGATTTTTTTGGGTGATTCAAGCTATCAAAAATTTGAAACAACAGTTAAGAAGCATTCAAATATTTCTTTAATTTTTTTTATGTATTCATTTACCTTAAAAAATTTGTTTAAAAAAGCAAAAAATTCAATTTTCTCATTGGACATTTGGATTGTCATATTTGCCATTTTGACCAATTTTTTTTTGGTGTTTCAAGCCTTGAGAATTTCAAAAGCGATATTAAAGAGATTTTTAAATTTTTTTTCAGAATTTTTGGATTTCATTTTGGAAATTAAAAAATTCCCTCAAAAAAACAAAAAATTTGAAAAATTCACTCTTCTTTGAGAGCTTCACATGCATATATTTAATATGACTGAAAATGTTTTCCTGGGACCACCAGCCATCTTGGAGCGCTTAAATTATCTTATAAACCACCCCATTGACCTGTTCCACCCTCCCATCACCCCCCACCACTACCACACCACACCACACCACACCACACCACACCACACCACACCACACCACACCACACCACACCACACCACACCACACCACACCACACCACACCACACCACACCACACCACACCACACCACACCACACCACACCACACCACACCACACCACACCACACCACACCACACCACACCACACCACACCACACCACACCACACCACACCACACCACACCACACCACACCACACCACACCACACCACACCACACCACACCACACCACACCACACCACACCACACCACACCACACCACACCACACCACACCACACCACACCACACCACACCACACCACACCACACCACACCACACCACACCACACCACACCACACCACACCACACCACACCACACCACACCACACCACACCACACCACACCACACCACACCACACCACACCACACCACACCACACCACACCACACCACACCACACCACACCACACCACACCACACCACACCACACCACACCACACCACACCACACCACACCACACCACACCACACCACACCACACCACACCACACCACACCACACCACACCACACCACGCCACACCACGCCACACCACACCACACCACACCACACCACACCACACCACACCACACCACACCACACCACACCACACCACACCACACCACACCACACCACACCACACCACACCACACCACACCACACCAAACCACACCACACCACACCACACCACACCACACCACACCACACCACACAACACCACACCACACCACACCACACCACACCACACCACACCAAACCACACCACACCACACCACACCACACCACACCACACCACACCACCAACCACTCATCAAAATAACTCAACACTCCAGATAATTCCAAACAAGAATATCTCTTTTGCAACAGCTCAGGAAAACATCAACCCAATTTTCAGGAATGTTTCAACTGTTTCACCAGGCCCATACTCCATTATCTCAACTAGTCAAAATGGTGATTCAAATCCTCTTGCTCCTTCTTCATATACTCAAAATCTTGATTCCACCCCTCTGGCCCCTTGTCCTGAGCTATAATGTAATAAAAAGGAGGATCTGATTGAAGCTATCCAATCATGGGCAAATTCTCATGGATATGCCATATCTACCAGAGTATCAAATAGCAAGAATCATGCCTAAACTTATCAATTTGATAAATCTGGGGAATATCAACCCAGAAAAGATACCACCAAATTAAAAAAATGAAGAAAGACCAATTGTCCTTTCAGGTTATCAGGGAATTTTTCAAAAAGATTGGGTGTTTGGGTGGGGAAGGTTGTATGTCCAGAGCACAACCATCCAAATTCCATTGATTGTTTCACTCATCCCATCCACAGAAGAATCCAAGGGGAGCAAAAGGAGTTGGTAGAAAATTTATCCAGAGCTGGAGTTTCCCCTTTAAAAATTCTCAAATCTCTTATACAAAACTCATCATCACCTATCCATACAAATCTCCCTACAATTTACACAAAAAGATCCCAAATAAAAAAAATGCCCTTGATGGCAAAACTCCTGTGGAAGAATTCATACTGGAACTCTGCAATTCTTCTTTTTAATAAAAAATGAACAATGTGGATGGTCAAATTACTTTGTTATTCATTTCAAACCCTGATTCCATAAAATTTCTCAAACTTTTCCCTACTCTCATTATGATGGACTGTACATATAAAACCAAAAATTTTGGAAGGCCCCTTCTTCATATTCTGGGGGTAAAAAATTGTTCTAGAAGCTTATCAGTTGCCTTCTTTTTTTTTTATCTCAAGAGAAAAAACAGAGCTATGATTGGGCCCTGACTAAAATTCAGGAAATCTTTGAAGATAAAGAACCTAGTATGATTGTTACAGACAAGAAACAAGCACTTATTAGTTCAATTGAATCAGTTTTCACTTCCCCTAATCATCTTCTCTGTCTCTGGCACATTGTCAAGAATATTCAAAATCATTTCAGGAAGCACTTTAAATCTGAAGATGAATGGAAGCTATTCCAGAAAAAATGGCATCAGTTGGTCTATTCAAAATGTGAATCAATCTATCAGGAAAACTTCACAAAACTTTTTATGGTCTGGAATCCTCCCACTTCTGACTAAATTCCTGAAAACCGGATTCCTCTCAAGAGAAAATTTGTCTCCTATTTGGAAAACATATACTTTAACTTTGAAAAGACAAGTAAATCAAGAATAGAAGGTTCTCACTACTACATTAAGAGATTTATCAATTCTTGTATTGGCTCTTTGTCTAATTTAGTTCAAAAAATTTAAAGTTCCATCACCATCAAAAACCACAAGAGAGAAATTCAAGCATCTCACTGGTTTCCCTCATTTTGTGGATAATCTTTCTGGAAAGATAAGCCACTTTTCCATCAAAATTATTCATTCATTTAATCAAGTGACTGATTCTTCCACCAATTGCAACAACTGCAATTACTCTTCCTAAATGGGTATACCATGTGTTCAAAAAGTCAAATTGGCCATCAGAAAGGGTGAACCCTTCCAAATTGATGATTTTCATCCTCAATGGCATGTCTCCCATCTCACTAAGTTTCTATCTTGTTTTATTTTGGGATTCAAGCTCAAATGAATAATTTCCTGATTGATTTGTATTTTTCTTTCTCCAGTTTACTGTGAACCCTGAATCAACTGAAGATTCAGAAAAACCTGAAGTTTCAACCAAAGACAGCAATGAAAACCTATATTTCACTAAAATGTTTGAAAAATTCAGCAAGTTTCCACCTGGAGAACAGCTATATTATTTGGGTGAAAGCATTAATCTGTACAGTGGCAGATATAAACTTACCCTGATTGAAGAGCCAAATTCCACTCAAAGATCAAAAGTAAGAGGAAGACCCAAATGAAAAGCCAAAAGTTCAAGAAGATCTCTCATTCCTCAAGCCAAAGAGATCCATCTGGGTTTAAATATTTAAAAGAAACCAAGAGGAGAGGAAGGCCAAAGAAAAAATTCATAGCTAATTGAAATGTCAGTCACCATTTTTTTTTGGAAAAAAAATATATCAACTTCATAATTAATTTTTTTTCTTATGTGCTAATGTTTCAAGAAGTTTCAAGACCATGCAATGGAAGGGGAAGGGAAAAAAGAAGGAGGAATAAGAGGAAGAGTTAATTTTATAACTATGATTATTTTTTCTGCAATGGGTTGTTTTTTTTAATGAGTTGTTGTCATTTTTTGAACATAGGGTGAATTTTGGACTGAAGAGGAATATTCAGAAGATGATGAGGTGAAATATTTGGATGAAGGGGAAGATTCAGCAGATGAAGAGCTGCCAGATGTGAATTTTATTAAGATGATGAGCTTTCATTTTCTTTTATTTTTGGCTAATTTGTTCAATATTATTTTTCATTAATTTTTTCTTTCAAATGTTTATCCAAGGTCTGAAACCATTGTGAATATGCGGGTTGCTTCTTGTGAATACAATGTGGGGAAATGGATCAAGAAACTAAAGGTATCCAATGAATATGGTGATTTTACTTACCACCCTCCTGGGAGGAATGTATTAGCAGTCCCAACAATCAGTTAGAAAGTGAGTAAATTTGGCATTTTATTATTTTTCAATTTTTTCTGGTTTCTTTGGGGTTTTTCCTCTAGGTTTCCTGCACATTATGCTATACTTATTCTGGAATCTTTGACCAAGCATCAATTGAAGAAGTGATTTTTATCTTTATTTGATGTTTTTTGTTATAAAAAATCTGATTTTTGGTTTTAGTTCCAATTGAAATATTTTATTTCCCCAAAAACAGCCATTCTACATATCTCACATGTTCAAGATGTCATAGGGGATGAGAACTGTGGCTTAAGAGCAGCAGCAATTTGTCTGGGGAGGAACCCAGAAGAATGGATTGAAGTCAAGAAAGAAATGGTGAAGATCTTTATTCAAACCTGATCTTCACAGACACAAAATTACTGTTTGATATCTTGGGTGAAACTTTCAAAGAAGCAAGAAGTAAACTGAACACCTTTCTGATCCAGGTCCCATAAATATGTGGATGAAATTTCCATGCCATGGGTACCTTTAGGCTGAAGCATATAATTTTCCAGTGGTTCTGTTTTCTTCTTTAATGCCTTGCACTTATCTTGCTCTGAATTCACCTCCCACTCCAAATTCCAAAACTTCTCCTATTTTCTTCATTAATTTAGAAGAATCCAAAAATATAGTTAAAGGAAATATACTGATTTGAATTGATTGCTGTACTAAGATCTGAAGAAGAATCAAATCAAGAGAAGGTGAGAACAAGAAGAATAGCCCACAGATCACGATGAGATAAAACACAAACAGGAAATGATGACTGCAAAGGTCATTATCAGACACAATGGAGATACAGCAGACGGTCAATTGACAGGATCTTGAGGTTTAAGGATGATTCGAGCAGGATAGAATAAGATTGAGCAGACAGTGAGTATTTGAGAAGAGTAGAAGATGGTCAAGAGATGAATCTCACCGGGCATGATTTCAGGCAGGGAGCAGAGTTGAAAGAAAGAAAATGAAAATAATAATAAAATGAAAAATAAGAAGAAAGATATCAAGATCTGAGAAAACACTAATTGGTCGATTTAGTTGGGCGTGTTCAATGAGATCAGGCTTTGAGGTTGAGTCAAGTCAGGTAGTCATCATGGTCAGAGGTGGTTATTCAAGGTTGAAGGTGGACCGTTGATATTGAGATTGAGTTGAGTCCCGAGCAATTGAGGTCGAGTTGGGTGAGTTAAGGTCAAGGAGTCCCCCAGGGGATTGTGACAGCGCGAGTGTGTGTACTAGCAACAAGAGACTCCCCGGGGCCGGTGAAACCTCACTGCCGTGAAATCTCAACACGCCCCATGCCTGGAGAGATGAAAACTTGCGACAACTTTATGGGTCAAAAAAAAGGAAAAGAAATAGAATAACAGAAAACGAGCAAAAAGAGAAACTAAGAAACTAAAAAAAACAGGAATTAAGAGGACAAAGGCAACAAAAAGGAAAGCTGAAGACGTTTAAGACTTGCTTGATCTGAGCTTTTGGTGAGAGCATCAGCAGGCATCTCTTCAGATTTGACAAGCACAATCAAGATGTTCTTAGACTTCAGCTCCTCTCTCATGAATTTGGTCTTTAGATCAAGGTGGCAAGTTTTTGAGTTTGAACCGAACCGTTTGAGTTTGTCGATCAAACCACTATTGTCCGTGTGAATGATAATGGGAGAAACTTTGGTGCCAAAGATCTCGCAGGTGAGGGAGAGAATCCAAGTCAATTCTTGAAAAGCGTTGAGTTCAGCGTTGGTGGAACTATATGTGATATTCTTCTGCTTGCAGCTATTCCATGATACCACACACCTGTAAACCGCGCAGATATAACCCGTTTGAGATCGTCTGGTGTTAGGGTTGTCTGCCCAGGACGCGTCCGAATAAGCGGAGGTCTGAGAGCCTGTATCGTCAACTCTCAAGCAAAGCTTGATATTGGAAGTTCCTTTCAGGTACTTCCAGGTCTTCTTTAGTTCATTCCAGTGTGAAATACCTGGTTTGACGTTAAATCTTGATAAGCTGGATACGGAAAAACTTACATCGGGCCGTGTGTAGCATGCAATGTGATTGAGCAATCCAATCGCTGATTGGTAGTTTATATTCAATGCCTTGAATTGTTCAAATTTGTCTTTGGTTGCAGGTGTAAGCTGTCAATTCGGAGTGAGAGATGATTTTCTGGTTTTGGAATATTTCAAACCCAGTTCTTTGAGACCCCTTTCAATGTGTTTTGGCTGGCTCAGAAGAATTTCATTGTGGCTTATCTCTATTCGCATGCCAAGGATAGTGTTGGGATCCTTCGCGGTCAAGCCAGCAAAACGGCTCAAGAATTTCCTTTCAAAGTCTTTGCCATCGCCGACCAGAATGAGGTCATCCACATGAAAGAAAATCCAAGACTTACCATCCCTTGACAAGTAAAGACAAGGATCAAAGGAGGATTTGTCAAAACCTACTTTTCTAAACCATCCGGTAAGGGTTTCATACCAGTTTTTTGGGGCCTGCTTCAAGCCCTACAGCGACTTGCGGAGCTTTAAAAATTGACATTTTCTTTTTGATCCCTTAGGAGTTTGAATTATCACTTCTTCATTGATCGGAGAGTGAAGGAATGCGCTTTTGACGTTGAATTGCCAAATCTTCAGTTTCTTCTTGAGCGCGTAGAGGAGGAGAAGTCTTAACGTAGAGGGTTTGCCCGTGGGAGCAAATTTCTGTGAGTAATCCAGACCCTCAACCTGATTGAAGCCTTGGACACAGAGTCGGGCCTTGTATCTGACAGGATCTCCATGACAATCTTGTTTGATTTTGAAGATCCAAGTAGTTTTGAGAACGTTCTTTGGTGCGGGACTGTTTTATTCATCCCAGACACTGAGATCTTCAATTGAATCCAGCTCAATGTCCATTGCGCTCATCCACTCTCTGCATTCATTGCATCAAACGGCATCCTTGTAGGATTTGGGTTTGTAAAAATGAAAGAAACCATACTGCTGAGGCGGCCTGAGTTGTGATTGATCTTGAAGAACCCGCCGCGTGGGTTCCAGAGCTTGTTGATTAGCATGACTGGTGTCTACAGTCACTATTGGACTGTCCCAAGCGGGAGGTGATGGTTCTTCAGATTGGTCGGATGATTGGCAGATTGATTCAACTTCATTGGCCAAACTGATTGAGTCTTCAGATTTATTGCGGTAGTCTGACCATGGAATTTGAAGATCAAGACAATCTTCCAGAGAGTGATCGGAAACAGAAGTTGGATTGATGATATCATTTTTGGATTCAATATTGAAGTTGGATCCACTTAGTCTTGTAGGAGGCATTTGAAGAACCCTGATGTGCTTGGATGAGATAATAGAGCCAGACTTAGTTCAAATTCAATAGGAATGAAGGAGTTGATTAAAGCCTACTATAGTCCCTTCATCACCCTTTGAGTCAAACTTTAAACCTTTCTCTCTTTTATTGATTAAGAAGATACAAGGATTACCAATGGGTTTCAGAAAAGAGGAAGGAAGAGCTCTACCGTGCATCTTCTCCCAAGGATTTACCGTTTCTCCCTTCAGTGGGATGTGATTAAGCATTAGACAGCATCCCTTAACTACCTCATGCCACACTGAAGGGGGAAGACGGCCATCTTTTAGGGTTGCTTGGGTAGATTCGATGATAGTTTGGTTCGCTCGCTTGGCCCTTCCGTTATGTTCTGGATGATATGGTTCAGAGACAATGTGAGAGATATGTCTGTCTTCCAGGAAAGAAGAAAGCTTTTGATTAAAAAATTCAGTCCCTCCATCGGAGCAGACCTCAGATGGATAAACTCCTTGTTGATGATGTTCCTTCTCAAGTAAACTAATGATAACATTGGTGGTCTCATCTTTTGAAACAAGTGGGAAAGCCGCAAGATATCCGCTGGCGTTGTCGACTAAAGATAGGATGAACCTGTGAGCAGACTTTGATGAGGGTCAAATTGGTCCCATGAGATCTAGGTGAATGCAATCAAAAACTTTTGAGGATCTAGTGGAAGTGTGATTGAAGGGAGATTTTGTGATCTTGCTCTTAACGCAATCCACGCACTGAAATTTGTTTTTGATGTTGCTAGGTATATGTTGAATTAGAGGTGCAAGCCTTGACAGCAAAGCATGTCCGTATTTTCTATGAGTCTCAAGTAGAGCTTCTTCAGGCGTACAAGAGATTGACAAGAAAAGCAACTTCGACAAAGAGAGAGGATTGCAAGAGGGAGTTGGAAGAGTGTAGAGATTATTTTTGATTTTTCCAGAGAGAACTTCTCTACCTGAGTGATTCATGGCAAACTTGGTCCCACTTGAGTTAATCGTGCAACCCTTGCCATTCAGAGCGCCGGCACTGATCAAGTTGATAGTGAAATCAGGCACATAGAAAGCCTCCCCAAGTTCAAGCATGAGATTATTCAAGTGGAGTATAGCCGTGCCCTTCCCTTTTATAGGTAAGCTTGCGCCTTCCTTTCCGGTCTTGATTGGATCTCCAAAGTAGGGCTCCATGTTGATGAAATAGCAACTATCGTTGATCATGTGGACTGAAGCTCCACTATCCAGAAGAAACCGCTGATTTGGATCGCTGTGTTCTATCCTTGAGTTGAGTAACGCAAGGTAGTGAGCTGAATGAGATTCAAGTTTCACCTTTGAGCCCCCCTTCTTGGCTTTCCATTTCGCCTGGTTTTCTCTCCACCACTCTGGAGCTACCTCAGGGTGCAAGTGCCAACAATATCCGGCCAAGTGGTTCCTGTCCTGACCAGGATGGTGGTAGCCTTCTACGCATTGCTTTGGATCTGATCCCTTGGTAGAAGTTGAGTGAGATGTTGACTTTCCTCTGAAAAGAGCAAAGTCCCCCTTTGACCAAGAGCTTGCAATGGAGGACTGAGCTATTGATTCATTATTCAATTGATTGAGGTGATTAAGCACAAATTCAACCAAAAGTTCTTTATCCGAGTGCATTATCTGCCTTTTGAAATCATCCATAGTCGTGGGAAACTTAAATAGAATGAGGTAAGCTACAATGTTGTTGGGAAGCTTGATGCCAACCTTGCCCATCTTCTTGAGGCACACCTTAACCTTTGTGATGAAATCAACAATGTTGTCAGGGTTGAAAGATAGATAAAGGAGGCTGTTGAAGACTCTAGCTTGGTTCGAGGCCTGTGACAAAGCATATTTGTGGATGATCGCCTTCCATAGAAGTTTAGCGGAGTTCCTGTTTTCAACGGTGACAATGTTTTTGTGTGCTGTAGAATTGAGTTTTGAAATAATAAGAAGTTTTAATTTGTCGTTGACAGAAACATCCAGTTCAGTAGTCTCAATGTTCATGGCCCCAGTGCATCCTCAAACGTCCAGCACGGCATCCATCTTGTCTCTCCATATTCCGTAGTTGTCTTCTCCGAGTAAGGGAATGGTTTCAAGCGCAGTCTTGAGCATCATTTGCTTGAAAGTATCCATGACGCCCGGTTATTATGATCCTCTCTTAGTTGAGTGTTTGACGGTAGAGTAGGCTTGACGGTCCTTCGGCTTTTAACCGTAAAGGAAAGATACTGATTTGAATTGATTGCTGTACTAAGAGCTGAAGAAGAATCAAATCAAGAGAATGTGAGAACAAGAAGAATAGCCCACAGATCACGATGAGATAAAACACAAACTGGAAATGATGACTGAAAAGGTCATTATCAGACACAATGGAGATACGGGAGACGGTCAATTGACAGGATCTTGAGGTTTAAGGATGATTCGAGCAGGATAGACTAAGATCAAAATAAGAAGAAAGATATCAAGATCTGAGAAAACAATAATTGGTCGATTTAGTTGAGCGTGTTCAACGAGATCAGGCTTTGAGGTTGAGTCAAGTCAGGTGGTCATCATGGTCAGAGGTGGTTATTTGAGGTTGAAGGTGGACCATTGATATTGAGATTGAGTTGAGTCCCAAGCGATTGAGGTTGAGTTGGGTGAGTTAAAGTCAAGGAGTCCCCCGGGGGATTGTGACAGCGCAAGTGTGTGTACTAGCAACAAGAGACTCCCCGGGGCCGGTGAAACCTCACTACCGTGAAATCTCAACAATAGTCTCATTCAATTTCAAGTCTGATCATTGGCCAGCTCCCAGGTTAGATCCACGTTGGAAAATCTTTGTGACGAAGGATTCCAAATCTTGGAAAACCATTGTTAATAGAAATTTGGGTCTTGTTAATGATTTTTTTTTGCCTCCAAAAAAATCAAGGAGCAAAATAAAACCAATCATAGTTGATTAAATTTTAATATTTGTATCCATATTTGTTCTTTATTTTTAATTTTTTGAATGAAGTTTGTAAGGTTTATGCAAGAATTCAGATGATATTTAAAAAGTATTAAAAAAATGTTTTTTTTAAAATCCTGAAAGATTGAATCAACCAAAAAAATTAATTATAAAGGCCAACAAATGGATTCAAAAATCCAGTGAGAAAAGTGAATTTTTGGATTTTTTGTTTTTGTTTTTTGATGGAATTGTTAAAGGTCAAGAATGACATGAAAAAATTCTGAAAAAAGTTTTAAAAATATCTTTAATAGTTCTTTTATAATTCTCAGAGCTTGAAACCCTAAAAAAAATTAGTCAAAATGGCAAACATAAGGATCCAAAAGTCCAATGAGAAAATTGATTTTTATTTTTATTTTTTTGCTTTTCTAAAGGACTGTTTTAAGGTAAAATAATACACTCAAAAAACCTGATAAAAATACTTTAATTCCCCTGAACTGTTGGTTTGAATTTTTCATAGCTTGAATCACCCAAAAAACTGAAAATAAAATAATTCAAAGGTCCAAAGAGAAATTTGATTGTTTTGATTTTTTGTGTTTCTTGAAGGAATTTTTTAAGGTGAAGGGATACATCAAAAAAATATGAAAAAAAGTTTTCAAAGCTCTTTGAATGATTTTCAAACATTATGGCAGCTGAATTAAACAAAAAAACTGATCAAAATGGCCAAAATAAGGATCCAAAAAACCTTGCAAAATTTTTTTTTTGGAATGTTTTCATTTTTGGATTGCATTTTTGAAGGGGTTCTAATTACTCCAAAATTACCTGAAATTTTGGGTAGGTTTATAAGAAACTCTGCTACAGGGCTGCGGAGTCAGAATTCAAAAATAATGAATTCTTGAAAATTGCATGAAATAAAGTATTTTTGCATGAAGGGTGATGATAAATTCACAGCCCAAATGAGCCATGTACACAATTGATTTGGGCTGTGTGGAACACTACATGGCCCAAATTTAGTCATGTAGCTGCCATACAAATTGAGTGCAGTTGTGGGGCCCCCACAGAAGGGCCTGGGTTGTGTGGCACAACACCCAATTAAACTCAAGCCATGTGGGTGTGTACACAACTCAAATCTAGTTGTGTTCCATGCCACAAAACTTCAAGTGTTGTGGGCCAAAAATAAATAAATAAATAAATCAAGAAATAAAAAGATAAAATAAACTAAATAAAAATACAAAAAAACATGAATAAATCAAAAGATCAAAAATGTTGATTTTTTGGTTAAAAAACATAAAAAATAAAAAATAAAATAAAAATAAGTAAAAATAATGAAATAAAAGAAAAAAGAAAACAAAAAAAACTGAAGACAAAAAAAACACCAAAAATTAAATAAACAATGAAAGAGTCTATCAAGCAGCCCTCAAGTATAAGTGCCAAAAAAGACAAGTTCAACTTGACTAGCCCTAAAGTAAAAGTGCCAAAAAATAAAAGTTCAACTTGACAATCCCTAAGGGTAAAAACACCATTAAAAAGTCACTTGACAAGCCCTTAAGTAAAAAACCAAAAAAAAGGAAAAGTAACTTGATCAGCCATAAAGTAAAAGCACCAAAAAAAAAGTTCAACTTGTGTTAAGCTGATCTCATCACAAGAGGTAAAAATAATCCTTATGATGGTATCAGCCCAACACAAGTTGAACTGACTTACCCATAAAATCTCATTCAAAAAACTCATCATAATAATTTTAACTCAAAACACTCAAAATAATGATGTTCATAATCTGATAACCCTTTATATCAATAGAATTACAAGTTAGCTGCATCAGAATTAGAAGTCATATGGAAACCCAATGATGAAATGATCTCTATAATTGAAGTCTATAATTCAGAATACACATGCAGTTGATCTTTGAGATGATCAACCCAACCAGAAGCTTTCTTTGAAATGAAAGCAGATCCTTTGGCTACAATCACCATGAAAAAATGGCTGCACCTGCCGGCAGGTGTAGCACCTGAAACATGTTTTGAATTGGTTTTGACTCTGAGAAAACTCTTTTTCTAACTTGAGTTTGAAGCTGAGAAAAATTGTTTGTATCAGTTCTTGAGGATTCCAAGTAATTCTAGTGCATGCATGGAATACAGAAGATTTGGAATTATGGGGAAATTCAATTTTATGTAAAGTGATAGAGGAGTGAAGCAGTGCTCTTTAACACCTGAAAAATAAAAGTTTTTACCTGGGTTGGATAAGTCAAGATTTTGATGCTTTTTTTCTTTCTATTTCCTATTAGATCATTACAAGAGGTTTGAGGGTCCTTTTTTTTTGTTACTTTTTGGTTGAAAAAAATTGTATTTTTTTGAAAGGATTAAATTCAGTTTTTAATATCTTCTTTTTCTTCTTGTGAAATGTAACAAATCTCAATTTGATGTAGGAAATTGAAATGTCAATCTAAATTTTAATTGAAGATTCAAAAATCTGCTCAGACATGTTGGAAAGATTGTACCACATAGATATTGAGTTCAGTTATACATTTCAAATAAATCAATTTGAAACTGAAATAATTGAGGAGTTTCACATTTTATTTTACAAAATGAATAAATTTACAAAAAGAAAACTATTTCCTTGAATGTTTTTATTTCTCTAATATTTTTTTGCAGAGACTTTGTTTTAAATATTTCTTATAATATTGGAAGCTCAAAAGAATTAATCTAGTGATATTGATTTGTTTTATTTAGCAGGAATTAATTAATAAATAAAAATGTTCTAAAATTTAGAGCTTTCAATATTGTTTTCTGGGTGACAACAGAGGAAATACAGAACTACTTGGAATGAAATTTATTCAAACCAAAGTGGGGTTTCAAGTGATTTTGCTAATCTTTCTAGTTTATCCTCTACTGGCTTCATCTCCAAAACCAATTTCTCTGTCCAATTTAATGTGGAAAGAAATAGAGGGCAGTAAAAATTAGAAGGGAGGGATTCACATGGTTTCATCTGATAATTTGGGACTATTTCATCATAAGTTCTTCCATATTCTACTTGTTTTTTAGCTTGAAGTTCACCTTTCATCTCAGATGAAAAGTTGAGAGTGTTATTATCAAGATTATGAAGAAATTGTGAATTAAATTTGCTTCTACAATACACTTGGATAGAGTTATATTTCCCCTCATTGTCATCTTCTGTATCTGAGCAGCATTCCTTACTAGGGAGAAGGCATTTTGCCAAATCCTTTCCCATACGGCGCTCTGCAGTGGCCAAGCGGTTTCTATATATCTTGGAGATTCAAGACCAAAATTTTAGCTAAGAGGATTTGGAAAATGGAGAGAAATCTTAAGCTTACTCTGTGTTTAACTCTAGACCTAGGCTTCTTGTTATGTGTCCTAGGCTTCAGGTAATTATCCTTCTGCCCACATAGCCAACGTTCCAGTAGGCCAAAGAGTATGTCCTTCTTGCAAAACTCAATATAAAGTGGATAATTTGTAAATGCATCATTGTCCTTAGCATTTAAACAATGTTTTATTATCACTTCTGAAAATATTTGGTCCCAATTTGTTGAATTATGATGGTCCCATTGGAAAGTTGGAAGATGTATGCCATAGCTTTCTAATTCTTTCTGGCATTGCTCTTTGAACTTTCAAGGAATGCTCTTCTTCCCTCCATAGAGGTTTTCATTGGTTGTTTCCAATTTGAAAAAGTTGTTGTTTGGGTCAATTGTATTGATGCTTTTTGAGTTTAAAACTTGTAGTTGATCTTCAGTGGGTGGAGGCAGAACCCTGTCTCCTCAAGATTTCATGTTTAAAATATTCTTTACATTGTCACGTAGGAATAGACTTATGGGGTCATTGGAATTTGGCAAATGTTCTGCTACTT
Organism: Puccinia polysora; assembly: GCA_025617555.3. NCBI lineage: Eukaryota > Fungi > Basidiomycota > Pucciniomycetes > Pucciniales > Pucciniaceae > Puccinia > Puccinia polysora. Next base: position 10,535,543 of record CM062628.1, read on the forward strand.
CCTTGTTTAATGTGCGAGTTTTGATGGATTTTGAACTATGAGGAGGTCTCAAATCCATTTTATAATATAGGGAAGTCTTCAAATAGCACTTGAAACGGTTGTGGGGTTGTTTGAAGTGTAGATTTTATGGAGGGAGAGAATTTGCAGGCAATTGAATCTGAAGTTATTGGCTATTGAATATGATGAATTTTGAGAGATTATAAAGGGTTCATGTACAAATTGAATATATCAAATTAGATATGCATCTACTCTATAATTCATTTCAAGCATGTGAGCCAAATTCTACATTGTGCAATGAAAAAAATATTTTCAGAAGGAAGAAACTTTTGGAAACTATGACTTGGATTTTGATGAAAATGACCATATTTTTTATTCATGGTTTGCTTTACCATGGATCTTGATTGAGATGATTATTTTTTTATCATTTTAAATGATTTCAGGAATAATAATCATTCAGTTCCCTTAACAGGGGAAAAGAATTAATCCAAAAATAGATTGAGACTTATTAATAAGTTTTACAGTTGAAATAATTTTATAGATTTTACAATGAAATTCAAAAGCTTGCTTTTGTAAACCAAGTATTTCCTTGGTACATTTATTTAAAATAAAGAAGAAACCTATTATTAAAAATAGAAATTTTCTCAAATTACTGGGATGAGCACTTAAGTTTTTGCAAATTTCACCTCCATTTTTTAAATCCACGGTATTATCAAGAGGGTCAATTTTACCCAGGTTTAGTATTGAAATTGATGAAATGCTTTTATCATTTTTTACATGGGGAGTCAAATTTCAATTGTGAATTGGTATGAAAATGCTTGAAAAAAAAATGCTTCCTCTAATGCAATTGAGAGGTGGAATTTTGATCCAACTTGCAGTAAAATCTGATTGTGAATCTGTTTTGATATCTGCTACAGGTAAAGAAAATATTAAAAGTTTTCTTAATAACTGAAAATTTCTCGTTTTGAATGCAAATTTACAAGTATTCATCTGAAATTTTGAGTGCTTAAATTCTCCCTAATTGAAAAGAGGGCCAAGGTAATATTCTTAAATCAAAAATGGTATGAAAACTTCATTTATTGATCATTTACCACATTTTAGATAAAATGTTTGAAATTGAAAGTAGATAGAATTTAATTTTTTGATAAAAATCATGTTCTTACTTCCTTTCATGTATTGAAACCATTTCATCTTATTTGGTTAAACATGACTTTGGAAGATTAAACTGAAATCTCTTGAGATGTATCAAACCTGAATGCATAAATAAACACAAATCTTACCACCTTTCCACTTGTGTTTACCTTCATGGGTGGGTTGGAGTTCATGAGAGGACAATATTTCACAAAAAGAGTTCAAGTTCCTTGAAACACACATCAAGCTTTATTTTTCAACTTTTATTTTTGTTTTAAGCCAAATATGATTGAATTTCTTTACAAAGAGAGCTGCTTATGAAAAATTGGTTCTTTCATTTAAATTAATAGTGAATTTTTCAAGATTCTTTTGAGATTAAAATCAGGTGATCTCATCCAAAAATACTTTGATTTGATACCTTTGAGTTAGCAAACCCCATTAATTGGAGAAATCCATGGATTTTCATAGGATGAAATAATTCATTTTATAAGGAAACCAATGGACAATAAATCTGATTGGATTTTGCCAAATATCAAAAAATGCATTGGACTTGAAAATTTAAAGATTATCAAAAGGTCAGACACTCCATAGTTGACAAAATTCCATGTATTATTGATTTTTTCATGAAAAAAAGATGAGGTTTTCTTTCCTCATTGCATAAAAAGGCTTTTTCTAGCATTGACTTTGAGATAAGGCAATTATTATTCTCTGTTCTTTTCAACCCTTGTGTTATAATTGAAAAGAGGTGGAATTTTCATGAAAGATCAAGTAGAGAATCCAATAATTGTGAAAATTACTGGTAATCATTGATGAGAAACATCTAAAGTCCATTTAAATTGAACTTCTATTGACCACCAATGGAACAGCTGTAAACAAAATAGAAATTAATGATAAATCTGATATGATTTTTGAAGCATAAGTACTTACACCTTCCAAGGAATTCACACCTCTCCATCCAAAGGTGCCGGAAATTTGGTATTAATTGTTCTGGAATATGCAATTCTAAGGCCTCCCTGTCAATTATTCTTTGAATTCTGCAAAACAAAACTCTTTCATTCTGCTCTTCATGCATCCAGATTTCACTTGGTGCCCAAATTTCAGTACATGGCTCAATTTTTTCCTTGAGCTCATGATCAATATGTTGGTGTGTTTCTTCCAACCATTCTTTTTTTTCATGGGATAATAGAACCATTTTCTTTGCTTGAGGTTTCAGGGGTATTGGGAGCAATTGGTGGATTGGATATTTGTTTTCTGTGAGGTATGAGTTGTTTTGATAAGTTGGGTACAAATCAATTTTGGTTTGATATATATAGGAAATGAAAAGGAAGTATACTATTGCATGATTTCAAATTGAATATTGCATATATAAAAAACCTATGCATAGATTGTATGGAGATCTTCATTGGTGCTTAGCTTTATATGCATTAAATACAGTAATTGAAGAGTATTACATACTGTATTACTTTGGTAATGATTTGATGGATTTTAAGAAATTCCTGTGGCATTTTTAAGCAGAAATGTTTAATATTATTGGATCTATGGGTTTGGAGATGATATAAAAATTGGAATGAAGTTTCCTTGGTTGATTCATTTCTTAAGAAATGAATGATTGGTTGATAAATGAAGGTATTGTGAATCACTGATGTTGATAACCAAACAAAAATCACAGCTAAAATTAAAATTAGGAAAGAGAGATATTTGCATGGATTTGGATATATTTATTTATTTGATTAATATTATTTATACAAAAACAGCCATGATATGATCCCTTGCTTTGTTTTATTTACTTTAAGAAACCAATCATAATATTTAACAGCAGTTTTTTTAGATATCCAGTAATTTTTAAGCAGGGTGCCGTGCCTACTTGCTTTGAGTTGCACATCACCTTTGTATGAGTTTTTGAGAAACACACAGCATCAATGCTGTTGGGGCAAACTAAACATGATATTTTAATATGGAAGGCCCAAAATATTGGATCAATTAAATGTTCCATTGATGGTTTTTTTAATATACAACGTAATGCAATTCTTCATTGAGTGGTTGTTGACTCCCATAAAATCATAACATCAAATTAATTTGTAAACAAAAAATCTGCTATTCTTGATTTGAAGAAAAATTTAGACGATTTTTTCACAATTTTTATTTTTATGCTTTGCCGCAGATGATGGAAAGAAATATGTAATGAGCAAATAATCTAATTATCTTCCAAAAATGTAAGGTTTGGTTTGAAATTAAAGGGCTACACTTAATCTTTTCTCAATTTCAAATCAGCAACTTAGCCAATAAGCTTCCAGGGCAGTATGATCATGAAGCATTCAATCATCCAAAAGAACCATGTTTCCAAGTCAAGAATTTGATTATCTCAAGATCAGAAAAAAAATTGAAAACAAGAATTATCCATTGGGAAAAAATAACAGTCTAATTTCCTAAAATGTCAATGGAATTAACTATGGGAAGCTTGAGGTTCTGAGGTAACTTCAACTAAATTAGAAGAGGTAGTTGTTTCAACATCCCAGAAAGTATTAAAGTGCCTACCCAGATCATAGTCAGTAACCTGCACAATACCCTCCAGAAGGACCTCAGCCAATTTTTTATAAGAAAATCTTTCAGTAAAAATTCTAATTACATCTCTCCTGTTTATTTTTTTGTCTTTACTAAAGCCCATATCTCACAAGGAAGTAAGAATATATGACCTTGTGTTACCAAGTTGGCCCCAGAGTGTATCACCAGGAAAGCCAGCCTTCAACCTTTACTCAAGCACAAGACTTCCAAATTCAAGGAGCATGCCAGACTTCCACTTGGGCATGACTTGTTGATTTCCTGAACATACCCATATAGCAGCAGGAACAAAAACTAACATGTGTGAAACACATGCTAGAGAATTGGTTTCCCATCAATTCTTCTTCTCTTCCAAGTCCTTTGAAATAAAAGGCTGCTGATTATCTTGTTTTTCATCAAGCCGTAAGTTGATGAGCCCAGTGACTAGGGAGAAAACATATTCAAAAACAGTATTAAGGCCACCTCTTCCATCATTCATCTCAGCTTCCTGGTTAGCACCTGACCTCTTGTGTTGAGCAAAGGTGGAATCATTTATTAAAGCTGCTTGCAGGTTGGAAAAGTAACTTGTGCTTTGAGTAAAGCTTCATCTGAAGTCCCGTCAATACCTTCCATCAAGAAGAGGACATTTTGTGATATTTTGTGTGAGACTACACCTATGATGTCATTCAAGGTGTGCTTCAGTTTCATGTATGCCCCACGTATTAGCTCTCTGGTATAAGTTAGGATCTCAGAGAGGGAATGCATATTGAGCTGCACTGTCTTCTTGGAAAAAGAGAGGGAGTTTGTGTTTAGGAGGGTGCTTCCAACAAAAACATCATAATCTTTTCCCAGCAAAATCTTTTCTGATAAATCAAAAAGTAAGAATCTGTTTATTTTCATAGGAGTGGAAGACAGCATCATGAAAATTTACCCTCTTTGCACCGTGTCAAACAGAGATCCAATGATTTTAAGATTGTTGATGACTCGGGGGGGTTTGACAGGATCCTTTTGCCAAGAAGGTTAAGGTTATTGGTAATTAGAAACTGGGTACTGCTGATAATTTTGGAATAGTTGAAAGGTGTTGCATTTTCCTTTAATTCTTCCCAGTATGAAAACCTCAACAGGTCTTCCTTAGTAAAGCCAACAAAAAGTTCTAGGCAATGCAATAGAATTAGCTGCCATGATTTTCATTTCATCACAAAATAATTCCACTGACCAGGCTGATTTGAGCCAGTATTTGATGTTAGCCCAATGATTTGGGACTGGGTTTCAGTTTTTCTACTAGCCTGGCCTCCAGGCTGAGATGACTGGGTCAATGAATGGTTCTCAATCCTTGGCCTCCAAGTTCTCTGTTCCATATCCCTTGTAATGAGTCCTGCATCAGATGCATTCCGTTTTTGGAGTGTTGAAGATGAGCCACTCTGATTCAGAAAGGGAATATTAATTTGGAAGTCAATTTTGGGTTGATTATCCAGCATAGCCTTCAAAATAGGAAACTGACCGGCTCAGGGGATTTTGGGACTAGGGTGGGTGCAGGTGTGGGACTCCTGGGTGATGGTTCAATAACAATGACTTCCAGTTGCTCTGGTTGGCAATCACTTGAGCAAGTGAATTCTGTGTCGGAATCAGAGGAGTCAGAGGTTGCTTGAGAGCTAGAGGGTGGCCTTGATTGGGATTGTCTAGCTCCTTGTCAAGCAGCTTGGGCAAGCAGACGGGCAGATGCCCTGGTTCCTGGAGCAATCCAGGGTCCTTCAGCTTGTGTTTCTGGATGCAGCACTGGGATATTTTCAGAGGCCTGGGCGGGGGCAATATCAAGGGCAATAACCCAAGATTCTTAAACTGGATCCTCCACAGGCACAGCTTCAGTTAATGTTTCAGGTTCACCTGGAGATATGGGAATGTATCAGCTTTTCATATTTGGATAATCGTTGATAAACACTTTGTTGCATCAAATGATTCTCTCAAATCACTGGTTTGATTGGCTGGGAGCTCTGCTGGAACCACTGTAAGCTGGGGGGAAGGAAGATCTTGTGAAGTTTGTGTTTGATCATTCAACAATGGTATGTTGTGATTTGATTGGACAGTCAAACTATCAGCTATTGTTGGCTGTTGTTGTTCTTGAGTTGAAGGCTCAAGCAGACCAAGATCTCTGGAGGTTTGTAAAATCATCTTTTCCACCTTTGAATTGTACTTTTTCTGATAAAAATCAAGCATTGACTGCAATACTTGTTTATGGGATCTTTCAACATATTCCTCATTAAGGAGTGCAGTCAATTCATTAAGAGCATGTTTTTCTAAAAATTGATCATACCAGTTCAAATAAGTATTAGACCACAAGGGACCCAGGGAATTCAAACAATTACCTGGGAAATCATCCATGGTATAATCAAGACAGTTTCTGAGGTGAAGAAGCTGGAGATGATGCGGTTGAAATCTGATGGGGACAATGAGGTTAACATCAGAATGAACTGAGACCTCTTGGTGAAGAAGCTGTGGCTTATATACCCTAAAAACCTATTCACATTTTACATGTGTGTAATATGAATGACAGTTGCTCATTAGTTAGAATCTACATAGTACAATTTGTGTAAATAGCATGGGGCATTCTCAAAGTTTCCACTCTCCTGCATATCACATATACATATAAATGTCATTTCAAGGGAGGTGGACAACTTATGATAAGTTTTCCACCTCCCTGGACATAAAACATGTGACATGGGAAAATCATGTGGGAAAGATGGGGAGGTGGAAGACTTGTGCTAAGTTGTCCACTTTCCTTCAACAATGTGTAGCATGATTTTGAATATGCAAATCAATTGATGATTGATGGGACAGTGGACAACTTAGCATAAGTTGTCCACCTCCCCCAAGTGATCCCATCTTACATTCCAACAAGTACAAATGTTTTACAAGTCATGAACACTTTGACATCAGTTCATGAATTAAATGGTAAGTGTTTTGGCACAAGGAGGTGATATTTGAATTATAAACATTGAAGCACATCTTTAAACATATCTAGCCTTCTTTACATTTACTCTAGTTACAATTTCAGAAGTAGAAAAATTTTGAAGTTTAAGAGAAGCCATTGCTAGTTGTTTTTTTAATTTGGAAGGAGCAACCAAAATGAGTATGATGTTCAGTTGTTTGAAGGCTCAGTGGAGGAAAAGTAGTTTGATGAGTAAAAACAGAAGTTTTCCATAAAATTTCTAATATGCCCCCAGCTTTTGCATAATCAACTATGAAACCAAGAATTGGAAAGGAGAGACCATGGCCTGTTTCTTGAGAGGGAGGAGGGATTGGGGTTCCAGTAGGTTTTTCAATATAAGAGAACAAACCCTAAGTATAACAATTCAAGTATTCTTGATCCGTATGAGGAACATTGGAAAAGTCATCAAAATTGACAATAACATTAGAAGCATGAAGAAAAGAATACCTTTGGTCATTCCACTCTGGAGATGTCCAGTTTGTAATTTTGAACTCCTCTGATACTTCCTTGTTCTTCACATGAGCAGTGTTGGATAAACATTGGATTCTATTGAAAATCAGTTGGTTATGTACTGGAAGCTTAGACCACAACAGATCATCATTTGCTATTTGGTCTGGGTTCATATCCTGTCTCCTTGCATATATTCCTATTTAGAAATATAGTTGGATGGTAATCAGTCAACAAAGACATGATTAGCAAGTTTGTGGTGATTCCCAATTACCTGCAGAATATCCTTGGTCAGTGCCCTGATGAAAGCCAATTCCAAACATAGATCCTGTTTTAGTGTTTTTTTGGTTTTTTTCAGGTTCTGTTGATTTTTTGCCATCACATAGAGATCTTGTACCATCTCTGAAAATTGAGTCGCTAGCCATGTATATGGTCTTTGATGCAATGAATGATACTTGAGCACAACATAGGGTTGGTACTTTCTTTTGCAAACCACTTGTAGATTTACTGGGAGTCCTACTTGTGGTACTACTACTTGGCATGGACTTAGACCCTTCTTCAGGGTGATGAAGTAGATTGAATCAGATACACACTCCTTATTGCCATAATCACGCTTAGATTTTTGATGCTTTTTATGTGCTCTGGATGAGGATGGGATGGATGGAATTAAGGGTTGTGGTGGTGACCTAAGAACAGAACAATCTTGGCTTGATTCCTGATGATGCTTTAGATTCAAGGGCTCATCATCACTACAAATGTTGTCTCAACAGCACCAACAGGAATACAAGGGACAAGGATTGAGATAAAAGCAAGAGTTTAAAGTTAGTAATATGAAAATCATTCATGATGATTGAAATACATAAATGTTGCTACCTTTAACCACTTTCAAAGACACATCCTCATTATTTGTTTTCACTGGAAACAGGTGGGCTTGAGATTGGGTGAATGCATTGGAGTTGACTTGATCCATGGTTAACTTTCAAATATGATGATGAGGACGTGATGAATGGTTTACAGATAGGTTCAAGGACAAGAGGGAATCAATTAAGGATCATTGGATGATAAGTTGATGTCTTCATTTCTGCTTACTGTAAAGATGAATACAAGAATGGATGGTGTTGATGCTGATATGTGATGATAAAAGTTAAGTTGATTTGGTGGGGACACGTGCTATGATTGGAAGAAGAAGAAAAAAGAATGGTGAAGAAGAGAAAGAGGGAAGTCAGTGTTGGATTGATGAAGATGAAGGATTCAAGAGATTGAAATATGTGCATGAGTTCTTACCATTGAAATGCAGTGATGATGAGTGAGAGGTGGAAGAGATTTGTTGCAGTCAATGGGTAATGGAAGGAGTTTGATGGAGGTATTCTTTTTTATGATGAGGTTGATTGGAGCATGGTTTGATGGCTGAATGCTTGAGAGGTGATTGAAAGGTTTGAAATACCAGTAGAGAACAAAAGGAATCAGTCTACATGTTCAGAAAATGTTCAATCATTGAAAAATCGGCTGGAAACTTGCCTGGGTGGACTCCTTGGGATTCCTTGGGGATGGTGGATTGGGTGTGCTTGGTTGATGGTTGAAAAGGCCTCTGGAACGCTCATCGATGGGCCAGCGCTTGTCTTTTTGCTTGCAATTCAACAAGCAAGGCTTGCTGATGCAAAGGCTTCAGCGAGTTTGCGATTTGGTTGCGAATTGCTTACGCGTTTGCTGACGCATTTGCTTTGGCGTTTGCTAGCAACCAGCAGGGGGCCAGGGCCCATTGAGGTGCACAGACATGTCCCAGGCCCCTGGCAACCTGCAAGACCGCGACAGGGTCGCGTTTGGCGACCCTGTTGCTAATTCAACAACCATCGGTTGTTCGCGTCTGTGAGGATGGAAGCGAACAAACGATGCAATTGCAATTGCTCCAGGCGCCATTTTGGCATCCCTGGGGCCTGGAGCTCTTGGAGCCCTTTAGGGCCATTTCCATTGGGAGCCCAGGGCAAGTGCCCATGGATTTTTGCCTTATGGGAAGGTTATAACCCATGATATTGTGTTTGGGCCATTGGAGATAAGAAGCTTGGCATGGACATAACATGCCATATTTTTTTTAAAAATATGATTATAATGCAAACCAACAGTTGTGGATAAATCTTGCATAAGAAATATGCATAAATTTAACAATAAATATTCATCTAACCAAGATACATTATATTTATCTATTCAATATCAGATAGGCAGATCCAGAGGATATTTTTGAATTTGAATAAGATTATTTTAAATATTCCTTTTTAATAATTTAAGAATATCTTAGTGGAATTCCAAAATATAGAAAAAGAATAGAGCAATAGCTTTCATATTCAATAAGTAAAATTTCTATATATGATCCTTCATCAATTCCACTTCTAAAATGATTTTAAAAAAAACTTTCAACTTTGAAGGAGATATCTAATAAATCAAAACATTTCCTATTTATCTCAAAGTAAAAGTAAAATTAGGCAATAATTTTTATATTTAGGTACTTAAATACCACAAAATTAATTTATAATCACAATTTTTATTTCACTAAAGAAAAGATGTTTTTTAAATAATTTTTTCTAAAGAAAATGTTCTCCAATTTTTATTTCACTGTTTTTAAACTCCAAATGAATAAGTGCAACAAGTTTCCAAAATTTGATAATTTGAATATTTCAATGAACCCAGCATCCTTATATTTTTTTACTCTAAATGTTCAGAATGAAACACACATGAAATTTTTCATAGTTTTTGGTCCCTGTGAATCTGCCTGATTAAAAGATTCATAAAAAGTAATGGAATTGATCAATTTACCATTAAATTTGAGCTATTGGTCTATTGGTCAAGGTGGGGTTGTAATGTATGGAACAACAATGTCAAATTTTTTTAGAATTAATTCAATTGCTCTTGAGGATAAACATTGTGGTGTTTATACTTCATTTTATGATTTATATTCATTGAAATAACTGGAGAAACTCTTCTATTGCATGATAGTGATTTATGCACGTAAACCTCTGGGAAATGGTGCACTTAGCCTAAGTGCACCATGTCCCTTCAGACAACCAGTTGGTGGTGGTTGTGGGTGGCCACAAACCTACATGACACGGTGGCCAGCATTGCTCCTCTTAGCCCTCATTCTGGAAAGCTTTTTCTTTAAGTATAGACATGGTCACTTCCCACTGTGACCAGGTGGATGTAATTTATCAACAATTACCAACATATCTGGGGCCTTTGGGACATGAGAAATATGGAATATTTTGTGTTATGGGAAGTTTCTTCAACCAATGAGAAAGATCAATAAAATATATTCAGGGCCATGAAAGAGCCACAAAATCATTTATTTCTACCAAATTTCTTTCTAATATTTCCATGTAATTTATCTTTTTGGATGAAAGGTATGTGCCAACATGCGCATTTCAGTAAAAACTAGTTACTCACACAAACATGGTGGAAAAATTAGCATAACTTGTCCACTTTGCCATACCAATTACTAAGAGCCAACCATTTTTTGGAAATTGGATCATGATGGCTCAGGGAGGTGGACGACTTAGCCTAAGTTGTCCACCTCCCTGAGCCATCACACACTTTATAATGTGACAATTAATGTTATGTTTTGTATCATTTCTAGGTGTTTCAGAAAATGAATATGTGTGTGATTCTGAAGGGTGAGAACAATCAATTTTGCTCTGTGATTTTCAAATGTGCTGATTCATTCATGTGTCCACCAAAACTGCAACTGTGACAGAAAATCAATGTTATCTTAAAAAATAATTACCATTCATAAATTTAGGGTCTTTTTAAATCCATGTCACAATGAACTCTCACAATGTATAATTGATAAGCCAGCATACCCAATCATCCCCAACATATTTACCTGGGACCGAAATATTTCAGTGTTTATCCACTGAAGAATATTTTTCACCAAATTTAATTTTTGGAGCCTTGTTCCTACCATCATTTTTTCATGATGGGTTCAATGACTAAGCAAGGTGAAGAAAATATTGTCAGGGACATGCAAGGATCAGAAACCTCCTGTAGCTCTACCCATTTTCTTTTAAATGTGTCCATGTTTTCATTCATCCTCTTGGATAAAAGATATTTTCCATCATGGGCATTTCAGTACCAGAAAGTTTTTCCCAGAAATAAACATGCTGGACTAGTTATGCAAAATTGTTCACTTCTCCACACTATGGAATGAGACCAAGCTCATTTGATGAAATTGGGAAATATTCATTGGGAGGTGGACGACTTAGGCTAACTCGTCCACCTCCCTAGGACACCATCCAGTTGATCATATGGGTATTGATGTTTTTTGGTGCATCTCTGGGTGTTTCAGGAAATAATAATGTGTGGCAATCTGTAGTTTGAAAACCAATGATTTCTTTCAGTCATTTTTAATCTAGTGAATCTTCCATAAATCACAAAAACCATGGAATTTATAATCAACCTCATCCTTCACCTCCACCCCTGCTTGGTATTCTCTGAATTTCCTAGGTACAGAACTGGATGATAGTAATGTTACTCCACCAGAAGCTGATGAGAATGTCAAAATGGATTGTCTCTCACAACAACCCAAAAGATCTCCTCATGCTTATCAGTTGAGAATGGCCTCAAAAAGATAGACACTCCAAACCAGATGAAGTGAACTTATTTATAATTTCAAACCAAGCAGGTTGTGACCACTTGAAGAAATGCACAAATTCAGAAGGGCAGGATACTTTGCAGGCACTTTCAGAGACCCAAGAAAGTTGAATTCAGCCACTGCAGTTGAACCTTTTGAGAGGTTGATTAGTTCTGTATGCGATGACCCAAACTCTTGTGGGATGTTTTGAGCTCTTGATTGGAACATGACTGATGATTTTCAGTTCAAATCATAGTCATATGTCATGCAAAACCTGTTTTTGTCTTTTTTTATCTAGAAAATTCATTCATTCTTATCATCTATGTTCCTTGGAATCCCCCACTCCCACTCAAAAATTTTTACAACAACAAAAAGATGCAAATCTATGGTTTTTTGGAACCATTTGAATAATCCATGCTGATTTAAGTTTATTTAAAAGGTTTTTACCAGTCCAAATTTCCCCTTGATGGCTTTCAGCACAGGCAAATAAAAGTAAAAGAGCCTAGAATGCATGGTAAAATTCATGAAAAGGCCTAACAAAGATGGTGGGGGGACCAATTAGTCATTCAAATTTTCTCAAGAGTGGAGACTGGTTTTCCAACTTTCTGTATTAATTTTTAATGATTCAGGGCAATTCTTAGCCCCAAGCCAGTGATTTTATTGAAGATGGAAGGATGATGACAATGAATTAAATTCCAAATTTATATCAATGTTTCATTTGCACACCTAGATAAATCCTTTAAGTTTGCTAATTTAGTATATGATATTCTGCAAGGGTTTGTATGGTTGAATAAAGTTGAGCTTCCATAATAATCACTTGAAGTTCTACAACCCAATTTTGGGAAACAGGAACCAAGAGAGCCAGAACAAACCAGAGGATATAACCAAAAAGATATAAGGGTTACAGGCAGAAATCATTGGGGCAACAGAGATTTGGCTCATTAACAGAGATTTTTTTTCAGACTAGGATTGAGACCACCATGGCATGGGATTGATTTAAACTGATCTTTTTCTAATTCAATTGAGATGGAGTTTATGATTCTTTCTAATTATTCATTCAAAAATTTTGGTGTACAACCTTTGTTTTTAAATTCTTGTCAAATTACAGGACAATAAATCCTTTTTGGGGCCCTTTTTATTTTAGAGACACACAAAAATTCTGAAGCATGACCAATTGGAAAAAGTAACTAAGTTGAGAGGTTTTCCATATAGTTAGAGACTGGGTACAATTTCTTTTTTTGGAAAGTGGCATTAGGGTTTGGAATCATTGGATTTTACCCCAAAAAATACTCATGTTTTAAAAAGAATGAAGAAAATATCATTTATTTCTTGCACATGAAATTCAGTTGCAATACTACTCAATATAAATTTCTTGCAAGTTCAAACTATTCACAATTTAATTTTTCCTCAAGCATGAATGGGAACAAAACCTTATTTTTTCGCATAACAATGACTTCTAACTTTTCTCAGAGGATGGCCCAGTAAGACAAAGTGCCTTACCATATCACCAAATTTTATATGTTGATAGAGGAAGGGAGGGAACAAGGTGAAATCATTTGAATACACAAAATTCCAAGAAATATCTTCAGAAAGTCAATGACCAGCAATTGAAAAAGAATTCATCATTCAAAGCAACTCACAAACAATGCTAACCAGTTTTTCCTGGTAAGGTGGTCCACTTGAGCTAAGTGCACCACCTCACCAGGAGGAAACACCCCTCAATTGCAGATTCAAAAGCAGTTGGCAGCCCGAAGTTTTCAGTCAGGTTGATCTTGTTTTGCAAATACAACTACATTCCTTCCAGTGGCTATCTAATCAACAGAACAACCTACTAATTTTGCTTGCTCATTACTTCCCAAAGAAATGGTCGCCAGTGCCTCTGTTCAACTCCAAAATTTTCCTTGTTTTGAACTTTTCACTAGATCACGTGGTTTAAAATCCAGATATGGTTAAACATGTCCTTCAATGTATATAATTCAAACATCACCTCTTTGTGCAAAAATTCTTACCAGTTATATCATGAAATGATGTCAAAGTGTGCATGAGCTGTACAACATTTGTACTGGTTGGAATGTAAGATGGGATGAATTTGGATTGATGGAAAAATTATGCTAAGTTGTCCACCTTCCCATCATACTGCATGGTAAATGTATAGGTAATGTCCAGGGAGGTGTACAACTTATGATAAGTTGTCCACCTCCCTGGACCTGTGTGCATACAGGAATCAGATGTCAAGGGAAAATCATGTGGGAAAGCTGGACAGGTGGACAACTTGTGCTAAGTCGTCCACTGTCCCAGAAATAATCAATCTTTTGGCATATTCAATATCCTGCTACCATGTAGTTGAAGGGAAGTGGACAACTTATCACAAGTCGTCCACCTCCCCAGCTTTCCCACATGATTTTCCCTTGAAATCTGATTCCTGTATGCAAACAGGTCCAGGGAGGTGGACAACTTATGATAAGTTGTCCACCTCCCTGGACATGTCTCATATTAATTTGGAGTGGTGAAGCAGACACTTTGGTGATATACACCTGCCTTTTCCAACAAATCAATTAGGTGAATCCTGCACAATGTAATCTCCCCATCATATTATGCACCCCTGTTACATTTTTCTTTATTCTTTTGAGCTAAGTGATCCAGGCATTTTGAATTCTCATATATTCTTTTGTAATGTGCAAAGTTGCTGTGCATTATGCACAGTTTCTGTGCCTTGTGCACAGTTGCTGTGCATTGTGCACAGTCACTATGCATTGTTCATAGTCCCTCTGCATTGTGCATTACTATGAATTGTGCACACTCAGTGACTGTGCAATGGAGCGTTGATAAATTTTGACCTGAGCTTGGCCATACATTGTCAAGACTTCTTTGATGGCACTTGCTAGCAAGTGACATGCATATTTCTGTGCTTTTTTTAGTTTTTCTAATACTCGCAAGTAGAACTACACATTATCTAAATCACAGCAAGTCAATCTTTGCACTTGCGAGTCACTAGGTGCTCCAAGTTTGACATTTGTCCTTTTTCATTCCAACAAATCCCCTTATTGAGTTTTTCTTGAATCTGCCGCTAACGTTTCTTTTATAAGTGAATCTTTTGCCACTTTAAAAAATCTTACGCATTCCAAGATAGATACATTTCCCATCTATTTTGCAAGTAGTGCAACTGAGCCCTCTCATTGGGTTTCCCAAAAGGCAAAATTGACCTTTGCATTCTCCAATTTTCCCAGCTTTGAATGGGAATTATTTGTCTTGGATATTCCTGGAATGGATAATACCATTCTAGGCCACAACTTCCTATTTCAATGGAATCTGGATGTCAATTGGCAAGAAGGAGTGATTAACCTTCAAAACGTGAAACCCCAGGACACTAACCCGTCCATCAAACAGGAATTAGAAAACCTACCTGACACTGTCATTGAGTTGGATGACACTTTTCCGCCAGGAGATTTGCAATATCCTGACCTCAATTCCCAAGTTCCCTGTTCAGATTTAGGAGTTATTTCTTATTTGTCCAACTTACCCTTTCCTTGTTGCTTCAAAGAGAAGCAAGAACCAACCAAATGGTATATTTTGAGCTGCTTAATCCTGTCCCATCATGCAAGCACTTCAAACCCCTTGCTCAAAGATGACAAGATTGAAGACCTAGAAATAATTTGAGAGTCTTTACCTCTGGTTTATCATGACTTTTCTGGAGTCTTTTGAGCTTTAAAGGCAGATAAGCTTTCCCCACTCCATTCTTATGATCACAGGATTGAACCTACTGGCCCACCTGTGGCGCCCAGACCAGTCTACTCTCTCTTGAAGCAAGAATCACCCGCTCTTCAAGAATAAATTGCCAAAAATGTAATGAAAGGATTTCTTTGACCAAGAAATTCCAATAAAAGTTCACCTGTCCTATTTGTTCTGAGGAAAGACAGCGGACCTTTCCTGTGTGTTGACTACAGGAAACTGAACCAGGTAACCTGGAAGAATTCCTACCCAGTACCGCCTATGTTGCACCTCCTCACCCTCTTCCATGGAGCCACTTATTTCTCAAAGTTAGAACTTCAAGGAACCTATAATTGTTATAATTATGGCCAGCAATTAGCTTAGGCAAATGAGCATTATTTAAAGCAAAAGAAATGCTGGAAAACTTGTTTCAATAATTGCTGATGGGCTCTCAGAATGGGGCAAAACCTTGGACAATATTGGTGATGAACTCAATTGGATGATGAATGAATGATGGAAAACAGCAGGGAGAAGAGCTCCTTAAGTACAAAAGATTGGCCTCTTGTGAGCCCATGAAACAACAAGCCAAAATGCAAATTTTCCGCCCCAAAAGAGCTCTAAAGGCTCTACAGGCCTTGTTACTTGGTTTGGGCTACATCAGCCCACATGGAATCAGTCCCTGTACCCTTACAACCAGCCTATTCCGGTTGTTTCTAGTGTTTCCACCTCAATGGGGCTGAAACAGCCCCTGTGCTGTTCAATCCCTGGTCCGGTTGTCTGTTACAACTGGTCCTATTGCCTCACACACTGGCTGGTTGCCTCATGCAACCAGCCCCTGGCCATAAAAATGGCCAGGGGGGACCCAGGACACACCTGTGTCTGGTCTCAGACTCACATGGGGGGGGGGGGGGGTGACCAGCGGACATGCTGTCACCCCCCTCTTTCTCTCAGATCCCTGGAGGGGGCAGTCAAATCCCCCTACCAGGGGCCCTGGGGGTTGATACCCCCAGGGCGTTGCTACGGTAAGTGCGCTGGGGGGTGGTCAGGTCCCCTCAGCCCGTCGCTCCTCCCCCTTGGTAAAGGGGGGGGGGGGGAGAGTGCCCCTGGCCTCTGCGTTGCTTCAATGGTGGAGGGGTGGTCAGGTCCCCCCCACCACTGATTGCTTTGTTGCAACCAGCCTTGTGATCCCTTGGGCAAGGGGGTGATGAAATCCCCCCGCCCTGGCCGACCGCCTTGTTGCGGTTGGTGGCTAGCTGGTTCAACCCAGCCAGCCACCCCTCCCCCTTGCAATGGCCAACAAGGGGGGGGGGCCGCTGGCCCTTTCTCCTGTGGCGGTGGCCGCCGTTGGCAACGGGCCGGGCCCGCGCGGGATCCCTTGGCCGCCAAGACAGCCCCGCGTGGGCCAAACCAAGAGATACAAGCGGCCCCAAGCGGGCCGCGGCACGGGCGGCGGCACGGGCTGCGACACGGGCGGCGGCCCCAATGGGCCGTCCCAAGCCCAAAACGTGAGTAAAACATACTTTGGCAGGCCAGCCAGTCTGGCCAAGTATGTCCAAAATAAACCTTGGGCTCAAATATGCCCATACAAGCCCATCTGGCTGTATTTGCTCATATACCCCACCAGTCCCGTTAGGGCCCATGTACCAATGGGCCTATTTAACGCGTTTTGAGGCCAGTTTCCCCAAATCAGTGACATCCACACAGGCCTGTATGGTCCGTGTGAGTGTCCAATGGGCCGGAGAGGCCCATATGTGCATCCCATTTGGATTACACTTATACATAGCACACATGTAAGTGCATATGTATTTTAACAATAACCTAGTTTGCATTGCAAGAGATCATGAATATTTGAACGCAATGAGAACACGGTTTGGATGTCCTGAGTATACTGTCATGCCTTTTGGCCTCTGCAATGCTCCTTCAACTTTTCAACACTTTGTCAACAACATTTTTTCTGACCTTGTAGAGAAATACCTTGTGGTGTATCTTGAAAATATACTACTCTAATCAGAAACTCTTGAGGATCACATCACACATGTGCAAGAGGTGCTACAGAAACTTTGCTAGAATTAACTGTTTGCAAAAGCCTATAAGTGGGAATTCCATACTCCTTCTCTTCAGTTTCTAGGTGTAATAGTCTTGCAGCAAGGACTATCAATGGATCTAGCCAAGAGCCAGTGCATATTGGACTGGACCACACCTTCTTCTGTCAAATCCCTTCAAGTTTCCTTTGTTTCAGTAATTTTTACAGGAGGTTGATTGAGAATTATGCCAACAAAACCGTAAACCTTACTAACCATCTTCAAAAGACACTCATTTTGTTTTTACAGAACAACCTGATTTAGAGTTTGAAGCTCTGAAAAAAGCATTCACTACTGCTCCAATAATTGCTCACTTCAACAAACTAGCTTGCAATATTGTAGCAATGGATGCAAGCAACTATGCGGTTGCAGGAGTAATCTTGCAGTTTTCCTCCTCTTCTCCCCTCTTCAATCCCATAGCTTTTGAGTATTGCAAATTGCTTGCTGCAGAGGTTAATTACAAGATCCATGAAAAGGAACTTCTTGAAATTGTTTTTTGCTTGAAAAAATGTCATTCATAACTTTTGAGCCTTATTGAACCCCTTGAGGTCCTAACTGATCACAATTCTTTGAAATATTTCATGAGCTCAAAAGTCCTTATTCCCAGACAGGCACAGTGGGCCAAATACCTCTCCAAGTTCAACTTTACAATCAAGTACCTTCCTGGGAAACAAGCAGTAGTCCCTGATGCTTTATCACATTGGGAAGAAGTTTACCTTGGGGGGGAGGACTTTTCCCAAAAACAACCCTGAAAACGTTAGGACAATCTTCTCAACCCAATCTGCACAACTCAGTTCAATCATCACTCACCTTTGAGATACAGATTTTGAACTACAGCAAGCTCGACTTGATGATTGCAAGTGTACCAAACTTTGCAAGAGTGTGAATCTATTACATATTGATTACATTATTGACAAAAAATTGTTATTTAGGTTATAAGGACCATATAGTAGTACCAGATAATCCTTGCATTAAGTTAGATATCTTCAAGTCAAGGCATGATTCCCCACTTGCTTGTCATCATAGGCAGGATAAAACCTACCAATTGATTGCACAAGACTTCTACTGGACTGGTATGACCAAGGAAGTAAAAGACTATGTTGACGCCTGCTATGATTGTAATTCTAACAAGTCCTCAAAAAACCAGAAGTATGGGCTGCTCCAGCCACTTCCAATTATGCCTATTCCTTAGAACTTGCTGTCCATGGATTTCATTTTGCAATGAACTATTTCTATTGGTTATGATGCTATTTTAGTATTAGTAGACCGCTTCTCAAAGATGACTTTATTCCTGTCAGCCTCCTGGATGCCAAGGCCCTTGCTATCCTTTAGCTACCAGAGGTGATAGAGTAAATAATAGATATATTATTTAATAAATGCAGCAAAAATCCCTAGAATATTTGAATTAAGCTTATTGCAAGGTTAAGTGGTTTGGTTATTGTTTATTGTTTTGAATCAATATGAATAAATTGATTATTAAATATTTATAGAGGGGCCACAATTATATTGGGGATCTTTAACACCTCTTTTTGGGGATTTCAGTATGAAAACATATAGTCCTGGTTACTTTGGGCTCTTTAGTTTAAAGAACATTTTACCCAAAGATAACATGTATATAAAATACACAGTGGAGTGGTAGGGCCTTGTAGCCAAGCTACCACGACAGAGAAAGGATAATAACACTTACTGGTATATTATTAAATACTTTGGGTATCTTTTTGAGACGTGTACTGATGGGTTAAACCTGTATACTGGGGTTTATAAGGTTGTTCAGCAGTTTTAATTGATAAAAAGAGGTTGAGGACGGATACTACTGATCAGCCATTGCCATTAATCACTTACTTATCTCTTATAAGTACTTGATTACCTTGGCATGGCGTCTGGATATGAATATAACTGGGTCTCTGCCCATCAATATCCTCAAAAGAGCTCTTTATTTATAGCTTTTGGAGTCCAAATATGGTCCTTCTGAGGGTTTTAGGTGCTCAAAGGGACAGACACTAAGGCTAGCAGAGTAACAAGAGGTAGCATGTCATGTGTTCTTGGTGCTATAGAACGGGTAGCATCTAATTCCTCAGGGTATAGGAATTATTCCACCTTATAATAGACATTGGAACATGTGAATAACACCAATCTGTCCTATTTATGTATTATTTAATTAATTATCCTTAGTAAATGTTCCCAGTAATTTAATAATTATATTAATAGAAATTTCTACGGACATCTTGATGTCAGGTAAGTTCTCATTATGTATTATATAACTGGAGTAAAAGTCATAATATTGATTTTACTCTTTATTTTCGAGTTCCAGTTGATTTACTAAGATAATTACTTAAAAATATAAGTCATGAGAATTCATGTAATATTTTTACATGATTAGTTTTCTTAGTATGTCACAGAGATATTGATGTCTAGCAATTCTCATAAAAGTATATTAAATTATTTTTAATATATTTTTAGAAGTTGTCATTGTCTTATTTTTTGACATTCTTGGTACTTTGCATTATGTTAAATAAAAAATACGTATAAGGATTATTTAAGTATTTTTAAATAATATTATGTATTTTTAGACTATCTAATATCCACGGAAACATTTATTACATATTTAGAATGTTCCCATGTGGGTTGTAGCATGTTTACGCAGTACCTGAACCTCTCAGGCTGCCTGTCACTCTGTCATCCCGTAGTCCCGCAGCTGCGTACTTGTCAGAGTCCCGGGGCTGCGTACACAACCTCGACGGAGTGAAAAGGCTGTATCTCAGCCGCGCGCGGGTGCATTGGCTGCTGGGGCTGCGTGCGGGAATTGTGACAAAACACATTTCCGCCCCTAAATCCTAAAATATACACAACACCTCAATTCTGACAGAATTTTAGGTGTGAAACATATACGTGACAATGGGTGTGAAATATTTAATTGGCCAAAAAGATTAATAATTGAGCCGTAGTATTTTGGTTTTTCTTTCCTTAATTATTTAAAAATATAAGGAGTTGGATTTCAAGGGTGGGGTCAGTGAGTGACCCTACCTAATTTTGGGTGGAGAATCCATTTCTGTAATAATATTCATGGTTTTCCTATACCTTCTTAGATTAATTGTATTATTATTATTTTTATGTTATTTCTTTTACTTTTGCAGCTTGCTCTGGAAAAGTAGCAAGCTGACAATTCCTTAGGAGTAATTTGACAGCCTCCTCAGAAGACTTAGCTAATTTATTCATAGAATTTGTATTCTTGAAACATGGTCTCCCTGATAACATAATTAGTGATTGTGGATCATTGTTTGATTCTAGCTTCTGGAACTTGCTATGCCAACATTTGAAGATCACTTGCAATTTATCAACAGCTTACCACCTGGAAACAGATGGGAAAATAGATCAATTCAATCAGATTATCAAACAGTATCTTCAAATGTACGTTGCCTACCAAGAGGAAAACTGATTACAATGGCCCCCATTAGCCAACTTTGCCTACAACAACTCCACTCATTCCTCCACCAAACAGTTGCCCTTCCAGACTCTTTGTGGTATAAACCCAAATTTCTCTTCTATTCAGGTAGCACGTTCTGAACCTGCTACAAATTGCCTTAATCAAGAATTTTGGTTCTAGTCTTGGCTTTGATTAATAATTTGAAGTCTTCTGAATCCGGTAATTCAACAGCTTGTGGTGATCTTGTTCAGGATATCCCAAGATAATTGCATTGAGGTTCTCATTTAACTGAGAATTTTTGAGAATTTCATAAACATCAAATTTTCAAATTTCAAAAGGATCAAACATTAGTAAATGAGGAATCATCCATCCAAAATAATTAATCACAAAGTGATTTGAATAATCCAACAACCCAACTTAAAAAAATTTACAGAACTAGAACTGCAAGGTTCATGATTCAACCTCCACTCAGGGTGAACATTTTCAGGCACAAAGGATCCTCTTGATTCTAGTAGGTCATCCATCTTGTGAGAACAGGGAAAACCCATAGTCTTGCAGTATGACTTGGTACACAATTCCCCATCATGGTTCTGCTTTAACTTCTCTAATTTTTCAACACTAACTTTAATTGCCTCTAAAGAAACATTTTACCCCAACAGCAACATTTCAGTGGGAAAGACTATCCCTAACTTTATTAACAAGTTTTAAAGGGAAGCCTGAACCAATTCAATTTTATTTGAAACTTTTATGTCTAGGTTTTTCCAAAAACCCAACATGTTTCCCAAAGAATTTGCAAGGAATTGTTTGAGAGTAGTATGGGCCCCTTCCACCCAAGACGTGGTTTTATTTCCAAAGTCAATGTTTTTGCAATTCCAAGCTGTTAAAAATGGCTCTTTGATATGGAAGATTTTATTTTCCATATAATCAAGCACATCCTCATGGTCTGCCAAGAAAAAATTTACACAAGTCATAACATAAGCACCCAAAATAAGGAAGATCAAAAGTAGAGGTATTGATTTGGCACCCACTCTGAGTTCCCCATCAGTGACCTCTGCCTCCTCCTTTGTTTCAGAGGACCCATACTTTGCCCACAGGGACATAAAGCTTTGCCATCCTTCAACATCATTATTAAATCAAAATTTACAGTTTGCTTTTATGTGAAGAAATATTAGAGCTTAATTGAACAAAAATCAAGTAAGAAGACACAATCAATAACATGGTGCACAATAGAACAATAAAACGGAGACATATTAGTGAAAGAGATTGAAAATGGGCAAGATACGGACTTAGTATCACCAGGAAGGCATGGAAGGAGTGAAATTGAGGTTATTGAAGATTGAGGATGATGACAAGATTTGAGGTAGTCATGGCTGAATTGATGATTTGAAAAGAAGTGTGAAAGGTTGAGTGATGGTGACAATCAAAAGAGATAAGTTTGAGACAAGTTGAGGGTGGTTTGAGAATGAAGACAGAGTTGAGTGGATTCAGGAGGTTAAATGGGTTTGATTGGTTTGATGGCTGAGTACTGGAGACCAGAGATTGATTAATAGTAGGCAAGTAACTGTAGTCAAGATTGGCTGTAGTTGACTAGAGGGTGCATGCGCAAGTTGAGGTGAGAGCATTGAGAATTCACTTGTGAGGAGTTGTAAAAATCCCAACAGTATGTTTTTAGACAAGTGCCACAAAGAAAAATGTCTTGTTGACTCAGGGAAACTATGTTATATAGCACAAATCAGAGCTTTTTCACGGTCCATCACAAAGACTTTGGGAAGTCTTGTTGAATTGTTGAGAAAGATTTAAGAATTCAAGAACATAGAGGGCTGAGATAAGAGACATTGGTTAAAGAGACGTCAGACAAATAAGGAAAAGAGATTCAAAAGAAAAGAAAAAGAGAATATAACAAAAAGAAGAAAACCAACATCTGCTATAGAATGACTTGAGACGTTCAACAAGATTGAATGACTTTAGGTTGAGTTTTGAGGAGATGGTGGTGACAAACTTTGGAAAGTAGTTTTTGATAAAGGTCAGATTTCTGAGAGGAGAAAAGAGATAGCGATGAGTTCAGGTCTTACGAGTCAGGTCTTGTTGAAGGATGAGCTTGAGAGGTTATGTTTGGGTTGATTTGAGTTGGTTGTTGTGAGAAGAAATGAGAAAAGGAAAGACGGAGAAAGAGAAAATGAAAGAAGAAAGAAAGGATGAGTCAAGTGGAGTTGAGTCGCTGGTAGTGGTTTTGAGTGTAGTTGAGTCGCTGGTAGTGGTTTTGAGTGTGCGGAAGATGTCTGGTTCTGAGAAGAGAAGTAAGACGGTATGGGTGAAAATTTGTGTGAAAGAGGAAGAGATTTGTGACATTGATTGAGGTCGCGCGGATGTGACTGATGTAATTGAGAGGAAAAGAAAGGTGACAGGAAGAAAACAAGACATGTAGAAAAGAAAAGAAAAGGAAGAGAAAGAAAAGGAAAAAGAAAGACATGGGAGACAGTAATTTATTCAACACCCCCGGTGACTTGTAATACTGAAGTCGGTGTAGAGAGCAATGGGTTTATAAGTTGAAGGAGCAAGAAGAGTGAAAAAAGAGGAAGGGCCTTGGTGAGTCCATCGGCCTTCATATCATTAGCAGGAATTAGCTCAACCGTCAGATTGCCTAGCTTGAGTTCCTCTCGGAGCGCTTTTGTTTTTATATTGATGTGGCGAGTTTTAGAATTGCAACCAAACTTTTTCAGCTTGTTGTCAAGTCCTTTGTTATTGATGAAGTAACAACTAGGAGAAATTTTGGTCTTCCAGAGTTCAGAGACTAAGCCCCTTATCCAGATAGCTTTGAGAAAAGAGTCAACCAAGGGATTCAGCTCTGCTTGGGTCGTGGAGTGAGTGACATTGCGCTGGCAATAGCTGCTCCAAGAAATAAGAGAATTGAAAAGTAAAGATAGGTGACCAGATTGCAAGCGCCTTGTATCTAAATCATCGCTCCAAGTCGCGTCACTGAAACATTGTATTTGAGTGTCGGTATGATTTATTTGCAAGGTGAGTTTGAGATCTTTAATTGCTTTCAGGTACTTCCAACATTGCTTAACTTCCCTCCAATGGCGAATTCCCGGCTTTTCGCAGAATCTTGCGAGACTAGACACTGCAAAGCTTAGATCGGGGCGTGTCAGACAAGCTATATAGTTTATGAGAAAGACTGCAGAACAATAATTAACGTTTAAGGATTTGAATTCTTCATGTTCGTCGTCAGTGGCCAAAGAAAGATTGAAGTTAGCAGTAAGAGGTATTGATGATGGTTTGCACTCCGTCATTTTTAATTCTTCTAATCCGTGTTCAATGTGTTTGGGTTGAGATAAGAGGATCTTATTTCTGATGCGTTCATATTTCATGCCTAGAATAGTATTGGGTTTGTGATGGCTTGAGTTTGGAAAACGTTTAAGGAATTTTTGTTGAAATTCATCTCCAAGACCAACTAGGATGAGATCGTCGAAATGGAAGAACAGCATGGAATTGGAAGCAGTATGAATTTACAAAAAAGGGTCAGAAATGGATTCGTGAAAGCCCTGCTCTCGGATCCACGAGTTAAGGGTTTGGAACCAGTTCGCGGGGGCTTGCTTGAGACCGTAGAGTGATTTTTGTAGAATAAGATACTTGGATTTTTAATTAGAGCCTTTAGGTCTTTTAATGATAACCTTGTCTGAGACAGGGGCGTGCAGAAACGCACTCTTCACATCAAATTGTGAGATTGGAAGTGAGTGATACAGTCCGAAAAGAAGAGCGATTTGAAGAGAGGCCGCTTTTCCCGTTGGGGAGAAAGTGTCTTGATATTCCAAGCCATAGATTTGATTGAAACCTTGCACGCAGAGTCGACTTTTGTAAATGAGAGGGTCTCCGTGGCAGTTGTCCTTGAGTCGATACACCCACGTAGTATTGAGAGGATTTTCAGGCTCAGGACCGTCATAATCCTCCCATACATCGAGAGCTTCAATTCCATTTAATTCGGCATCCATGGAGGAGTCCCACTTTAGGTAATCGGAACATCGTTTGGCTTGTTCGTAAGATCAAGGTACGAAATAGTGGTGGTATCCATATTGTTCAGGAGGATTTAAGCTTGATCAATTGCAAAGATAGTAACAAGGGATAATTTGATCTTCACGTTTGGAAGAAGGATTGGACTCTGAGTTGGATTCCAAATTGTTAGGTGAGTCGTTTGGAGAACAAGAGATTAAAGCTTGTTTTCTAGTTGAAGAATTGGAGGATTTGGAATTAGCCGGTTGATTTTGAGAAGAAAGATCAAGAGAAGAGTGTAAGAGATTGTCATCAAGATCAATTTGAAGCTGGTCTGAGTGAGGACTAGAAGCCATGGGAGTCTGAAATAAATAAGAATTTTTGAGAAATTTTACGTGTTTAGAGGAAATAATTGAATTGTCAGGTTTCAAAATTCAAAAGGACAAAAAGTTAGGGTTATAGCCCACAAGGGTACCAGGAAGCCCTTGGTCTTTGAATTTTTCACTGCAATTAATCTTGTTTTCAAGGTAGGCAACCTTGGATCCAGTTGGGTGGAAGAAGGAAATGGGGAGAGATTTGCCGGTAAACAGTTCATAGGGAGAAGGGAGATTTGGATACTTAGGAATTTGGTTTAAAGAGAGAGAGGCAGCCTTGGCTACTTCAGCCCAAAGATTGAGAGGTAGATTGGAGCTTTGAAGAATTGACCTGATTGCTTCAGTGAGATTTTTATTGGCTCTTTCAACCTTGCCGTTATGTTCATGATGGTAGGGTTCTGAAATTAAATGCTGGATGGAATTGATTTTAAAGAAATCTTTAATTTCTGATGAAGAAAATTCTCCACCACCATCTGTACAGATGGTAGCAGGGAATTGATTTTGTTTTTGCTTTTTGTGATTAAGAATGAGTTTGAGTTGAAGGCAGGCATTGGATTTGTGCATGAGAGGAATTGCTGATATGTAACCTGAAAAATTGTCTATGACGGTCATTATGTAGTTCATGTCATTGCGAGATGAAGGATTGATAGGTCCAATTAAATCTATGTGCAGTTGTTTGAATGGCCTGGTTGTTGGACTTGATATAGCTTTGAATGGAGATTTGGAAATTTTAGAGAAGACACAGTCTTTGCATTGAAAGTCAGATAGAGCTTTGGAGGAAAGAGAAGGTAGTAAATTTTTGAGACGGTACAGACTGGCATGTCCAAAGGATTGATGTAGGAATA
Source organism: Puccinia polysora (assembly GCA_025617555.3). Lineage (NCBI taxonomy): Eukaryota > Fungi > Basidiomycota > Pucciniomycetes > Pucciniales > Pucciniaceae > Puccinia > Puccinia polysora. The sequence goes on from CM062628.1 coordinate 10,561,676, forward strand.
AGATGGAATTGGAATTTGAATCATTAAGTGATAAGTGACACAACTTATAGTTGTTCCCTATTTGAGAAGGTGGATTGAGGACAAAAAGATTCTCCTTGATGAATCCAGTGAAGGCCAGTTTAGAGTTGGCGAATAGAGAGAATTGATTATTGAAAGAAGAGAGAGTACACTTCTTGTTGGAGATAAGTTCGCCGGGAATGATCAAATTGACCACAATATTGGGAACAAAGAAACAATTACTGAGAGAGACAGATGAGTCGTTCCAAGTTAGTTTAACTGTGCCGCTCCCCTTAATGGGGAGTTTTGCGTCCTTCTTCCCAGTGTTGATGAATTTGTCACCAGTGACTTCTTCAAGATGAGTAAAGTATTCTCGGGAGTTGAAAATATGGCATGAGGCGCCAGAGTCAAGGATAATTTGATTTAAAGGATTAATCTCTTTGACCCACGTGGTGAGAAGAGACACGTAGTGAGCAACCTCCTTGGCATTAGATTGAGAGTTGATTTGCGCTCTCCATTGGGCTTGAGATTCCTTCCACCAGTCGGGGGCGAGATTCTCGTGGAGGTTCCAACATTTAATTTCGGGGTAATCTGGAGATTGAGGATTATGGTATCCCTTTCTACATCAAAATTCAGCGGGAACAGGTTTCTTGGGCGGACAAGATGAAAGAAGAGCAGAGTCTCTAAGCTTAGTTTCTTTGGATTTGACTTTAACTTTGTTTTCCAGTTGTGTGAGATGGTTGAGAACAAGATCTAGAGTAACAGTCTTATCCGAGTGCATAATTTGTTGTTGAAGGGAGTGGGGAAATTTGAATAAAATGAGATATGAAAGAATATTGTCAGGTAGATCAATTCCTACGTCAACCATCTTCTTAACGGAGATTTTAGTTTCAGTGATAAAGAGAGTGATTGCGTCAGGTTTGAATTGTTGGTAGAGAAATTCATTGAACACTTGGGCTCTGTTGGCCGTTTGCAAGGATGCGAATTGTTCCTTGATGGTTTGCCAGAGCAATCAAGCGGAAGAGATATTTGATGGATTAACCACGTTGTTATGAGTAATTGAGTCGATTTGAGAGAGAAGAATGACTCTTGTTTCCATGTCGTCCCCTGCGCTAAGATTTTTGGAGTCATCCTCTAGGGCTTCCTTTATTCCTTTGAGTTCGAGTAACATGGACATTTTGTCCTTCCAGATGGAGTAATTGTCGTCTGAAAGAATTGGTACCGCTTCCAGAGCTGCCTTGAGAATAACCTGGCAGAAGCCGTCGTTGCTGGATCCCTCCATGGCTTTGATTAGGTTTGTCAGATTGAGTTCGGCTTTTAACCGTGTTGAATTGTTGAGAAAGATTTAAGAATTCAAGAACATAGAGGGCTGAGATAAGAGACATTGGTTAAAGAGACGTCAGACAAATAAGGAAAAGAGATTCAAAAGAAAAGAAAAAGAGAATATAACAAAAAGAAGAAAACCAACATCCGCTATAGAATGACTTGAGACGTTCAACAAGATTGAATGACTTTAGGTTGAGTTTTGAGGAGATGGTGGTGATGAACTTTGGAAAGTAGTTTTTAATAAAGGTCAGATTTCTGAGAGGAGAAAAGAGATAGAAATGAGTTCAGGTCTTACGAGTCAGGTCTTGTTGAAGGATGAGCTTGAGAGGTTATGTTTGGGTTGATTTGAGTTGGTCGTTGTGAGAAGAAATGAGAAACGGAAAGACGGAGAAAGAGAAAATGAAAGAAGAAAGAAAGGATGAGTCAAGTGGAGTTGAGTTGCTGGTAGTGGTTTTGAGTGTAGTTGAGTCGCTGGTAGTGGTTTTGAGTGTGCGGAAGATGTCTGGTTCTGAGAAGAGAAGTAAGACGGTATGGGTGAACATTTGTGTGAAAGAGGAAGAGATTTGTGACATTGATTGAGGTTGCGCGGATGTGACTGATGTAATTGAGAGGAAAAGAAAGGTGACAGGAAGAAAACAAGACAGGTAGAAAAGAAAAGAACAGGAAGAGAAAGAAAAGGAAAAATAAAGAGATGGGAGACAGTAATTTATTCAACAAGTCTCTCAGGATCATAAGCTAGCTCCTTTAGTGCATTTAAAGACCAACTTTAGAACTCAAACATTTATTTTGTCATAAAAACAAGAGCTTTTGTGAAAGTTTTCTGGTTCAATGTAATTCCTACAACATGCAATAGAGGGATGTTGTACTTATTTGTTTTATAAGTACAAACCAAAATAGCAATATTATGGAACTGTTTTCAAAGCTTCGGTAGCTCAGCATGGGCTAAGAAGAGGGCCTCCAAGTGTCCCTCTCCACTAAATTTTGACCAATGAACCCAACCTGAATCTTCAAGTTGTTCAAAGAGGACCTCCATAACACTTTTCCCCTTGAGTTCTGCTAGCGTAACCTTTTGCTTAGTGATATAGATTGTTTTTTAATCAAAATACTTGCCACTATCAATCTTGCTCAATTTTATTTTGATTTGAATAGTATTGAGCCCATCATTCATGCCTTCTCTTAAATTCTCTAAGGCCACCCCAGAGATTCTCCTGAGTTAAGGATGCACTGAAGGGTGTGGAGATGGTTGATGTTTATGTTGATCATTTGTGTAGGATATTTGCCACAAGGGGTCTGCCTTTGTGTGACTTGCACATATTAGAAACTTGCACGCAACCTTCCTTGTGTGAGTTTGCCTTGACCATTTGTTGAGCAATGGCCCAGAGTAGGAGCCATGTCTATCAAAGGCTAAATACATATATATATCAAGCTTTGAGTTGAGAAACTTCAAAGTGTAACCATGCTTCATTGCCCATTATTGACAATAATATTTTGCCTCTTCCCTAGTAGTAAAGGCTCCCACAGGAAGTGGGTCAAATGGATCTGGAACCAATTGAATGGTTATATCATAGTTAAATAGTTACATTGTTAACAGCCACAGCCAACTATCAGTTTCCATTGAATCAAATCAGGCAAAGGCCAGAGTAACATGAAATTTTACTCACCACCAGAGGTCATGTCCATTTTTGAAAAATTTTGGTCCTCAATTGTAACCCTAGACAAGGATACAATTGGGGCTTGTAATTTTCAATTACCCAAATACTTTTTTATGAAGCTTTTTTCATTGAAATATTGATTTAGTACTTGAATGCAGCCATGTAATAAACAGGAGGGCTTGCCAATGTTCCCATAATGCAAAGAAAATGCAATGGTACTTCAGTATTCAATCCAAATTTCAATTGAACAACTACAAATTTTGCTCAATTTTGAGTTGAGAAAGATCAAGTTAACCAATGGGCAGTAAAAATTTACTTTTCCATTGTACAACAGGTGGGCTGAGAATGTAATATGTGTGAAGTTTGTTTTTCAAAAGATATGATTGTGTTTGCAGTTTCACTTTATAATTTCTAGGTGTGGTCCAATAGTCCCACATAGTATGCATTGATGCAAAATTTGTTTTGATAGAACCCAAATGTGGTCCAGGGGCTACCAAAAGTAGTTGCGTGACCCCCAGGGGGTTGTATACCCCTGTACACAGGTCTAAATGGTTGTGTATGGGGGTACACAACTCAAAAATGCTGTTTAGGGGGGGGGGGGGGTACACAACCCCCCGGGGGTTGTGCCTGATTGGAAAAACCCTTGGGAGTCTTGTATGGGCCCCCATGCCCCAAATGAGAGGTGTAGGGACCTACAGGGCTCCCACAAAATTGGTGGTTGTGTATTTATCATCACCCATATTATCAACAAAAATAAAGTAATTTATTTCACTCTTTTTGACTTTATTTCCACCAAATGAGAAATAAAACATCTTTTCTGGCTGATCATTTGTTTTTAATAATTTTCCAAGTTCCCCAGAGAATTTTTTGTAATTTTTATTCCTCAAACAGATGGGTTAAACACCTGCATACATTTCTGTTGCCCATCCTTTAAAAAATTTTATAGTTAACTCAGGAACTACAAATTTAAGAAGTCTTCTCCTTGCAACCAAAGATATCCACAATTTTATGAATTTTTGTTGTTGTCTCTAAATAAAATATTTATTAAATCACTAAAAATGATGGGAAAAAATTTATTTGTTTTAGATAGAAATATTGGACTATTTTGAATATATTCTAAATGAAAAATATTAAAACTCGGAGGATATGGAAGCAAAATCAAGAATATTGAATTCTTTTGAAAATTAATGATATGAAGGGCTTTATTTTTCTCATGCATGACCACAAAAAAATTAGTGGCACTTGCTAGCCACTGCCATTAAGGAAGCTCTGCTTGAAGCTCTGTGCAATCTCTAGTTGAAGGTGTTTTCATTCTCTAACATGTTTTTGGTTCACAGTGACTGTGCACAATGCAGAGTAACTGTTCACAATGCAGAGTGACTGTGCACAATGCAGAGTGACTGTGCACATTGCAAAGTGACTTTGCACAATGCAGAGTGACTGTGCACATTGCAAAGTTACTTTGCACAATGCAAAGTGACTGTGCACAATGCACAGTGACTGTGCCCAATGAACAGCAACTGTGGAAAATCCACAGCAACCACAGTTCAAAAGGGGCCGTGTGGCAGGCCACACAGTCAAAAACAAGCTGTGTACAATCCCCATGGCTCAAAGATTCACATGGCCAACCCAGCTTGGTCCCCCAGTGTGCACAATGCAGAGAAACTGTGCAAAATGCACAGCATCTGTGCAAAATGCACAACATCTGTGCAAAATGCACAGCATCTGTGAAAAATGCACAGTGTCTGTGCAAAATGCATAGCGTCTGTGCAAAATGCACAGCAACTGTGCACGATGCCCAGGAACTGTGCACAATGCCCAGGAACTGTCCACAATGCACAGGAAATGTGCACAATGCACAGGAACTGTCCACAATGCACAGGAACTGTCCACAATGCACAGAAACTGTGCACAATGCATAGCAACTGTGCACAATGCATAGCAACTGTGCACAATGCACAGAAACTGTGCAAAATGCATAGCAACTGTGCACAATGCACAGCAATTGTGCACAACGCACAGTGGCTGTTAACCCTCCATAATCCATTCTGGAGGTGTTTTAACCCTCCATAATCCATTCTGGAGGTGTTTTAACCCTCCATAATCCATTCTGGAGGTGTTTTAACCCTCCATCATCCATTCTGGAGGGTTTTTAACCCTCCATCATCCATTCTGGAGGGTTTTTAACCCTCCATCATCCATTCTGGAGGGTTTTTAACCCTCCATCATCCATTCTGGAGGGTTTTTAACCCTCCATCATCCATTCTGGAGGGTTTTTAACCCTCCATCATCCATTCTGGAGGGTTTTTAACCCTCCATCATCCATTCTGGAGGGTTTTTAACCCTCCATCATCCATTCTGGAGGGTTTTTAACCCTCCATCATCCATTCTGGAGGGTTTTTAACCCTCCATCATCCATTCTGGAGGGTTTTTAACCCTCCATCATCCATTCTGGAGGGTTTTTAACCCTCCATCATCCATTCTGGAGGGTTTTTAACCCTCCATCATCCATTCTGGAGGGTTTTTAACCCTCCATCATCCATTCTGGAGGGTTTTTAACCCTCCATCATCCATTCTGGAGGGTTTTTAACCCTCCATCATCCATTCTGGAGGGTTTTTAACCCTCCATCATCCATTCTGGAGGGTTTTTAACCCTCCATCATCCATTCTGGAGGGTTTTTAACCCTCCATCATCCATTCTGGAGGGTTTTTAACCCTCCATCATCCATTCTGGAGGGTTTTTAACCCTCCATCATCCATTCTGGAGGGTTTTTAACCCTCCATCATCCATTCTGGAGGGTTTTTAACCCTCCATCATCCATTCTGGAGGGTTTTTAACCCTCCATCATCCATTCTGGAGGGTTTTTAACCCTCCATCATCCATTCTGGAGGGTTTTTAACCCTCCATCATCCATTCTGGAGGGTTTTCAACCCTCCATAATCCATTCTGGAGGTGTTTTAACCCTCCATAATCCATTCTGGAGGTGTTTTAACCCTCCATCATCCATTCTCGAGGGTTTTCAACCCTCCATAATCCATTCTGGAGGTGTTTTAACCCTTCATAATCCATTCTGGAGGTGTTTTAACCCTCCATAATCCATTCTGGAGGTGTTTTAACCCTCCATAATCCAATCTGGACGTGTTTTAACCCTCCATAATCCAATCTGGAGGTGTTTTAACCCTCCATAATTCAATCTGGAGGTGTTTTAACTCTCCATAATCCATTCTGGAGGTGTTTCAACCCTCCATAATCCATTCTGGAGGGGTTTTAACCCTCCATCATCCATTCTGGAGGGGGTTTAACCCTCCATCATCCATTCTGGAGGGGGTTTAACCCTCCATCATCCATTCTGGAGGGGGTTTAACCCTCCATCATCCATTCTGGAGGGGTTTTAACCCTCCATCATCCATTCTGGAGGGGTTTTAACCCTCTATCATCCATTCTGGAGGGGTTTTAACCCTCCATCATCCATTCTGGAGGGGTTTTAACCCTCCATGATCCATTCTGGAGGGGTTTTAACCCTCCATCATCCATTCTGGAGGGGTTTTAACCCTCCATCATCCATTCTGGAGGGGTTTTAACCCTCCATCATCCATTCTGGAGGGGTTTTAACCCTCCATGATCCATTCTGGAGGGGTTTTAACCCTCCATGATCCATTCTGGAGGGGTTTTAACCCTCCATCATCCATTCTGGAGGGGTTTTAACCCTCCATCATCCATTCTGGAGGGGTTTTAACCCTCCATCATCCATTCTGGAGGGGTTTTAACCCTCCATCATCCATTCTGGAGGGGTTTTAACCCTCCATCATCCATTCTGGAGGGGTTTTAACCCTCCATCATCCATTCTGGAGGGTTTTTAACCCTCCATCATCCATTCTGGAGGGGTTTTAACCCTCCATCATCCATTCTGGAGGGTTTTTAACCCTCCATCATCCATTCTGGAGGGGTTTTAACCCTCCATCATCCATTCTGGAGGGTTTTTAACCCTCCATCATCCATTCTGGAGGGGTTTTAACCCTCCATCATCCATTCTGGAGGGGTTTTAACCCTCCATCATCCATTCTGGAGGGGTTTTAACCCTCCATCATCCATTCTGGAGGGGTTTTAACCCTCCATCATCCATTCTGGAGGGGTTTTAACCCTCCATCATCCATTCTGGAGGGGTTTTAACCCTCCATCATCCATTCTGGAGGGGTTTTAACCCTCCATCATCCATTCTGGAGGGGTTTTAACCCTCCATCATCCATTCTGGAGGGGTTTTAACCCTCCATCATCCATTCTGGAGGGGTTTTAACCCTCCATCATCCATTCTGGAGGGGTTTTAACCCTCCATCATCCATTCTGGAGGGGTTTTAACCCTCCATCATCCATTCTGGAGGGGTTTTAACCCTCCATCATCCATTCTGGAGGGGTTTTAACCCTCCATCATCCATTCTGGAGGGGTTTTAACCCTCCATCATCCATTCTGGAGGGGTTTTAACCCTCCATCATCCATTCTGGAGGGGATTTAACCCTCCATCATCCATTCTGGAGGGGTTTTAACCCTCCATCATCCATTCTGGAGGGGTTTTAACCCTCCATCATCCATTCTGGAGGGGTTTTAACCCTCCATCATCCATTCTGGAGGGGTTTTAACCCTCCATCATCCATTCTGGAGGGGTTTTAACCATCCATCATCTCTGGAAGGGTTTTAACCATCCATCACTCCAACAGGAGGTTTAAAAAGTGATGGCACTTGCTAGCAAGTGCTCTCAAGGAAGCTCTGGCTGAAGCTCTATCCAATGTCTAGTTGAAGGAATTTTCATTCTCATCATGTGTTTGGTTTACAGTGGCTGTGCAAAATGTAGCGTGACTGTCCACAATGCAAAATGCAGAGTGACTGTACACATTGCAAAATGGACAATGCCCACCAACTATGCACAATTCAGAGTGAATGTACACAATGCACAGCAACTGTGCACAATGCACAGCAACTGTGCACAAGGCACAGCAACTGTGCACAATGCACAGCAGCTGTGCACAATGCACAGCAACTGTGCACAATGCACAGCAACTGTGAACAATGCACAGCAACTTTGCACAATGCACAGCAACTGTGCACAATGCACAGCAACTGTGCACAATGCACAGCAACTGTGCACAATGCATCATTCATAATTCAGAGTGACTGTGAAAAATGTACAGAAACTGTGCACAATTCATCATGCGTGGCAACTGTGAACAATGCACAGCAACTGTGCAAAATGCAAAGTGACTGTTCAAAATTCAAAGTGACTTTGCACAATGCACAGCAAGTCTTCATAATGCACAGTGACTTTTCACAATGCACAGAAACTGTTCACAATGCACAGAAACTTTTCACATTGAGCCACAACTGTGCAAAATGCACAGCAGCTGTGCACAATACATAGAAACTGTGCACAATACACAACAACTGTGCAAAATGCAAAGCAACTGTGCACAATGGACAGCAACTGTACACAATGGACAGCAATGTGTAAAATGCACAGCAACTGCACACAATACACAGCACCTGCACACAATACACAGCACCCGTGAATAATTCAAGAAAATGTGCACAATTCACAGCAAAGGTGCACAATGCAAGCAAATGTGCACAATTCACAGCAACGGTGCACAATGCAAGCAACAGTGCACAGTGCACAAAAACCGTGCACAGTGCACAAAAACTGTGCACAATGCACACCAACTGCGCACAATGCACAGGAACTGTGCCCAATCCACAGCAACTGAGCAAAATGCACAGCAACTGTGCAAAATGCACAGCAACTGTGCAAAATGCACAGCAATTGTGCACAATGCACAGCAATTGTGCACCATGCACAGCAACTGTGCATTTGAGCTTGGACAAATATGGTGTACAGTCACTATGCATTGTGCATTGGAGCTTGGCTGAATATTGTGCACAGTTTCTGTGCATTGTGCACAGTTTCTGGGCATTGTGCACAGTTGCTGTGCATTTTGCACAGTTGCTGTGCATTGCGAACAGTTGCTGTGCATTGTGCACAGTTTCTGTGCATTATGAACAGTTTCTGTGCATTGCAAACAGTTGCTGTTCATTGTGCACAGTTTCTGTGCATTGTGCACAGTTTCTGGGCATTGTGCACAGTTGCTGTGCATTTTGCACAGTTTCTGTGCATTGCGAACAGTTGCTGTGCATTGTGCACAGTTTCTGTGCATTATGAACAGTTTCTGTGCATTGCAAACAGTTGCTGTTCATTGTGCACAGTTTCTGTGCATTGTGCATAGTTGCTGTGCATTGTGCACTGTTGCTGTACATTGTGCACAGCTGCTGTACATTGTGCACAGTTGCTGTAAATTTTGCACAGTTGCTGTGCATTATGCACAGTTGCTGTGCATTATGCACAGTTGCTGTGCATTATGCACAGTTGCTGTGCATTATGCACAGTTGCTGTGCATTTTGCAAAGACACTACACATTTTTGATAGTCACTGTCCATTGTGCACAGTCACTGTGCATTGGGCACAGTCACTTTGCATTGTGCACAGTCACTGTGCATTGTGCACAGTTGCTTTGCATTGTGCACACTCACTGTGCATTGTGCACAGTCACTGTGCATTGTGCACAGTCACTGTGCATTGTGCACAGTCTCTGTGCATTGTGCACAGTCACTACGCATTGTGCACAGTCAGTGACTGTTCATTGGAGTGTTGATAAATTTTGACCTGAGCTTGGCCATACAATTGGCAAGATCTCTTTGATGGCACTGGCTAGCAAATGACATGCAGATTTCTGTGGTTCATCCAACCCTTTATTGACACATTTTTACGTTGTTGTGCGGTTGCACCCCTTTGGTATTTCAAGGAAGCGTGATGATAAATTCAAAACTCCCAGTTGTGTGGGAGTTGTGTGAGGCCCTACACGGCCCAATGGACACATGGGGGCCCATTCACGCCTCCAAAGCGCACGTGCCAGCCAAAACACGCCTCTAAACCCGTCAACATTGTTGTTTTGATTATCCGCAACCCCTGGGGGGTTGTATACCCCCGTACATGGCCCCCTGGGAGTTGTGCCAAAATATTGGGGACCCCTGGGACCACATTTGAGTTCCATCAACCCAAATTTTGGATCAAAGGATACTATGTGGGACTGTTGAACCACACCCAGAGATCCCCAACTGACCTTAAAGTGAATCTCAAGTGAAATAAATTGAAATAAAGTGGAATTCAAGTGAAACTAAAGCAACACAAAAGTGCAACTGAAAACAAACCTCCCACTAAACTTGATATTTGTGAATGGTTACACTAACAGGTTTCAACTCAAAGTCTGATAAATATGTGGATTTAGCCTGTGATAGACATGGTTTCTCCTCTAGGAAATTGCTCACCAAATGGTCAAGGCAAACTAACACAAGGAAGGCAGAGTGCAAGTTTTGAATCTGTGAAAGTTTCAAGAAGGCAGACCCCTTGTGACAAATCTCCTACAGACATGATCAACATAACCATCAACCACCTCCACACCCCTCAGTACATCCTAACCTGAGGAGAATCTCTGGGATGGCCTTAGTGAATTTAAAAGAAGGCATGAAAGATGGGATCAATACTATTCAACTGAAAAGAAAATTGAGCAAGATCATTGGTGGCAAATATGTTAATGACCAAACAATCTATAACACTAAGCAAAAATTAATGCTGGCGGAACTCAAGGGAAAAAGTGTTGCAGAGGTCCTCTTTGAAAAACTGGGTGATTCAGGTTGGGGTCATCAAGCTGAATTTAGTGGAGAGGGACACTTGGAGGCCCTATTCTTGGCTCAAACCAAGTCATTAAAGCTTTGGAAGCAATTTCATCATATTGCTATTTTGGATTGTACTTATAAAACAAATAAGTACAACATCCCCCTTTTGCATGTTGTAGGAATTACAGCCAACCAGAAAAATTTCACAAAAGCTCTTGTTTTTATAACAAGATAAATGTTTGAGCGCTACATTTGGTCCAAAAATGCACTAAAGGAGCTGGCTTATGATCCTGAGATACTTCCCAAAGTCTTAGTGACCCACCATGAAAAGGGTTTGATTTTTTCTATAGAACAAGGTTTCCCTGAGTCAACAAGACAGTTTTGTCAATTGCACTGGTCTCAAAACATACAAACAAACTGTAAAGCGTGCTTTCATAACAATGTTGAAGGGTGGAAAAGCTTTATATCTGTGTGAGCCAAGTATGGTGCCTCAAAATTAAGGAGGAGGCAGAGGTCAATGATGTGGAACTTAGAGTAAGTTCCAAATCAATGCCTCTACTTTTAATCTTCCTATTTCTGATTTGCTTACATTATAATTGTATAAAGTGTTTCTTTGAAGACCGTGAGGATATACTTGAGTATATGGATCATAAAATCTTTCATATCAAAGAGACATCTGTAAGGGCTTGGAGTTACCAAATCCCTGAATTTTTAAATAAAAACATGTCTTGAGTGGAAGGGGCCCATGCTACCCTCAAACAAGTCCTTGAAAATTTTTTTGAAAACATGTTGGATGTGTTGAAAAACCTAGATGGAACAGCTTCCAATAAAATTAAATTGGTTGAGGGTGCACTTTACAACTCTCAAATTAAGATAGGAATAGTTCTTCCTCCTGAATTATTAACTTTGGGATACAAGTTTTCTTTAGAGGCAATCAAACTTTTTTTGGAAAAAATCTAGAAATTAAAGCGGAACCATGATGGGGAAGTTTGCACCAAGTCATACTGAAAGACTATGGGTTTGCCCTGTTCACACAAAATAGGTGATCTACTAGCATTCCAAGAATCCTTTCTGCCTGAGGATGTTCATCCTTGGTGGGTGTTTTATTATGAACCTTGCAGGTCTATTTCTGTAAGTTGGTATAAGTTGGATTATTGGATTGTTTAAATCACTTTGTGATTAATGGCTTATGTTGTAATTGTACTGTTTCTGCTCATACTTAAGTTCACCCTCATTTGTTAAAATAAATATTAAAACTAAATAAGTTTGTTATTCATTTCCAGTGCAGTTAAGAGTTTCAGGACAAGAAGGATAAAAAAGCCTTAGACATACTTTTCATTAACATAAAATTTTCAAGCTTGACCTTGGATCTCTGTTCTCTTCTTTTGTCCTTAATTAGCTCAGGATCCTCAGGTCAAGACATCCATGAAGTGCATTTCTTTCCTTTATTTGTATCTATAATAGAAGGATTAAAAAACATTTTAGATGATTATGAAGCATTGCTAGTATATATCATTAAACTCAAGAGGCAGATAGGACCCAAGAGGCATGTAGACCCAGTGACTTAAGACCCAGTTAGTTTTCTGTGACTGTACTTATTTTCTTTATCTTCTCTGCTAGTTGTGAATCTGGTGAAGACCTTGACCCGGTTGTTCTATTGGTTGTCTAGGCATTTATGCATACTTTCTCTGATCATTACAACCACTGTTTGACCATTTTAAGAATCAGGAATTTGTATGTATATAAGACCTCACAAGACTAAGAAATAAACACTATCAGTTCTTGCATACTTCCAATCATAGTGCACCCTCCTCAGAACCTCCTGGTCCGCTTCTCTTTGAGTAATGAGATTAAAAACTATTATTCCTTTTCTCCTTCTTGGCCTTTGGCCACTAATTCATCACTTTTTTTAAGATGCTTTTCAATTGATGATTACTATTTTAATGATATTTGATCCTTTGGATTTTTGAAAGGTTGAAATTTATGACATTCTCAGAAATTTTCAGTTTCATGAGAAGCTCAATGCAATGATCTTGGGATACCCTGAAAAATATCATTGCAGGCTGTTTAAGCACTTGATGATGGAGACTTCAAATTATCTATCAAAGCCAAGAATTCAACCTAAAGTCTTGAGATCAAGCAGAGGACGTCCAGAATTGACAGATAACCGGAGGGATCCTTCTCAATTCAAGCCCATTGAAAAGCAGCTTAAGCTGGAAAAGAGAATCAGAGGGGCACCAAATACAAAAAGACAAAAGATTTTAAGTCTTTTATTTTTTGAAATGTTAATTTTTTGGTTTTAATGAATTGATGATGATATGATGATAATTGTTATTCAAATTCCCCAGGATCAGAATCTCAATTTCATATTTCAGAGTAAGGGACTGAATGTGAATTAGCTTCACTTAATTTTGAATCTGATTCCTCTTCAGGGGAAGAAGACATGCAGGAAGCATCAACCAGAAGCTCATCTTTGGTAAGGATTGATGTGATTAATTAATATTATTGCAGTTTTGGATGAGTTAGTTTTGATTATGGGAACCAAAAGTGAAATACCTCAATTAAATACATTAGAAATTACATAGGTTCTTGGGTGAGGTTTGGGATCCAATTGGTGATGGGAATTGCAGATTTGGAGTCATTTCTAAATCACTTGGTTATGATGAAGATGGTTGGTTCAAAGTGAGAATTGAAATGAATGAAACATTTGAGAGACATAAATCATGCTACATTAAGATGCTTGGTGGGGGGAAAGAGGTAGAAAAGATTAAAATAAGACTTATATGTTGAAGAAATCAATGAAAAGATTCCCTGTTCAAAATGGCTGGCTAAGTTAGATATGGATCAAATAATAGCAGACAAATATGCCAGACCTATATTTTTCAATTTGTTGGAGTCATTTTGTACTTATACTCCAATGATAAAAAGCGTTAAAGATCAATCAGAGCCTACATATATTTCCTTTGTCAACAATAACCACTGGGTTCTATTAGTACTTGAGGCAGAAATGATTTGAATCCCCCGCATTTTAGCCAAAGGCTCTGCTTTCATTTCAAAAAAAGTTTCTGGTTGGGTTGATCATCTCAAAGATCAACTGCATGTGTATTCTGAATTATAGACTTCAATTATAGAGATCATTTCATCATTGTGTTTCCATATGACTTCTAATTCTGATGCAGCTAAATTGTAATTCTATTGATATAAAGGGTTATAAGATTATGAACATCATTATTTTGAGTGTTTTGAGTTAAAATTATTATGATGAGTTTTTTGAATGAGATTTTATGGGTAAGTCAGTTCAACTTGTGTTGGGCTGATCCCATCAGAAGGATTATTTTTACCTCTTGTGATGAGATCAGCTTAACACAAGTTGAACTTTTTTTTGGTGCTTTTACTTTATGGCTGATCAAGATACTTGTCCTTTTTTTTGATGATTTACTTTAGGGCTTGTAAAGTGACTTTTTAATGGTGTTTTTACCCTTAGGGATTGTCAAGTTGAACTTTTATTTTTTGGCACTTTTACTTTAGGGCTAGTCAAGTTGAACTTGTGTCTTTTGGCACTTATACTTGAGGGCTGCTTGTTAGAATCTTTCATTGTTTATTTAATTTTTGGTGTTTTTGTTGTATTCAGTTTTTTGTTGTTTTGTTTTTTTCTTTTATTTCATTATTTTTAATTATTTTATTTTATTTTTTATTTTTTATGTTTTTTAACCAAAAAATCAAAATTTTTTGATCTTTCAATTTATTCATGTTTTTTTGTATTTTTATTTATTTTATTTATTTTATTTTAGATTTTTATTTTTTTATTTTTTTATTTCTGTTTTAATTTTTGGCCCACAAAACTTGAAGTTTTGTGGCATGGAACACAACTAGATTTGAGTTTTGTACACACCCACATGGCTTGAGTGTAGTTGGGTGTTGTGCCACACAACCCAGGCCCTTCTGTGGGGGCCCCACAACTACACTCAATTTTTATGGCAGCTACAAAACTAAATTTGGGCCATGTAGCATTCCACACAGCCCAAATTGGTTGTGTACATGGCTCATTTGGGCTGTGAATTTATCATCACCCTTCATGCAAAAATACTTTATTTCACGCAATTTTCAAGAATTCATTTTTTTTGAATTCTGACTCCTCAGCCCTGTAGCAGGTTTTCTTATAATCCTACCCAAAATCTTAGTTAATTTTTGAGTAATTAGAACCCCTTCAAAAATGCAACACAAAAATGAAAAAATTCCATAAAAAAATTTTTGCATGGGTTTTTGGATCCTTATTTTGGACATTTTAATTAGTTTTTTTGTTTAATTCAGCTGCCATAATGTTTGAAAATCATTCAAAGAGCTTTAAAAACTTTTTTCATATTTTTTTGATGTATCCCTTCACCTTAAAAAATTCCTTCAAGAAACACAAAAAATCAAAACAATCAAATTTCTCTTTGGACATTTGAATTCTTTTATTTTCAGTTTTTTGGGTGATTCAAGCTATGAAAAATTCAAACCAACAGTTCAGGAGAATTAAAAATTTTTTATCAAGTTTTTTGGGTGTATTATTTTAACTTAAAACAGTCCTTTAGAAAAGAAAAAAAATAAAAAAAATCAATTTTCTCATTGGACTTTTGGATCCTTATGTTTGCCATTTTGAATAATTTTTTTTAGTTTTTTAAGCTCTGAGAATTATAAAAGAACTATTAAAGATATTTTTAAAACTTTTTCTAGAATTTTTTCGTGTCATTTTTGACCTTTAACAATTCCATCAAAAAACAAAAACAAAAAATCCGAAAATTCACTTTTCTCACTGGATTTTTGAATCCGTTTTTTGGCCTTTATAATTAATTTTTTTGGGTGATTCAATCTTTCAGGATTTTAAAAAAAACAATTTTTTTATAATTTTTAAATATCATTGGCATTCTTGCATAAACCTTACAAACTTCATTCAAAAAATTAAAAATAAAGAACAAATATGGATAAAAATATTAAAATTTAATCAACTATGATTGGTTTTATTTTGCTACTTGATTTTTGTGGAGGCAAAAAAAATCATTAACAAGACCCAAATTTTTATTAACAATGGTTTCCCAAGATTTGGAATCCTTTGTCACAAATATTTTCCAACGTGGATCTAACCTGGGAGCTGGCCAATGATCAGACTTGAAATTGAATGAGATTATATTTTTGGATTCTTCTAAAATAAAGAAGAAAATAGGAGAAGTTTTGGAATTCGGAGTGGGAGGTGAATTCAGCGGAAGATAAGTGCAAGGCATTAAAGAAGAAAACAGAATCACCGGAAAATTATATGTTTCAGCAAGAAGGAAACCATGGCATGGCAATTTCATCCACATATTTAGGGGACCTGGATCAGAAAGGTTTTTAGTTGACTTCTTGCTTCTTTGAAAGTTTCACCCAAGATATCAAGCAGTAATTTTGTGTCTGTGAAGATTGGGTTTGAAGAAAGATCTTCACCATTTCTTTCTTGAATTCAATCCAGTCTTCTGAGTTCCTCCCCACGCAAATTGCTTCTGCTCTTAAGCCACAGTTCCGCTCCCCTATGACATCTTAAACATGTGAGATATGTGGAATGGCTGTTTTTGGGGAAATAAAATATTTCAATTGGAACTAAAACCAAAAATCAGAATTTTTTATAAAAAAAATATGGAATAAAGATAAAAATCACTTCTTCAATTGATACTTGGTCAAAGATTCCAGAATAAGAATAGGATAATTTTCAGGAAACCTAGAGGAAAAACCCCAAAGAAACCAGAAAAGATTGAAAAATGATAAAATACCAAATTTACTCACTTTCTAACTGATTATTGGGACTTCTAATAAATTCCTCCCAGGAGGATGGTAAGTAGAATCACCATATTCATTGGATACCTTTAGTTTCTTGATCCATTTCCCCACATTGTATTCACAAGAAGCAACCCGCATATTCACAATGGTTTCAGACCTTGGATAAACATTTGAAAGAAAAAATTAATGAAAAATAATATTGAACAAATTACCCAAAAATAAAAGAAAATGAAAGCTCATCATCTTAATAAAATCCCCATCTGGCAGCTTTTCATCTGCTGAATCTTCCCCTTCATCCAAATATGTCACCTCATCATCTTCTGAATATTCCTCTTCAGTCCAAAATTCACTCTATGTTCAAAAAATGACAAGGACTCATTAAAAAAACAACCCATTGCAGAAAAAATAATTATAGTTATAAAATTAACTCTTCCTCTGATTCCTCCTTCTTTTTTACCTTCCCCTTTCCTCGCATGGTCTTGCAACTTCTTGAAACCTTAGCACATAAGATAAAATTAATTATGAATTTGATATATTTTTTTTCCAAAAAAAAATGGTGACTGACATTTCAATTAGCTAAGAATTTCTTCTTTGGCCTTCCTCTCCTCTTGGTTTCTTCTAAATATTGAAAACCAGATGGATCTCTTTGGCTTGAGGAATTAGAGATCTTCTTGAACTTTTGGCTTTTCATTTGGGTATTTCCTGTTACTTTGGATCTTTTAGTGGAATTTGGCTCTTCATTCAGGGTAACTTTATATCTGCCACTGTACAGATTAATGCTTTCACCCAAATAATATAGCTGTTCTCCAGGTGGAAGCTTGCTGAATTTTTCAATTAATCTAGTGAAATATAGATTTTCATTACTGTCTTTGGTTGAAACTTCAGGTTTTTCTGAATCTTCAGTTGATTCAGGGTTCACAGTAAAATGGAGAAAGAAAAATACAAATCAATCAGGAAATTATTCATTTGAGCTTGAATCCCAAAATAAAACAAGATAGAAACCTAATGAGATGGGGGACATGCCATTGAGGATGAAAATAATCAATTTGGAAGGGTTAACCCTTTCTGATAGCCAATTTTACTTTGTGAACACATGGTATACCAATTTAAGAAGAGTAATTGCAGTTGTTGCAATTGGTGGAAGATCAGTAACTTGATTAAATGAATGAGTAATTTTGAGGGAAAAGTGGCTGATCTTTCCAGAAATATTATCCACAAAATGAGGCAACCAGTGAGATCCTTGAATTCTTTCTGAGATGCTTCAATATCTCTCTTGTGGTTTTTGATGGTGATGGAACTGTAAATTACTTGAACTAAATTAGACAAAGAGTCAATACAAGAATTGATAAATCTCTTAATTTAGTAGTGAGAAACTTCTATTCTTGATTTACTTGTCTTTTCAAAGTTAAAGTATTTGTTTTCGAAATAGGAGACAAATTTTATCTTCAGAGGAATCCAGTTTTCAGGAAGGTAGTCAAAAGTGGGAGGATTCCAGACCATAAAAGGTTTTGTGAAGTTTTCCTGATAGATTGATTCACATTTTGAATAGACCAACTGATGCAATTGTTTCTGGAATAGCTTCCATTCATCTTCAGATTTAAAGTGCTTGCTGAAATGATTTTGAATATTCTTGACAATGTGCCAGAGACAGAGAAGATGATTAGAGGAAGTGAAAACTGATTCAATTGAACTAATAAGTGCTTGTTTCGTGTCTGTAACAATCATACTAGCTTCTTTATCTTCAAAGATTTCCTGAATATTAGTCAGGGACCAATCATAGTTCTGTTTTTTCTCTTGAGATAAAAAAAAAGAAGGCAATTGATAAGCTTCTAGAACAATTTATTACCCCCAGAATATGAAGAAGGGGCCTTCCAAAATTTTTGGTTTTATATGTACAGTCCATCATAATGAGAGTAGGGAAAAGTTTGCAAAGTTTTATGGAATCAGGGTTTGAAATGAATAACAAAGTAATTTGACCATCCACATTGTTCATTTTTTAGTAAAAAGAAGAATTTCAGAGTTCCAGTATGAATGCTTCCACAGGAGTTTTGCCATCAAGGGCATTTTTTTTATTTGGGATCTTTTTTTGTAAATTGTAGGGAGATTTGTATGGATAGTTGATGATGAGTTTTGTATAAGAGAGTTGAGAATTTTTAAAGGGGAAACCCCAGCTCTGGATAAATTTTCTACCAACTCCTTTCGCTCCTCTTGGATTCTTCTGTGGATGGGATGAGTGGAACAATCAATGGAATTTGGATGGTTGTGCTCTGGACATACAACCTTCCCCACCCAAACACCCAATCTTTTTGAAAAATTCCCTGAAAACCTGAAAGGACAATTGGTCTTTTGTCATTTTTTTTAATTTGGTGGTATCTTTGCTGGGTTGATATTCCCCAGATTTATCACATTGATAAGTTTAGGCCTGATTCTTGCTATTTTATACTGTGGTAGATATGGCATATCCATGAGACTTTGCCCATGATTGGATAGCTTCAACCAGACCCTCCTTTTTATTATATTATAGCTCAGGAAAAGGGGCCAGACGGGTGGAATCAAGATTTTTAGTATATGAAGAAGGAGCAAGAGGATTTGAATCACTAGTTTGACTAGTTGAGATAATGGAGTATGGGCCTGGTGAAACAGTTGAAACATTCCTGAAAAGTGGGTGGATGTTTTCCTGAGCTGTTGGAAAAGAGATATTCTTGTTTGGAAGTATCAGGAGTGTTGACTTATTTTGATGAGTGGTTGGTGGTGTGGTGTGTGTGAGGAGGTGTGGTTTGGTTTGGTGTGGTGTGGTGTGGTGTGGTGTGGTGTGGTGTGGTGTGGTTTGGTGTGGTGTGGTGTGGTGTGGTGTGGTGTGGTGTGGTGTGGTGTGGTGTGGTGTGGTGTGGTGTGGTGTGGTGTGGTGTGGTGTGGTGTGGTGTGGTGTGGTGTGGTGTGGTGTGGTGTGGTGTGGTGTGGTGTGGTGTGGTGTGGTGTGGTGTGGTGTGGTGTGGTGTGGTGTGGTGTGGTGTGGTGTGATGTGGTGTGGTGTGATGTGGTGTGGTAGTGGTGGGGGGTGATGGGAGGGTGGAACAGGTCAAAGGGATGGTTTATAAGATAATTGAAGCCCTCCAAGATGGCTGGTGGTACCAGGAAAACATTTTCAGTCATATTGAATATATGCATGTGAATGTCTCAAAGAGTGAATTTTTCAATTTTTTTTTTTTGAGGGAATTTTTTAATGTCAAAAATGACATCCAAAAATTCTGAAAGAAATGTTGAAAATCTCTTCAATATCTCTTTTGAAATTCTCAAGGCTTGAAACACCAAAACAAATTGGTCAAAATGGCAAATATGAGGATCGAAAAGTCCTACAAGAAAATTGAATTTTTTTCTTTTTTAAAGGAATTTTTGAAGGTAAAATAATACATCAAAAAAATATGAAAGAAATGTTTGAATGCTTCTTAACTGTTGGTTCAAATTTTTGATAGCTTGAATCACCCAAAAAAATTAAATAAAAAACAAAATAAAGCATTCTAATGTCCAAAGAGAAATTTGATTTTTTTTGAAGGAATTTTCCAAGGTGAAAGGATACATCCAAAAAATATGGGAAAAAAAGATATTTGAAAGCTCTTTGAATGTTTTTCAAAATTCATGGCGTCTGAAATAACCAAAAAAACAATCAAAATAGCCAAAACAACGATCCAAAAATCCATGCAAAAATTTGTTTCCACAGAATTTTTGCATTTTTTGATTGCATTTTTGAAGGGGTCCTAATGCCTCCAGAATTACCAAAGATTTTGATTAGAGTTTGAAGAGCCCACGATACATGGATGCAGAGTCATAATGTGAAAAAAATGAATTCTTGAAACTTGTGTGAAATAAAGTATTTTTCTGTGAAATACCAAAGGGGCGCAAATGCGTAACAATGTCAAAATGTGTGAGATGCATTAAATAAAGGCTTGGATGGGTAAGAAAAATGATTCCCATATATATATATAGTATTTTTGAAATATTTTGATTTATTTAAATGAATTTATTCCATGGGTAAAATAACAAAAATTCTTTTATTGAATATTTTTTTTACTTTCAAGTAGAAGAATAAAATTTCAAATAAATATATATAATAGAAATAAAATAAGGAAGTGAATAAAATTAGAAGGAAAGGAATTTCCAAGTTTAAAAGGCTTAAGAGAGTATTCAAATGATAATATTGAACAAATTCAGGTGAATTCCAAACATGGTTAGAAAGCGCCAAAGAGGTCCAATACTCATTGTACCAATTTCCTGTCAATTTGAAAATTTATTCTAATCTTCCTTTGAATAAAATTGAATGAAAAATAAAATTTCTTCCCAATATATTTTTGCCTGAGTTTTTTCAAATTTTGAAGGATTAAAGCCATAAACAATCCCATAATTGGAAAATAGGTGCAATCATTTAATTTTTTTTCTGCTTTTTCTATGTGAAAAAATTATAATATTTGAAGCTGGCACAGATTGTTTTCTGAATATCTTTGATGAGATGAAGCTCAATTTCAAAATTTTGATAATTTCTGCCCACTCAACCTTTTCTTTGATTATAACTGCTTCAGGAGGACAAGGTTTTCTTCCCACATCTAAAACCTGAGCCATCTTTATTGATGATGAATGAAAGGCCAGATGGGTTGATTTTCATTTCAAATCAAAAGATAATTTCTAAGAATTTTCTGAATAAACTAGTTTGATTTTTCATTGAATAAATTTATTTTAATTTTTCAGAGGATTTCTTTGTCATTTAAGTGATAAATATTTTTAAAGCTTCAAGCAATGCTGTCATTCTTCAAGTTTAAGGGTCATTGTCTTCATCACTTTGACATATCCTTTTCCTCAGTACCATCTACCTCAGTCCATAAATGTGACAGAAAAAAAACACAACATCAATGGTGCCTTCTTCTTATCACCTCTCGCTTGCGTAATGACCTTCCAATCTTCTCAACTCAGTATATACTTGCAAATCCTTGCAGTTAAATCTAATACAGTGGACCATCCCTTTGAGCTTTGCTCTCCTACCCTTGGGTATCATCATCCCTTGGACTTCCATTCCCGGTCACGTACTCACACTAGCTTGCACTCATGCCTACATAGCCACATCAACTGTATAGTTTTCCAATTAAATAGCTCTCTTCCCTGCATAAATATATCCATTCATTTGCATTTTCCTCAGATGACATTCCTTCCATGTCTCACCCATTAAGTCTCAGTACCATCATGTTCTAATGTATTACACCTATGCTACAACCTTGGAAAAAACTGTACTTTTATTTAATTTTCCCATTCTGTTACTGTCATTTATTGCATCATTGCTCACTAGCTGTAGGTAGCCATCCATCAGGTTGTATCCAGTTATCATCAGATTACCTTATAAAGGTTATGCCGCCTGCCTGAATATTTTCTCCTCAGTTAGTTGATTTCATACATTCTTGCATTTGGCTAAAACAATTTCTCACATTAGCTTGGCTTTGGTTTCCTCCCATTGGAACAATTCATTGCCCCTTGCTGTTTGTTGAGCCATTAAACTTCATTTTGCCATTTGCAGTTAGCCTTGCTACCTTGCACTTATCTTGTGCACTGATTTTCCTCATTTGTGCTCACAATAATCTGAAGGTTTCCATATAGTACGTGGGGTGGTTGTGTGAAAAAATACAAAGGCTCTGGATTTAATTTTTTTTACCCTGGCTAAATTTTTTTCATCTTGTCCTGATTTGTGAAAGTTTGAAAATTTGAGGTTTTTTCAAAGTTTCTCTTGGAAAAATTCAATTAAATAAAAGGAATTTTCAGAACTTTCAGAAGCAGCTATTAAAATTCAATCAAAATGGAGGTTCCTTTCATAAATATTTTGAAATGTTGAAGAAGCATGGGTGTATTTTTGAGTATTGAGAAGAATTCTTTTATCAAAATTTGTCAAGTGGGAGCCATTTATTAAAATTATCTTTCTGATATTTGAAGTAAATTTAAAAATATTATTTTGGGATATGATTTATTATTTGATTATTTTTCTCAGTTTCCACACGGAATTATTTTCATAAATTATGTTTTATCTCCAGATTTTAGCAAAAAAAAAGTCCAGAAGCTTCATACAAATGATGAACCATGCCTAATTTTAATGTTATCTGATAGGAAATGCTTTCAGAAAAAATATTCTAAAAATAAATTGTCTAAGTCTTCTGAGTTAGTGGAAATTTTTATATAAAAAAAGCAATCTCTGAGATGCAATATAATATCACTAGTATAGCATTATATCCACCATAAAAAGTTAATTAGGAAATGCAAAACATAGAAATGGGATTTCAGAAGTAGGAATCATTTAAAACTGCTTAAAAACCATTAATTATGGCAATTTAATCGATTTTTTCCCTTTTCAATTATAGAAAGATCTGAAATAATTTTTTACTTCTTCAGTAATACCAGGCCAACATTCTTGTGAAATCAAATTGATTATGTTTACTTTACATGATGCAAAGAAAGTGAAGAATCATGAATTAATTCAAAGACATATAATTTCATCAAAATATCAACAGGAACTGCTATTCTATTTTTTTAAAGGGTAATGTTAAATTCACAACCCATTCGAGTTGTGTACACAACTCAAATGGGCCATGTGGCACGCTACACAACTCTAATTGAGTTTTGTGGCCTCTACACGACTCAATTAATTTTATTAGCCCCCACACAACGGTTTGTAGTTGTGTGGCACCTCAAACAACTAAATTTGAGTTGTGTGGGGCTGTAAACAGCTCAAATGTAGTTGTGTAGCATGCCACACGCCTACCAACTGTTTTGGGCCAAAAAAAAGAATGGCCAAAAATAGATAAAAAATAAGAAAAAACAATGAAAAACTAAATAAACAAATAAAAATTTGTGGGACCCAGGACTCACCTGGGTCTGGTCTTATCCTGACATGGGGCAGTTTAACCAGCAGACATGCCCCCCCTCTGTCTTCAAAGATCATATTTATTTTTGTATTTGATTGTATCTTATTCAAAAATCATATTGTATTTTATTTTATTTGAGGGATTTATTGTACTTATCTTTTTACTTTTTTTTTATTTTTTTTGGCCACATTTTTTGATTTTTTTCAAAATTTAAAAAGTTTATTTTTTTTATTCATAGGGAAGTTCCAAACACATGCAACGGCCGGGGGCCAAAAACCCACGCACATGGGTCTAAATGGTTGTGTTTAAAACAAACCTTTGGAGTTGTTTATGGGCCCCAAGTGTCAAACGGGTCGTGTAGGGCTCTAAAAAACTCCCACAAAACTGGGGGTTGTGAATTTATCATCATCCTTTTGAAAAATGTGGTATCATCCTTGATAGTCCAGTAGTATTTTGGCTCAGATTTAAACTTAATTTGAATTTTGGGTGACTTCCTTCAAATATTTTATTATATTAAATAAAACTGGGAACTTGGGATAAATTCAATTTTTTGAGTTTTTTCAGGGTCATTATCAGGAAGTCTTCCCCTCCCCCCACCCTGCCTTGGGGTAATTTTTTTTTCAATTTTACAAGGAAGCTGGAACTACTACCAGTTTAAAAGAGAATATTTTCTGGTGAAATTGAATTTGGAGATTTATTATTGTCCACATTTGCTGTGCATTGTACACAGTTGCTGCGCATTACGCACACTTGCTCTGCATTATGCACAGTTGCTGTGTGTTGTGCACAGTTTCTGTCCATTTTGCACAGTTGCTGTCCATTTTGCACAGTTGCTGTCCATATTGCACAGTTGCTGTCAATTGTGCACAGTGACTGTTCATTGTACACACTTCCTTTGCATTGTGCACAGTTGCTGTCCATTGTGCACAGTTGCTTTCCAATGTGCACATTTTCTGTCCATTGTGTACAGTTGCTGTCCACTGTACACACTTCCTTTGCATTGTGCACAGTTTCTGTGTATTATGCCCAGTTGCTGTGCATTGTGAACAGGTGCTGTGCATTTTGAACAGTTGCTGTGCATTGTGAAGAGTCACTGTGCATTGTGTATAGTCAATTTGCATTTTGAAAATTCACTTTTCATTTTGCACAGTTGCTGTGCATTGTGCACAGTTGCCTTGCATGGTGCATTGGGAACAGTTGCTGTGCATTGTGCACACTCACCATGCATGGTGCATTGAGCACAGTTGCTGTGCATTGTGCATGGTCCATTGTGCACAGTCACTGTGCATAGTGCATTGTGCACAGTAAATGTGCATGGTGCATTGTGCACAGTCACTCTGCATTGTGCACAGTTGCTGTGCATTGTGCATTGTGCGCAATCCCCATGCAATGTGCACAGCCAATGGAAACCAAACACATGTTTGAGAATGAAAATGCCTTCAACAATATTTTGGACAGAGCTTTAACCAGAGCTTCCTCAATAGCACTTGCTAGCAAGTGCCATCACTTTTTAACCCTCCTGTTGGAGTGATGGATGGTTAAAACTATTCCAGAATAGATGATGGTGGGATAAAACCACTCCAGAATGCATGATGGAGGGTTAAATTCCCTCCAGAATGGATGATGGAGGATCAAAATCACTCCAGAATGGATGATGGAGGATCAAAACCACTCCAGAATGGATGATGGAGTGTTAAAGTCCCTCCAGAATGGATGATGGAGGGTTAAAACCCCTCCAGAATGGATGATGGAGGGTTAAAACCCCTCCAGAATGGATGATGGAGGGTTAAAACCCCTCCAGAATGGATGATGGAGGGTTAAAACCCCTCCAGAATGGATGATGGAGGGTTAAAACCCCTCCAGAATGGATGATGGAGGGTTAAAACCCCTCCAGAATGGATGATGGAGGGTTAAAACCCCTCCAGAATGGATGATGGAGGGTTAAAACCCCTCCAGAATGGATGATGGAGGGTTAAAACCCCTCCAGAATGGATGATGGAGGGTTAAAACCCCTCCAGAATGGATGATGGAGGGTTAAAACCCCTCCAGAATGGATGATGGAGGGTTAAAACCCCTCCAGAATGGATGATGGAGGGTTAAAACCCCTCCAGAATGGATGATGGAGGGTTAAAACCCCTCCAGAATGGATGATGGAGGGTTAAAACCCCTCCAGAATGGATGATGGAGGTTTAAAACCCCTCCAGAATGGATGATGGAGGGTTAAAACCCCTCCAGAATGGATGATGGAGGGTTAAAACCCCTCCAGAATGGATGATTGAGGGTTAAAACCCCTCCAGAATAGATGATGGAGGGTTAAAACCCCTCCAGAATGGATGATGGAGGGTTAAAACCCCTCCAGAATGGATGATGGAGGGTTAAAACCCCTCCAGAATGGATGATGGAGGGTTAAAACCCCTCCAGAATGGATGATGGAGGGTTAAAACCCCTCCAGAATGGATCATGGAGGGTTAAAACCCCTCCAGAATGGATCATGGAGGGTTAAAACCCCTCCAGAATGGATGATGGAGGGTTAAAACCCCTCCAGAATGGATGATGGAGGGTTAAAACCCCTCCAGAATGGATGATGGAGGGTTGAAACCCCTCCAGAATGGATGATGGAGGGTTGAAACCCCTCCAGAATGGATGATGGAGGGTTAAAACCCCTCCATAATGGATGATGGAGGGTTAAAACCCCTCCATAATGGATGATGGAGGGTTAAAACCCCTCCAGAATGGATGATGGAGGGTTAAAACCCCTCCAGAATGGATGATGGAGGGTTAAAACCCCTCCAGAATGGATGATGGAGGGTTAAAACCCCTCCAGAATGGATGATGGAGGGTTAAAACCCCTCCAGAATGGATGATGGAGGGTTAAAACCCCTCCAGAATGGATGATGGAGGGTTAAAACCCCTCCAGAATGGATGATGGAGGGTTAAAACCCCTCCAGAATGGATGATGGAGGGTTAAAACCCCTCCAGAATGGATGATGGAGGGTTAAAACCCCTCCAGAATCGATGATGGAGGGTTAAAACCCCTCCAGAATCGATGATGGAGGGTTAAAACCCCTCCAGAATGGATGATGGAGGGTTAAAACCCCTCCAGAATCGATGATGGAGGGTTAACAGTCACTGTGCACCATGCAAAAGCACTGTGCATTGTGCACAGTCATTGTGCATTTTGCACAAGCACTGTACATTGTGCACAGTCATTGTGCATTTTGCACAGTTGCTTTGCATTTTGCACAGTTTCTGTGTATTTTGCACAGTTGCTGTTTATTGTGCACAGTTGCTCTGCATTGTGCACAGTTGCTGCGCATTGTGCATAGTTTCTGTGCATTGTGCACAGTTGCTGTGCATTGTGCACAGTTTCTGTGCATTGTGCACAGTTTCTGTGCATTGTGCACAGTTGCTGTGCATTCTGCACAGTTGCTGTGCATTGTGCACAGTTGCTGTGCATTTTGCAAAGTTGCTGTGCATTGTGCACAGTTGCTTTGCATTGTGCAGCAGTTGCTGTGCATTGTGCACAGTTGGTGTGCATTGTGCACAGTCACTCTGCATTGTGCACAGTCACTGTGAACCAAAAACATGTTAGAGAATGAAAATACCTTCAACTAGAGATTGGAAAGAGGTTCAACCAGAGCTCCTTGATGGCACTTGCTAGCATGTGCCACTACCCTTTTTGTGGTGAAGCTAATTTTTTGACTGTCTAGCTGCTTCACGTGCTACCCGCATTTCCAAACTATTGAAATCATTTTTTCCTCCACAATATATACATAACCCATTCTTTTCCCTCCTTAGCTGTTCCTCATTCTGGAGCATCCCAGTTTCTTTGTCCAGGAACTTTGGACTTTTAGCAACGGCCTTCCCCTTCAGGTTGATGTGCAAGGTTTGATTTTGCTTTGGATTTTTTTTTATTCTTTGAAGATTTTTTTGAGGATTCATCTGCATTTGGACCCAAGGTTGACAGTTCAAGGTCTTTTCCTTGAGAGAAGTTCTTTTCATGATAGTCATTATCAAGCTCAATCACCCGGTCAATTAACTGCTGAAGGGAGCTTGTCTTGTGTCCCCCAACTGCAAGTTGCTCAATTAGGCGTGCCGGTAAACCTTTTCAGTAATAAAATAGGATAGCTGCCTCATTCCATTAGATGCAAGACTGCAAGGTTTGGAAATTGGAAATATAAATGGAAACTATACTTTTCTCCTTCATGACTAAGTTATTAAGTTTGTATTCTGTGTTTTGGACTTCATTAGGGTTGCCAAACAAGGTGAAAAATTGCTGCTTTAACTTGTCCCAGTCATTGAGGATGCAAGCAAGGCTAGTTTCATCTAATAGTTTGAGGTAAGGTTTGAACCACCGCAAGGCTTGTCCACGAAGGAAGGAAGACGCATACATAACTCTATTTCTATTGGTAGGAAAATTATGAGGATTGTTTTCAAAATTTATTTTTCAGGACTGTAAGTAGGCTCTAAGATTATGGGGGTGGTCCCCAGTAAAATGATCCGGCTGCTTCATGCCCAGAGTACAAAACTAGGGCCACTTGGACCAGACTGCAAGGCAGTTTGGTTAAGAGCCTGGGTCAGGTTTGAGAGAAAGGTCAAAGCGTTGGGTTTGGGAGCATTAGTGCATACCCTTGATCTATTACGAGTCAAAGCTTCATCAGAAGAATGGTTGGATTCTTTTATTCCTTCAAGGGGATCCACCCCTTCCCAAGAAGGTGCAAGGGGATCATCAAGAGGTTCAACCAAAGCGGATATAGTAGAAGGAACAGGGTCAAAAGGTTGCCTGGTCCAAGAAATTCTGGATCTCCCTACCCAATGTATATCATCATTATAAGGGACGAGGGAAGCCTTCCCGGTTGAGCAAGTACGTGACATTGTAAAAGAAATATATTATAAGTTGGAAAACTACAATAGATGAGTTGAGTTATTTAATTTACTGTCACACAACCACCCCATGTACTATAGGTAAACCTTAGATGATTTTGAGAGCAAAGGAAGACATTGAGTGCAAGCTAGCAAAGCTAACTGCCAAGTGAAAACTTTATGATTGGTTAAATAAACACACAGTGAGAGGGATGAATTGTTCAAATGGAAAGGATAATAAAGCCAAGACTGATGTGATGACTGGATTTAGAAAAATACAAGAACATATGAAATCAACTAACTGAGGAGACAATCTTCAAGCAAGCGGCATAGGCTTTATAAGGTAATCCAAAGTGACTGGATCCAATCTGATGGATGTCCAACTATATTTAAGGGGCAATGAGGCAATGAATGAAATGAAATGGATTGGGAAATGAAATAAAAGTATAGAGGTTACTGAGGGCATAAGGTAGATGCAAGGCAATAGAGTCTGAGCCTACAGGGGCATAACGGATGAGATAGGAAGGAGTGATGTGAGAGAAAATGTGAATATGAGGATGTAGTTTATGCAGGGTAAGTGACCATTCCAATTGAAAATTATACATCTGGTAAGGCTAAATAGCATGGGCGCGAGCTAGTGAGAATGCATGACTGGGAATGGGAACCCAAGGGCTATTGATACCCAGGGTGAAAGAGAGGAGCTTGAATGGATGGTTGACTGGAGTAGAGTTAACTACAAGGTTTGGAAGTAGGTTCTGAGTCAGTTGCCAAGAATGGAAGGTTGTTATGCAAGCCAGAGTTGATAAGCGGAAGGTACCATTGATGTTGTGCTTCTATTTGTCACGCCTATAGACTGAGGTAGATGGTACTGAGGAAAGGATATTTCAAATTGAGGGAGACAATAATCCTTAAGCTTGAAGTGTGACACCAATCATGGGAAAAGTCCCATGCATATTCCATATCTACTAGAGTATCAAATGGAAAGAAAAAGACCTACACTTACCAATGTGATAAATATTGGGAATATAAACCCAGCAAAGATACCTCCAAATCAAAAAAATCAAGAAAAACAAATTTTCCTTTCAGGTTATCAGAGAACTTTTCAAAAAGATTGGGTTATTGGATGGTGAAGTTCATATGTCCAGAGCACATCCATCCACCTTCCACTGATCCTTCCACTCATCCCATCCACAGAAGGCTCCAAGGGGACCAAAAGGAGGGGGTTGAAAATTTTTCCAAAGCAGGAGTTCCCCCTTTAAAAATTTTCAACTCTCTTATACAAAACTCATCATCACCAATCCATAGAAATATTCCTACAATTGACAAAAAAAGATCCCAAACACAAAAAAATTCCCTTGATGGAAAAACACATGACTGACCATGTTTTTTTGGGGTTTTTTTAGACAATTTTCCCCTGTTTTCTGGACTTCCAACGCTTCTCCCACAGACCTCAAAATCCTATACAACAAATTTAATCCTTTCTTGCTCCTCACCCCAAGCACAGTAGGTGCCTGGGCGGGAACAAGATTGGAAGGGATGTTTTTAAAAAGAATAAGAGCAATGGAAAGCAGAGGGCCCTTTGTAAAAAGAGGCCTAAAATGAGAGGTTACAAAATCTCTATTGAAGTAGCCAAAGAATGCTTTAAAAAAGAGGTTGTTTGGTCTGGAATAAAAGTGCAGCCTTTGGATTTTTACCCCACTATTACTGCTGAAAAGAAAAGGAATACTCAAAATACCTCCCCTGAAGAGTTTAGAAAAGCCAAAAAGACAATGTCTATGCAAATCAACAAAATAGCACAGAACACTTGCAGGGGATTTCACAGTTGGAAAATATACTCTAGGGAAAAAATATAAATAAAAACAAAAAATATTTGTTTATTGGTGGGGTTAAAAATATTCTCAAATGTTTCTGCAATAAAAATAATTTCTCTTTTTGTTATTTTTAAACTTTTTATAAAATAAAATATATTTAAAAGCCAAGAAATTGAGTAATTATCTGTATTTCATCATATTTTCTACTGCTACCAACAAGTTCCATGGCCACCAATAACCTACCTTTTCTTTCCATTTCCTGTAGTTGCCTCTCCTTTTCCACTTGCTCTTCTGGTAAATCCTTCAGGTTTTCCTCTTTTTGAGAATCTAGCTCCACCTGTTTCAATTTCCACTCAGTATCCAATTAATGTTGATGAGCCAAACTTGTGGCTTTCTGCTTTTGAAAAGTGATAGCCAGTTGAATATCCCACTTTTCCTTTTCAAATTCAATTTCTTCATATTTAATTTTTAATTTCACTGTCTTTTGGTAGGGGATAGGAATGAGCTTGATTTTGAAAGCAAGCATATTCAATAAATGCACTTAAATGTATCTTTCTTCTCCATGATATCTTCAAAGACCAAAAAATTGGAAGTTTCCATCCTTTTTTGATGACTTTGAGGGTTCAAATTTGTCTAATTGGAGGCCTCTGGCTTTTTCTTGGAAGAGGAGGTTTTTTTATGAAAGTGGTCACTATTATTTGGAGGTGGCAGCCACAAGATGGCTACAGTTTTCCAAATGTCTTCACAACTCATATGTCTTCTTGGTATAGTGGTTAAGAACTGAGTTCATCTTCAATTATCTGATGCCAAGGTCACTGGTTTAACCCACTATGGAGACAAGAATGAATAATGATACAGAATTTTATAATTATAGAATAAATTTTGATGATATTTTGTAATAATTTGTAAGTATTTTTTTACAAGTATTGATTATGGAATTAAAACCTTGATAATATATATTATGAAGACAGAGATCCCATATAACTTTAAATTAATTTATGAGGACTCAGATGCGTCCTAAATGATTATATATAATTTTCCAATATGTTCCATTCTTTTGGGAATAAGTTATAGTAATTATATTAAACCATACTCTCTACTCTGTATAGATAAATTGCATAATTTTAATCTTAACCCTCTTTTTGATGTATTAATACTCTAATATGTTCTACTCAGCCTTGATTTCTTCCACGCAGAGGTCTCTGATCTCAGTTATAAGTTATAAAAATTATAATATAATTGCCAGTAGTATACATACTCTATATGTATAATTAATTCCAAGTTACTAGGTATTAAGAGGTAAGTACATTCCAAGGCTACCAAGTTAGATTTAAACTGAGTTATGTAATCATTCTGAGGTGTTCTGGGAATTTGATATCGTCCATTTGATTTATTTTTACGTCCTAGAATAAATTAGTTGCTCTTTTTCTATGTAAATTGAAAACTTACATTGTAAATCCCCTCCAATGAGTACTAGTATCCCATTTATCATTGGGTATGATGTAATTAGGTCCTGAGCCCTTGAAGACAAAATCAGGGAGAGCCTTGAACTCCCCTCAGGATCCCTTGATTCCCCTGTGGGCTTCTGTTGCCTTGAAAGAGGAGGGACTTTACCCTATAGCCCCTCCATCAGTTATATATTATTATTCATTTGTAAGAGAATATACAGCAAGATTTAACAAGCACATTAAGCCTAGTCTCAAGAGGAGATTGACTGAGGCTATATAATTTGGTATTATAATCAATTAATAATCTTATTGGCAACTGAAATTTTGAGTTTAAGGTCTAAATTGGAGTAGTAAACCTTGTGTTTTACTATTATAACGGGTGTGAGCTTATTTATGAGCAAATGTCCTTTGAGCTTTGTTTATTTGGAGCCAGGCCCCCTGCCTTTTATAAAGGTTTAATTTTTGGCTTTTTTTTACTCTTAATACCTTTGTATTGTTATATTTTGGAAGCCTTTAGCTATTTTTGGTGTTATTTGAGTCAAAAACTGACTTTAATAGTGGTTTTTGTCTTGTTTTTGCAGGTTTAACCCCGGCCAAGTATAGCAGTAGAGGTTAAATCCCTGACAATTGGGGTCATCATCAAATTTTAGAGCTTTGAGAATTGTTTTTTCTACTTAAATTAAGCATTTTTGTCGAACTTTTTCCATTTATTTATCAATTTATATTTTTTGTTTTTGAAAAAATTATAGAAAAATATAAAAAAAGAGAAATTTTTCAAATTGTTGTAATTCATGTTAGTGAAATTGAGTTTTTGCCATTTCCACAGATATAATGATTTTTTGAGAATTTCAACTCAAAATAATATAAACTATATTGTATAGAATAAAAAACTATTTTGAAATTTTATTGTCTTCAATTTTTAAAGGTACATAAAATTGCACAAAATTAAAAAAAAAAATTCAAAAAATCTTTTTAAATCCCATATTATGTTAGTGCTAAGGGAATTATTATTTTTTCTGCCACCTTAGGTTGAAATTATAGAAATTAGGATTGGGTTTGTTTGTTTTAAGATTGAATTTTTGTTTTTTCCATAAAACTCTTTTACTTTTCTTTAAAAAAAATCAAATTCTTTTTGGAATATGTTTTTTTTCTCTGGAATAGGAGATTTGCAAGTGGTGGATGCACCAATGGGGGAACCCAGTATTTTAGCAAGCCACAAGTAAATGTGGTATAACCTTGCGGTATCAGCCTTTGATTGTAATCCCAATATTCAATGGATCCCCAAATTACCCCCAAAATTCTTTGGGCAATAAACATCAAGCTATTCTTTTTCAGAAAGTTTCAAAGATTGGTAAAAAATCATCATGGAAGTACTGTCCATTGAGTTGAAATGGCACAGGATTGATGTACCAAATGGACTGATTTCCCCATTAAGCAGAATGGCTGTCACTGTATAGTGATTAAGAATTCCTTGCCAGAGGTTTATTATTGCAACCTATGAATTTCAAGAGAATCCTCTGTTGGATTTTCAATGAGGAGGTTTTCATGATTTTTTTGAGAACTTGGTTTGAAACTAAGAGCAGTTTTATTTCATTAGGGCCATTGTAGCAGCTACAAAAAACATGAATGTGGGTGTATAGGATTATACCAACCTAAGATCAGGAGAAAGCCCTCTTTTGATCATTTAACAAAGGAGATCAAGAATGTGTAGGTTTGTTAGAGAAATAAAAGAAAGAATTAAATCAAGAAGATGAAAAAAATAAGTTGAGAATAAAAGAAAAAGAATAAATCAATATATTTGGTGTTTTGATGTTGCCGTGGTGAGGAGGTGGGCTGGAGTGAGTTAGGTCCAAGTCTTTGAAAATTTCTGTCTTCCAGAGCTGGGGTCAAGCAATGCAGATCCAAGATAGGTTGCAGAAAAGCTGTAGAGTGTTGAGGATATGACAGTTGAGAGCGTAATGGAAGTTTTCAGCTTTAAGAGTTCTTTGAGATGCTAGTAGTTCAATTTCATGACAAGATTAATCAGATAAGCACGCTTTATGCATTTGTTTTATAGATAGCAGAAACTCACTGGTTTTTGCGTGGAAAGCATGAGCATTATTTCTCCAGGGTAGTGTTGCAAATGCTGCGCTGGCATGTAGTTGAGTTCAGGCTAGGTTTCAGGTAACCAGGGAAGTTCCAAGTGAATTGGTTATTTCTTGAGCACTTGCACCTCCTGGCTGAATGTGTGGCGGTAAAAGCAGTAAGGGAGGCTTGATGACTAGATTTTTGACACACCCACTTCCTGGGGATGGCGTGATTTTCCCCAGCAGATTCTGAGATAGAGATGATAAGGAAGGCTCTGGTAATTGCTGTCTGCCCCACTGGATTTGTCAGAAATTTGGCCGCATTATTGTGAGTTGAGATTTCTTTTAAGAAGATTGATCCGCTGCTGACTAGCTTGCACCCAAAGTGCAGGCGGATGTCAATGTTTTTGCTGCAGAAACTATTTTGGCTTGATTTTGCTAGAGCAAGATTGACTGCACCTTAATTATCCATTTTAATGGTGGTCATTCTAGGCTCCTGGAATCCAAAGGCTTCTTTGTACAGATTTTGAAGCCACACAGCTTCTTTTGCTGTGTTTCTGAGTGCTTTGTACTCAGCTGTAGTTGAGGACAGAAATACCGTATGTTTCCTTGATGACTTCCAAGAGATAATATTTTTGCCCATGAGTGAAACTAGCCCTGTCTGTGAGAAATGGGTGCTAGGACATCTACCCCAGTCTGAGTTGAAAAAACTAGAGAAGATGCTGCTGCGTTTCTGCAGGAACCAGAGACCAGTTTTTTTTAGTTTTTATAACATATTAAAATACCTGAATTGCTCCACTTTAATGCACAATACTATTTTTCTCAAGGTGCTGGGATAAGATAATGACTGCTAAAAATATGTTGGGTCTATTGAGAATGCTCAATTAGTTGAGCAAACCAATGATAGCCCTGTAGCTGAGGCCTAGCTTAAGGAATGCCAAGTGTTCTTCATTGGTGGCTGGAAAGAGTCTTTTTCCTGTGTACATAGGAACAGAGGCAGGAGTGGAGTTTTTCAAATTGAATTTGCAGAGCCTCCTTTCTATTTAGTTTGACTGATTGAGAAAAATTGCTGGCCGGACTGAAGGATATTCATCCCCAGAAGTAAAGATGCTTTGCTCAAGTATTTTATTGAGAATTCTTGAGAATTATCATGCTTCAATGAGAGGGGTCAGTGCTGAAAATTAGGAGGTCATCTACGTGTATGAAAATTCAAGTTGGGATTCTGGTGCTACAACCAAAAACTCAGGTATTGGATATTGTTGGGGAAAAACCCACTTGGCTTAGAAACAAACTTAAACATTTGTACCATACCAAGGCAGACTGCTTCAAGCCATAGATTTCTTTGTGGAGCTCAAGGACCATGTTGGTTCTTTCAAGGTAGCCAGAAGGAGGAAGCAGGACCACCTTTTCTGAGAGAGGGAATGTGAGGAAGGCACTAAATATGTCAAGCTGATGTATTTTTAAGCCAAAGCGTGCCACAAGGAGGGAGGTTTGCTGGTGGTTGTGTAAATCTCTTTGAAGTTGAGGCCATGGACTTTTCAAAACCCCTGAGCGCATATTCAGGCTTTCTGCTCAATTGTTGAGTTGTATGACCCAAGCTTTGAGCAGTAGGCGCAATTTGAAGCAATCAGGTGGTTTCCCAGTCAGATTGGTTGCTCAGTCTATACGCCATGGTTTTTCATTTTGATGATTTCATTTTCCTCAGCCATTA
Organism: Puccinia polysora; assembly: GCA_025617555.3. Classification (NCBI taxonomy): domain Eukaryota; kingdom Fungi; phylum Basidiomycota; class Pucciniomycetes; order Pucciniales; family Pucciniaceae; genus Puccinia; species Puccinia polysora. The sequence continues at coordinate 10,596,951 of CM062628.1, forward strand.
GCCATTTGGCGGAGTCCATTGAAGACAAGGCCTGCTTGTGGTTTTTAGGGTCAGCTTCAGTTGAGTACAAGGATGGAGGAGGTATACCGTGGGTCCTCCTTGGGAAGTTGCAAATTGGTTCTTTGGAGATTGAACTGTTAACAAGAGTGGGATGCCAAGGGCCGCAAACCACTAGAAATTGACAAACTTAATCAGGCTGAGGAGTGGCTGGGGATGTGACAGGTTGGTGAAGAAAGGATTTTTCAGAGGGTGACTAATCTTTGAAGCTGTTGTGAACGTCAGAGGCGGGAGGATTAGGAGACTCATTGTAATACAATTCTCAAAGAAAGGAAGAATTGGTTCTTCCTCAAAGATGTTGATGTCAAAAGGTGGTCAATGGTGGTCAAGGCTAGCATTGACTGCTTTTTCATAGGGGAAAGATTACTTGTTGAATTGGACATGCCAACTCTCAAAGACTCTCCTGTCACTTGCTTTGAGAATCCTATAGCTTGAAAATTTTCTTGAGTGCTCTACCATTATTCCCTCCCAGGAAATTGAATCAAACTTGCCATCTCCCAAGGTAGGTAGCTTCAGTGCCCAGGCTTGGCAGCCAAAGGGCCAAAAGAATTTTAGATTTTGTTTCTTGTTGAACATAAGTTTGTAAGGTGACCTCTTTGACTTCATTAAGGATGGTAGGCTGTTTTTGGTCATCCTTGCAGTCCTGAAGGCTTCTCCCCACCATTTTCTCTTAAGATTGGAGTGGAGAAGCATGCATCTGGCCATATTTATGATTTTTTTTTTGCTTTCTTGGAAAACACATTTTTTTGAGGGGTTTAAGTTGGTTAAATGTTATGTTGAAGCCCATTTTCAGCAAAGAATTCTTTCATTATTGTACTTGTGAATTTTTCTCCACCATTTCTAAAAAATTTCTTCATTATTTCTTTTTTCTGGCTTTCAAAAAAGGACTTACATTGTTTGATTTCAGAGAAGGTTTTGCTCTTACTTTTGAGAAGGCTTATTGATATGAAACCAGTATATCCGTTGAAGAGGGTGAGGAAGTATTTGTTCCCGTTGTTTGTTTCTGGATACAAAGGTCCAAAAATATTGCCATGAATGTACTGTAAGGGATTGGATATTTTTTGAAGTGCCCAAGGAATGGCAGTTGAGAAAATTTTCCCATCATGCAAACAGGGCAGGAACGGATCAAGTGGCTCTTCTTATTGAGAAATTTTGATATGCGCTTGGAGCTTGCATGCCCAATGCAATGGTGCAAGAGATGCAAAGAAGTGGCCTTATTGAGGTGCATTTCTGGAGTGATATTGTGGCTTGTCTGAATAGAGAAAATGCCATTTTAAACCTGGAACAAGATAGAAATCTTGTTGTTGATGAAAATGAGGTAGCCTTCTGGAGATCAGTCAATACTGGCATTTGATTTGAGAAGTCACCCCAGGGAGACTAGGTTGCAAGTGAGACCTGGGATGTAAAGGGCATCTTTGAGAAAAAGAGTTGTTTGTTCATCCACATTCAGAATGGTGTCACAGGTACTTTTGGCCATTAGCTCTCCCTCACCCTTTGCAGTCCCAATTGGAATTTGGAACCTTCTGAGGTTTGTGACTGAGGAGACAAAGTTAAGCATGTGGTTACTAGCACCAATGTGGAGGATGGTTGAGTTTGGGATTGATGTGGCTTTCCATAAGGCTGTGAAGGCCGGGGAAGCAAAGTTTTCTCAAACTGAATTCTTGTTTGCAGATGGTGGTTCCTTGGTTTTGGCTTGCTGATTATTAGCTGCGCCACTTTGGGTGCATACCTATCTGAGCTCAGGGTGGACTTCCCAATACTTTTCTTCTGTGTATGAGCTAATGGCAGTGTTATTTTTCCTGTTCTTGCAGCTAGGAGGTGGCCTAGATTTGTTCCTTCCAAAGCTGTGAAATTTTGTCACAGATTTTTTGTGAGAGATATGGGTCAGTTTGTTGTTGATGTATAATTCTTTAAGTGTTGCAATAAGGAGCCAAGGGGATGATCTCCTGGAATGGTCAAGGGTGAAAGGATTTGTGAGAAAGGTCTTTCTCTCTTTGATTCTGGATAGAATGGTTGTGCATGTTTCCTGATCATTCTTTTGGAAACCTATGGATTCAAACTGCTTAAAGAAGCTCTTGATTTGATTGATGTATTTCAAGAAGGATCTGGTGAGTTTGATGGAATTCCTCTTTCTCAGGACCCTTTTGACTGCTTGTAGAGTTGACTTTCCCAATTCCTTGTTGATATTTTCCCATATGAGGAAGGAGTTCCCATTGTTAGCTGAGTCCACTGCCTTTTTGTAGACTTGGTCAATGAGCCTGGAGGTAATGTACCATGTGTCTTCATTGAGGATTTTGGTTGTCTTGGAGTTGATGTTCCATGGTAGCGGGCTGGTGGTGATGTCCCAAAGTTTCTTAGAATTGAGAAGATCTGGAATTTGTGATTTCCACATTGGTAAGTTATCCGGGCTGGCAAGGGATAGAACTGATCAAACTTCTTGCTTCTCAATTTTCATATCTCCTGCTCTTATTCTTATGGTTTGTTGTTGGTGCCCCTTTGACTGTTAATCTTTGAGAACTTGGTTTGAAACTAAGAGCATTTTTATTTTGTTAGGGTCATTGTATCAGCTATGAACAACATGAATGCGGGCGTATAAGATGATACCAAGTTAAGAGCAGGAGACAGCCCTCTTGTTCTGATTTAAAAAAGGAGATCAACAATGCATGATGTTTTAAGAGAAAGAAATAAGGAATGAAATAAAGAAGATGAGAAAAAGAAATTGAAAATAAAAGAAAAGGAATCAATCAATATATTTGGTATGATGGTGTTGCCATGATCAGGAGGTGGACCCAAGTGAGTTAGGTCAAAGTCTTTGACAAGTTCCGGCTTCCAGAGCTGGGGTCAAGAAATGCAGATCAATTATAGGTTTGGGATGAGCTGTAGAGTATTGAGAATATGACAGTTGAGAGCTTAATGGCAGTTTTCAGCTTTAAGAGTTCTTTGAGATGCTATGAGGTCAAGTTTGTGACAAGATTAATCAGGCAGACAAGCACGCTTTATGAATTTGTTCTTATAGATAGTAGCAAATCACTAGTTGGTGCATGGCAAGCGTGAGCATTAGTGCTCCAGGGTAGTGGCATTAGTTCTCCAGGTTATTTTTTCAGATTCTGAACTAGCATGGAGTTGAGTTCAGGCTAGGTTTCAGGTAACCAAGGCAGTTCCAATTGAATTGGCTAGTTATTGGGCGCTTGCACCCCCTGGCTGAATGTGTGGCAGTAAAAGAAGTAAGGGCAGCATTATGACTAGATTTTCAACAATTTTTGCAATAGAGACTTCAGCCTAACATTTCATTTCCACTCAAGATTATTTAAGGTTTCTGAAAGTGGTCATTGGTATAGCCTGATTAGAGAGCTGTTATTTCCTTGAAAATATTGATATACTTGTGAATTTCAACGTAAGGTGTGTGACTGACAATAGCTGGCTCTCATATCTGATTTTCCACCCTTTCGACACCAAACCTGTCAGGGGCTCCCAAAAAGAACTGTAAAATTTTTTTGATTGAGCTTGGAGGTATGGGATCAAAAATTCATATCACAGGTGCTAAGTAAACTTCAAATGAGATTGTGGCGGAATGAAATTGGTTTAAAGTGGCCTCTAGAATACCTAGATACTTGGTTTCCTTATAATTTTGATGGAGGGAGTAACTATGTTTTTTCCAACCAATGAATGTTGAAAGCAATTCCGCTTGCTGGAGTTTCTTTACCATTCATGTTGCAGGTTGGCATCATCTGGGCAACATTTGCCATCCACTCATTTATTTCAAACCAATGAATTTTTTTACCAACATTCATTTTAGAAGTCAAAATCTTGGCAAAATTAGCCAATTGCTTGTCAACTTAGACCAAAAGGGGAAGACAACAAGTGACTGAAGCTCTAGATAGTTAATAGAGGCAGAGAGGTATCTGTTCTGATACATATGCTTTGATCTAGGAGATTTCTTTAGCAAATGGTTCCTTGCACCCACAGATATCAGTTTTGAGGAAGAAAGTGATTTTCTGGTGGATTCCAGAGCCTCAGACCTGGAGAATAGGGCAGTTGACCCAGTGCCACTTGGTATTGTTTATGCTGGATGAACCCTTGGACTTGAGCTGAAGAAAAACCTTGGCAGTGTAGTTGCAGAGCCCAATGTAGAATCTGTTCTTAGCCAAAATGGCTCTCAATCAACTCAAAAACCAAACCTTGCGGGTCAGATCTTGAATCTTGAGCTTAATACTCAAAGCTTGATGCTTAAAGCTTAAACCCAAAAGCTTGAGCTTGAAGCTCAAAAGCTGAAAAATTAGATTTTGCTCAAAACCAAATATAGCAAAGGATTTGGCATTAAACAGATGGTTATATTTTTGATTTGAAGTATTCCTAACATGCTTCATTTTTTAGGCACAACAGCACAGATACTATCTGGCAAGGATAGTGATTCTAATGTTCTCCTAGTGGTTTTTACAAAAACTATAGTCAGCCTTTTTAAAGATATTAAAAGACTGACTAAGTAACAAATTGATTTGGAACTTGAAAAATTTCCAAGTATTGATTTGAATGATTTGGATGGACAACAAATTTTAAGGATTTTTTGAAGGAAAAAAGACATTCTCCCTGTAGCTAGAAAAAAACATGTAAATTATCTGGTTTATTTTTTGAATAAGTAAAATTTTAGAAGAAGTGAAAAGGAATTTTATGAAGATTTATATAAAAATAGACATAGTTCTATGATTCAGGAATCTCCATTAGGGGGTATCAAATTTAACCAAACCCGCCATTTTTTAATGGCGGCTTTCAACCCAAATCCGCCATTTCAAACCCGCCATCAAAAATCAAAAAAACCCACTTATTTCAGATCAGACGTGTCAAAGTTAACCTGAAATAAGTGGGTTTTTTCAAATAAAGTATTTAAATGCTTCCACAACCTGTCCGCGTCATACACCCCTGTCTTCCCACTTCCTTCTACCTCCGACCTCATCAGAAAATTTTTTACCCCCACCCTCATCATAAAATTGATTGACCACTCTCATCACTTTATCGCTCTCATCACTTGATCACTCTCATCCACTTCATCACTCTCAAAACTTCATCACTCTCATCACTTAACCGCTCTCATCACTTGATCACTCTCATCAACTTTATTGCTCTCAAAACTTCACCACTCTCATCACTTGCGTAGCCCTTACTCTTTCAAATGGCCCCTCAGCGAACTTCCCCCCGCAAGTCCAACACACACAAGAGAACATCCCCAAGGAACTCCACAACAAACAATCCTCCCCCATCAGCTTCCAAGGGCTCAAGTCAGCTCAAGAGAGCTGATCACATCATCCTGGTAAACTGGCTGAAAATTCCCTCCAACTACAATGCCTGCTTTGGATCCAACAACAAAACACGTGTTGGCCAACCTCAATCCTCTAAGGTCAATGGTTATCTCCTGATGGCCAATGAACTCAAGAAAAAAACAAAAGGTAGGCTGGATCTGTCATCCAAACAGATGAGGGAGCGGTTCAAAAACTATTGAGCCAAGTATAAAAAGGCCCACTCCATGTCTATCTCCACTGGCTTTGGTATCACCGACTTGGACAAAGCCAAAGGAATCAACTCGGTGGTTGATAAGTTGGACTCCATTTGTCCTTTTTATATTCAAATGGATGAAATCTTTGGAAAGAAGGCCAACATCACCCCCCTAGCTGCTTTCAATTCCCAAAAATCAGATTCCGTTGATGCCAAGGACTTGGCTGGGGATGCCCAGCCTACCAACAGGGACCTTGATGAAACCTTGGCCTTGGAGTGGCCCCCATCTGATGACAGGGAGGATATTCAAACAAAATTGGCTCCAATCACTTCTACTTTGGTATTGATTGATCAGTCAATCCCAACCTTGGACCCCTCACTTCCTTCTTTTGATTGCTCTCTTCCTGGGGCAGAACAACTGGAGAACTTTCCCAATGAGGAGGATGTTATTCCTGGATCACCGTTGCCATCAACATCTGCTCAAGTAAGGAACTAAATTGTTTTTGATTCTGTCTGGTTGCTCCTGACTGATTTACATTGTAAAAAAACAGGCTCATCCATTTTTGATTAGCCAAAAACTCAAGCCAATGGGGCCTCCCACATTGCCTTCAAATACTAGTGAGGACTTTCAGACTCAAACCTCCTCTGCCAAGGGTAAGCAAAATGCCTCCAATTCCATCAATGTCAACCCCAAAATTCATCAAAAGAGGAGAAACACTTCCAGTTTTTCGGGCTTTGAAGAAATCATGGAGAAGCAAGATTCATGTAAGTTGATTGATTCAATATCCTTGCTTTCAAAATCATGCTCATTGCCATTCCCCTCCAAAAAAAATGAAATCACAAATTGAATCAGATAAACTTCAGTTTGAAAAGCAAAAGTGGGATCTTCAACTGGCCATGGATGGTCAAAAGCAGCAAGCCAAGACTTTGGCTAATCAACAAAAATTGGATGCTGAGTGGAGGTTGAAACAAGCTGAGCTAGAGTTTCAAAAAGAGGAAAAGAGAAGGATTGGCAGCAAGTGCAACTGGAAAAGGAGAGGAAACAACGGGCAAACAAAAAAAAGGATAAGGTATCAGTAGCTTTGGCTTGCATTGGCATTGGTAGATTGGTAGAAGAAATACAGCAGATTACTCAAATTCTGGGCTTGTAAATATATTTGCATGGATGAAAGAAAAACAAATTATTTTTTACTACAACAACATTTGAGAGCATTCTTAACCCCACCAATATACAGATCTTTTTTGTTTTTATTGATATTTTTTTCTCTAGAGTAAATTTGGCCTTTTTTCATGTCCCTACAAGTGCTCTGAGTTTTTTTATTAATTTGGAGTGACATGGCCATTCTGGTATGGGTTGCTGTGTCCACAGCTGGAAAGGTACAGTGCTTGTACTTGTTAGCTTCCCAAACCATTTTGACTATACCTTTTTGCTTGAAATCAATTCCAAAGCCAAGGTCAGGAAAAACAAATTGACCGTCCAAAACTTGATATTCATGCGTATCTTCAATAAGTCGACCATTTGATTTTTCGGTTGGGACCACAAGTAAAAAGGAATAGCCAGAGATGTTGCCTTTGTCAATATGAGGAGAATTGTAAAAAGAATCCGAGGTGAAAGTGAGGTGTGGGTAGCAATAAAAAGGTGTAGGCTTGGAACCAAATTTCAACAAAGAGAAAGAGGGGATGTTGCTGTCCTTCATGGTATCACGGTTTGATTCAAAGGCAAGTTTGGCCAAATTAAAAAACATTTGTCCTCAAATTGAGGATACTTTGTTGGCCTACAGGTTGAGGAAAGCGTACTCTTGAGGAGAAGATCTAATGGATGATTTCTTCATATAACGTCCAAATAACTCCAAAGGGTTCATTGATTTTTACCAACCAATTGCCCACATTTTTCTACCCCAAGATCTTGAGGGACCAACCGGGTTGACAAATTTTTTCGAACAGTGAAGGAATGTTGTCACAAAGTTTATATCTTTCTTATCTTTCTCAGATAGTCAATCCAAAGGCACAAATTCAATGACCGCAACCAGAGCATGGTGATCAGATTGGTCAAGAACAATAACTTTTCCATGGTGGAAGAAGTGGAAAGCCCCAATGGTCTGTTTTGCTTGCTTAAATTCTTCCTGGGTAGGTTTTCAAGGATTCTTTTTCTTTTCAGCCGTGATAGCAGGGTAAAGATCCAAAGGGCATAGCTTTTGTCTAGACCAGGCAAACTTTTCCTTGATTGAGTCGTCAGTCACTTCCAAAGAAATTTCCAAATCCCTCATTTGAGCCCTCCTTTTTCTACAATTCCTCTGCTTTCCACCCCTCTTTATGTTTTTCATACCATCTCCTTCCATCTTTCTCCCTCCCAGGCACTTGCTGCACCCAAGGTGAGGATCAAGGTGAAATTTGAATGTTTGTATAACATTTTGAGTTCAGTAGTCAGTGAAGCAATTGACATCAAAAAAGGGGTTGGAAAAACAAAAAGACCGGTCAAACAAATAAAAAAAAAAATGTCAGCAACGTTCTCATTATCGGCAACAAACGGTGCAATTAAAAAAAAAAAGGGATGAAAATCAAAACCTGGCAGAGCTAGAAAACCTAAAAAAAAGAAACAAAAACAAAGAAAAAACAAAGGGAAAGTCAGTTCCCTGTACCCTCCAAAAACTCTGCATCGATTGGCCCAAACAATTGGCCAATCAATTGCAAATCAATTGGCAAATCAATTTGCAATCAATTGAGCAATCAATTGCAAATTGATCGCTGCAAATCAATCGCTCAAGCAATCAATTGCCAATCGATTGGGCAATTGATTGGCAATTGATTTCCCAATCAATTGCGATTCAATCAAGCAATTGATTTGCAATTGATCAAGCAATTGATTTGCAATCAATCGAGAAATCGATTGGCAATTGATTGCCCAATTGATTGCGAATTGATTGAGCGATTGATTCGCGGTTGATGGCAGGAAGAAGATGAAGGGGAGGGGGGACTCACCAAGGGCAGAGGATGGACCAGAGGATGAGGAGGGGGAGGGGGACTGGGCTGGCTGGACCTGGGGGGGTTCAAAGGGAGGGTTATGGTAGGAGATCAGCCAGGTGAAAAAAGAGAAAGGTGATTCTATGAGGGGAGGGGACTCACCTTTGATGGTTGATGGAGGTTGGGTGAGAGGTAGGTATGTTGTTGGTGATGTGGATGTTGGTGAGGTTGGTCAAGAGTGAAGGTGGTGGTGTTTTGGTGAGGTTTTAAGGTGGTGGTGATGAGTGAGGTGGTTTGGTGAGGAGGAGGCAGGGTTTGACTGGTGAGTGAGTGGGGTGAGGTTGAAGGGGTTGAGTTGTGAGGGGGAGGGGGGTGGCATTTGGTGAGTGGCAGGGTTTGAGGTGGAGGTGTTTTTGGATTCAAGTCCACTAAAAAAAAAAAAAAAAAAAACTCAGCCTATGAATCTTGGGTGAACAACCAAAACCAAAAAAATACGGTGAAGGGAATTTTTACCAATTTCAAAATCAAAAATTACTCATCAAAGCAAGCAACGGTGAGAGGAAGAATCCGCTCTCTCATAGAAGAAGATGAGGGACCAGATGAGACAGGGATGACTTGAGGCGGATCAGGAATATCATCTTGGAATATTTCGTCCCATTCATATTTGATGTTGGCCAAAAGGTTGTGAAGGATTACACAAGTGATAATCCAGTTGATGAGGAACCTCATATCTTTGGAAAATTGGAGCTGGTTTTGCATCTCCCGTAAGCTGGCCCATCTTCCTTTCAGAATTCCAATGGCATGCTCAATCCAAACTTGTGATTGGGCAAGATGATAGTTAAAATCGGTTTTTACTTGATCATTGGACAAAACATTCCAGTATGCTGGAACTACATATTTCCCACTAGCATAAGCCGAATTGGCCAGAAGGTATTGATCTTGGTCAAAGTAGATCTCTGGTTGTTGGGCAATCCGCATCCGATTGAAAACATATGAATCATGACAAGAACCTGGAAGGCCAGCATGGAGGGAGATGAACTTCTTGTTGTTATCACAAACAAGTTGTAGTGCCACGGAGTATCTAAACAAAGAGATGGAACATATTTGGTCAGTTTGTGATCCAAAGTTTTATCATAGTGATTGGAAAAGAAATGAATCAATTGCCTTTTTTTACGATCAAAATAGTGGTTGCCATCTAGGTTGGGTTTTTGACTCAAGGGGATGGTGCTTCCATTAACAAAACCAATGCAACCAGGAAATCCTTCTTTCTCCATTACTTGAGATATCTCCTTGCGTTTTTATTTGGTTGGCCATGAAAGAACCAAGCAACCGAAAGATAGGATAGCAATCATGACTCTTTTGGTGTATAAGTCAATGCTTCCGTAACTGACTGAGAATAGATTTTCCAATTGAAGGATTTCTTCTCCATTTCCATTTGACCCCAACCTACAAAGAGCAACGGCAAGTCGGATGGCTTGATCGCGTTGAGGATTGCAAGAATTGTTCTGGAAGATGTGGTGGTCTTCAATCATTGCCAAAAGTTTCATGAAAGAAGGCAACAAAGTTTGGAACAGTTTCTGGAAGCTTAAATCAGGGATGAGATGAAGATTTTGCCTTTCATACATAGGGTTATGGAGAGTGTGTATTCTTTGAACCATGTATTGCTTTGCCAACAGAGAATTCAAAGCTAACCAAGTTGATTCCAAATCGGAGTCTGAATCAGAGTCTGAATGGGAGTCAAACAGTAGCAAAAGTTCAGTCAGCTTTTTTGCGTTTTCAACTTTCTGGCGGGATGTTTGATTGGACATGTTGAGAGAGGTGGTGAGTGATGTGGGGTGATGATATGATGATGGGATTTGTGTGAAGATGGGTATGTGAAGGTATGTGAAAAACGATAGAGATGGGACCAGTATGGATTTGCTGATGTGGATGGGTGTTTTTGATGTGATGGATGATGATGCATAAATGGCGGGTTTAATGGCGTGTTTGATGATTGAAATCCGCCATTTTGAAATACACCTGTTAGGGGGTAAGTGTATTTAAGAAACTAGCCATTAAAAATGGCGGGTTTCGTCAATAAATGGCGGGTTTGCTAACTTTGATACGCCCTATTGAATATAAAATTCAAAAAAAAGAAAAGAAAACAATTTTTGTCTTTTTAAATTGAATGAGATTATGCAAAAATATTGAATTATCATCTCAAATATATTTTATATTTTGTTTTTTAAGAAATGGAGGAGTTTGGAGAATCCTGCATTACAAGATATGTGAAAAAATGCTTGATAGAATTTATAGATCAGATTCTTAAAATTTCAGAAACATGAAAATAACATTAGAAAAATTTTCAGTTATTTAAAGTTTAAAGTTTTGAGGATTTGAGATTTTTTGATAGATCAAACAAAAGTGGCAGCTATCTTATTGAAACCGATGTCTAGTAGTTTTAGGGAAATCAAAATTTTTTGAAGTTTTTCCAGATATTGCAGATTGTACATTTAAGTCTTTGATCATAGCTTCTTTTCTATAAAGTGGGGTCCAAGTGTTTCTTTTAATATGACTAAGGAAAACGTTGAGCCTATGAGTTAATGAAAAGTTGCTTGAACAGTGTAAAATTGCTGTTTCATCCAGACCCTAAGAGATATTTCAAGTTGCATTTGTATGCATTTATAAGGATATGACTGCCTTCAAACAGGTAAATATTGTAGATCAAAAACAATTTGAAGGCTCAATTTTTTTGATGCCCAGGAAACTCAAGATTTTGGATATGGATATGGTGAATCACAGCTAGAGTGCTTTTTTTCAATTTGAGATTTACAGAAATTGTATTATTTTTTACATAGATGTTTGCTTGAATTAATTAATAAATTTATAGCTCTTAATTCCTGTTTGAAACCTGAAGAAAACCAACAGATGTTTTTGAGATTACAGATTACCATTTGGTGATTGAGAGATTCTATGAAAATAGTACACATATAAGGATTGGAAAATAAGAATGCAGATTTTTTATCAAGATGGGCTGTGCCTGATGATATAAACATCCTGCTTATGAACCTGGACATAGTGTATGATTTTCAAGGAATATTGTTAGTGATAAAGATCCAAAATTCACTTCTGAGTTTTAGAAGATTTCTTTTGATCTAGGAGGAACTAATTTGTCTTCCTACCCAGTTTATTTTCCACAGAATGATTGCCTTTCTTAAAGGATGATAAAAAATTTAGAAGAAACAATCAAAAGATATTTTTCATATCTTATTTATTTCAAATGCAATGATGGTTACACAAATGATTTTTTCTCATTGTTACCAGTATTAGATTTTGCTTATCATTCAAGTAAGAATTCCACAAGTAAAAAATGACCCTTTGAATTGGGGAGAGGCTGCATTCCACACATACCCAAAGACATGCTGCACAGCAAGACTATTACATTACATCTATTTTCTGATAGTTTTAGAGAAATGATGATTAAAGCTGAGTATTTTGCAAGCAGATGTGTCAAAGAGGAAGTGGAATACAACAAGAGTAGATGGGATGAATCTAACAAAGATCATGACATTAATATTCAACAAATGATCTTAATTTCAACAGTGAATGATTCAAATATAGGCAGACATAGAAAGCTGAAAGACTCATTTTTTTGACCATTTCTAGTGAAGTTTTTGCATGGGAAGAATTCAATGGAAGTAGTTCTGATCAGGGAATTTGATAGAAATCATCCAACTTTCCCAATAAGTCTGGTAAAGAAGTTCATAGAACATACTGAGAATATTCCATTGAGAAAGGCACCAGTAGTTTGAATCCAACCTCTGCAAGATTTTGAGGATGAGTTACCTCACAAGATCTTGAATCATAAAGTCATTAGAACAGATGGTAAGGATTTAACACTTTATATGGTCAGTTTTAAGAATAAATGAGCTGATAGTGACTTATGGTTGGAGGCTAAAGAAATTAATAAACCTTATAAAGTATTGAGAAAATATAGAGCCTCTAATATGGGTAAAAATTCCTCTGAAGATTAATTTTTCTTTTGGTGGTAGGGAGTGTCAGCCACAACATAAATACAGTAGTCCAAATGTCTGCAAAACTCATATGTCTTGTTGGTATATTTGTTAATAGCTGATTAAATCTTTAATTATTTGACACCAAGTTCACTGATTCAACTCACCACTGATACAAGAATGAATAATGATAAAGAATTTTATAATTATAGAAGAAATTGTGATGATATTTTGTAATAATTTGTAAGTATGTTTTTATGAGTATTGATTATGGAATTAAAACCTTGATAATATATATTATAAAGATGTAGACCCCATATAACTTTAAATTACTTTATGAGGACTCAGATGCGTCCCAAATAATTATTTAGAAGTTTCCAATTTTTTCCATTCTTTTGGGAATAAGTTATAGCAATTATATTAAACCATACTCTCTACTCTGGATAGATAAATTGCATAATTTTAATCTTATCCCTCTCTTGGGTGTATTAATACTCTAATATGTTCTACTCAGCCTTGATTTCTTCCACGAAGAGGTCTCTGAGCTCAGTTCTTAGGTATAAACCTTGTAATATAATTGCCAGTAGTATACATACTCTATATGCATAATTAATGCCAAGCTACTAGGAATGAAGAGGTAAGTAGATTCCAAGGCTACCAAGTTACATGCAAAGGGAGTTATGTAATCATTCTGAGGTGCTCTGGGACTTCTACATCGTCCATTTGATTCATTTCTAAGTCCTAGCATAAATAATTTGCTCTTTTTCTATGTAAATTGAAACCTTACATTGTAAATCCCCCCAATGAGTACTAGTACCCCATTCTTAATTGGGTATGATATAATGAGGTCCTGAGCCCTTGAGGACAAAATCAGGGAGATCCTTGAAATCCCCTGATGATCCCTTGATTCCCATGAGGGTTCCTGTTACCTTGAAAGAGGAGGGTCTTTACCCTATAGCCCCTCCATCAGTTTTATATTATTATTTATTTGTAAGAGAATATGGCAAGAGTTAACAATCCCATTAAAGTTATTCTCAAGAGGAGATTGACTGGGGCTATATACTTTAGTATTATAATCAATTAATAATCATATTGGCAACTCCAATTTTGAGTTGAAGGTCTAAATTGGAGTAGTAACCTGCGTGTGTTACTACTATAAAGGGTGTGAGCTTATTTATAAGCTAAGTTACTTTGGGCTTCAATTATTTGGAGCCAGGCCCCTTGAACTTTATAAGTGTTTAGGTTTTGTATTTTGTTACTCATAATTACTTGGTGTTGTTTGATTTTGTAAGCTTTTAGATATTTTTTAGGTTATTTGAGTCAAAAACTGACTTTAATAGTGGTTTTTGTCTTATTTTTTCAGGTTTAACCATGGCCAAGTATAGCAGTAGAGGTTAAATCCCTGACAGAAGGTGATTTGGGAGGCCCCATTGGCTTAATGTTTTGGCCATTCAGAAAAGGATGAGCCTGTTTTTTTACAATCTATATCAGTCAGGATTGACCAGACAGACAAGACAATAAATTTCTTCCTTACTTGAAAAAATGTTGATTTTAATGGAGATAGTGGAATATCTTGCTCCCCATTGGCAAATTTGTTAAGTTCTTTCACCCCAAGAAGAGTGAAATCCAAAGAATTGAGTGAGAAGTACAAATAAGGTTTGAATGATTGACCAAAGCCAATGTATCCATGGTTGGAGCTTATTTTTTTGGAATATCCTCCTTGGAATCAGATTGGGGCCCCTCAATGTTTTCATCAGGATCATCATTGCTAGGCTGAGAATCCACAGCCAAGTCCTCAGCATCAACTGAATCAAACTTTTGGGAATTGAAAGCAGCTAAAGGGGTGATTTTTGTCATCCTCCTGGATTCCAAGACCCTTTCTATCCTTTAGCTACCAGAGGTGATAGAATAAATAATAAATATTTTATTCAATAAATGCCACAAAAATCTGTAAAATATTTGGATTAAGCTTATTGCAAGGTTAATTGGTTTGGTTTTGGTTGGTTATGGTTTATTGTTATAAATCAATATGAATAAATTGATTATTAAATATTTTTGTGGAGGGGCCACAATTATATTGGGTATCTTTAACACCTCTCTTCAGGGATTTCAGTGTGAAGAAGGAGTCCTGGTTACTTTGGGCTCTTTAGTTTAAAGGATATTTTACCCAAAGATAATATGTATATAAAATAAATGGTGGAGTGGCAGGGCCTTGTAACCAAGCTTCCAAGACAGAGAAAGGATAATAAAACTAACTGCTATATTCTTAAATCCTTTTGCTATCTGTTTGAGACGTGCACTGATGGGTTAAACCTGTGTACTGGGGTTATAAGGTTGTTCAACAGTTTTAATTGATAAAAAAAAGGTTGAGGATGGATATTATTGATCAGAATTAGCCATAAATCACTTACCTATCTCCTATAAGTACTTGATTACCTTGGCAAGGTGTCTGGATATGAATATAACTGGGTCTCTGCCCATCAATATCCTCAAAAGAGCTCTTAATTTATAGCTTTTTGTGTCCCAATATTGTCCTTCTGAGGGGTACAGGGGCTCAAAGGGATGGACACTAAGGCTAGTAGGGTAACCAGGGGTAGCCTACCACGTGTTCTTGGTGCTATTGCACGGGTAGCATCTAATTCCTCAGTGTATAGGAATTATTCCACCTTATAATAGATATTAGGACGTGTGAATAACACTAATCTGTCCCATTTATGTATTATTTAATTAATTATCCTTAGTAAATGTTCCCAGTAATTCAATAATTATTTAAATAGACATTTCCATGGAAATCCTGATTTCAGGTGAGTTCTCATTATGTATTATATAACTGGAGTAAAGTCATGATATTAATTTTACTCCTTGTTTTCTAGTTCCAGTTGATTTACTAAGATAATTACTTAAAAATATAAGTCATGAGAATTCATGTAATATTTTTACATGATTAGTTTTCTTAGTATGTCACAATGATATTAATTTCTATGAATTCTCATAAAAGTATATTAAAGTATTTTAATATATTTTTAGAAGTTGTCATTGTCTTATTTTCGAAATTCTTGGTACTTTGAATTATATTTAATAAAAAATACTTTTAAGGGTTATTTAGGTATTTTTATATAATATTATGTATTTTTAGACTATCTACTATCCACAGGAACATTCATTACATATGTAGAATGTTCCCATGTGGGTTGTAGCATGTTTACGCGGTACCTAAGCCTCTCAGGCCGCCTATCACTCTGTCAACCCCTAGTCCCGCAGCTGCGTACTTGTCAGAGGCCCGGGGCTGCATACACAACCTTGACAGAGTGACAGGGCTGTATCTCATCCGGGCGCAGGTGTATTGGCTGCCGCGGCTGCGAGCGGGAATTGTGACAAAACACATTTACATCCATAACTCCTAAAATATACAAAACACCTTAATTCTGACTGATTTTTAGGTGTGAAACCTATATGTGACAATATGTGTGAAATATTTAATTGACCAAAAGCTCAATAGTGGAGCCATATTATTTTGATCTTTCTTTCCTTTGTTATTTTAAAATATAAGGAGTTGGATTTCAAGGGTGGGGTCAGTGAGTGACCCTACCTAATTCTGGGTCAAGAATCCATTTCTGTAATAATATTTATGGTTTTCCTACTACTTCTTAGGTTAATTATATAATTATTATTTTTATGTTATTTTTGTTACTTTTGCAGCTTGCTTTGCAATAGTAGCAAGCTGACAATTTTAGCCTTCTTTCCAAAGATTTCATTGATTTGAATATAGAAAGGAAAAATTGATTCCAACTCATTGTTGATTTTCAGACGCACTCAAATTTACATTTCTTTATTTGAATTTCTTTATTTTACCATTTCTTGTATTTCTTTTCCTTATTTTCCTTCTTCAAAATTGTCAATTCTCAAATCTTATTTTTAATATGTTTGGTTTTATTGGTCCTCTCCGCGCGCGCAACTTATCACACATTTTAATCAATCACAGATGAAGACACTCCAAACTCAGCCTTGCAGCCTCCAACACCATCCTCCTCAAGAGAAAGGTCAATACCTCAGTGTCACACTCAATCAACAAATCTGTCTCAACAACTTCATCCAATAAACCACTGAGACTGTCTCAATAACCACTGTTGTATCAGCAAGACCTGCAGCCAGTTCTATCTGGGTAAGAACACCAACTGAAAACTCATCAATCAGTACACAAACTTACCTCTCTCTTCCAGCTCCCTCAAGGCGCTGCTATTTGTTAAATCACTCAAGACTGGTTCTGCAACACTCAATCTGGATTCTCCCTTCCAAGTCTCATTCTCCTAGTATTACTGTTTTAGACTCATTGGCCTCAGCCAACCTTTCCTCTGATGGTCACCTTCTTTGCCTCATTTGTTATTTCATGTTCTTTTGTTCTGTTGCACTCTTTCTCATTTTTAACCTTACATTAAATACAGCTTGGTCTAGGTTACCAACTCACCAATTCAAATTGATCAAACATCAAGTTGATTCCCTTGGCTTTATCAATGATTCTTGAATTTCTCCCCCATCTTTTTTGATGAAAGATCCAGCCTAAATGATGTTTCATTCTTGAGTTCATTGGCCATCAGGAGATAAACATCAACCTTGGAGGATGTAGGTTGGCCAACTCATGTTTAATGGTTGGATCCAAAGAAAGCATCCTAGTTGAAGGGAATTTTCAGCCAGTTTATCAGGATTATGTGTAAGCTCTCTTGAGCTTACTTGAGCCTTTGAAAGCCAAAGGTAATTAATTTTTTGTTTTAGAGTTCTTGGGAAAATTTTATTTTGTTTTATTTGAATTTTTTGTATACTTACTAAATAATAAATATTGCTAAATAAATATTAAATCATTGATAATAATTAATAAATAATAAGTAATAAGTAATGAATAATGAATAAGAAATAACAAATAAGAGATGAGAAACAAGAAATAATAAATAATAAATAAGAAATAGGAAATAAGAAATAGGAAATAAGAAATAAGAAATAAAAAATAAAAAATAAAAAATAAAAAATAAAAAATAAAAAATAAAAAATAAAAAATAAAAAATAAAAAATAAAAAATAAAAAATAAAAAATAAAAAATAAAAAATAAAAAATAAAAAATAAAAAATAAAAAATAAAAAATAAAAAATAAAAAATAAAAAATAAAAAATAAAAAATAAAAAATAAAAAATAAAAAATGAGAAATAAGACATAATACATAAGAAATAAGAAATAAGAAATAAGGAATCAGGAATAAGGAATAAGGAATAAGGAATAATAAATAATAAATAATAAATAAGGAATAATAAGTAATAAATAATAAATAACAAATAATAAATTATAAATAATAAATGATAAATGATAAATGATAAATGATAAATGATAAATAATAAATAATAAATGATAAATAATAAATAATAAATAATAAATAATAAATAATAAATAATAAATAATAAATAATAAATAATGAATAATGAATAATAAATAATAAGTAATAAATAATAAATAATAAATAATAAATAATAAATAATAAATAATAAATAATAAATAAAATAAATAATAAATAATAAATAATAAATAATAAATAATAAATAATAAATAATAAATAATAAATAATAAATAATAAATAATAAATAATGAATAATAAATAATGAATAATAAATAATAAATAATAAATAATAAATAATAAATAATAAATAATAAATAATAAATAATAAATAATAAATAATAAATAATAAATAATAAATAATAAATAATAAATAATAAATAATAAATAATAAATAATAAATAATAAATAATAAATAATAAATAATAAATAATAAATAATAAATAATAAATAATAAATAATAAATAATAAATAATAAATAATAAATAATAAATAATAAATAATAAATAATAAATAATAAATAATAAATAATAAATAATAAATAATAAATAATAAATAATAAATAATAAATAATAAATAATAAATAATAAATAATAAATAATAAATAATAAATAATAAATAATAAATAATAAATAATAAATAATAAATAATAAATAATAAATAATAAATAATAAATAATAAATAATAAATAATAAATAATAAATAATAAATAATAAATAATAAATAATAAATAATAAATAATAAATAATAAATAATAAATAATGAATAATAAATAATAAATAATGAATAATGAATAATAAATAATAAATAATAAATAATAAATAATAAATAATAAATAATAAATAATAAATAATAAATAATAAATAATAAATAATAAATAATAAATAATAAATAATAAATAATAAATAATAAATAATAAATAATAAATAATAAATAATAAATAATAAATAATAAATAATAAATAATAAATAATAAATAATAAATAATAAATAATAAATAATAAATAATAAATAATAAATAATAAATAATAAATAATAAATAATAAATAATAAATAATAAATAATAAATAATAAATAATAAATAATAAATAATAAATAATAAATAATAAATAATAAATAATAAATAATAAATAATAAATAATAAATAATAAATAATAAATAATAAATAATAAATAATAAATAATAAATAATAATTAATAAATAATAAATAATAAATAACAGATAATAAAATTTTCCACGCCCCCAAACCTGGAATTTACGCAGTTTTGACAATTCCACAACGTCCCCAACATCCCTGATACACGTGGTAAACCCGGAAAAAATGTGTTTTTTGGGTGTTTTCAAAAAAATCCCCGGGGAGAGATGGGCATCTCAAAACCTTGTCAAATATTTTTGACAAATTTTGGTCAATCTTAAGGCCTTCAAAATTGCCCTCAAAAAACTGAAAAAAAAGCTCCACATCTGAAATATTTTCACATTTTTATTATTTTTTCCTTGATTATTTTGCAAAATCTGAAGAGAAAAAAAATTTCCAAATATGCCAGGCCATTCAATCATAATTTTTTCAGATCTTTAGAACCTCATTTTCCCACAAGAGAATTGGATTTACTTACAATATAAGACATTATTTTCAATTTTTTCTTTTGTTATTTTTCCATGAGATTTTCCCAATTTTCAATTTGCAGTCTTTCAGTGGAAATTGAAAAGGGCCCACAAAAATCATTTTGGGATTTTTCTGTAGCTTATTTTCTCCCACATAATTCATAATTTAAAACAAAAAAGTGGTGTTTTTGCTCTGGATCAATGAGTAAAAAAAATATTAAAAATTAAGAAAAAAAACAAACAAATAATTCAATCAAGATCCATTTTCAACAATTTATTATCTTTATTACCAGGAAAAAAAATCTTCAAACCAAGAGGTATTATGAATCAAACCTTCCCATTTAGGTTATTCCTTGCTAGCAAAAGCCTTCTAAAGGGAATATAATTGGTGAGGTGGCCAAAGTTCAGAATTATAGTGGAAATAATCTATGTGCTGAAAATCTTCCAGAATGATTAAACATACAGGAGATGTTTGAGAAATGGCAGTTGGAGGGGAATGGAGGGGCAAATGAGTTGATTGCATCAACTTCGATATATTACCACTGGCCTTTTTTATTTATCTGCCATCAGGAATCCATTACAAGTGAAGTTCATCCAATAACCTTGAGGGGAAGGTCCAGAAGTGTGGTTGAGATTTTTTCTTTCTTTGTCACAATGTTCATCCCAGACTTAATCCATAAAGTTTTCATCTTTGAAGAGAGGGTTTGATTCCATTTACTTGATCATTTCCTGACGTATTGAAATCAAATCTTCAGATTCACTGCACAAATTCACTGCTACTAATCTGAAACCAAAGTTCCCATCTGTAGCCTCAGTTTGTCTATAAAAAGAATCGAAAAAGTATCAGAAATGGCTTCAAAACACACCCCAAAACAGACAATTCCCATTATTGTTTAAGATGCATTGATTATTCTTAGATAAATAATTGTTCCTGAAAATCCCTGAATAATCTTTCCTGGCTCTTCTTAATGCCCACTAAAAGACTGCAAGCTCAAAATTTGTCAAATTCCATGGAGAAATAAGGAAAAAATAGGAAATAATGGCATATTTTTTATGTAAATCCCATTTTCTGGTGGTAAAATGAAGTAATAAAATCCTGTGAAAATTATAATTGAATGTTCTGGAATATTTGAAAACATTTTGTTGCTTCAGATTTTCGAAAATTCTCAAGAAAAAAAAATTAAAAATTTGAAAAGATTGGAGACATGAAGCTTTTCTTTTTCTGATTTTTTGAGGGCAATTTTGAAGGCCTTAAACATGGCCAAAACTCATTAAAATTATTTTATAGGGGTTTGAGATTCCTTTCTATCCCCTGTAATTTTATTTTTTTGAAAACCCCCCAAAAACCACATTGTTTTGAGGTTTACTGTGTGTATTGGGGACGTTGGGGGGTGTTGTGGCAACTTCAAAACTGCAATAATTCCAGGTTTGGGGGCGTGGAAAATTCAATGACCTAAAAAAGAAATAAAAAATAATAAAAATAGGGTCTTCAATTTTCCACACCCCCAAAACTGGGTTTCACATGGTTTTGATGTTGCCACAACATCCCCCAAAGTCCCCAATACAAGGGGCAATTCTGGAATTCACACAGTTTTCTCGGTGGTTGAAAAATAAATACCAGGGGCTAGACAGAAATCTAAAACCACTGTAAATAATTATGAGAATTTTTAGCCATTTTAAAGGCCTTCAAAATTGCACTCAAAAAATTGAAAAAAAAATCTCAAATTTTTTCACATTTTTAATATTTTTTTCTTAATTATTTTGGAGCGTCTGAAGAGGCGGAAAGTTTTCAAATATTCCAGGCCATTCAATTAAAATTCTTTCAGAATTTTAGTACCTCATGTTCTTGCCAGAAAATGGGATTCACATAAAAGATAAGAAATTCTTTTCATTTTTTCACCCCTATTTTTCCATGATATTTTCCAAATTTTGAGCTGATAGTCTTTTAGTGGGCATTGAAAAGGGCCCAAAAAAATTATTTGCGGATTTTTTGTAGCTTATCTTTTCCGAAAAAAACAATAATTAAAAACACAAAAGTGTTTTTTTTTTGCTCTAAATCAATGATTCAATACTCAATAGCATAAATAATTATTAAAAATTGAGAAAAAAAGAAACAAATAATTCAATCAAGATCAATTTGTACTACTTTATTTCTTTGATTTTTAGGCTTTTCAGGAGGAAAAGTAATCTGCAAACCAAGTTCCAAGTTGCTATGATTCAAATCTTCCCATTTTTGTGATTCCTTGCTAGCAAAAGGCTTCCAAAGGGGATCTAATTGAGGAGCTGGCCACAATCCAGAATTATGGTGGAAAGAAACTATGTGCTGAAAATTTTCCAAACTAATCAAACATAATGGAGATGTTTGAAAATTGGAATTTGGAGGGTAATTGAGGGGAAAATAAGTTGATTGCATCAACTTAGATAAAATCACCACTGGCCTTTTTTATTTATCTTCCAGCAGGAAGCCATGAAAAGGGACTTTTATCCAGTAACTTTGAGGGGTAGGTCCAGAAGTGTGTTTGAGATGTTTTCTTGCTTTGTAAAAATTTTCATTGCAGACTCCATACATGAAGTTTTCATCCTGAAAGGGACAGTTTGATTCCATTTTTAGGTAACTAAATGATCTTGAAAATCCCTAAATAAATTTTATGGGCCCTTTTCAACGCCCACTATGAGACCGCAAGCTCAAAATTTGGAAACTCCCATGGAAAAATAGGGGGGAAAATTGAAAGAAATGTCTTACTGTTTATGTGAATCCCATTTTCTGGCAATAAAATGAAGTAAAAAAATTCTTAAAGGATTATAATTTAATTGCCTGGCATATTTGAAAACTATATTTCTCTACAGATCTTCCAAAAGAATAAAGAAAAAAATCAAAAACGTTAAAGGATTTCAGACTTTTTTTTCAATTTTTTGGGTGCAATTTTGAAGCCCTTTAAAAGGGGCCCAAAATTCTTGTCATTGTTTTACAGGGGTTTGAGATTCCTGTCTATTGCCTGTGATTTTTTTTTGTTACTACCCTGGAAAGCCTTGTGAGTTCCAGGATTACGGCTTGTATCAAGGACATGGGGGGACATTGCAGCAACATCAAAACTGCATCAAACCCAGTTTTGGGTTCATGAAACATTTGATTTCCCAGAAGCAAAAAAACTACAAAAGTAAAGAGAAAAATAAATAAGAAAATTTGAGATAAGGACAAAGACAAAGAAGAAGAGGAGGAAAATAAGAAAGATAATGAAAAAGAAGAAAATGAGAAAATGAGAAAATGAGAAAAAATGAAAAAATTAAAAAATTAAAAAATTAAAAAATGAAAGAAAGAAAGAAAGAAAAAAGGAAAAAAGAAAAAAAGAAAAAAAGAAAAAAAGAAAAAAAGAAAAAAAGAAAAAAAGAAAAAAAGAAAAAAAGAAAAAAAGAAAAAAAGAAAAAAAGAAAAAAAGAAAAAAAGAAAACAAGAAAAAAAGAAAAAAAGAAAAAAAGAAAAAAAGAAAAAAGGAAAAAAGAAAAAAAGAAAAAAAGAAAAAAAGAAAAAAAGAAAAAAAGAAAAAAAGAAAAAAAGAAAAAAAGAAAAAAAGAAAAAAAGAAAAAAAGAAAAAAAGAAAAAAAGAAAAAAAGAAAAAAAGAAAAAAAGAAAAAAAGAAAAAAAGAAAAAAAGAAAAAAAGAAAAAAAGAAAAAAAGAAAAAAAGAAAAAAAGATAAAAAGATAAAAAGATAAAAGATAAAAAGATGAAAATATAAAAAGATAAAAAGATAAAAAGATAAAAAGAAAAAAAGGAAAAAAGGAAAAAAGATAAAAAGATAAAAAGAAAAAAAGAAAAAAAGAAAAAAAGAAAAAAAGAAAAAAAGAATAAAAGAAAAAAAGAAAAAAAGAAAAAAAGAAAAAAAGGAAAAAAGGAAAAAAAGAAAAAAAGAAAAAAAGAAAAAAAGAAAAAAAGAAAAAAAGAAAAAAAGAAAAAAAGAAAAAAAGAAAAAAAGAAAAAAAGAAAAAAAGAAAAAAAGAAAAAAAGAAAAAAAGAAAAAAAGAAAAAAAGAAAAAAAGAAAAAAAGAAAAAAAGAAAAAAAGAAAAAAAGAAAAAAAGAAAAAAAGAAAAAAAGAAAAAAAGAAAAAAAGAAAAAAAGAAAAAAAGAAAAAAAGAAAAAAAGAAAAAAAGAAAAAAAGAAAAAAAGAAAAAAAGAAAAAAAGAAAAAAAGAAAAAAAGAAAAAAAGAAAAAAAGAAAAAAAGAAAAAAAGAAAAAAAGAAAAAAAGAAAAAAAGAAAAAAAGAAAAAAAGAAAAAAAGAAAAAAAGAAAAAAAGAAAAAAAGAAAAAAAGAAAAAAAGAGAAAAAGAAAAAAAGAAAAAAAGAAAAAGAAAAAAGAGAAAAAGAGAGAAAAAGAGAAAAAGAGAAAAAGAGAAAAAGAGAAAAAGAGAAAAAGAGAAAAAGAGAAAAAGAGAGAAAAAGAGAAAAAGAGAGAAAGAGAGAAAAAGAGAAAAAAAAACAAAAACAAAAAAACAAAAAAACAAAAAGAAAGAAATAAAAGAAAAAAAGAAAAAAAGAAAAAAAAGAAAAAAAAAAGAAAAAGAAAAAAAGAAAAAAAGAAAAAAAGAAAAAAAGAAAAAAAGAAAAAAAGAAAAAAAGAAAAAAAGAAAAAAAGAAAAAAAGAAAAAAAGAAAAAAAGAAAAAAAGAAAAAAAGAAAAAAAAGAGGAAAGAAGAAAGAAAAAAAGAAAAAAAGAAAAAAAGAGAAAAAGAGAAAAAGAAAAAGAGAAAAAGATAAAAAGAGGAAAAGAGGAAAAAGAAAAAGAGAGAAAAAGAGAAGAAGAGAAAAAAAACAAAAACAAAAAAAAACAAAAAGAAAGAAATAAAAGAAAAAAGAGAGATGCTAAAATCACACCTTTCTTCAAAGAAGGGTGTATATTTTTGTAATTTTGAAGGCAATAATTTATCCTAGGCCCTACAAAGATAGATTTTCAATTCCCTAATGAACCTCATATGAAGTTAGATTACTTTGACTCAATGGCAAAACTCTGTTCTTTCTGTGAACTTTTGGAATTATAAGGCCTACAAGTTGAGTGTACTGTAAAAGACCTCTCTTCAACTGTTACAACCAAAAATTAAAATATCATTATAGGTATCTGTATGATCCCAATACAAAAAAATCCTTAAATCAACAACATTATGGGCTGCTTCAGTGGGGACTTCAAGCACCACCTATCCCCTGGCATTCACTATGTATAAGATTCTTTTCTTGATTACTAACTCTTCTTTATTGTCATGATGCTATCCTAGTAATAGTGTAATTTTTTTTATCTACTCTATTTATGCCAACACTTGGAAGATAACTCAAAGTTTTTTTTTTACAGACCATCACCTTGAAACAGATTTGAAAATCTGATGCCTCAAAATATAGAATATTGTTGAATGAAAAACATATCTTCATCCTCCTGAATTCAATCTACAAAGACTTTGAATGAAATGTTTCACTCAATTCATGATCTCTTGAATTTCTAATCAACTCTCAAGATTGAATTTCTTTGGTTTTCCCCTGGCTTCATTTCATAATTCCATCCAATTCTGATAACCATTCAGAAAGGGAAAAAAATGAAACTTGTATTTTCAAATGTATGTATCATATCTTGATGATCTAACTTAATCAAGCAACCCATTCCCAGGAGTAGAAATCACTAAATATTTATCTCATGAATCAATCTCCCAATCATTATTACATCCTTTGAATTATCTTTACCCATTAAATTAAATACCCCACGTTTAAATTCTCTATCACAGTGCCTATTCTTGCATTTCTGAATTTAAATAGATGATCTCATTCAATTTCCATGCTTGGTTTTTCCTGTAGTTGAATGATATACTGTTCTTACTTGGAAATTTCATTCCTCAATTTTTAGCTCTACATTTCACTAAGATCTAGATTCTTCCCATCAATCAGTAAGAATCAATCTCCCAGTTCAATTTTTCCATAATTTACCAAAAATAAATTCACACAAATACTCATAAAATTAAATCCATGGAATCTTTTTCTGTGGGGCCCTGGTAAGTCAACCAGAGTTACAGGTAGGGGGCCTCAAGTTTTCCAAACCCACCCTTAGAGTAGATGAATTAACTCAAAAAAATGACTCCTTGAATTCCTGTATGATCCGTGTTCCTTATGGATGTGATGATGTGCTCTCTTGAACTCAAATGTGTTCTCTCTTGAACTTAAATTCTTCCCAGTACCCCTTTCCCTCACCACAAAAATAAGATTTATTGGGTTGGAAGATATTATTGGAGATTGGCAATATAGTTGGTAGGTAACTATAATAATACCTGAATTGATTTGATGGATTCAATAAAATAAATTTTAATGAATGATTGAATTGATAAACTAAATGAGTCCATGGAGAACAACTTGGATGGCTGGGGACTGGGTGCTTTTAATATTGATGAGGATCCAGTTCCAAATACATGACAAAAGCTATTCACAAGTCATGATAAAAGCAAATAAAGTTCAATTCTTTTGTTCTTTTCACAAGAAAGCAAAAGGTATTTATGAAATGCCATCTAGTACTTTTTCTATTTTAATTTCAATGTAATTAATACAAATAGTGGTATTGAGAGGTAATAGACAAAAATATAATGTTTTAATGTAACAATAATTTTTACTCATGTAACAGTCCTATAATAATTAATACCATATACTTCATGAATTTAGACATAAATTCAATGTTTAAGAACTTCTTTATTATTCACCATTTTTTTATGATTCTTTTTTCTATAATGATCAGAATCATTTTCTCTTTCATTTGTTTATAAAATAAATATATTCTAATAAATATTTCAATATGTATTTCCCCTAACAGAGATTGCATTCTCAACAGTTCTAGCCCACCTCTTAGGCAAGCAAAAACCTCATTTCCATCCCATCTTACCTTCAAACTTTAGCTTCTAAGGGACCCCTTTATGGTCAGATTGACTCACTGGCTTTTTTCCAACCATTGAATTCTACATTGAGCCTCTTGAAAAAGTTCAAAAATTCATCAGACTTCAAGGTTCCTCAAGCCAAGCTTGATCTAAGGCTTGTGAACCATGTAGGTTTGAAGCCTATCAAATCAAATCCAATATCATTCTTTTAACCAGATTTGTATGCAAGCTTTCAACCAAGCTGATCCTTTGAGGAACCATCATGTTCCTTTTGATTCTTTAACCTCCCAGGATGAACCAGTCAGATCAATTTTCAGGAGAGGATCCCAATCAAAACTTTCTAATTTTTGTTTCTCTCTCTTTTTACTCCAAATCCTATCAATTTATTTTTTCAATACACCCAAATTTATTCAGATCCAACCAGAATGATATGATTTATGGATCTATCAATTTTTTCTCTTGGTAGTTTTCTAGCCCCCTTGGAGTGGTTTGGTGCACACAACCACCCCTTTTACTATACAGAAATCTTAGATGGTGGTGGGCGCAAAGGGAGAGACTGAGTTCAAGGTCAGTGCAAGATAGCAAGGCTGAATGTGAGTTGCAAGCTTGGGATTGGTTGACTCAACAAACAGGAAGAGGGGAGAAGTTTTCTGATGGAAGGGAACTAAAGGCAAGCCTGATGTGATGACTGGATTTAGCAAGATGCAAGAATGTATTAAATTAACTAACTGAGGAGAAATTATTCTGGCAGACAACACAGTCTCTATAAGGTAGCTCAAAGGTAACTAGATACAACCCAATGGATGGTCATCTACAGCTAGAGAGCGGTGAGGAAATTAATGAAAGGAATGGAATGGGGAATTTGATAACAGTACAGTGGTTTCCAAGGTTGTAGCATAGGTGCAATAAAATAGAAAATGAGCGTAAAAAGGCATAACCAATGAGACAGGAATTTATGAAATGTGAAACAATGCAAATGTAAAGATAAAGCTTATGCAGGGTAAGGGACTAGGCCATTTTCAAACTATACAGTTGATGTGGCTATCTAGACATGGGTGCATGCTAGTGTGAGTGCGTGACCAAGAATGGAAGTCTGAAAGTTGATGATACCCAGGGTAGAAGAGCAAATCTCAAATGGAATTTCAATAGTTTTAGAGTTAACTGCCCAATTTTCAAGTATATACTGGTTCAGTAACCAAGATTGGAAGGTTGTTACACAAGCCAAAGGCGGTAAGCGGAGGGCACTATTGATGTTGTGCTTTTTTCATACTTATGGACTGAGGTAGATGGTATTGAGGAAGAGGATATATAAAAGTGGAGAAGACAATAACCCTTAAGCTTGAAGCATGAAAGTTTCCCAGGTATAAAGATGCAAGCTTCTGCAAGGGTTCAGATCATTTTCCCATTGATTCCAACAGTTGTTTCAACTAATGTACACCCTTCAGATATTTACTATAATTCTCTGCTTTAAATAAAATCTGTAATTTAACTATATTGTCATCATTGTCTTTTTTTTTGAAAAAACTGAATTTTTCAAAATGAATGATGCATCCCTAGTACTTTTGCACGGGGTCTCCAAGACAAATGAAAACCATTCCGTCTAAAAAAGGTTGCTTGTACATTCCCTTGAAATGACAAGCTGGTGGTTGATACCCCAGTAGCATCCACAAGTAAAATACAAAGTCAAAGGTCTGCTCCTCAAGTGAACTATCATATACCACCAGTGCTGGAGATTGAGTTTTTGGGAATCCAGAACACAGCTGAGTAAGGCTAGAGACTGACTATAATGGGAAAAAATGAAACTAATATAATGTAAATTTTGTTCTTTATATTATTTCAAAGATTTAGGAGATACACAACTAACACGCTGTAAGACTCCAAACGGTGCTAGGATGTGGCAGTTCTGCAGAGGGGAAAGTTTCTTTTTAGGCTGCCCTCCTGAGTGTTACAAAAATATTTAAATTTAACCAAGATCAAAGTCCAGAACCTGGTAAACGGGGGACCAAATCTAAGAGTATAAAGACTATAGTGGTTGGTAGCTGGGAAACAATGCTATCTGAGGCAATATGGTTCCGGGGAAAACTTGAATAGGAGAAGTCAAGGTTTGTTCAGAGTTCAACAAGACAAGGAAATTGTAAGTAACAATGCCCACAAGCTAATAGCTCTGGTTGTCAGAAGAAGCTTAGGAAAGATCAACTCAATCCCAAACAACCTCCAGGTTCTCAATGAACCTGCCCAACTCTCCGCAATCAAGCGCTTGAAGGGTACCAGATAACTGTGGGTAGCTGCAAAAGACAAACCTAATTGTTTGAAGGAGCTCTAGAAGCAAAACAATAACTGATTCAAACAAGAATAACCCAACACTTCTCAAGGGACTCAAGAGTAGGGTGGCGGAATTCAACTTCAAAAGAGATGAAGGGAGGTTTAAAACTCCAGGTTTTTAGCTTAATAAAACCTCTTCAGTAAAATGTGACTGGTTCCAGAAAGATAATCAAATAATGATCAGGACCAGTATGGTTGGATAAAGGGATAAGGAGTGGTGTAACACACTCAAGAATTCAATTAGTTGAATTCTTCTTCAACCAGCAAAGCTATTGGTTGGTGATAAGGATCAAGGATCAAGGGTTTGAGTATGGAGGCTCAAGGATCAAGGGGCAATCATAGATATACCCAAATTTTTGTCTCTGATAAAGGGGAATGAAGACCCCACAGATGATGTATTGCAAGGTGAAAATGATGATGATACCCTGTGCTGATGTGATGTGGGGATAGGATGTGCTGATGATGCTCATCCGTTCTAGGATGATCTGGTGCTCCTCTATGGTGGGGTGTTTCCAGAAGTCATGGGAGAGCCCTTCCTTATATGGGCAGGAGGCCCTGTTAGACTATGTACAAGAGATACTACAAATGGAGCGGAAAAGAGAGAAAAACAAATTTTTTTTTTTATGATTTTCAGAATTTTTAGGTGATCAGAAAAAATTTGATCATGCAGGCCGGTGGAAGTCCAGCTCACCTGACCAGGGTGGGATCCTTTCATCCCTTCACCTATCCTCCGTCCTTCCATGGATGGACGCGTGTGACAATACCAGAATCACACGCACCCCTCGCCCAAAGGCAAAAAGGGGTGGGAAAGGGGATACGGATCAGGCCGCCTGCCGGTGTCAGCGGGCGGTAGACAACATTTTCCCACCCTCACCAAAAGATGGAGGGGGGGGTGGGAATTATTGATGGTTTGGTGGCTGAGCAATTGGGGTCACTTGGAGTGGTTGGAGGAGGAGTAGGAGGAGGAGGGAGTGAGAGGGAGGATTGACAAGCTGGGCTTGGGATGAAAGCTATAGATTGTATTGATGCCCTTGGGGATGACAATCAAGAGGGCGGCGCCAATGAGTAGACCAATGGCAAAGATTGATAGAAGTGTTTGAGGTCAATCAAATGGAGATCAAAGTGATGACAAGTGGGTGAGTTGGGGAACTAGAGGAGATGAGTTGATGGGATCAATGAGTGGGAGCAGTAGCAGTCCTCAGTGCTTCTCGCTTGTTGGCATTGTGGTTGGGATGATGATGAAAGCTGAAGGTTGTGAAGGAGAATGAGGGTACTTGACGGTGGAACTTCATGATGATGATTATGATGATGATGGTGGTGGTAAGAAGGATTCAATGACAATTGACAGGCTGGGAAGAAGATTGGACTCGATGAGGGAGGTTTGCTGAAGAGGTTTGGAGATGAGATCTTGGGCCAAGCGGGTCTTGGCCCGCGCGTTTGGCCAAAAGGAAAGGGGGGAACAAAGAGAGAGGGGATTGAACATGCTACCTAGATGGTCAGGTTAAGAGAGGCCTTTCCTAGAAAAATGGGACAAAGGGATGTTTTCCAGGATGAGGAAATTGGAGAAGTGATACTGAAAAAGAAATTCCGATTTTTTTTTTCTGAATAAACCTAAATAAAAGAACTGTAAAAATTTTTTTTTGAAATCTTCTGCATCTGGTCCAGGGTTTCCAGATTTGGTCACCACAACGCCACCACCAGCACCACCCTATTTTTGGCTGTTGAAAAAGTTTCAGGTAAATCAGATTGATTCCAAGGCGTGGAGCAAGGAGAGAGTTGTAGCAATAACAGAGGAGGAAAGGGAAGAATGTGTGGAAGTGAAAGGAGGAACTGGAATGGAATTGCAGGAAAGAAATGAAGGAAATTCAGGAAACAGAATGAAGGAAGGGAATGGAACAAGAAAGGAGGAAAGAGTTGGAACGGAAGGAGATGGGGCTGAAGAAGATGGAACGGAAAGGAATGGGAAGTAAGACCAAGGCAAGGAAAACAAGGTGCAAGTCATGGTTCCAATAAAAATTGATGCAAGGCGGTTGACTGAAAATTTCAGGGAAGGTTTGTTGCAAAGCAAAAGGAAGAGGGCCTATGAGGAGCTCTTTGAGGAAGGTGGATGGAATTCCCATCCAAAGATGGCTTTAACTGTAAAGTGCAAATAAATCTTCAAAAGAAATTTGGTCACACAAGTTCTGGTGTTGCGGAAAATATTCAGATTAATAAATAATGAAGACTTTGGAGAATTTAGGTAAATGGTAGTGGAGTTGACCAAAAATTGAGAGGAAAAAGAAAAGGAAACAAAGGAAACTTTGTAATTTTTTATTTAATTTTTATTTCATTTATTATTATTATGATTTTTTTTGCTTTAAAAGATAGAATTTTACTTGAAATAAACATAGAAAATCAAATTTTTCAAAAGAAAAACATTTTAAGAAACTGAAAAGAATAAGATGGAATGGGAAATTTGATGGAATTGATGAGATGGAATGGAAATGCAGAATGGGATTAGAAGGGATGGAATCAAGATTGGAAAGGATTTCAAGCGTAGTTTGCATGGAAGTCTTGTGCCAAATCAGGAGAGTTGCAAAGGTGATGGGCTGGTTCCCACAAGGTGCAATCTTTTTTGGACTGGAAGCCAGTCCATTTGACAGGGCATTGAAGTTCTCCTTTTTGTAACCTGGAATCCAGAAGACAACGTACTTGCCACTCTAACTGATCTTGGACTTTAAACGGTTCTCGAGGGGTATGAGTCTTGCCCGGGTATAGCTCTTGAGCTGGCTCTTGGAGAGAAACATAAAATAACAGGTGGATAACTTTCTGTTTTGCAGGTAAGATAAGTTTAAAAGTTTTGGGAGACATGACTGATTTGAATTTGAAGGGGCCAAGTCTCATTTCAGAGAGTTTTTGGGTTGGGCAAGCACTTCAAATGTTGCAAGCATCAAGCAATACCTGATCCCCTAATGCAAAGGTTCGATCCATGGTGCAAACTTGGTCTGCTTGCTTTTTTTAGAACTGGTTTGCTGCTTCAAGGTTGGTTCAAATTTGCAATTGAAGGGATTTAATGTGATTGAGATAATTGGCAGCAGGTTGAGAAGGTGCTACATGAATGGATGCAAAATTTGGGTTTATACCATAAAGATTCTGGAAGGGCAGCTGTTTGGTGGAGGAATGAGTGGAGTTGTTTCAGGAAAACTTGGCTAGTGGAAGCCATTGCAACCAGTTGTCCTGTTGATAGGCAACATACATTTGAAGATACTGTTTGCAGATCTGATTAAATTGCTTTGTTTGCCCATCCATTTCCAGCTGGTAAGCTGTTGATAAGTTGAAAGTGGTCTTCAAATATTGGAATACCAATTTCTAGAAGCTAGAGATGAAAAAAGAGCCCCAATCACTAACTATATTATCAGGGAGACAATTTTTCAAAAATATATATTCTATGAATAAATTAGCTAAGTCTTCTGAAGAGGTGGTCACATTACTGAAAATAAATAAAGCCATCTTTTAAAAGCAATCTACTACTACTAAAATAGCATCATAACCACTAGAAATTGGTAATTTCAAAATGAAATCCATAGACAGCAAGTGACAAGGAATAGGCAGAATTGGAAGTGGCTGGAGCAGCCCAAACTTGCAGTTCTTTGAGGACTTCTAACAGTTGCAATCATAGAATGTGCTAACATAGTCTTTTACTTCCTTGGTCATACCAGGCCATTGAAGTCTTGTGCAATCAGTTGGTAGGTTTTATCCTGCCCATGATGACAAGCAAGCAGAGAATAATGCTGAGACTCAAAGATATCTAAATTAATGCAAGGATTATCAGGTAATACTAGATGGTCTTTATAAACTAAGTAATCATTTTCATCAATACTATATGCACTATCTAATAATTTTTCACTCTTGCAAAGTTTTTTAAACTTGGGATTGTTGATTTGATCTTGTCAAATTTTGGAATCTGTGTCTCAAAGGTGTTTAATTATCAAACTGATTTTGGCAGATTGGTGAGAGAAGAGTGTCCTAATGTTTTCAGGGTTGTTATTGGCAAAGGTTCTCCCCCCCCCCCTAGGTAAATGTGGTCCCAACATGATAAAGCATCAGGGAAAAATGCTAGTTTCCTGGGGAGGTACCTGATTGTAAATTTTAAATTGGAGAGGTATTTGGCCCATTGTGCCTGTCTGTGTGTAAGGACTTTTGAGCTCATGAAATATTTAAGAGAATTGTGATCAGTTAAAACCTCAGAGGGTTCCAAAAGGCTCAAAATTTATGAACATCATTTCTTCAAGAAGTAAAAAATTTCAAGACGTTCCTTGTCATAAATCTTGTTATTAATCTCTTCAGTGAGCAATTTTCAAGACTCAAAGCTATGGGGTGAAAAAGAGAAGAAGAGGAAGAAAACTGTGATATTATTCCTGAAATTGCATAGTTTCCTGCGTCTTTTTCCACAATAGTGCAAGCTAGATCTTTGAAGTGATCAAGTATAAGAGAAGTGGTGAAGGCTTTCTTCAGAGATTTGAACTCCAAAGCATCTTGTTCTGTAAAACAAAATGAGTTTATTTTTGGAGATGGTTAGTAAGGTTCACAGTTTCCTTGGCCTAATGATCAATAAAACTTCTGTAAAAATTACTGAAACTGAGGAAAACTTGAAGGGATTGGACTGAAGAAGGTGCAGGCCACTTCAATATGCACTGAATCTTGGCTGGTCCATTGATAGTTGTTGCTGCAAGACTATGACACCTACAAAATGAAGAGAATGAGTATGAAACTTGCACTTAGAGGCTTTTGCAAACAATTTATTCTTTTTAATTTGCTGCAGCCCCTCTTTCTTGCACATGTGTGATGTGATCCTTAAGATTTTTCAAGTAGACAAGTATATCATCAAGACACACCACAAGGTATCTATCTACAAGGTCAGAAAAAATATCATTGACAAAATTTTGAAAAGTGGATGGAGCATTGCAGAGGCCAAAAGGCATGATGGTATAGTCATAACTGCTGAACTGTGTTCTCATTGAAGTGAAATAATCATGACCTTTTGCAATTCAAATTAGGTTGTAGGTTCCTTGATGGTCTAACTTTGAGAAATAAGCAGCTCCATGGAAGAGAGTGAGGAGGTACAATATAGGCGTTACTGGTTAGGCATTCTTCTGGATTGCCTGGTTCAGTTTCTTGTAGTTGATGCAAAGGCAAATTATGTTGCCTTTCTTTGGGATGAATAGGACAGGTAAGCTGTTATTTGAATTTCTTGGTCAAATAAATCCTTTTGATACAATTTATGCAATTTATTCTTGAAGCATAGTTGATTCTTGCTTCAAAATGAAGTAGACTGGTCTGGGTGCTGGAGGTGGGCCAGTAAGTTTGATCCTGTGATCATAAGAAAAGGAAAGAGGAATTTTATCTGCCTTCACAGCTGAAAAGATGTCAGAAAAGTCATGGTAAACCAAAGTTAAAGACTCTCAAATTATTTCTAAATCTTCAATCTTGTCATCTTTGAGTACTGGATTTGAAGTTCTTTCACAATGCAAGAGGATTAGGGAGCTCAAAATACACCGTTTGGTTGTTTCACGCTTCAAGCTTAAGGATTATTGTCTCCCTCACTTTGACATATCCTTTCCTCAGTACCATCTACCTCAGTCCATATGTGTGACACAAATAGAAGAAAAAAATCAATGGTTCCTTCCACTTATCAGCTCTAGCTTGCATAACCATATTCCATTCTTGGCAACTGAATCAGAACCTACTTGCAAAACCTTTCAATTAACTCTACTCCAGTTTACCATCCATTTGAGCTCCGCTCTTCCACCCTGGGTATCAATAGCCCTTGGTTTCCCATTCCCAGTCATGCACTCTTGCTTTCTTGCACCCATGCTAGTCAGCTACACCAACTGAATAGTTTTCAATTGGAATATTCCCTTACAATGCATAAATTACATCCTCATATTTGCATTGTCTCTCATGTCACTCCTTCCTATCTCATCTGTTACGCCCTTGTACACTCAGAATCTATTGCCTTGCATCTACGTTATGACCCTGGAAATGTCTATACTGTTATTTTATTTCCCAATCTAATCATGTCATTCATTGCCTCATTGCCTCTTAACTGTAGTTGGCCGTCCATCAGGTTGTATCTATTCACTTTGGATTACCTTATAAAGGCTATGATGCTTGCCAGAAGATTGTCTCCTCAGATAGTTATTTTCATACGTTCTTGCATTTTGCTAAATCCAGTCATCACATCAAGCTGGTTTTTATTTTCCTTTCCATCAGAAAAATTCATCCCTCTCACTGTGTGTCAAGTTACCCAACCATAAGTTTGCACTTTGGAGTTAGCTTTGCTACCTCACACTTGCCCTTGCACTCAGTATCTTCCTTTGTGTTCATGATCATCTAAGATTGCCTTATAGTACGTGGGGTGGTTGTATGACAGTATTGCTTATTTCTCAAAGTTAGACCTTCGAGTTGCCTATAACCTAGTTTGCATCGCAAGAGATCATGAATATCCGACCTCAATTAGAACATGGTTTGGCAGTTATGAGTATACCCTCATGCCTTTTGGCCTCTGAAATGCTCCTTCCACTTTTCGGCACTTTATCAACAACATTTTTTCTGACCTTGTAGAGAAATACCTCATGGTGTATCTTTAAAATATACTAGTCTACTCAAAAACTCTTGAGGATCACATTGCACATTTTCAAGAGGTGCTACAGCAAATTTGCAAGAATTACCTGTTTGCAAAAGCCTCTAAGTGAAAATTCCATACTCCTTCTCTTCAGTTTCTAGGTTTCATAGTCTTGCAGCAAGGACTATAAATGGATCCAGCCATGAGCCGGGGCATATTGGACTGGCACCCACCTTCTTTTGTCAAATCCCTTCAAGTTTTCCTTGGATTTGGTGATTTTTAAAGGAGGTTCATTGAGCATTATGCCAAGAAAACCCTAAACCTTACTAACCTTCTTCAAAAAGAAACTCCTTTTGTTCTTACAGAAAAAGCTGCTTTAGAGTTCAAAGACCTGTAGAAAGTGTTAAGAATGAAGTGAAATATCTCCTGTCACTCGGGTAGTCTCACTCCCCGCGTGCTCACCCAAAAGTTGCTCTCAGAGTCTTCTGGGTCATCCAGGGAAAAACCTTCTACCTCTTGGGATGGCTCCCACAACCGGTCTAATCTCTTCACCAACCATCATCTAATCAAGCCTTACTGTCTAGAAGCCCTTGCCTGTTAAGAACCTAGTCCTCAAGGACATACTACTGGGACAACTCTGACAATCTAGTAATCCTAATTGCAGTCATCAATCTCCATCTCCTTGCCTCTATCCACCCTGCGTCACCATATCCTTCTTCTCTCAGTCATATAAAGTTCAAGCTGTTGGTTTCTTTCTCTTTCTTCTATTCTCTCTGATTCTATTGTTGATTTCTCAATTCTCTAACCCTTGTCTGTAGTCTTCTGGTTTTCAGTTCCAAGAAATTTCATGAAAATCTTATCAAGGTTAAAAGCCAAAGGAAAACTCTACGCAATGGAAAATGAACAAACCAGCTGAAGCAAATGACTACTTCCACCATGTTGCTCTCAAGGCCTCTGTAGATGCTATTCTCCCTCTCAACAAAGATAACTATTCCATCTGGT
This sequence comes from Puccinia polysora, assembly GCA_025617555.3. NCBI lineage: Eukaryota > Fungi > Basidiomycota > Pucciniomycetes > Pucciniales > Pucciniaceae > Puccinia > Puccinia polysora. The sequence goes on from CM062628.1 coordinate 10,633,246, forward strand.
GAGACAAGATCATGATTTTCTTTGACCTGAAAGACATCAAGGACGCCATAACCAGGAACTCAGGCCAACTACCTATAAAACAGGAACAAGAAATTTGAGCAATCATCTTATCCAAACTCAACAGCACAATGCATGCCAATGTGGTCAACAGCTCCAACATAATGTCTTCCAAATTGCTCTGGGAAGAGACTACTCAAAGATTTGCCTCATCAGAAACCAATAATAGAGCTCGCTTCTTTAATAAATTTCTCCATGAGAAACAAATGGCTAAAAATAAATTTATTAGGGAGAAGAAAAATCACAGAAAACAAGACAGCAGTACAAGTGGAGATGAAAAATAAACTAAAAAGAACCAAAAGAGATGGCCAGCTAGACGTGAGGAGTTCACAGAAGCAAAAACAGAAATATTGGTCTTGAAGGACCCCAGAGACAATACGACAATAGGTGGAAGTGTCAAGTTGATGGAAAAGGTGGTCGCATGACATTGCAATGGCGCGTCTGGTTGATAAGCTGATACAGGATGGTTGGTTAGTGGTGAAGTAGGAGACACACGTAGAACAAATGAAAAGAAAGAAACCAGTTGATATAAGACTGTCTACTTACTTGAAGAGGAGGACCTGAGAGCCCTGAGGGCAAGCACATGACCTCTGTCAAGCGGTACAAGTAGGGACTCCAGTGTTCAAGTTTGGAGTATGTGCACTGGTGCGGGAAGCTGTAGCACCTTCACATCACAGAAACACAGAATAAAAGAGAACAAAAGAAAACAGAGGATGACAGAAGATGAAAGAAGATGACAGAAGATGAGATTAAAAGGCAAGAAACATTAGAATTCCAACAAAAAATTAGAATTCCAATAAAACATTAGAATTCCAACACTCCACGCTATATTCAACAAACATTCTGTGGAACAATTCATAACCAAAACTAAAAAAGCTCTCACTTGCATGGCCAATGTTGGGATAGAATTACCAAAGGACATATTGGCGTACCTAATACTTTTCAAGTTCCCTCCCATCTTAGAGAATCTGAAACAGAAAATTATGCACGTGGAGAAGCTAATAAAAGTGGAGGTAGTATTAAATCACTTAACCCAATATAACAATGAACGCAAGGCACAACTCAAAACAGGCAAATCCTTGTCAGATGTCTCATTAGTGACTACTAAGAGCAAGGCAGACAAGGACAACAAAAAGGTTTGGATTCAATGCAGGGAAGGCTTTCACAACCCAAATGTGCCGCATCCTGAATCTTCCTGCTTCCATCTACACCCCCAAGTTGCTCCAGGATGGTGGATAGAACAAAAGAATGAATGGAAGAATAGAACCAAGAAGACTCCTACAATTAAGTATCATGCTCTTCTTACCCTTTGGATCAATGCAAAAAACTCACCTAACCTTCTTTTGGACTCAGGTGCTACCATACATATATTCAACAACCTGAAATACTTCACTTCAATTGACCTGCAAGACAATCTGGAAGAAATTAAGACCGGCAAGTTAGAAGCTAATCTCCAGATCCAAGGAACAGGCACAGTTTGACTTGAATGGAAGGAATCTATCATAGCTCTTGAGGAATGCATGTATGTTCCAGACATTGTGGTCAATCTAATCAGTCCTGGACTCCTGGCAAAGAAGGGATGCAATCTCTCTCAAGAACAGGGTTGATTCTCTATTACCAGAGGTGTTGAGATGGTCCTGAAGGGTTTAATCCGAGACAATCTATTTGTGATAGAGAAGCCTCAAACTGCTGGAAACAATCTCTTGGTCAATCTCTCAAATCAATCTTCTATCTCTGCAATTACAGAAACTCAATCACTGACGGATCTCCATAGGATGTATGGACATGCCTCAATTTCTACCCTTAAAACTATTCTGAAGGATTGATTCTCTAAGGAAAAATTGAATAACTTTCAATTTGATGGATGCATTAAAAGCAAAATCACAAGAGTGCCCTTCTCAGCAACATCAGCGCCCTCATCTAATCCCATCAAAAGGATCCACCTTGACTTCATAGGACAAATCACTCCTCAATCAAAGGCCGGCCACTGCTACATTTTGACTCTTGTCAACAACTTTACGGGCTACTGTGCTTATTTCCCTCTGATGACCAAAGATGAAACTCCTGATATTATTATCAACATTCTTGAAATTGAATAAAAATGGCTAGGCTATTATCCAACTGAAATCTTCTCAGACAAAGGAACGGAATTTACAAACAAGACCTTGAGGGATTTTGCCAAGTCCAAACATATTAAACTTCTGACCTCTGAACCGTATCACTCTCAGCATAACGGCAGAGCCAAACAAGCTAATTGGACCATCATAGATTCAGCATGTGCAACATTCTCCTCCTCCAGATTGAATAAAAGTTACTGGCACATTGTGGTCAAAAGCTGTTGCTTCATGCTTAATCAAGTCCCTAGGGAAGGTGATGACTGATCCCCTTGGGAACTAATGTTTTAAAAGAAACTCCCTACTAACTACCCAAAACCCGTAGGATCCTCTGTCATCATCCTTGCAAATTGTCTACAAAAAGGGAGAAAGTTTGATGAGAAGGGGTTGGAAGGAGTTCTAGTTGGGTTCAATCCCATTTTTTATTCCTATCTTATTCTCAACTCATCTGGATTTATTATTAAAACCAAAAACATCCGATTTCTCAAGCATACTCTACACAAATTTCCTCTGCTCAAGTCGCTGGGGATTTATCTCTTTGGCCAAATCAACTCTGAATCAACTGAGTCCAACTTCCCTTTGGTAGAAAAGCAATACACTATTTGAGAAGTACAGGAAAACCTCTCAGACACAGACTCAGATCAGGAATACTCAGCATCTGTGGCCTCCTCAGCTCCAGACCCCAAACCTCTTCAATCACCTCCTATATCCTCAGAAACTGTTCAAAAAATAACTCAAAGACCTAGGCGGGAGGCAAGTTAGCCCCAACAATATGGCTTTAACCACTACTACAAGCCACCCTCCTACAAAGCCGCACAAAAATGTCCTGAGTGAACCAAGTGGAAAAATGCTGCCAATGAAAAACTGAACTCTATAGAACTTCAAGATTTCTGGGAAGAATACTATGGCACTCTGGATAAAATCTTAAATACAACATGGGTCTTTAAAATAAAGGAAAACTGTCATGGTGATCCTATTAAATATAAAGCTCCTCTCTGTGTCCAAGGATTTAACCAAGTCTTAGGGGTCAACTACAACAAAACCTGGGCTCCAACTGGAAAACTTGGGTCACTCCAAATAGCCCTTGTGTATGGTCTAAAGAAAAAGATGAAACTTACTCAATTCAATGTAAAAGGAGCATCTTTGCATGCCCCCCTTGAAGAAACAGTCATAATAAGAACTCCGGAAGGCTGAAATAGAAATTCTCCGTACTTAAAATTAAAAAAATCTCTCTACAGTTTAAAACAATCTCCCAAAAACTGGTACAAAACTTTAACCTTGTGGATCAAGTCTCAAGGATACCAAGAATCAACTAGCAACCCCTTTCTTTATCTCAATTCTGAAACCGGAGTAATTGTCTAATTTCATGTAGATGATTTAATTGATGTGGGTAATTCAAACATCTTCAAATCTAATTTTCTTGAATGCTTCAAAAACTTGTCATGTCATCCAACCAACACCATTCTTGGAATGCTCATGGAAATCCAGGACAAAAATATTCTCTTGAGTCAGCCCAATCATATCACTTGTGGTCTAGAAGAGCTTGGACTTTCATTGTGCAAGGACAAACATACTCCTCTGACTCAGAACTTCAGCCTTGAACCAGCCTCTGACGCAGACCATCCTGAATTCTATCAACTGAACATCAATTACAGGTCCGCCATTGGACTTCTCAATGATCTAGCCCAATACACTCAAACCGACATCTCTCTCCCTGTATCTAGCCTGGCCAGGTTTAACTCCAAATTGGGAATGAATCATTGGAGAGAATTTGGAAAGGTGTGGAAGTACCTTAAGACGACAAAGGAATTCAAACTTTTTATTGCCTTTGATCCCAAAAAGGACTTCCTTTCTAGCTTCAGTGATGCCACGTGGAGAGACAACCCTACCTTCCACAAGTCTCAAACTGGGTACATCATTCTTCACTACGGAAGTCCTGTTGTCTGGAACTCCACTAGGCAGAGAAATATTACCTACTCCTCCACCAAATCCAAATTAAATGTGTTGCTTGATTGCTACCTCAAACTCAAATGGATCAAGCATCTTATTAGTGAAGTATGTCAACTGCCTGAACCCAAACCTATGTGAAATAATTGAAAGGATGGAAAAACCTATGCCAGGCTGTTTTGATTGCACAAAATGGTAAGCAGCAAGAAACAGCCAGAATACAAGAGTCCAATAACAATAAACAATAACAAACAGGAGAGTTGCCTCTACAGGCAGGATGATGGCCCTTGAAAGGACTAAGTAGATTATCAAAGCACTAAGGATTACACCAACACTGATCCTTCCAGTTTGAGAGACTTGTCAATCGGGATGGATCTTATCAGTTTGACTTTCCGGAGATTGAGCTGAAGGATAAGATGGTACCTACTCCGCAATCAATAACTGACGGCAATCTGGCTAACAAGACAAAGTTGGAAGCCAATCAAGCTGATTCAGGTCGATGGTCAATATGATTGTGGCTGGAGGCTGAAGTGGATGGTTGAGTCCTCAAGGGTTGAAGATTGGACAACTGATATAGGAGTCAGGGATTCATCTTGAGTTATCTTCCCATGGTGAAAGTATCCGTGACATCCAATGGCCGCTGAAACCTGTTGCGGCCGGAGCAGCATTTGCCGTGCTTGACAACAACTTGTGAGACAGTATGAAAAACAGGAGGGAGGCATGGAAACTAATGACACGACACAAGACAGGGACAACAACAATGTAAATGGGCAGACTAAGATCATGGAAGTCCGGTGAGTTTGACAAAGAGTAAATGGAATAAATATCAACACGGCCACTCAGCTCAATATTGGGATGATATTACAATCCGATGTACTTAGCAAGTCTTTCCACAGATGCGGTATTGGCAGCTTTTGTTAGAGAGTCGGCCAGCATATCTCTGGATGAGATGAGCTTTATCTCTATATGCTGGTCGTTCCAGTTGTTCCAAAGGCTCTTGAGTTTTATTTCAATGTACTTGGCATGTGATTTACAACCAAACTTCTTTATCTTATCTTTGAGTCCTTTGTTGTCAATTAGATGTATGGGGGGCTGCAGTACGGTCCTCCAAATTTCCCCTATGAGGTGATTGATCCACCGTCCTTCAAGATGACTGTCTGAGAGCGCATTGCATTCAGACTCCGTCGAGGAGTGAGCTATGCTCCGCTGTTGGCGGCTGGTCCAGTAGATGGGCTATCCTTTGAACAGACAGATGAATCCCCTTTGAGAGAGTCGCTTGGTGGGATTGTCCCCGCAATTTGCATTGCTATAGATTACAAGCCTTGTTGCTGGAGTCTTGGCCCTAAGAATGAGCCAATAGTTGATGGTTTTGAGGAGGTATTGCCACACATGCTCCACCTCCTTCCAGTGAGTAATACCTGGATTCTCCGAGAATCGGGCCAAGTTTGACACTGCGTAACTGATGTCCGGTCTGGCCAACGTTGAAATGAAATTTAGCCGTCCTATGGGCAATCAATAGTTTTGGTCCAGTTCTTTGAATTCTTCTATTTCCCGCTCAGTGGCAGGTTGAAGGTGGAGGCCAGATGTGCAAGGGTTGTTCAGTGGTTTAGCTTCCAGTAGGTTCATTTCTTCCAGTCCTTTCTTTATTTGATTTGGGAGGGAAAGGGCTATGTAATCCTCACCAATGTCAACTTTCATTACAAGTAATGTATCCACCCCATGCTCCAAAGAGTCTTTGAACCAAGCGAGAAATTTTTTTTTGAAGCCGTCAGCATCCCCAACAACCACTAGATCATCTACATGGAAAAAGAGTGCAGTTATCTTTTCTGCATGAAGATAGAGACAAGGATTGCTGTCGCTCTCTTTGAATCCATTCTCTTTGATCCATGTGCTGAGCGTCTTGTACCAGTTGAGGGGTGCTTGCTTCAGGCCATACAGTGACTTGTTCAATTTAAGAAATTTGGAAGTTCTTTTCAAGCCAGTTGGGGTTCTAATGAATACATTCTCCTCCAGGGGGGCATTTAGAAATGCCCCCTTGAGGTCGAATTGGAGAATCTTGAGATTTTTGTCAATGGAATAGCTTAGAAGAGCTCGTAAGGACGCAACTTTCCCTGTGGGAGCGAAAGTGTCAAAGTAATCAATACCAAATCTTTGGTTGAACCCTTGGACACAGACTCTCGCTTTCAGAGAGGTCTCACCGGAGTGTAAGTCTTTCATTGCTTGGAAGGCCCAGGTGGTTTTGAGAGTGTTTACAACTTCAGATTTGTCAGCATCCTCCCAAACCTCAAGGTCTTTGATGGTGTTTAATTCCTTCTAGATGGGTGGCACCCAGTTTGGCAAGTTCAGAGCTTCTCTTATGTTCTTTGGCAGGGATTCATGGTGATAACCATATTGATCCGGCGCTTTAAGTCTAGATATGTCTCTTAGATTAGGTCTTAGTACTTCAAGAACTTCAGCGGATGAGTGGTCGGCGTTGGATGTATCTTCATTGTTTGAGTTACTGATCTCAGGCTTAAGCTCCTCAGGATCCTTGCTGATAGGTACATCCATAGGTTTGTCTGCAGTTGGGATCAAGTTGGCTTGTTTAGTCGGAGAATGCGTTATGGCAGATTCTTCATTGTCTGGCAAAGTTGATCCTTCCACAGGTTGAGTTTTCAAGAACTTAACGTGCTTGGTCTTGATGATCTTCCCAGACTTAGATAGAATCTTGTAGGAAGAGAACCTAGGGACATACCCAATGAAGAGTCCCTCTTCACCTTTTTCACTGAGTTTGGACTTGATTGAATTTTTATTGAGTAGATAGATAACCGCAGAACCAATAGTTTTAAGATAGTCAGTCGGTAACTTGCTTTTGTGCAGCATTTCCCACGGATTCGCTCCTCCTTTTTCCAAAGGTATTTGGTTTAAAGCCAGGCAACAGCTTTGGATAACTACGTGCCAACAATTTTTGGGTATCCGAGTCAAACTGAAGACGGATCGCAGAGATTCCATAATGGTCTGGTTTGCTCTTTCAGCCTTGCCGTTGTGTTGGGAGTGATATGGTTCACTGATGAGGTGGTTGATTGATTTAGATTTGAAAAAGGTTTTGAGAGTGTCATTGAAAAACTCTCCTCCCCCGTCTGAGACTTCTTCTATCGGATACCTCTGTTGTTTTTTTGCTTCATTTTCAATTACAAATTTGATGGTTTTGGCAGCTGCATCTTTGGAAGGTAGAGGAAAACATGAAAGATACCCAGAAAAATTGTCCACTACGGTGAGGGCAAATCTCATTCCTCCTTTGCTGGTAGGATTGAGCGGGCCCATCAAGTCAAGATGGAGACGGTTGAAAACCCTGGCTGCGGCCTGTTGATCTTTGATGAACGGAGCCTTCTCAATTTTGCTTTTCTTACAGGCTGAGCATTCAAAAGTCTTTGCAACATTGCTTTGGATTGTAAAGCCAAGATACTTCTCCATTTGGTTGATGCTGGCATGACAGAGTTTGAGATGAAGGTCTCTTTGTTCAGTTTCAGTTAGGTAACAGGAAGAGACCTTCTCTGATTTGGGGGCCTTTGTTGTGAGAGAGAGAGATTCCAAGAGCTTGTCAGCTTGAATCATGAGTAGGTTCTTTTCAACAGTACCTGTCAGAACAGAATTTTTTGATCTTCTGAGGGTAAAAGACGGGGGTTTGGATTTGGTATTCACTCGGAGGTTGCAGCCTTTGAGTAGTAGGTCCTCAAGGGAAACAAGATTGACGGTAGCTTCAGGGACCCAGGCAGCATTCTCAAGGTGGATGGTTTTTCCGGCGCTTTTGAGTTTAGCGGTGCCGAGGCCTTGAATTTCAATTCCCTCGCCTTTCTTCCCAGTTTTGATGAATTCCTTGCCAGGTTTTTTGGTCAGTGACAGGAAGGCATTTCGATGGTGGAACATGTGGATGGAACATCCACTGTCCAAGATGTATTGATCTGAGTGAGGATGGATCAAGTGGTTTGTAGCACAGAAGAACAAGTAGTCAACAAAATGAGACTCTGCTGGGGTTTTCTTCTTGACACCGCGTCTTCCCTTGTTTGATGAAGGTTCAGGTCGAAGCTCAGGAAATTCTACCCAGCAGGATGAGGCTGGGTGCGACTTGACGGCAGGGTTATGTTTCCCATTCTCGCATCTGAGTGAGTCGGTATCCCTTGGGTTGTTAGAGTGATACATTGCAGCATTGGTATCCAAGCTTTTGGCGGCTTTTGATTGTACTTTGTTTTGATGTTGAACGAGATGTTTCAGAACCATCATGACTGAAAGTTCATTTCATGAGTGCATTATCTGAGATCTCATGGCTTTGAGAGAGTCCAGCAGCTTGAAAAGGATGAGATAGCTGAGGATGTCGGCGGGCAGTTCTATTCCTACTTCGTTGAGCTTTCCAAGGTGCGTTTTCACGGAGGTAACAAAGCCATCTATGTCTTTTTGGTCAAACCCCAGATACAAAAAGTTGAAGAACATTCAAGCTTGATTGGCAGCTTGATTGGAGGCAAAGTGATTCTTTGCGGCAAGCCAAATCAGTTTTGACGAGTCTTCATTTTCCGGGGTTATAATGTTGGTGTGGGTTGCAGGGTCCAGTTTTGACATCAGATAACCCGCCATTTTGTTGTCGTCAGGAATTTCCTTGTGGAGGTCAGCAGAGTTGATCAGATCGAGTATCCCTTGCATCTTAAACAGTCTCTCCATTTTCTTCCTCCAAATAGATTAGTTGGTCTCAGTTAATAACGGTGTTGATTCCATGAGCAATTTGAGTGCCAGTGCTTTGAAATTGCCCTTGACTCCTGGTCCAGGTGATTCAGTTGTCCTTGCCATATTGGTTTGGCTCGTTCGATCCATCTTTCAGCTTTTAACCGTGTGAAATAATTGAAAGGATGGAAAAACCTAGACCAGGCTGTTTAGATTGCACAAAATGGTAAGCAGCAAGAAACAGCCAGAATACAAGAGTCCAATAAAAATAAACAATAACAAACAGGAGAGTTGCCTCTACAGGAAGGATGATGGCCCTTGAAAGGACTAAGTAGAGTATCAAAGCACTAAGGATTACACCAACACCGATCCTTCCAGTTTCAGAGACTTGTCAATTGGGATGGATCTTATCAGTTTGACTATCCGGAGATTGAGCTGAAGGATAAGATGGTACCTACTCCGCAATCGATAACTGACGGCGATCTGGCTAACAAGACAAATTTGGAAACCGATCAAGCTGATTCAGTTTGATGGTTGATATGATTGTGGCTGGAGGCTGAATTGGATGGTTGAGTCCTTGAGGGTTGAAGATCGGACAACTGATATAGGAGTCAGGGATTAATCTCAAGTTATCTTCCCATGGTGAAAGTATCCGTGACAGCCTACGGCTGCTGACACCTGTTGCGGCCAGAGCAGCATTTGCCGCGCTTAACAAAAACTTGTGAGACAGTATGAAAAACAGGAGGGAGGCAAGGAAACTAATGACACGACACAAGACAGGGACAACAACAATGTAAACGGGCAGACTAAGATCATGGAAGTCCGGTGAGTTTGACAAAGATTAAATGGAATAAATATCAACAACCTACCTTGTACATAGATAACAAAGGCCTACACAATAAGATCAAGAAATTTGGATCACACTCAAAGTCCAGACACATAGACATCAAGAAAAAGGGCTTACGCAAAGACCTTGGTAATCAGGAGTTTGCTCTAAGTTTGATAAAAAGCAACCTCATGGTTGCGGATTCCCTCACAAAGGTATCTTCATTAAGCTCCCTACAACTTCTTCAATACAAAGTCTTAAACTTGCCATAGAAATAACCTCTTGGACTATTCTTGTACCAGTCATGTGGGGTGTTAAGAATGAAGTGACATATCTCCTTTCACTTGGGGATTCTCACTCCCCGCCCGCTCACTTAAAATTTCTCTTGGAGTCTTCTGGGTCATCCAGGGACAAACCTTCTACCTCTTGGGACGGCTCTCACAACCGGTCTAATCTCTTCACCAACCATCATCTAATCAAGCCTTACTGTCTAGAAGCCCTTGCCTGGTAAGAACCTAGTCCTCAAGAACTTACTACTGAGACAACTCTGAAAATCTAGTTATCCTACTTGCAGTCATCAATCTCCATCTCCTTGACTCTATCCACCCTGCGTCGCCATATCCTTCTTCTCTCAGTCATATAAAGTCCAAGCTGTTGGTTTCTTCATCTTTCTTCTCTTCTCTCTGATTCTATTGTTAATTTCTCAATTCTTTTACCCTTTTCCGTAGTCTGCTGGTTTTCAGTTCCAAGAAATTTCATCAAAATCTTATCAGAAAGCATTCACTACTTCTCCAATACTTGCTCACTTCAACAAGCTAGCTTGCACTATTGTAGAAATGGATGCAAGGGACTATGCGGTTTCAGGAGTAATCTTGCAGTTTCCCTCCTCTTCTTCCCTCTTTCATCCCATGGATTTTGAATCTTGCAAATTTCTTGCTGCAGATCTAAATTACAAGATCAATGACAAGGAACTTCTTGAAGTTTTTTTTTGCTTGAAAAAATGATGTTCATACCTTTTGAGTCTTAAGGAACCCTTTGAGGTCCTAACTGATCACAATTATTTAAAATATTTCATGAGCCCAAAAGTCCTTAAAGGAAGAGAGGCAGAATGGGCCGAATACCTCTTCAAGTTCTAATTTATGATCATGTACCTTCCTGGGAAACAAGCAGTAGTCCCTGATGCTTTATCATGTTGGGACAATGTTTACCCAGGGGGGGAGCACCTTTGCCAACAACAACCCTGAAAAAGTTAGGACACTCTTCTCAACCCAATCTGCCCAACTCAGTTTGATCATCACTCACCTTTTCAATACAGCTTCCAAACTACAACAAGCTCAACTGGATGATCCCAAGTGTACCAAACTTTTCAAGGGTGCAAATCTATTAGATAGTGGTTACAGTATTGACAAAAATGGTTATTTAGTTTATAAGGACCGTATAGTAGTACCAGATGATCCTTGCATTAAGTTAGATATCTTCTATTCAAGGAATGATTCCCCGCTGGCTGGTCATGATGGGCAGGGTAAAAACTACCAATTGATTGCACAAGACTTCTACCAGCCTGGTATGACCAAGGAAGTAAAAGACCATGTTAATGCGTTCTATGATGGTAATTGTAACAAGTCCTCAAAACACTGGAAGTTTGGGCTGCTCCAGCCACTTCCAATTCTCCCTATTCATTGAAACTTTCTGTCTATGGATTTCTTTTTGCAATTGACTATTTATAGTGGTTATGATGCTATTTTAGTAGTAGTAGGTTTCTTTGCAAAGATGGCTTTATTCCTTTGCATTAATGTGACAGCCTCCTCAGAAGACTTAGCTAATTTATTCATAGAATATTTATTCTCAAAACATGGTCTCCCTGGTAACATAATTAGTGATTGTGAATCTTTGTTTATCTCTAGCTTCTGGACCTTGCTTTGCCAAAATTTTAAGATCACGTGCAATTTATCAACGGCTTACCACCCAGAAATGGATGGGCAAACCAAGCAAATCAATCAGATTCTCAAACAGTACCTTTTGATGAATTTCTGAGCTAGAACCAGAACTGAAGAAAGAACAAGATAAGCAAAAGAGTATAGGACAGGCAGATAACTGATCAAGAGGACACATAGAGTAAGCATACCAGAGAGGAGGACAATTAAAGGAGAAACAAGGAAGCTCCAGTAAGGATATATTTAAATAAGCATGCCTATAGAGAAGAGCCAATACAAAGAAGGAGTAAGAAACAGATAGGGAGGGAGAAATCCCTCCAGATTTAATAGGAGCAATCTTTGCACCAAATTAGCCTCGAAGATAGGTCTGAAGGTCTTGATGGAAAGAGATTCAGGTTGAAGCAGTAGAGCACTTGATTTGAAGGTCAAGATAGGTCTGAAGGTCTTGATCGCAAGAGATTCAGGTTGAAGCAGTAGAGCGGTTGAGTTGAAGGTTGGGATCTGGAGTAGAACCTTGAGGATCTTCAGGATTATTAGGTTCAGCAAGATGAAGAAGAAGGATTTCATCAGAGGAGCATGATTTAGAGACTTTTAGTCAACTGCTCATTCTCCCAAGTGTGTAAAGATTGTTGATATAGTGCAGCCAAGAGATTTGAAATTTAGCAACATGCAGCAAGCAACTTCAGAGGAGCGCAGTACGGGACTTCAGAGGAGTGAAGTACGTGGATCAAGGAAAGAACGCGGGATGAACTTGTAATAGGGAGAAAAGAAAATAAGTAAAAATTAGAGATTAATGGAAAAAGAAAAAGAGAATAGAAAAGAAACTATATTTATTACATTTGTTTCAACACCTTTGAATTGATGTTGCCTACCAACAGGAAAACTGGTTGCAATGACTCCCATTAGCCAAGTTTGTTTACTCCCATTAGTCAAGTTTCTTTACAACAACTCAACTCATTCCTCCACCAAAAAGTCACCCTTCCAGACTCTTTATGGTAGAAACCAAACTTTCTCTTCTATTCATGTAGCACCTTCTCAACCTGCCACCAATTACCTTAATCAAATTTTTTCTCTTCAAATGAAACTTCAAACCAACCTCAAAGCGGCAAGCCAGGTCTACAAGGAACAAGAAGACCAACTTTTCAATTTGGCACCAACCTTTGCAGTAGGAGATCAGGTATGGATAAATGCTAAAATTATTTTCAGTACTTGCCCAACCCAAAAGCTCTCTGAAAGAAAACTTGGCCCCTTCAAAGTCAAATTATTCATTTCCCCTAACACTTTTAAACTCACCTTACCTGAAAAATCAAAAGGTATCCACCTGGTCTTTCATGTGTCTCTCCTAGAGCCAGCTCAATTCTTTTACCCAGGCAAGACTCATCCCCCTCCTGAACTGGTCAAAGTCCAAGATCAGTTAGATTTGCAAGTAAGTTTCCTTCTGGATTGCATGTTACGCAAATGAAAACCTCAATACCTCATTGAATGGACTGGCTTCCAGTCCAACAAAGATTGCACCTTGTGGGAACCAGCCCATCACCTTTGAGACTTTCATGCAAGTTACCCTTGCAAACCTTGCCAATCATGACTCCAATCCCATTCTGCACTTCCATCTCATTCCATCCCATCAATCTCATCCCATTTCCTTACTTTATCTCCTTTTCAGTTCCTAGAAATTATCCGTTTTCTTTTCACAATCTTCTATTCTTTCACATTTGTTTATTTCAAATAAAAAAAATAAACAATATATATATATAATAGTAATAATAAAATAACCTATATATATTATAATCAAATAAGATTACAAATAAAATAAATTTTTAAAAGTTTTCCTTTACTTTTCTTTTGGCTTCCTCCCAATTTTTGGTCAATTCACCTAACATTGACCTAAATTCATACAGATCCTTGTCTTTTATCAGAGAAGAAATCATTTGAAAAAACTTTACTTGCATCACCAGGTGCATTTCAAAGATTTCCTTGCACCTTGCAGTCCTAGCCCTCTTTGGCCAGGAATTCCATCCACCTTCCTCCAAGAGCTCCTCATATGCTCTCTTTTGTTGGCTCCTTGAAAAACCTTCTCCAAAGTTGGCAGTTAATTGCCTCCCATCATTTTTGATGGGAACTTTGACTTTCACCCAGTTCTCTCCATCTTTGCCTTCCATTCCACCCCATTCCTCTATCTCTTGTCCCATTCCGTCCCTCTCCTCTTTCCTGTCTCCTTCTTCTTCATTTCCTTCCCTTTGTTCTGTATCACCCTCTTCTTCAGCCATTATCCCTTCCTCCCTTGCTTCTTTGACTACCTCCAATTCCTCAGCTTGCACTTTGCCTTGCACCTTGGGATTCATCTGATTCACCTCAAATTTGAACAACAGTCCAATATATGGTGGCGGCAGCGGAGGTGTATTAGTAGTGTACCTTTCAAATTTTGGTAGTACTATCAATAAAAAAAATTATATTATTTCCATTTCTTTTTATTTTTTTTTATTTATGGTTAGTCTCTCAGCCTTAAAATTACCAGGGTTTTGGATGCCTAAGAATTCAATCTGAGGCACTGGCGTTATATGAGATTTCACTTGCGGTGCAGACCTTTGGCTTTACACCTCACTCCTAGACGCTACGGGGGTATCCACTATTGGTTTTCTATTCATAGGAAAGGTGCAAGCAACATTGCGCAGAAGACATTGCTTTCATTTGCCTTGGAGACCTCTTGCAGAAGTACTAGGGACACATCTTTCATTTTGACAAATGGAGTTTTCACAACAACAAGATGACAATGACAACATATTATAATTATAAATTTATTTGAGAGACAAAGAAGTAGGATAAGAACTAGGGGTATACAGTACTCAAAACAAATTTTGGAATAAATGGGAAAATCATCTGAATGCTTTCAGGAGCTTTTGTTTTTATACCTGGGCAACTGTCATGCTTCAAGCTTAAGTATTATTGTCTCCCTCACTTTGACATATCCTTTCCTCAGTACCATCTACCTCAGTCCATACGCTGTGGTGTTGTTATATAGACTTGGATTGTGAACCCCGCTGCAGTCGGTGCGCTCAGCATTTGGTAGGTCAGGCTCAGAACTTGGATGTGCACGGTCTCAGCAGTGGCCGCTGTGGGCTCAGCAGTAGACACCGTGGGGCTGCGCATACTGGGCATCATTCAGCATTGATTGGATGTGGCGGGCCGCGGCCCGCTTGGACATTACGGACCCAAGAATGGAGCTGGCCCAACTAGGTTTGCGGGCGGCTAGTTTAAGGAGGTAGGGCCCGGCCACCAGGGCTATAGGCGCCTTCCGGGAGCGCACAAGCGTGGGCCAACCTGCGGGGCATGAGATCACGCGGCGCGCTGGGCGGATACAGACAAGCGGGGGGATCCAAGTAGGGCGCGGCAGAGGGCCACGTCATGAGAAGGAAAAACTGGTTGTAAGTAACAGTAAGCCAGCAGGGAATGGATTAGGGCTAAGCTAGGGTTCTGGGCCTAGGTTTTCTTTTACATTCATTTTTGGGCTTTCATTGCACTTGTACTTAGGTTAGGGTTGATAGTGTGGGAATAAAGTCTGCGCTCTCAACCCCAGCTCTTATCATATCATATTATCATTTGATCTTTGGATCAGGAAAGGAGAAGGAAGGACACAAATTCATCATCTCTTTTTACTCTCTCTCTCTCTCTTTTTCTTAAAGAATGAAGGAGAATCCTTAACCTTACAAAAGCTAGGACCATTGATACTGAAACTCAAGGATAACTAGGAGAGTATCACCCTCTTGGTTTCCAAATCTGGGGGCCTGGCTGGGAATTTATTTTGTTTCAAGTATCTTGAAGGTACTCAAGATGCTACCAGTGGTTGCTTCTCCCTCTTCTTCCTCCTCTTGCCATCTCCTCATTGACCCAAAGGATTACCCTCATATTCAACTCAACACTGTGGATGTGGATCAATTCATCTCACAATATGAAGTGATTGCAGACTCCAAAGGTGCATCAGATTCCAAAAAGGCATGCCATGTTGTCCTGTTCATCATAGACACAGAAGAGCTTCTGGACTAGGAAGAGATGAAAGGCTCCCAAAATCTTGATTGGCCAAAACTGAAGAGGGACATGCTGGAAAGGTGGGGGAATCACAAGCCTTGTTTCTGGGAAGGCAAATTTAAATAATCCACGGCAGGGGCAGGCACCCGTAGCAGGGTTTGGTTGCAAGCCAAATTCAATTACAAGGCAGGCGCGCGTGGCGGGGTCCAATTTCAATCTGATTTGGATTACGTGGCAGCTTGTTCTCCGGCCCCACAACCATGAAACCACCCCTTGGGTTAGTTAACTCACAGAGTTGGCAAAGGATCTCAGAATCTATTTGAAGGTTCTTCAGCTACCTAGCGCTCCCGTGCCCTGGATGTTACTTTATGGTGACAATAGCAGCCCTTGGCGTTCAGGAGGGCAGAACCAGACAATGGATTCAAACGTGGGATGGGTTTCCCCAGCGGATACAGGATACGTGTTGGGAAAGCGGGTCTTGGAGGAGTTGGATCAGCCCGTTGCTATGAAGAAAGCAAGGACAAGGGAAGGGGAAGCAGACATTGCGCGTGGCTTGGGAACCAATGGGCGGCAGGCTAGTCTTGCTGAGAAGGGTATGAGATCAGACATTGCATGCGGCTTGGGAACCAATGATTGGCAGATGGGTCTTGAGGAGAGGATAGGAGTTGTGATGGAAAGAACAGGCCAGGAATCGGAGGATTGCAACCAGAGTTGGGCCCCCTTGATGGCGGGGAGGATGCATGCGGAATGGAAGGACATGGAGCATGGTGAATGCAGAATGGGTGGGCCAACGGGGGGCTCGTTGCCATCACAGCTACCGGAGATTTTGGCATTGGTGCAACGGAAACGGGCGGCGGGGCTTCAGGTGCCAAATGGGAAGGGACTGGGCATCAACAGTATAACTGGTGAGAAGGAAGTTAGGGTTGCAAGGGCTTTTGCAACAGAAGGGGCGCCTGGACAGAAGTTTGGGAAAACTGCCTGTGGTTACACCCCACATGCAATTGGATGAGGCCGTGCGGGTCTCTCTCTCCTGACGGAGCGCAAGGTTGCAAGCCACTGGGACAGCGGCTAGGCGTTGGGGGGGACAAACCAAGGGTTGCAGGAACGCGGGGGTGGCCCCATTCCGGGTCCGTATATGCAAGGACAAGCCCTGCCAAGGGAACAAAGGTGGATTGGAAAGCGGGACAAGGAGCGCTGCAAAAAAAACTCTTTCTTTCCTTTTCTTTTACTTTTCCTTTTGTTCTCTGGGTATGTTTCTATGTTTCTTTTTCTGCGGATGGGTGTAATGGGGTGGCAGTATGGTTGGGGTACTGCGGGACAAGCTTGACTTGGTGAGGGAGTGTCCTAGCCGGTTAAAAGCTGGAATAACTAGGCACCCCAGAATGTTTGTTACCCTTATTATCTCTCTCTCTTGGATGGTTGTGCGCGCACTGAAGGCTTGTATTTTTATCTTTTGTGGAAAGGGTACGGGAAACTGTGTGGAAGTTTGTCTGGGGCGTTCCAGGTGCTCCTTTCTTTAGGCGTTGACAATATGGGGCACCAATCATGGGGCTTTTACTCCCAGGATTGCGCGCGGATGCGTAGCTAGTTGTTTTTCTCACTCTTACTCAGACTCAGGGTTGCTTGCGGGGCTCACTCGCGGGCGCGGATTTCTGACTTGCTCTCACTCTGACTTCAGGCCCAAGGCAGCTACCTCAATAAAGGACAGGGCGCCAAAAGTCTATTTCGTTGGAAGGTACGGAATTGCGCAGGTAAAGACAAAGAAAGAAAAGAAGGGAAAGGGGGAGGGGGAAATCTGCCTAAATCAAGTCCATAACCTCCACCATTTCAAACCACGCCACATCCACAAGTCCTTGGAAGGCCGCCAAGAGTTTGCGTTGGGATTAAGTTCCATTAGCGCCCAGAGCTGAAGGAACCGCCAGAGGAGATGGTCTGACTTGGCCCCAAAGTCCTCAAAGCGCACCTCCCTTAGCCCCAGTCAGGTAGGTATGTCCGGGATTTCCAGAGTGGCCGTGCAAGGTGGAGCTGAGGAAGAGGAAATAACAACCCATTCCAGGGATTCCAGAGTTGACGCACGTCCCGCAGGCTCTGGTGTTGATTATGGGGCCGGTGATGGTGAAGCCTCTAGAGGGGCCAGAGGATGGGTTCTGGGAGCTGGAGGAGGAGGAGGCCGAGGACCAGGAGTTGGGCTGGGGGCTGGAGGAGGAGCCTGGGGCTTTCCAAAGAGTTCCTCAACTTGTGGGTTGGTTTTTCCTTGATTGACGCAGACTTGGTTGGCCCAGAAGTTGAAGGCCGCTTGCCAGTCTGCAGGATCCGCAAAGTCCTCCTTACGCGGCGGTCCGGCACGGCAAAGCGGGGAGGCCAAGTCGCGGCTTTTGGCCAAGGTTGGCGGAGGCGGAGTGCGGGGAGGACAGGATGAAGGGGAGCTAGGCAGGGTCCATGATTGCTCCAAGATCAACTTGTCGCTAGAAACTACAAACAAGCGGTGGCAAGCCCTATTGCCCGGACAAGGAGGTTTAGGTCTGGGACAAACCAATGGCATAGTGTTGCCAAGCAAGCAACATTGATGACCAGCGCGCTAGGACAAGCACGCTCAACGTCCGGAGAGGAGGGTACAGGACAAGCCATTCCTGGCACAGAAGGTGCAAGGTGGGAACATGATGAGATGGGGAAAGGTAGGGGAGGGGAGTGAGTTGGGTATTGGGTGTGGGAATGGTCAAGGTAGCAATTGGAAGACCTCTGGGGACAGAAATCAAGTTGGGGGGATGTGGTGTTGTTATATAGCCTTGGATTGGGAACCGCGCCGCAGTTGGAGCGCTCAGGATTTGGTAGGTCAGGCTCAGCACTCAGATGCACACAGTCTCAGAAGTGGCCTCCGCGGGCTCAGCAGCAGCCATAGCGTGCTCAGCAGTAGGCACCCCGGGGCTTGGCATACCAGGCATGGGTTGGGCTTGATTGGATGTGGCAGGCCGCAGCCTACTTGGACATTACAGACCCAAGAATGGAGCTGGCCCAACCAGTTTTGTGGGCAGGTAGGGCGGGGGACCGGTGCTATAGGCGCAGGCCAGGCGTGCG
The DNA here is from genome assembly GCA_025617555.3 of Puccinia polysora. NCBI lineage: Eukaryota > Fungi > Basidiomycota > Pucciniomycetes > Pucciniales > Pucciniaceae > Puccinia > Puccinia polysora. The sequence continues at coordinate 10,651,914 of CM062628.1, forward strand.
CAAGTGCGGGCTGAACTGGGGGACAGGAAATCACGCAGCGCGCTGGGCAGATACAGAAAAGCAGGGGGCTCTGAGTAGGGCACAGCCAAGGGCTGCGTCATGAGAAGGACAAACTGGTTGTAAGTAATGGTAAGCGGGCAGGGAAAGGATTAGGGTTAGGCTAGGTTTCTGGGCCTAGGGTTCCTTTTAGATTTGTTTTTGGGCTTTCATTGCGCTTGTAATGAGGTTAGGGTTGAGAGTTTGGGCATAAATTCCAAGCTCTTATCATTTCATCTTATCATTGGATCTTTGGCACAGGAAATGAAAAGGAAGGAAAGGAATTCATCATCTCTTTTTACTCTCTCTCTCTCTCTCTATTTCCTAAAAAATGAAGTAGCATCCTTAAACTTACAGACGCTAGGAACACCAATACTGGAACTTGAGGATAACTAGGAGAGTATCACCCTCTTGGTTTACACAACGCATGACACAAATAGTAGCACAACATCAATGGTGCCTTACGCTTATCAACTCTAGCTTGCATAACAACCTTGCATTCTTAGCAACTGACTCAGAACCTACTTGCAAACCTTGCAGTTAACTCTACTCCAGTCAAACATCCATTAAAGCTCCGCTCTTCCACCCTGGGTATCAAGGTTCCCATTCCCAGTCATGAACTTTCCCAGTCATGAACTCTTGCTGTATTGCACCCATGCTAGTCAGCCACACCAACTGTATAATTTGCAATTGGACTATTCCCTTACACTGCATAAATTACATCCTCATATTTGCATTGTCTCTCACGTCACTCCTTCCTATCTTATCCCTTGCGCCCTGGTATGCTTAGAATCTATTGCCTTGCATCTACATTAAGACCTTGGAAAATTCTATACTGTTATTTCATTTCCAAATCTGTTCATTTCATTCATTGCCTCATTGCCTCTTAACTGTAGTTGGCCGTCCATCAGGTTGTATCTAGTCACTTTGGATTACCTTATAAAGGCTACGCCGCTTGCCTAAAGATTTTCTCCTCAGTCAGTTAATTTCATACTTTCTTGCATTTTGCTAAATCCAGTCATCACATTGGGCTTTGCTTTAGTTTCCTTCCCATTGGAACAATGCATCCCTCTCACTGCGTGTCAATTTACTCAACCATAATTTTGCACTTTGCAGTTAGCTTTGCTACCCTGCACTTGCCCTCACACTCAGTCTCTTCCTTTTCTCTCAAAATAATCTAACATTGCCCTATAATACATGGGGTGGTTGTGTGACAGGTTTGCACCTGTTTGTCTTTGAAGAAACAAGGAAGAGGTAATTTGTAAAAATAAGAAATACTCCTAAATCTGAGGAGGGAACTTGGGAATGGAGTTCAGGATATTGCAAATCTCCTGGTGGAAAATTGTCATCCAACTGAATGACAATTAAAGGTAGTCTGTTTAATTCCTGTTTGAAGGAAGGGTTCGCGTCCTGGGTTTGCAAGGTTTGAAGGTTAATTACTCCTTCTTGCCAATTCACATCCAGATTCCAGTGAACTAGGAATTTTTGTCCTACAATGCTATCATCTATTCTGGGAATATCCAAGACAAATAAGTCCCATTCAAATCTGGTGATATTGGAGAATTCAAATGTCCATTTTGCCTTTTGGGAAACCCAATGATACGGCTCAGTCTTCCTACTTACTAAGTAGATGGGAAATTATCTATCTTGGAATTCGTAAGATTTTTGGAAGTGGCAAAAGATTCACTTATAAAAGAAACGTTAGTGCCAGAATAAAGCAAACCTCAATAAGGGTAGTTTTCAGAATGAAAAAGAACAAATCTCAAACTTGGAGCATCTAGTAACTTGCAAGTGCAAATATTTACTTGCTGTACTTTAGATAATGTGTAGTTCTCCTTGAAAGTATTAGAAAAACTACAAGCTAATTTTTTGACTGTCTAGCTGCTTTTCACAACTATCAACATCATGTTTTCCTCAAAAATACATAGACAACCCATTCTTTTCCCTCCTTAGCCATTCCTTGTTCTGGTGCATCCCAGTTTCCTTGCCCAGGAATTTTGGAGTTTTGGCAATGGCCTTCCCTTTTGGGTTGGTGTTTGAGGTTGGATTTGGTTTGTGTTGTTTTGGATTCTTCAAGTGTTGTTTCAAAGATTTGTCTGCCTGTGGAGCCAAGATTGAAAATCCATGGTTGTTTTGCCAAGAGTGGTTCTTGTTTTGATAGCCATTATCAATCTCAATCACCTGGTCAATTAACTTCTGAAGGGAGGTTGTCTTATGTCCCCTAACTTTGGGTTGTTAGATTAAGCGTGCTGGTAAACCTTTTTGGAAGTGGAATAAAAGAGCTGCCTTGTTCCATTGGATCCAAGACTGTAAAGTTTGGGAGTGGGAGATATGAACAGAAATTCTACTATTTGAAGAGATTAAGAAAGGCTGTCATTCCTTAGAAAGGAGAATGGGAAATGATGAGGCTACAAAGAACCAAAGGGTAAGAGGTAATGCTCGTATAGTCAAGTGGAACTGATCCGATGAGGAGGAAGGGAAACTCCTTTTATTTGTCTGGTGATCAGATGAGTTTCATTCATGGTCCAAGGGAAGGAAAAGTATTTATGGACAACTAGGGAGCCCTAAAAGGGGCCTAAGGTAGCAGGGTTAAGACAACTAGAGAGCCCCCAGAGAGGGCCTGAGTCAGGAACAATAGTATTGTCATACTGAAACCAAACTCAGTCTAACCTCATAATATACACAAATAGACTCCTCAGGCTTGCACATACTCAATCTCCCAGGCTTTACTCTACCTCTCTGTCTAACCCATACCTCTTTGGGTTATCTCTCTGTCTAACCCATACCTCCTCTGTGTGGTTTATCCTTTGGGAATCTTTATGTAAATCCTCTGGCAGATTGTATTACATACTCTCTCTACTTAGTACATAGTGTCATGACTCCCATGTACACTGTACATCCTTCAATTGTAATTTCCCAACTTAGACAGCTCAGACCTGGAACCTTACCCCAATGTAGAAGCAGCCTAACCTAATGTAGTAGCATACCTGATCAGCCCTCTCTGTTACTTAGACTGTTCCCATGACATCATGTGTATAGTCTGAGCCCAAATCACTTTTACCTCTGTTGTAGTTCCAACCTCTTGTCTATTTAACAGGCCTCCTCTTTCCTCTTCCTGATTTTTCCCCAAGAAATCAGTTTAATACTTCTTACTATGAGATCTTTCCCAGCAAGTGTCATTCAGCACCCTTCAACCAATCCTCCTCTGCTCCTTGTAGCCTCCTTCAGTAACCTTGCCCCTAAGCCTACTGTGGGTAGAGACCCCTCTGTGCCAAGCCCTGCTTGCATTTCAGCAGCCCTTGTGACATTAAACTGATTTCTTGCCCAATAACCCCTTCTTCACCAACCACACTCCCTATCCCTTTTAGACAGCATCAAATCTTGCTATTGAGTTGTGGCAATTTTTGTTTGCTTTATTTCTGTCCCAACCTTGAACTTGGCTATTTGATTTGTGGCCATTTTCATTACTTCCCTTACCTTACTGTCAAACCCACTCAGAGATCCAGCTCTCCATCCTCTAAGTATCACTTCAACGCTTTGATGCTTCGACGCTTTGACAATTCAACACTTTGACGCTTTGACACTTTGACGCTTTGACACTTTGACGCTTCAATGCTTCAACGCTTCAATACTTAGACACTTAGACAAGGTATAGTAACCAGTATTTGACCGGCCCATAAAGGTAATCAGAGGAAGAAAAAATTCCTTTTGATCATTTTATTCTTGCTCCAAGGTGAAGAACAACTTTTGGGTAACTAATTATTCTTAGATATAAGAATGCCCCCACGAAGTGCTCTTTTTTCTCACATTTCTAGCCCAGCAGTCACCCGCAGCTCTAGGGGGAGAGGTACCACTGAACCTACTGACCATTCTACCCCTAGATCTCGTGGAACAGGTAGGACTTTTTCTAACCTGGCTGCACCAGTGGTTACCACTTCCACTCCTATGGATACAGGTTTATTGGAACCTATTCCCCAAGTATCCCTTTCTACTATTCCTTCTTCTGACAATGCTAGCCTCCACAGGGTCACAGGTCAGTTTCCAAGCCCAGGCTACCATGGTTTGGACTCTCCTGCCTATGATGCAAGCATGGTCCCAATCCCAGGAGAAGGTGAGGAAGATGAAGAGGATGAAAACTCAGGATTTGATTCTAGAATCTTGAGTGGCCTGGGTTCACCATCCCCAGAGGGTAATCCTAGTCAAACTTCTAATGCAACAGCAGTTCCTTCACCTTCCCCACACACCAACCTTCCCTCCACCACTCAGGTTCCTTCAACTGACCCTGCCCTGCTGGCCATTCTTCAGCAAATGACCACTGCAATGACTCATCTTTCTAAACCTGCTGACCATGGACCCTCTGCTAACTTTAAATCTCCATCTATCAATGCCCCAGATAAATTTGATGGAACTAAACCAACCAAGCTTAGACCTTTCCTTCAAGCTTGTGAACTCATTTTTGCAAATGATGAGAGAGTTTTTGCTAATGACAGAAAGAAAGTATTTTTTACAGTCTCTTACCTTTCAGGAAATTCCAGTCGATGGATCCAATCCTATCTTGCTCACATTGGCAATCATGAGCCAGACTTCATACTTAACTCCTGGCTTCTATTCACTCAACAGCTTCATACCCTTTTTGGGGATTGTCTAGAAATCCAGCGTGCTGAGAAGGAGTTAACCCTCCTTAAGATGAAAGACAGTGGTTATGCTACTAACTATATCACTGAATTCAGGACACTTATGACCAAGGTCTCTGGGTGGGGTGATAAAGCCTTTTTCTTTCATTTTAGACAGGGTCTCCCAGCCAGATTAATGGACCAACTAGCTGGTTATGATGGACCTCAAGAAACCTTGCAAGACCTAATGGATATTGTTCTTAAGTATGACACTTGTTACCATGAAAGGATCCGGGAGAAGTCCTTCACTCTCCCTCAGACCTCAAGACCTGGACCCAGTCTTCCAAATCCTCAGAAATCTCAACAGACAAGCCAACCAGGTAGGTTTAAGGGGAAGGCCAAGGCAACCCCTACTAATTCTACTCCAACCTATGTGCCCAATCCCAACGTGGGAGAGGATGGACACCTCAAGGCTGAAGAAAAAGCTAGGAGAGAAAGAGAGGGTTTGTGTAACTACTGTGGAGGAACTCACAAAATTAGCCTCTGCAGGAAACTTCCAGATTTTAAGCCTGTCCAGAAGTCCAATCCTATGAAACCAAAACAGGGAAAAGACTAGGTGATGGGAATGTGGTACTCCTTGACCATCACCCTCCCAATATTTGAGTACAAACTTTGGAAAGAAAAGACGCTAACCCTCCTTCCAAGGACTTACTTTTTGTTTGCTTGTCCAATAACCAGGTATACAGTGTACTTGTTGACTCTGGAGCAACTCAATCTTTTATTTCAAAATCTATGGTTTCAAAGTTTTCTCTATCACTCAAACCTCTGACCACTCCTATCTTCTTATTTACCTTCAGCCCTTCTGACTCACCTTCCCAGGAAATCACCCATAAGGTTTCCTTCAATTTCTCTTTGCCCTCTTTTCCCAACTTAGAATGGATTTCTTGGTTGTTGATACTCCCCCCAAAGAAGACATTATTCTAGGTATTGACTTCCTCACCCTGGAACCCAGAGGTAAATTGGCAACTGGGATTGATCACCCCAAGACACCAACCAACTTTGGATCATTCCTCTTCCGTTGAACTCTCCTTGGCCACTACTTCCTTTCCGCCAGTGAACCTGCAGGTCACTGCTCCTGTCCCCTTTTCAGAATCTATGCACTCACAACACTTCCATTTGAGTTCAACAACTACTTCTGTGAACAGGATATTCTTTGGACATTCTCTGAAAGTCTTGGAGGATATGGAGAATGATCTATCTGTTCAAGTTTTGCATATGATTATTTCCACTTCTGACTCCCACCCAAAGCACGCTACTGCAGAAGGTTTGGATGAAGATGAGGAAACTGATGAAATTGAAACTGTGATGGAGAGAGTTCCTGATGCTTATCATACCTTTTTAGATGTCTTTTCCAAGGTCAAAGCTGATAAACTCCCTCCTTATCGCGCTTACAACCATCACATTGAACTGGAAGGCCCTATGCCTCCAGTTGGGCCTATCTACTCCCTTAGTCACCATGAGAAGGAGGCCCTACAAGCCTATATAGCGGAAAATATAGAGAAAAGTTTCATTTGCCCCAGCACTTCCAGCACTGGAGCACCTGTCCTCTTTGTAAGAAAGAAGGATGGTGGTTTGCAATTGTGTGTTGACTATTGCAAACTCAACGCTGTGAATTGAAAGAACCGGTATCCCATTCCTCCCATGACTCAGTTATTAACAGTCTTTTCTGGTTCTACCATTTTTTCCAAAATTGACCTCAGGGGTGCTTATAATCTCCTTTGAATTAAGGAAGGGGATGAACATCTTACAGCATTCAGAACTCAGTTTGGGAGTTTTGAATATTTGGTAATGCCTTTTGGACTCACCAATGCTCCTGCCTCTTTTCAATTTCTTGTTAATGACATTTTTGCAGACCTTCTGACCATCTGTGTGGTGGTATACCTTGATTACATTCTTATTTTTTCCAAAAACTTAACAGAACATACATCTCATGTGTGTGAAGTCTTGAACAGACTTCAGAAGAACACCTTATATACAAAAGCTTCTAAGTGTGAATTTCATGCCTCCTGAGTGGACTATCTAGGATATGTCATTTCCAGAAGTGGCATTGAAATGGACAACTCCAAGGTCCAGAAGATCTTGGACTGGCCACCACCAACAAACAAAAAGTCCTTGCAACAGTTTTTGGGTTTTTCTAATTTTCATCGCAGGTTTATCATTTACTATTCCAGAAAGGTGCACCTCCTCACTGCTCTAACTGGAGCAGACCCCATCTTTCCTTTGTCCCCAGGGGCTCTGCAGCAGTTTGAGGACCTCAAGGTAGCCTTTACTAAAGCTCCTGTACTCTGACATTTTGATTTTTCCTTACAAACCTTTTTGGAGACTGATGCCAGTGACTATGCCCTAGGGGCTGTCCTCACCCAAGTCTCTCTTGATGGATCCAAACACCCAATCGCTTTTGACAGCAGAAAATTGGGTAGTGCTGAACTGAACTATGAAATCAACAATAAGGAACTCCTGGCCATTGTATGGGCCATCAAGATCTGGAGAGCTTACCTCCTCAATCTTTCTTCTCCCTTTAAAGTTCTCACTGATCACTTGTCTCTTAAATATTTCATGAACTCCAAAGTCTTGACTCATCGCCAAGCCCGTTGGGCTGAGTTTCTGTCTGAATTTGACTTCACTATATTCTATAGACCTGGAAAGAAATCAATAGTGCCTGATTTCTTGTCACTTTGAGACAACGTTTATCCCAAGGGGGGGATGCCCTATGCAGAAAAGAATCCAGCAAATGTCAAGCAACTCTTGAAACAGACTGACTTTGAACCTTCTAGAATTTTCTTTATCTCTGCAAAACAGGTTGGAAAACAATTGGAAAACTTAATTCAGTCCCAGATCTCAAACAAATCAACCTAGCAGATTATTCAGAAGCTACATAAAAAGGAACAAGTAAAGAGTTACCTTATAGACCCAGACACTGGAATCCTTATTTTCCAAAACAGAATAGCAATCCCCAAGGAGGATGAACAACTCCAGCTTAAAATACTTTGACAAAGACATGACTCTCCCCTCTCTGGCCACCCTGGACAAGACAAAAGAGCTGATCTAGTCAAAAAGGATTTCCATTGGGAAAATATGACTTCCTTTATCAAAGATTATGTTTCTTCTTGTTACCTTTGCAGCAGAAAAAAAGCCAGTCACCACAAAAATTTTGGAATCCTCCAACCCTTACCAATTCCAGATTCTCCCTGGACTTCACTCTCTATGGACTTCATCTCACAACTGCCACTATCCAATGGGTTTGACTCAATCCTTGTGGTAGTTGATTGTTTTTCAAAAATGTCACTCTTTATTAAAACCAGAACTGATATCTCCTCTGTGGAGTTGGCTAACCTCCTAATTTCTCATGTTTTTACTAAACATGGCCTCCCAACTGACATTTTCAGTGACAGAGGATCTTTATTTGTTTATTCCTTCTGGAAAATTGTATGTGAAAAATTAAAGATAAAAAGAAATCTTTCCACAGCTTATCACCCTGAAACAGATGGACAGACGGAACAATTAAATCAGATCCTAGAACAATTTCTTAGGATGTATGTCAGTTATCACCAAGACAACTGGGATACCTGGATCCCCCTTGCTGAATTTGCTTAAAATAATTCCACTCACACTTCTACTAAGCAATCTCCTTTTTTCACCATCTATGGACAACATCCCAGCTTTGAAAGTCTCCATGTAGTAGATGATCAACCTGCCAGCCACTAAATAAACCAGATTCACCAGAATCAAAAGTTATTGGGTATTGAACTAGAAAAGGCAATTAAAACCTACAAAAGATATGCTGACCTAAAAAGAAGTGACTTTCCTGCCTCATTTGCTGTTGGAAACAAAGTTTGGCTCTCTTCTAAAAATATCAAAACTAATTGTCCAACTCATAAGCTCTCAGAGCGATCGTTAGGTCTTTTTTTTGATTACAGAACAGATTGGAAAAAGTTCATTCAAGCTTCAACTCCCTCAACAATGGTCCACCATTCACCCTGTATTCCATTCCTCCTTACTCAAGCCATATCAGGACAACTCACTATCCTCTAGGCACCAACCACCAACTGAGCCAGTCAAAATTGATGGTGAAGAAGAATGGGAAGTGTCTCAGATATTGGATTCCAAACTTAAGAGGGGGAAATTATTTTACTTAGTTGAATGGAAAGGCTTCCAGAATGACAAGGAACGCACTACTTGGGAACCTCACTCTAATCTTTCCAACTGCCCTACTTTACTTCAAGACTTCCATACACTCTATCCCTCAAAACCAAAGTCATCCTTAAAATAAAACAATATAAACCATATTCTCCTTTTCAAAAAAAAATAATAATAATAAATAAATAAAAATTCTTTCTCCTTTTCCCTTTTTCAACCTTAGCAAAAAAAAAAGATCAATTACTCCCTTCCAAAGAAAATATAAATTAATAAGTAATAAAATAAAAAAAAAATAAAAAATAAAAAATAAAAAAAATAAAAAAATTTCATAGAAACAACTTTTTAGATAGCTTCACACATCAATTCTTCCAACTCTTTTACTCTAGACATCCAAGTATTTACTAATTTTAACTTGGCAACTTGATAAGAATTTGGCCCCCTTATAGTAGTCCCTACTTCAAAAGTATGCCCAGCTCAAGCCAAAATATCAGCTAGTCTTTTCTTTATCTCTAAAACTTTTTTCTTTCTAGCTTCTAAAAACCCATACTTCTCTTTTCTTATCTCACTACCCCAACCCTTCTTTAAACCTTCCTGAAAATTTGAATTTAAAGTCCTAGAATTCCTACTATAAATCTCCAAAGAATGATTAACTTGATCTTCATTTAAAACAGAATCTTCTCTGTATCTTCTTCCTTCAATCATCTCCAATAACCTTTCCCCATTTTCCAATTCCTCCAACCAGACCTCAGTTTCACCTCTTTTTTCAATTCCTTTCCTTCTATTCCTCCTGTCTTCCACCAGCTTCATCTTCACCTCCAAATCCTTCATCTTATTCTTCAAATCTTCTAACTCCAAAGAGTCATCTGATCTGCCCCCTTCTTCAACGATGATCTCTCTTCCTTTTCCTTTACCTATCTCTTTGGTGGTTCCTCAATCTTCATCCATATAACCCAATTCCATCTCCAAACTCCCTTTGGCGTCTTCATCGTTGTCTCCACTTTGACAATCTGCTTTGAAGCTTTGACAATTTGCTTTGAAGCTTTGACGGTGGGCTTTGAAGCTTTGACGGTTTACTTTGACGCCTCAACATTCAACGCTTCGACTGTTTGCTTTGACACTTTGACGTTTGACAGTTTTTTTTGACGCTTCAACGTTTGAAGCTTCAACAGTTTGCTTTGACGCTTCAACGTTTTGCTTTGAAGGTTTGACAAACCCCTTTGGCGCTTTGAAGAATCCCTTTGACGCTTCAACAAACCCCTTCAACGCTTCGATGATTTCCTTTGACAGGTTCGACGGACTCCAAAATACCGTTGTTTCTTACCCTTTTTGGGGGGACCTCGACCACCTCCTCGTCCAAATCTACGTGAGGGGTTCCCCATTGTATAAATGCCTCAAAGCACTCCTCCTGCGGACGCCTCGACGTACCATCTATGGCCAAATTGACAGTTTGACGCAGTGCCTCCCCCTTTTATTGCATTTTCTTCAACCTCTCCTGCATCAAACTTACTATTGCAAAAATTGTATCAGCACTCCAGCACCTCCAATACTAAATCCAGAAGCACTTACCTGAAGATCCATTGAGTCTGGATGAGTAACCCAGGGTGATGGCATCATCATCTGGAGCCTCTTTCACTTCAAAAGGTTGAATCTTCTCCAGGACCCATAAGGTTGGCCCCAAGGCTTTTCTGCCTTGCTTATCCATATCAAACATTCTTCCATACTGCCTACAACTTTCACATTTGGAAGAATTGTGCTTGATACAGGTGGTGCAGATTCTTCCAAGTTTGACGCACCTATCACAACTTGGGTAGTATTGCTGGACTGGGTAATAATTGTTGGTCTTCTCCATTGGGTAGGTTGGTGTAGGTGATCTGTTGTAAGGAGATAAAGGTGGTAATGGGGTGGATGGTGGTGATGGTTGTGGGTAAGGGGAAGGAAAACTCAAGTTAGATATGGCTGAAGGACAACCTGGATGGCCTCTCCAACCTCTCCTTTTATGGTCATCAGGAGATGCCCTCTTCTTCACCAGGGGGTACTGTCATACTGACACCAAACTCAGTCTAACCTCATACTATACACAAATAGACTCCATAGGCTTGCACATACTCAATCTCCCAGGCTCTACTCTACCTCTCTGTCTAACCCATACCTCTTTGGGTTATCTCTCTGTCTAACCCATACCTCCTCTGTGTGGTTTATCCTTTGGGAATCTTTATGTACATCCTCTTGCAGATTGTATTACATACTCTCTCTACTTAGTACATAGTGTCATGACTTCCATGTACACTGTACATCCTTCAATTGTACTTTCCCAACTTAGACAGCTCAGACCTGGAACCTTACCCCAATTTAGCAGCCTAACCTAATGTAGTAGCATACCTGATCAGCCCTCTCTGTTACTTAGACTGTTCCCATGACATCATGTGTATAGTCTGAGCCCCAATCACTTGTAACTCTGTTTTAGTTCCAACCTCTTGTCTATTTAAAAGGCCTCCTCTTTCCTCTTCCTGATGTTTCCCCAAAAAATCAGTTTACTACTTCTTACTAGGAGATCTTTCCCAGCAAGTGTCATTCAGCACCCTTCAACCAATCCTCCTCTGCTCCTTGTAGCCTCCTTCAGTAACCTTTCCCCTAAGCCTACTGTGGGTAGAGACCCCTCTGTGCCAAGCCCTGCTTGCATGTCAGCAGCCCTTGTGACAAGTATAATGAAAGCAGTAAGATAGAAATAAAGCTGACTCAATTTTTCTGTTACAAAATATGAACAGAAAAAGACAACACACCACCTTAACTGACAAATTTAGGAATCAATTTAAAACCATTCAAAATTCGAGGGATTCATGAGAAATGAGAGGAGAATATGAGAGTTTGAGGAATAAATGACAAGACACCACCTTGTCAGGACATTAGATGGGGAAGGAAAGCCTATTTTAAGAGGAGCAACAAGGACCTCAGGCATAGCTTCCTAGCTTAATGGGGAGAATGATGATGATGATGATGATGATTGTGATGGTGGTGATGATGATGATGATGATGATGATGATGATGATGATGATGATGATGATGATGATGATGATGATGATGATGATGATGATGATGATGATGATGATGATGATGATGATGATGATGATGATGATGATGATGATGATGATGATGATGATGATGATGATGATGATGATGATGATGATGATGATGATGATGATGATGATGATGATGATGATGATGATGATGATGATGATAGTGATGACAATGATGGTAGAGATGAATTTGGAATGGAGTGGTGACAGTTATATTTTCATGGTGGTGATGACAGTTTTTGATAGCAATGAATGTGATTGTTGTAATGAATGAGAGTGAACAGTAGAAAGATATAAAGATAGTATTGAACAAAAGGAGGGAAGGATTCCAACACACCAGCCTGTTCAATACTAGATGAGAAGGAATATAGATGTGGTTGAAGTTGAATTTCATGTTGTTGATGGTGATAATGTTAAGGGTTCATTGTTGATATTGTTGATGGATGGTAAGCTGGGATGAGTTGGAGGATGAGGTGTAGATGGATTAGATGAAGCAATTGGTGATGTAGCAGGTGGAGTGGATGAGATGTAGGAGATGGAGCAAATTGGGATGTAGTTGATGGGGCTGATGAAGTGGTTGGAAAGGATGACAGGATGGGCCAAATGAATGGACCACCCCAGTGGTTGATGAAGGGAATGATTGTAGTAGGTTGTATTGGTTGAGGAGAGAAGCAATTTATGGATGAGGTGGGGTTTGATGATGATGAGCAGGGATGGCAAATGGAGCAGTAGAAGTTGCAGATGAAGCGCCAGCAAGGTTGCAGATGTTGAGAAGCAGGGAGGCAATCAATGTTGCAGGCAACGTTAAAGAGCAATTGGGGTTGAGGGGTGATAACAAGCAAGGGATGATGGGATGGAAGCAAGATCATGCAAGATGTTGGAGGTAAGCAGCAAATAAATGCAGGAGGAAGATGAAGAAGAGTAGCCATTGAGATTGCAAGCAAGGTTGAGAGAGCAAGCGGGCAAAGGTGGAGGTGAGCGGCAATTGAGATTGCCATCAAGGTTTCCATCAAGGCAGCAAGAGAACCGGCGGAAAAGCAAGGGGGAGTGAGCAAGCAAATTTGCAATTGTGGAGGAGAGGAGAGAGAAGAGAGCAGGCTGCGGTAAACCAAACCTGTTCTATAGCCATCAGGCTCATTTTATATTATTGATTGTTATTCTTTTATCAAATTAAAGTCACAAAAGAAATTCCAAACCCCTCATAAACTATTCTCTAAACTCAAACCAACCTTAAAAACCCAAATCAAGCACCAGATAAACCCCTTCAACCATATCAACACCTGTCACAAAAACAAACCAACACCTGGCACAGGCTGGATTATGTCACATTTATTAATGAAAAGTCTTAATTGAATATATAATCAAAAAGATTATGCTTAAAATAACCACACAAAAAAACAACATACCCCATACCAGAAGGACTTAAACTATATCAGTACCAATGTTACACTACAACCAGTACTATGAAAACAAGTTACACTACTTTTCTAGAACCTTCACCACCAGATAAGGCCTCTGAAGCGTCTTCTGAAGAAATCTGATACTCAGTTTTCCACCATTCCAACCATACAACACACACACATGCACCAACAGAAGTAGGGGCTCATGCAGCAAAGTATATCTCAATTCTCACCAACCAGCAATGACAACTCAGTACACATGAATTTTCTGGAACTTTCACCACAAGATAAGGCCTCTGAAGCGTCTTCTGAAGAAATCTGATACTCAGTTTTCCACCATTCCAACCATAAAACACACACACATGCACCAACAGAAGTACGGGCTCATGCAGCAAAGTATATCTCAATTCTCACCAACCAGCAATGACAACTCAGTACACATGACTTTTCTGGAACTTTCACCACCAGATAAGGCCTCTGAAGCGTCCTATCAAGCACCCTGATATTCAGTTTGCCACCATTCCAACCATACATCACACATACATGCACCAACAGAAGTAGGGGCTCATGCAGCCAAGTATATCTCAATTCTCACCAACCAGCAATAACAACTCAGTTAAAATGACTTTTCTGGCACTTTCACCACCAGATAAGGCCTCTGAAGCGTCCTCTCAAGCACCCTGATACTCAGTTTTCCACCATTCCAACCTGCATCACACATACATGCACCAACAGAAGTAGGGGCTCATGCAGCCAAGTATATCTTCATTCTCATCAACCAGCAATAACAACTCAGTACACATGACTTTTCTGAAACTTTCACCATAAGATAAGAGCTCTGAAGCGTCCTCTCAAGCACTCTGATACTCAGTTTGCCACCATATGAACCATACAACACCTGCAAGCCACACTCTCAAGTTACCCAAGGGGACATGCGGTAAAACAGCATACCTCATATCTCCACTACTAATTACATTGAAACATCATTCAGGTAGATCCTGCGACATTCTATACATGAAAGGGGCTTAGAAGCGTCCTAAGAAACACCCAGAACATGACTTTTCACCACCAAACCCATTTAGGTCACACCATTCAAGCTACCAAAGAGGGCTTGCAGCTGCCAAGCATGTTTCATGCTTTTCCCAACCAGCAAAATTAACTCAAGCTGAAGGAAACTTCTGCATCATTTTTTTATACAAGATAAGCACTAAGAAGCTCCCAGATTACACCATTCTTATCTCTTATCTCATATCTTAACCTGACTCTCAAAGATTGAACTAAAAAATACAGTTATCTCTCAGCCTGATTTACACATTTTATCACCAGAATGATTTGTCTCATGTAACTGTACCCTCCTGTGCTTCAACAGTGCAGGGAGAGGCTCAGAACCGCACTCAGGGGAGCCCTGAGCATCCCCTGAGGAAGTATTTTTCTATTTAAGTGGCCTCTTTTGCCCTATCCAAGTTGTCTAGCATGGCATCAGCCCCAGAATTATGGCATCTGCCTGACCAGTTACTTACCTAGTACCCAGTTATAAGTGAACCGGAATAAGTGAAAAGGAAATAAAGGATCAGACACGTAATTATCATTGACCATTTGACCCAAATCCTGGTGCTTTTGAAGGAGGGTTCTTGAGAAAAGGCCTGTTATTCAGCACCTATTTTTAAGAGGGAAACCCCCTTATTTTTGATTAGTAAATTCATAAAAGAGGAAGAGCACAACAGAAAAACTAACCAAGCTTTTTTTCCGCAGAGCTCCCTGTGGGCAAGCCAATCTTTGGGTCTTCCTACTGGTTAAACACCTTTTAGTCAACCCCTAAATCCTTCAAAAGGAATTGGAAAAATAGTCAGAAAAAGTCGAAAATTCTTGATTATTAATTGGTGGAAGCTTGCCAATAATCCAATGCAACCTGGAATAGTCTTGCAATTCCTGAAAATATATATTAATAATTAATCTAGGTCTGATAAGAGACCTATTCTAAGTCTCAAAGAAACCAGCCACTAATTAAAACAATTATTGTGCAGACTTATTATAGATCAGAAGGGCAGGCAATTAAAAACCACCTTAGCTTACCTCTATCTATTCAAGACTATTAGTAAACTAAATTCCCCTTCTATTGACTTCCAGAAAGCTATTTGATAAATAATCCCATTATCCCTTGGAGTCTCTACAGCGCAAGACGTCAGAGGTCAGGGAAGGTTGAGAGACAGCAAATATTTTGCAGGCAAGGTGGAAGGTCAATAAAGATGGCAAGAGTGATTGAAATTGACCGGATGATGAGTACCGCAAGGGTGCAAGGGCAAGTAGCAAACAAGATTGCAATCAGGTCAGAGAGCAATTGAGGTGGCAATAGCAAGCGCGCAAAGTTGGAGAGGATGTTGGGAGAGGAAGCAAGATTGTGAGCAAGGTTGTAGAGTGAGGTGAGCATTAAGAGGGCAAGCACAAGAAAGTTGGATTGGGGAGAGTGAGTGAATGGAGAAAAGCAGATGGAGCAAGAATAATAAGATGAAAGGACCAATTGACTGGAGGCTGGCAAGTTTTGAGGGATTGGAGGATGATTGCAAGTTTCAAGAGAGGATTTATCAAGGAGTGAGGGAGAAGACAGAAAGGGTTGTGAGGAAGAATGAGGTTGGCTTGATTGACTGAAAAAGGTTTGAGGGCATGATGATGTGGGATGAGGATGAATTGGCAGAGCAGGCATATTGACAAGATTGTCAATAGATCCGGGTGACCATTCTGGATGTTGAACAAGGAGGCCTGGATGAGCAGATAACCAACCTGGGTGGTGAAAAGATTGTAGGGCAACAAGCAGATGGAGAGCAAGCCAGATTGGGATGAGAAGCAATTAGAATGGCAAATGAAAGCGCAAGAAAGATAGAAAGGTAAAGATAGCCTTGAGAGAATGATCAAGATGACAAAGTGGTAGAGGAGATCAGAAAAGTGGAGGGAGAAGTGATAGAGACCAAGAAATTTGGACAAAGAAATTGGATTACAGGTGCCAATGGGGTAGATGATTGAAGATGAGGGCCTGATGACAGAGGTAAGCTTAGTCTTCATTGAGCTTTCAAAATGTTGAAGATTGAGGGATGGTTGTATGATGAGAGGGAAGTCAATCAAATGTGAATTGATGGGAGAACGCAATCAATGTCAGAACTGATATTGGAGAGTGATAGTTGTTTGCATGGCCAAGCTCATTTCAAGTGGAAGGACCAAGGTGGATGGCTTGAGGAAAAATGAGGATGAAGAGTCAAGTTGGTTTTGTGTATCATATTGTTTGGAAGAAGTCAAATTGGATTTTGAATGGGATAGTCCAATGGATCATTTGAGGTTCTTTTTGTATTGATAGGCTGAAGGTGAGCAAGGGAGGGATGGATGATGAGCTCTGCTCAAGGCTGCCGGTGGTTGGTGGGAGAGGATAATCTTTTGATTAAGGATTCTAAGGGGTCTTGTGAGGTTGCGTGAAGAGATTGGTTTTATTTTAATGATTGGTTGTGAGGAAAGTGTTGGATGATGAAGAAGAGAGAATGAGAACGTGATTGAGGTTGAAAGTCAATAGTCTTTAGAGCAAATTTGGAGAAGGTTGGGATTTCATGAAAATAACCAGGAGAGAAATTTGGAGGGCTTTTGGGGATGAAGATCCTCACAGTCAAGGTTATGTGATTGATTGAAGACGGTGGAAGGAGGGGATGGATGTATGGATTGAGTAATCTGAGAAGGGTATCAGATTTGGTAGAGTTCAGGGCAGTCAACGTGAAGCCATCTTGAGCTTGGGCCAAGTCCTAGGTTGATGATGATAATGATCTAGTGGACAATAGGTCATAGGATGGTGATAACAACTTGGATGATGAAGTTCTTGATTGCAATGGTCGTAGGAGGGTTGTGGGGGAGATGAGGGAGAATGGGAGTGGTTGGAGAAAGATGGTTTGGGATCAAGCTAATGATTAATGGGATTGAAAGAGGATGAGGATGAGCAAGATGAAGAGGTTAATGGGAAGGTTATTGAGAGGAGGAGGATGAAAAGTACCGGGTTGAGGATATTGGCGGTGAGGCAATCAGTTGGAACAATGAAGTTGACTGGATATCTGAGGGGGATGAGATTTTGGCTGTTAACCAAGAAGAGATTAATAAAGGCTGTAATGCCTTAGAAAGAAGAATGGGAAACGATGAGGCTACAAAGGGCCAAAGGGTAAGAGGTAATACTAGTATATTCAAGTGGAACTGATCCAATGAGGAGGAAGGGACACTCTGGTTTAGTTGTCTGGTTATCACATGAGTTTCATTCATGGTCCAAGGGAAGGACCAGGATTTATGGACAACTAGAGAACCCCAAAAGGGGCCTAAGTTAGTAGGATTAAGACAACTAGAGAGCCCCAGAGGGGGCCTGAGTCAGGAACAATAGGATAATGAAATCAGTAAGATAGAAATGAAGCTGACTAAATTTGTCTGTTACAAAATATGAACAGAAAAATAAAACACTATTTTCTTTCATGACTAATTTATTAAGCTCCTATTCAGCATTTCAGAATTCATTGGGGTCGCCAAACAAGATAAACATTTGCTGCTCAAACTTGTCCCCATTGTTGAGGATACAAGTGGTACTGGTATTAGATAATAGTTTGAGGTATGGTTCAAACCACTGCAAGGCTCTTCCACAAAGGAAGGAAGACTCATGAATAACTTTGTGTCTATCAAAAGGAAAATTATTGGGATTGTTCAAGAAGATGATTTTACAAGACTGTAAATAGGATCTAATTTCATGGGAGTGTTCCCCTGTAAAATGATCAGGCTGTTTCATGCCTAGAGTACGGAATCTAGGGCCACTTGGACAATATTGCAAGGTATTTTGGTTAAGAGCCTGGATCAGGGTCAAGAGCAAGGTCAAAACTTTGGTCTTGGTAGCATCAGTGCAAACCCTTGATCTACAACAAGTCAAGGTCTCATTGTAAGAGTGTTTGGAATCTTTGATTTCTTTGAGATGGTCCACTGGAGCTTCCCATTGAGGAGCGTGGGGATCATCAAGAGGTTCAACCAAAGGAGATTTAGAAGAAGGGACAGGGTCTAAAGTTTGTTGGACCCAAGAAGAGCTGGATCTCCCTACCTGATGAATATCATCACTTTAAGGGGTGAGGGAAGCATTCCCGGTTGAGCAAGTATTTTAAATTGTAAAAGAAAAAAAATACTATAGGTTGGAAAACTACAGTAGAGGAGTTGATTTAGTTAATTTACTTTCACACAACCACCCCATGTACTATAAGGCAATCTTAGATGAGTGTGAGTGCAAAGGAAGAGACTGAGTGCAAGGGAAGTGCAAGATAGAAAGGCTAACTGCAAGATAGCAAGGCTAACTGGAAGGTGAAAACTTAAGATTGGGGGACTCAACAAACAGCAAGAGGGGAGAAGTGTTCCCATGTAAAGGAACTAAATCCAAGCCCAATGTGATGACTGGATTTAGCAAGATTCAAGAAATTATGAAATTAACTAACTGAGGAGACAATCTTCAGGCAGGCAATGCAGCCTTTATAAGGTAGTTCAATGGTAACTAAATAAAACCTAATGGATGGTTATCTACAGCTAGAGAGCGGTGAGACAATTAATGACAGGAACAGAATGGGAAATTAAATAACATTACAGTTTTTTCCAAGGTTTTATTGTAGTTGCAAGACAATAGAATATGAGCGTAAAAGTATGTAACCAATGAGACAGGAAGTTATGACATGTGAGACAATGCAAATTTGAAGATACAGCTTATGGAGGGTAAGGGACTAGTCCATTTAAAAACTATACAGTTGATGTGGCTATCTAGACATGGGTGCAAGCTAGTGTGATTGCATGACCAAGAATGGAAGTACAAGGGCTGATGATACCCAGGGTAGAAGAGCCAAACTCAAATGGATGGTTGACCGGTGTAGAGTTAACTGCAAAATTTGCAAGTATACACTGATTCAGTTGCCAAGGTTGGAAGGTTGTTATGAAAGCCAGAGGTGGTATGTTTTGCTTTGTTTGTGTCACGCTTATGGACTGAGGTAGATGGTACTAAGGAAGAGGATATATCAAATTGGAGAGGAAAATGACCCTTAAGCTTGAAGCATGACAGTTTGTTAGGAATGTCATCCAATCTCTCACCTGAAAGGCAAATTATTTCTCTTTTTGACTACAGCGCTCTCTAAGCTTTGAGATGCACTTGCATCAAGACTCCTGAAACCTAACCCCAATAGACCACTCCCTGGGGGGAAGGCTCTTTTCTTCTGTTCCAATCTTTCTGTTTTCAACCCGCTTGTGAGGTGATTGTTCTGTTCTAGTCTTCTTGAGAAAAGACCTTTATCTATATACTTTTTCTTTTCCTCTTCTATTTCTTTTTTTATTTTCTTTTTCTTCTTCTTCCAGCCACTTGCCTCTCTACTTTCCTCAATCCTTCAACTACGCCACTCAACAAACCCACCTACTCAACTATCTGTTGCCTCAACCATCTCTCAGTCTCCTTCCTTGCCATTCCTTGCCTGGTAAGATGACTCGCGCCTTGACTCTGCAATCAATCGTCAACCTGATTTCATCTCTTTCAAACCAGCTCTCATCTTCCTCCTCTGCCTCTAGTCTACTGTTCCTTGCCTGTCCAGAATCTTTGTCTCAGCCTCCTCAGCCTGTCTAATCTCTTGTGTCTGTACTGCCTGTTGGTTGTCTTTGTTTCTTTTTTTTGATTTCCCTGTGACTCTGGTTCTGAATTTAAATCTCAGTCTGCTGGTTCTTAGTTGTCTAATTCAAGATCTCAAAATTTATCACGGTTAAAATCCAAAACCAGACTTTTAAATCTCACCACCAAAATGAACAAACCAGCAGGAGCCATGTACTACTTTCATAAAGTTGCACTAAAGGCTGCCATTGATGCAATTCCTCCTCTCAACAAATAGAACTCCTCAATATGGAGTGACAAGATGTTTATGCTATTTGACCTCAAGGAAATAAAAGAGGCTATCATGAGGAACTCTGGACAACTCTCCACCAATAAAGACAGGGAGATTTGGGAAGTCATCCTCTCCATATTGGACAGCATGACTCACACCAGGGTAGTTAATTCCTCAAACATCAACTCCTCTAAGCTTCTCTGGTCCAAAATTAATTGTTGCTTTTCTTCCTCCAAAAAAGCCAATTGAGCGCAGGTTTTCAATCACTTTCTCCACTTCAGCTTCAACAAGAATGCCATTGATGGATTTGTAACAGATACAAAAAAGCCTTTAACTCAAATGATGGATGTTGGCATTGAATTACCCAACACTATTCTCTCATACTTGATCCTCTTCAATTTTCCTTCTGTCCTTAAAAATCTCAAGCAGCAGCTCATGCACGTCAAAAAATTTTTGACTGTTGAAGTAGTGTTCAACCATCTCATACAATACAACAACAAGCGCAAGGCCCAGTCAAAGTCTACCAAATCAAATTCTGATGTGACCTTGTTAACAACTAAAACCAAATCTAAGAAAGGGAAAAAAAAGTTCTAAATTCACTGTAGAGAAGGATACCACAACCCCAATGCACCTCACGCCAAATCATCCTGCTTCCATTTGCATCCTCAAATTTCTCCAAGTTGGTGGGTAGAAAAACAAAATGAATGTAAAAACAAGATCAAAAAGCAACCAACCATCAATTATCACGCCCTTCTAAACCTCTGGATAAATTCCGACAACAGTCCCAATCTTCTTCTGGACTCTGGTGCCAATATCCATATATTTAAAAATGTAAGATACTTCTCTAACTTACGTGTGCAGGAAAAACTGGAAGAATTGAAAACTGGCAAACTTGAAGCTAAACTCAAAATTTGAGGAACAGGTACAGTGAGGCTGGAATGGAAAGACTTGGTCATTACTCTGGAAGACTGCACCTACATTCCAGACATAGTTGTGAATCTAATCAGTCCAGGATTACTTACAAGTAAAGGATGTAACCTTATACAGAATCCAAATGACTTCTACGTTACCAGGATCGGCAAGACCATGTTAAAAGAATCAATCAGGGACAATCTATTCATAATTGAAAAACCTCAAATGATAGGAAAAAACAACTCAGCAAATCATGTCAATCAACCATTCAACTCCACATCAAATCAAGGCCTATCCCTGGACAAAGTCCACAAAGTGTACGGTCATGCCTCAATCTCCACCCTCAAGCCAATTGTCAAGGATCTATTTTTGATGGATGAGCTGAACCTGTTCCAATGCAAGGGCTGCACCAAAAGCAAGATCACCAGATCGCCATTCTCAGCGGTATCTACACCGTCAAACAAGCCTCTTGAGAGAATCCACCTCAAACTTGTTGGCCCTATCTCTCCGCAGTCTAATTCCAGCCATCTATATCTTCTTACTCTTGTGGACAACTATTCTGGTTATTTAGCTGCCTTTCCACTTATCTCTAAGGACAAAACTCCCAATTTAGTGATCAATATAATATAGACTCAAAAGAAGAGACTCAACTACTATCCCTCCAAGATCTTCTCCAACAAGGTCATGGAATTCATCAATGCAACTCTCAAAAACTTTCCAAGGTCAAAGCACATAAAACTTGTAACATCCAAACCCTATCACTCCCAGCACAATGGCCGGGCTGAAATAGCTAATTTTACCGTAGTTGAGTTGACCCGTGCAACCTTCTCATCTTCTTGTTTACCAAAGAATTACTGGCACATAATCACCAGAAGCTGCTGCTTCATGCTCAACCAGATCCCTTGGTAAGGTAATTACCTCTCCCCATGGGAACTCATGTTCAACAAGAAACTTTCAGCTAACTATCTTAAACCTGTAGGTTCTCCTCTGGTTTATCTCATGAATCACGTTCAAAAAGGAAGGAAGTTCAATGAAAAAGGGAATGAAGAGGTCCTAGTTGGGTTCAATCCCTCTTTTCACTCTTAACTTATTCTTAACTCATTAGGCAATGTCATTGAAACTAAGCATGTCAAATTACTCAAGGCGCATTCAAATGAATTTCCCATCCTCAAATCAACCGGCATGGATCTTTTCTTGCAAGAACCACAGAATTTCAACAAATCCAACCTCTCCACTTCCAACAAAAAATTTGCTATACAAGACAATGCAATCAACAATTCTGACTTGTACTTTAACCTCAATAGCAACTCTGAATTCTCAGACTCTGATCCTGAACCCCTCAAATCTGCTTCTCAAACTCCTCCTCCGGCAACCGTACCAATACCAACTCCTGAACCAATAAATCATGAACTTTACCAATAAACAAGACGCGAGACTTGTAAACCTCAGCGTTATGGATTTCACCACTATTACAAGCCACTGCCGTACAAAGCTGGACAAAATTATCCTCAATGGCCCAAATGGAAGAAAGCCACGGAAGAGGAATTGGATTCTATTGAACATCAAGAAGTTTGGGAAGAGTACTACAAAGAACCAAAAAACATTCTCAGCACCACCTGGGTATTTAAAGTCAAATAAAATTGTCATGGAGAACTGGTAAAATAAAAAGCTAGGCTGTGCGTCCAAGGGTTTGATCAGATCTTGGGTGTCGACTACAACAAAACATGGGCCCCCACAGGCAGGCTTGGCTCATTGCGGGTTGCTCTCCTATATGGACTCAAAGAAAAAATGAATTTCACTCAATTCAATGTAAAGAGCGAGTTCCTCCACACAACACTCAACAAAGAGGTCATCATCAAGACTCCTGAAGGATTGTCAAGAAAATCTCCCTACCTGAAGTTAAAAAAATTGTTACACAGATTGAAAAAATCTCCCAAAAATTGGTACAAAAAACTGACTGCATGGATCAAGACACAAGGCTATCTTGAGTCTAGCAGCAATCCCTGCCTCTACTATAATCCCAATTCAAAGGAGGTGCTCTACTTCCATGTGGAATATCTCATCCATGTTGGCAAAAACAACATCTTTGAGACCAACTTCTTGACAAGATTTGAAAACTCTTCCTCTCATCCTCCCAATACAATCCTAGGTATTCTGATGGAAGTAAAGGAGGACAGGATACTCTTGAACCAACCAAATCATATAGATTGAGGACTAGAAGAGCTAGGTCTCACAAAATGCAAAGATACCCGGTCCCCTCTAACTCAAAATCTACATCTTGAACCCGCCTCCAATGAAGACCACGCTGAATTTTCTCAATTTAATATCAACTTTCAATCTTTCACAGGTCTCCTCAACCACCTTTCTCAATAAACTCCACCTGATATTGCCTTTGCAGTCTCCAGCCTAGCTAGATACAACTCAAAACCCAGCATGACTCACTGGAGGGAAGCTTGTAAAGTGTGGAAATATCTCAAGAACACTAAAGACATGAAGCTTGTACTTCAATATGACCCAAATGAAAAAATAATAGCTGGGTAAAGCAATGCTTCCTGGGGAGACAATTCCTCTTCTAGAAAGTCTCAGACTGGTTTTGTCATGTTTCACTATGGCAGCCCAATCGTCTGGAACTCATCAAGACAGAGAAATATCACCTACTCCTCTACTGAGTCTGAGCTCAACGCAATGCTTGACTGCTTCTTATAAGTGAAATGGATTTTTAGCCTCATCAATGAAATATATCATCTTCCAAGTACTAAGCCTACCCTCTACATTGAAAATAAGGGACTCAATGAAAAGATCAAACAATTTGGTTCCCATTCCACGTCCCGCCACATTGACATAAAAACCAAAGGATTAAGAGAGGAGTTCCAAGACTCCAAATTTCATCTACTGCTGATTACCACAGAAGCTATGGTGGCGGGCTCTCTGACCAAAGCCTCATCAACTAATTCTCTACATCTTCTCCAAAAATCTATCATTGAATTTTCTAGTTCTCCATCCCAGGATCTGCTCCATCCTAGAAGCCACAAGGATTGTTAGGAATGTCATCCAATCTTTAACCTGAAAGGCAACTGCTTTCTCTTTTTTACTACAGCGCTCTTTAAGCTTTGAGATGCACTTGCATCAAGACTCCTGAAACCTAACCCCAATAGACCACTCCCAGGGGGGAAGGCTCTTTTCTTCTGTTCCAATCTTTCTGTTGTTAACCGTCTTGTGAGGTGATTGTTCTGTCCTAGTCTTCTTGAGAAAATACCCCAATCTATATACTTTTTCTTTTCCTATTCTATTTCTTTTTTTCTTTTCTTTTTCTTCTTCTTTGGGCCACTTGCCTGTCTGCGTTCCTCAATCCTTGTCAGCCTCCTGGATACCAAGACCCTTGCTATCCTTTAGCTACCAGAGGTGATATTTTAAATAATAAATATATTATTTAATAATTGCAGCAAAAATCCGTAGAATACTTGGATTAAGCTTATTGAAAGGTTAAATGGTTTGGTTATTGTTTATTGTTTCTAATCAAAATTGATTATTAAATATTTATAGAGGGGCCACAATTATATTGGGGATCTTTAACACCTCTCTTCAGGTATTTCAGTATGAAAACACGTAGTCCTGGTTACTTTGGGTTCTTTAGTTTAAAGATTATTATACCCAAAGATAATATGTATATAAAATACACAATGGAGTGGTAGGGCCTTGTAGCCAAGCTACCACGACAGAGAAAGGATAATAAGACTCACTGGTATATTATTAAATCCTTTGGGTATCTGTTTGGGACGTGTACTGATGGGTTAAACCTGTATACTGGGGTTATAAGGTTGTTCAGCAGTTTTAATTGATAAAAAGAGTTTTGACGAAAGATATTACTGATCAGACATTGCCATAAATCACTTAATTATCTCTTATAAGTATTTGATTACCTTTGCACGGCCTCTGGATATGAATATTACTGGGTCTCTGCCCAACAACATCCTCAAAAGAGTTCTGTATTTATAGTTTTTTGGGGTCCCAATATGGTCCTTCTGAGGGTTGTAGGTTCTCAAAGGGACAGACACTAAGGCTAGCAGGGTAACCAGGGGTAGCCTGTCATGTGTCCTTGGTGCTATAGCCCGGGTAGCATCTAATTCCTTAGGGTATGGGAATTATTCTACCTTATAATGGACATTTAGGACGTGTGAATAATACTAATCTGTCCTGTTTATGTATTATTTAATTAATTATCCTTAATATATGTTCCCTGTAATATGATAATTATATTATCAGACATCTCTACAGACATTTTGATGTCAGGTAAGTTCTCATTATGTATCATATAACTGTAGTAAAAGGTCATAATATTGTTTTTACTCTTTATCTACTAGTTCCAGTAGATTTGCTAAGATAATTACTTAAAAATATAAGTTATGAGAATTCATTTAATATTATTACATCATTATTTTTCTTAGTATGTCACGAAGATGTTGATGTATAGTAATCCTCATAAAAGTATATTAAAGTGTTTTAATATATTTTTTGAAGCTGTCATTGTCTTATTTTCGACATTCTTGATTCTTTTCATTATATTAAATAAAAAATACGTGTAAAGATTATTTAGGTATTTTTATATAATATTATGTATATTTAGACAGTCTACTATCCACGGGAACCTTTATTACATAACAAGTTCCCGTGTATGTTGTAGCCTGTTTACGCGGTACCCGGGCCACCTGTCACTATGTCAGCCCGTAGTCCCGCGGCTGCATACTTGTCAGAGGCCCGGGGCTGCGTACACAACCTTGACGGCTTGACACAGCTGTATCTCAGCTGCGCGCGGGTGCTGTGGCTGCCGCGGCTGCGTGCGGGAATTGTGACAAAACACATTTCCGCCCGTAACTCCTAAAATATACACAACACCTGAATTATGACTGAATTTTAGGTGTGAAACCTATATGTGACAATGTGTGTGAAATATTTAATTGGCCAAAAAGCTCAATACTGGAGCCGTAGTATTTTGGTTCTTTTTTCTTTAATTATTTAAAAATATAAGGAGTTGAACTTCAAGGGTGGGGTCAGTGAGTGACCCTACCTAATTTTGGATGGAGAATCCATTTCTGTAATAATATTTATGTTTTTCCTACTTCTTCTCAGTTTAGTTGTATTATTATTATTTTTATGTTATTTTAGTTACTTTTGCAGCTTGCTCTGCAATAGTAGCAAGCTGACAATCCTTCAACTATGCCACTCAACAAACCCACCTACTTTACTATCCGTTGCCTCAACCATCTCTAGTCAGTCTCCTTCCTTGCCATTCCTTTCCTGGTAAGATGACTTGCACCTTGACTCCGCAATCAATTTTCAACCTGATTTCATCTCTTTCAAACCAGCTCTCATCTTCCTCCTCTTCCTCTAGTCTACTGTTCCTTGCCTGTCCAGAATCTTTGTCTCAGCCTACTCAGCCTGTCTAACCTCTTTTGTCCGCATTTCCTGTTGGTTGTCTTTGTTTCTTTTGTTTGATTTCCTTGTGACTCTCATTTTGACTATAAATCTCAGTCTGCTGGTTCTTAGTTGTCTAATTCAAAATCTCAAAATTTATCACAGTTTGAACCATAACTCAATCAGTTAGAAACCAAAAAAAATAGTCTTTAATCCTCAACAGTTAAGGCAAATTCCCTTGCACCTCAGCGCTTCAAAGCTTTTTGGACCCCAAATGAGAACTTAAAAAACCTGATCATGAATGATAAAAGTTGTGCTGTTGAGCTACATGTTTTCACATGTTCACACTTGAGAGTCTTGGCTCTAATGGGACAAGCAGCTGGCTGTTTCATTGTTTCAATTGCAAAAAGGGTTACAAGCTTTCCTAACCAAAAAAGAATTCACTTTTGTCCTGTTGACAAGCTAACAAGGCTTCACCAGTTCACTGATTGGTTTATCAAGCTTGATAATGATTTGATTTGATTTGATTTTTTTCCAACTTTTAATGGTTTTCTTTTATATATAATAAAATAAAAACCTCATGAGAATTGAATCAATGTTTAATCAGCACGGGAAGAAGTCCGTCAGCCCACAGGACCCAAGTATGCGTCAATCTATGTACATAAGTACATATCTACTTGCGCGGCTTTATCACAAGGGTTGCGCCGTTCATGAGCAATGGTTCTGCCCAAGACATTGTTGGCAGATCAGGCAGATGGATGAGGATTGGAGATCAGTGGGCTGGGGGGAGACAAGATTGAGTTTTACTACCTGATGGCCCTGAGCTTGGCTGTTGTGGTGTTGTATTTATAACCCCGGATCAAGATCTGCGTCGCGGGCTGCGCGCTCAGCAGTTGGGTAGGTCGGGCTCAGCATCTGGCGTGCGCGCGGTCTCAGCAGTGCCTGCTGCGGTCTCAGCAGCAGCAGCTGCGGGCTCAGCAGTAGGGGCTGCGGGGCTCAGCACCAGGTATGGGTTGGGCCTACCTTAGGCGGCGCTGGACCGCGACCCGCCCAGAAGAAGCGGACCAAGTGATGGAGCCGGCCCAACCAAGCTTGTGGGTGGCTAGTCCGGAAGGCAAGGGCGGGGCGATCATGGGCTATACGCGCTGGGAAGGCCCGCGCGGGCATAAGCATGGGCCAACCCGCGGATTGCGGGATCCGCAGACGGCGCGGATGGAAACATGGGGGGCTCCAAGTAGGGCGCGGCGGA
The DNA here is from genome assembly GCA_025617555.3 of Puccinia polysora. Classification (NCBI taxonomy): domain Eukaryota; kingdom Fungi; phylum Basidiomycota; class Pucciniomycetes; order Pucciniales; family Pucciniaceae; genus Puccinia; species Puccinia polysora. The sequence continues at coordinate 10,679,706 of CM062628.1, forward strand.
GGGCCGCGCCATGAGAAGGACGAACTGGGCTACGTTAATACCGAAGGGCGCGGGTAATGGCAAGGGATGGAGGGATAGGGTTGGGCTAGGTTTCTGCGGCTTAGGGTTGTATTTCATCACTTGTTCTTGTTGTTTGTGGTTGTACTTAGGCTAGGGTTGAGGGGGGGGACTCAAGACCTCACCCTCAACTCCTGGTTGGGGAGGATCATCATCACCTTACGGATTTGGAAGGGAGGAATTTCATCATATCATCACTCTCTCTTCTTAAAACTCATTGCGCCCAATAATCTTACAGACGCTAGACCAATAACTTCCGGAACTCAGGACAACTTGCGAAGGTAACTCTTCTTAAGTTTCCACACCATGTTGAGGAGATCAATCAAGAACAGTGGCTTGCCCCTACAAATTTACGTTTTTTGAGCAACCAACCAACCAACCAGACATGACGTGCTTCCCAAGATAGAAGTCCTTGTTTATTTTTTGAACTCTAGATGGTGATCAACAATGTTTACTCCAAGATCCTCTCCTTACAATCAATCCTTCCAGTCACTAGCTTGGAGGGATGTGAGTGCATGTAATATATAGATTGATAGATATCTAAACACATATGTATTATCTTCTTCATACTGGCCATACCCACCCTATGTAAGTATTTTTAGTGTATCTACACTGGTAAAAGCTACCCCGGCCATGTTGACTTTGAGATAATCCGCAATTGTTGTGGGTAACTTTTCAATAGGTAAGCCCTTGTCAGCCAAACCAAATTTTAAGCAAGGCCCTTTACAGAGCGCACCCTCCAATTGCACTTGGCAAAGTGTCTTGCCACTTACATAAAGAGCCGGGTTGTCCAGCCGTGCACAATCCAAGATCCACGTCGCGGTGGTCTTTTATGGACACAAGCTGGAATGGGCTGCGCGCTCAGCAGTAACGGAGGGCTCAGCAGTGGCAGACGCTCAGCAATGGGTGGCTCAGCAGTGGCGGCGCTCTCAGAAATGTGTGTGTCTTTGCTGCAGCAGTCTGGGCTGCAGGCTCAGCAGCAGTCAAATTGAGGTTGGCATCCGGAGAGGCAGGGTGGAATGGATTGGATTAGACAGATCGCGCGGATATAACTTGGATATCTGGAATGACGCGTTGGGCGGATGCGGAGATGCGCGGGGGGCTCTGAGTTGGGTGCGGGGCAAGGGCTGCTTCATGAGAAGGACAAACCGGGTGGACGTAATGGCAGGCGGGCGGTATGGATGGAATAGGGGGTGGAAGGGTAGGATTGGGGCTAGGGTTCTGTACTTAGGGTTTGTATTTCATTATTCTTGTTTTCTTGCGGTTTTACTTAGGTTAGGGTTGAGGGTAAGGTACTTAAACTGCACCCTCAACCCGGAAGGGAGGAGGAGACATTGGATCATCATAGGTTTTTGGAAGGATCTTTACTCTCATTTCTCTATCTCTCAGTCAAAGGGTGAACAGTCTCACTTAGGGTTTACAGACGCAAGGGATCAATAAGTTGAGAAATTGGGAACCATTAAAGGAGAATTCCACTTCTGAATTCCACATCTGGAGGTCTGGCAAAGAATTAATCTTTTGTTCCTTGTCTCTTGAAACTAACAAGTGCAATGTCCCATTACCACCCATTGACCATTGCGGGTTGTCTAACATAACCCCCACTCCTCTTCCTCCTCCTCCTCCTCCAGCTTCTTGGAAGCAACCCTCATCAGGGGCAAATACTGTCTCCCTTGCTCCAATGGTGGCGCCAATCACAAGCCCGTTTGCATCAGGCCACAGGACTATCCACATATCTGGTTCAACACTGAGAACATTGATCAATTCCTTGTGCAATACAAAGGAATTGCCAATGCGGAAGGTGCAACGGTGTGGTGTTGTATTTATAACCTTGGGTTGAGAGCTGCGTTGCAGGCTGCGCTCTCAGCAGTTGGGTAGGTCAGGCTCAGCATTTGGGTGCGCGCCGTCTCAGCAGTGCCTACTGAGGGCTCAGCAGCAGCCGCTGCGGGCTCAGCAGTAGGAATTGCGGGGCTCAGAACCAGGTTTGGGTTGGGCCTACTCTGAGGGCGCCGGGCCGCCACCCGCCCAGGAAACGCGGACTGAGTGATGGAGCGGGCAACCAAGCTTGCGGGTGGCTAGTCCGGAAGGCAAGGGCGGGGCGATTGGGGGTTAGGCGCGCAAGGGCCAACCTGCAGACCGCGAGGTTTGCAGATGCGTGCGGGCGGGTGAACCGGGGGGCTCCAAGTAGGGCGTGGCGGAGGGCCACACCATGAGAAGGACAAACCAGGCATACGTTGATATCCAGGGGCATGGGCTATGGGGAAAGGGATGGAGGGGTAGGGTTGGGCTAGGATTCTGTGCTTAGGGGTTGTGTTTCATCGTTCTTTCGCGTTTGTGGTTGTACTTAGGTTAGGGTTGAAGGGGGGGACCCAAGTCCTCACCCTCAACTCTTGGTTGGGTTATGATCATCTATTGATCTATCAAAATGACCGCCGAGGAAAGGAAGAGGAAGGATGGGGGGAAGAAGAATACATCTCATTATCTCTCTTTTTACCTCACTACAGTTAAGAACTCATTGCATCCAACCTCCTTACAGATTCCTAGACCAATAAATTCCGGACTTGCGGACAACTTAGGAGCGTAACTCTCCTTTACTTTCCACAACGGTTTCAGATAAGGCTCAGCTTGTCGTCCTCTTCATTACGGACAAAGAGAAGATACGGGATGTGGAGGAGATGGAAGGGTATGAGGAACTTGATTCTCCAAAACTGAAGGCGGAAATCTTGGCGCGGTGGGGAAGGCCCAAACCTTGGTTTTGGGAAAGCAACTTTGAGAAAGCCCAAATGGCAGAGTCTGGTGTGTTGTTGTATTTATAACCTTGGATGAGGAGCTGCGTTGTGGGCAGCGCGCTCAGCAGTTGGTCAGGTCGGGCTCAGCATTTGGGGTGCGCAAGGTCTCAGAAGTGCCTGCTACGGGCTCAGAAGAAGCGGTTGAGGGCTCAGCGGCAGGGATTGCGGGGCTCGGCACAAGGTGCGGGTTGAGCCTACTCTGGGGGGGCGCCGGGCTGCAACCCGCCCACGGAACGCAAACCAAGTGATGGAGCCGGCCCAACCAAGCTCGCAGGGGGCTAGTCCAGAAGGCAAGGGCGGGGCAATTGGGGGTCATACGCGCTGTGGAGGTTTGTGTGGGCATAAGCGTTGGTCGACTCACAGATTGCGGGATCTGCGGGCGCGCGCAGAAGGATAAACCTGGGGGGTCCAAGTAGGGCGTGGTGGAGGGCCGCGCCATGAGAAGGACAAACCGGACGTACGTGATATCAAAGGGGAGGGTTTTGGACAGGTTGGGTGGTACGGGGTAGGGTTAGGGTGGAGCTAGGGTTCTGTACTTGGGGTTATTTTTTCATCTATCTTGCTGCTTGTGGTTGTACCTAGGTTAGGGTTGAGAGGGAGGACTCAAAAATACCTCACTCTCAACTCTGGGTTGGGGGGAGGCTATCAGATTACCATACATATCATATAGTTCATATCACCAGACTTCCAGGAAATGGTATAAGAAGGATTGGAGGGAAGGAGTTTATCTTATCATCACTCTCTCTATTCTTAAACTCATTGCATCCAATCTCCTTACAGACGCTTAGACCAATAACTTCCGGAACTTGAAGACAACTTTGGGGGTATCACTGCTCTTGTTTCCACATCTGGGGTCTGGCTGGGAACAATCTTTTGTCAAAGTCTCTCAAAGGTACTTATGGATGCTAGCAGCAGTTGCCCCTTTTTCTTTCTCCTTCTCTCACCGCCTCCGCACCAGCCCAAAGGATTACCCTCATATTTGATTCAACACCACAGATGTGGAGCAATTCATCTCACGGTATGAAGCAATGGAAGACTCTGAAGGCGCATTGGATTTTGAGAAGGTGCGCCATGTTGTCCTGTTCATCAAGGATGCGGAAGAGCGTTGGGACGTAGAAGGGATGAGAGGCTACCGGAAACTTGATTGGCCAACACTGAAGGGGGACATGTTGGCGAGATGGGGTAGGCGCGACTCTTGTTTTCAGGAAGGCAATTTCAAGAAGTCTGCCAAATCCAACTACAAAGCAGGCGTTTGCGGCAGGGTCCAGTTGCAAGCGGAATTGGATTACGCAGAGCTGTATTACAGGGCAGTGTGCGCTCCGGCCCCATCACTGGCAACCATCCCTTGGGCCAAAAAACTTGCAGAGGTGGAAAGGGGCCTTGAGGCCTATCTGGAGAGTATTCAGCGTCTTAGCACGTCTGCGCCCCGGGTGCCCACGTTTGGGGAAAACAACAATTTTTGGCGGCTGGGACACGAGGGCTGGACAACGTATTCAAAAGCAGGACCGTTTTCCTCAGCGGAGGCGGGGTGCGTGTTGGGGAAGCGGGTCTTGGCAGAACTGGTTCAGCCTGCTGATAGGAAGCAAGCAAGGACAAAGGAATGGGGAGCGGATACTCCATGCATGTTGGGGAAGTGGGTCTTGGCAGAAGTGGTTCATCCTACTGACAGGAAGCAAGCAAGGATGAAGGAACAGGGAGCAGATACTCCGTGCGGTTCAGGAACCGATGAACAGCAAATGGTTCTTTCAGAGAGGGAAAGAGTGGTGGCAGTTGGAAGGGACCAAGCGTTGGAGGATTGTAACCGGGGCTGGGCCTCTTTGACGGCGGGGAGAATTTGTGCGGGATGGAAGGACGTGGTGGTGGCGAGGAGGATGAACATGGAATTGAAGGATGAAGGGCACCCAGAGTGCGGGAAGGATAGATGGAGGACGGGCCCGTTGCCATCATGGCTAGCGGAGGTTTTGGCGTTGGTGCAACGGACACTTGTGGGGGGGAATCACATGCAGAACGGGGAAGGATTGGGTGCCAATGAGATGACTGGGAGAAAGGAAGTAGGGGTTGCAAGGGCTTTAGCTGCAGAAGGCGCGTTGGGACGGAAGTTTGGAGAATTGGCCGGTGGACGCAACCTTTGTGGGATTGGTTGAGACTTTCAGCTGAGGACAGCAGCCAAGTTTGGGGGGAAGCTAGCCCAGGATGGGATGCGGGCGTGGCGCAAGCGGCGTCCGTAAACGCAAGGACAAGCCCCGCAGCTGGGTAATGTGGGACAAGGAGCTGAGGCCAGGTGCTGGCAAAAAAAAAAATCTCTGTCTTCTCTTTATCAGTTGTCTTCTCCTACAGCATAATGGGTGCAGAGTATGTGTGGGAAATGTACAGGACAGGTCTGATTTGGTGAGGGGGTTTTCTAGACGGTTCACAGCCGGAACAGCTAGACACCCCAGAGTGTTTGTTTCCTCAACTTCTTTTCCTTTCTTGGATGACTGTGTGCGCGCGCTGGTGGGGGGTGGTTGTGTTTGTTTCAGGTTGGTTAAGGGGAACTGTGTGGCAGTTTGGTGTGGAAACAAGAGAGGTGATACCCCCAAAGTTTTCCTCAAGTTTGGGAATTTATTGTTCTAAGCATCTGTAAGGAGATTTAATGCAATGAGTTTAAGAATAGAGAGTGTGATGATAAGATAAATTCCTTCCCTCCAATCCTTCTTATACCAATTCCTGGCGGTCTGGTGATATGAACTTATGATATGTATGGTAATCCAATAGCCTCCCCCCCCAACCCGGAGTTGAGAGTGAGCTATTCTTGAGCCCTCCCTCTCAACCCTAACCTAGGTACAACCACAAGCAGCAAGATAGATGAAAACATAACCCCAAGTACAGAAACCTAGCTCCACCCTAACTCTACCCCATACCACCCACCCCGTCCGAAACCCTCCCCTTTGATATCACGTACGTCCGGTTTGTCCTTCTCATGACGCAGCCCTCCGCCGCGCCATACTTGGAGCCCCCCATTTTTATCCGTCCGCGCTCTCCCGCGGATCCTGTGATCCGTGAGTCAGCCTGCGCTTATGCCTGAGCAAACCTCCCCGGCGCATATAACCCCCAATCCCCCCGCCCTTGCCTTCTGGACTAGCCCCCCGCAAGCTTGGTTGGGCCGGCTCCATCACTTGGTCTGTGTTCCCTGGGTAGTTCGCGGCCCAGCGCCCCCCCCAGAGTAGGCCCGACCCGCACCTGGTGCCAAGCCCCGCAATCCCTGCCGCTGAGCCCGCAGCAGTCACTGCTGAGACCGCGTGCACCCCAAATGCTGAGCCCAACCTACCCAACTGCTGAGCGCGCAGCCCGCAACGCAGCTCCCGATCCAAGGTTATAAATACAACACCACATTGGCTGGGGTGGTCCTGGTACCTTCTGGGTAACTTTGTTGGCTCAGGACGCGGGCGCAGATCTCAATCTCACTCTCATTCTCACCAGGAAGCGGGCGCGGATCTCAATCTCATTCTCATGCTCACCAGGATGCAGGCGCGGATCTCAATCTCATTCTCATTCTGACCAGGACGCGGGCGTGGATCTCAATCTCAATCTCACTCTCATTCTCACCAAGACGCGCACCACAGAAAAATGGATGCCACCTGTATGCAGGTGGCATTTCTGTATCCCATTGATATCTCAGGGTTAAGTGATGCTGTATCTCATCATTAACGTTTAGCAGGTGGTGAAATATTGTGACTAGAGATCAGCATTTGCTGAACTTCTAGCTCATTATTTCATAATAGATTGTCAAGGGAAAGCTAGATATGAGCAAAGCTGTTGCTTCACAAGAAGTCCACATATCATACCCAAATTACTGCAGTTGGTGTTTGGTAATTCCTTCAAAGTAAAATTCAAAAATTCCAGAAGAGGCTGATTGTTTCCAGACTGGAATTTCCATTAACTGGTCAAAAACTGGTTAAGTCCTCTTATTCACAGCCCACAATAAAATGCATAAACATGTATTTAGGATAATACTAACACACCATGCTCCTAGAAATGTACAAATCTTTCCTTATATAAATGAGCCATTGATGGATTCTTTTCTGTTGGTTTCTTATTCAATAGCCTATTTTGGTGTAATTTTATTTTTTATACTTCTACTTTTTATCAGGGAAAATACAGAAAGCCAAGCCAAAATTGTTTGTTCAAATTTCAAAAAATGAAGAATATTTGAAATGGAAGATAACCAAAGACCAAGGGAGTAATGAAAGGAAAAAGAACAAAAGAAGGAAGAAAAAAAAGTCAACATCCTCACTTAGATGTGTTGATTACCATCCCTGGTCTGAACATAAGGGCAGCTTATTTTGTTTTTTGAGGGAGAATGTCAAAACCAAGGCAAGAGGCAGGCTTCATTTTGCCATGTAGAAAAGCCAGGGACATAGGTGAAATTTATAAAAATAGAAAAATGCATTGAACTAGTTCTGGCCTAAGCAGAAGGGAATCCATTTTGGAAGAAAAGGAAGACATGAATTTAGTGGGAATTGGGCTAGTCACAGAGGCATGCAATCAACAACTGCAGATGTGTTGACTACCAGCCCTGGTTACAAAACAAAGTGTCACTCAATCACAAATTGATTTATGAAAATTAAGCCATGAGAGGACATGTCTTTACCACAGGAAAAAGTTCAAATTAGGGCATATCAGAGTTAAGCAAACCTGCCATTTTTTAATACTGGGTTTCAACCCAAATCCACCACTTCAAACCCACCATTAAAAATCCAAAAAAATACCCTTATTTCCCATCAGACCTGTCAGAGTCACCTGAAAATAATTAGATAATTTTCAAATAAAGTATCTAAAGGGTTTAACCACCTCAACCCATCATTTCACATCATCACCCCTAGTTTCAACCTCCATTCCTTTCCTGTTTGCTTCATCACTCTACTTTAATGCTCACAAAGCTTCATCACCCTCATCACATTATTGCTTCCATCACATCCATGCTCTCATCACTTCATCCCCACTTTCATCACATCCCTTCATCACTTCATTTCTTACTAACAGTGGAGGCACTCAAGGAGATTGCTCAATTACTGGGCTTGTAAATGTATTTGATTTATTGATTGGATAAAACTTTCAAAAATGAAAAAAAAATACAATAGAAACATTAGAAACAACATCAACCATATTGGGGCTTCTTTCCCAAAATTCTTTCATCAATTTTTGAAGTACTGCAATCTTGGAGTTTTAAAGATACATTGGCTAGTTTTTTATTAATTTGGAAAGAGCATCCAAAGTGAGTGTGGGTTGAAGAGGTTTTTAAACTAGGAGGAGGAAATGTAGTCTGATGATTGAAAAGTTGAGTCTGCCAAAGAATTTCAATAATGCCCTCAGCTTTTGCAAAGTCAACAATACAACCAAGTTTTGGAAAAGATAAACCATGACCCAAATCATTGCAGGGAGGAAGGATAGGCTGTCCTGTAGATCTGTTGATGTATGAAAATATCCCATACGTAAAACCATTCAAGTCATTCTTATCAGTATGGAGCTTGTTTGAGAAGTCATCAAATGTCACAACCACATTTGAAAACATGCAGAAATCTTGCTCCTTTTCCATCCACTCAGATGAAGACCAGTTTGGGATTAGATATTCATCTGAGACTTTCTTTTTTTGAGCATGAGCTGAAGTACACAGTGATTGGATCCTTCCAAAGAAGAATTTGTTGTGAGCAGGGAGACGGTCCCACAGTTCATCATCACTCTTGATGGTCTCTTCTTTAAAACCTGGTTTGCAAGCATAGACCCCTATTTTTGAATTGAAGTCAACATCAATCAATTTTGGCAAAACCTGTTATAAACAATTGGACAAACCTGCAGAGGCACCTCTATCACTTCCAGCACAAAAACCAACAGCATGCATGGAGCCAGTCAAGGCTGCTGTGTTTGTCTTGCTGAGTGATTGGCGGTTCTTTGCCATCTGGTACAAGTCCAAGACAATGTTGCACAAAGTATTGATTTGTGGAGTGCTTTTGGCCACCTTCAAACTATGGTATTTAAGAATGAAGTAGGGCTGGAACTGGCAGTTTGTGACAGCATTAACCAGCATGTGAGGGCACATGCGCGGTAAGACAACATGATTGGGTGCAAGATTGTCCCGCGGTGTCACAAGATACGTTGGCTCATCACATTCTTGTACAAAATTTCTCCTGGCACAGTTGAACTTTTTGTTACCTGCGGATGTTGAAGTAACATTTGAGTTCAATAGCCTGTGTCTCTTTCCTACTACAAGAGGCTCCAATGCATGTTGTTTCTCCTTGGCATCCCCTGAAACGCCAAGCTCATCACAACTACAAACCGTGTTTCAGGATGACACCCAGGAATCACAACATGAATCAAAAACCAAAAGAAAAATAATGCAGAATCAAAAGTTTGATTAGTAATTTTATTGTTGAACAATATTGAGGAATAAAATTTAAATCCCATATCTATTTTTACCAGACATTCCTTCATTCAATTCCACATTCAATTCCATTGAGATTGATATCTAAAAGACTGATATCTAAAAACAATAAATACCCTCTTTTTTTAAAACAAAAAAAAAACAAAAAAGGTTACTTACCAATGGGGTGGTCGTGGTGGATGAGGTGGGTGGTGGTGGTGGGTGGTGGTGGGTGTTGGTGGGTGTTGGTGGGTGTTGGTGGGTCTTGGTGGGTGGTGGTGGGTGTCAGTGGGTGGGTGAGGTGGTTCGCCTCATAGTAGGACAGGCCCCCAAATTGGAGCTGACAGACCCCAAGTGTGGTGCAGGTGTCTAAATCACTCACTAGGTGGGGAGGGGATTTGAAATCCCCCCCACCAAGCCACTTTCTCCCCCCTCGATCCCTCTCTAGGTAGGGAGCGGATTTGAAATCCCCCCCTCCCTCCCCCCTTGCTTGGTCACTAGGTTGGGAGAGGATTTGAAATCCCCCCCCTCCGTCTCCCCTTGATCTCCCCCCTTGATCTCCCCCCTTGCTTGCTTGCTAGGTGGGGAGAAGATTTGAAATCCACCTCCCCTCCCACCCTCCTTGATCTTGCCCTTGCTCAATTGCTGGGCAGGGGGGTGATGAAGTCCCCCCCACCACAAGCCCCACAGGCTGCTCCCCCTTGCTCGCTTGCCGGGCGGGGGGGTGATCAAGTCCCCCCATTGGGCCCCCCCCCCCCTTTTTGCACCTTGCTCGGTTGGGGGGTGATGAAATCCCCCCACCGGGCTGGCCCTCCCCCTTGGCCACTCGCTTGGTCAGGGGTGAAGAAATCCCCCCACTTATCATTGTATGGGATCCTCGGAAATTTTTGGTTGAACCATAAAAAAAAGAAAATTTGCAGAGATATTTTTGAATGGTCTCCAAGATAAATCACAGGGCAAGAACAACATGGCGCTTACTGCGGAAATGAGATCAGCCATGGATTATCTGGTGAATTTTGACCACTACGTGGCTTATGATGATCTTTGAAGGGTCAAAATTGAAAAGGTCCTTACTGAGATGACAAGTTGAAATCTGTGTGTTTCTTTTTTGCTGAATAACTTAACAGGGTTTAGACTTGAAGACAACCGAGTCAAGTCCAATCTTCACGGGTGAGGAAGAGATCTTTGCATGGGAAAGGGAAGTTTTGAGACTCAACGAGATGGGATAAAATTGTTGGGATAGCTTTAAAGCCCCCAACAACCATCACTTGAGCTTACTATCATCTGCCTTGATCTCATCCCCCAGCAGCCTAACCTAGATCAAACTGGTTCAAAACTGGTTGATCATCCTCAAGCTCATCTATCAAATGTTGTAGGTCTGGAAACTCTTGGTACTTCTGAATTGGTTCAAGACGTTGTTGATAGGATTGGCAGTGATGGCTCCGAGCTACTAAATCATCATTAGGCCACCTCTATCCCTACCCTCAATGATAACTTGACTTGATGATATGTTCTTCATGTCACACCGTCCCTTCCACCAGTGTTTTCTTCTTCTTCTTCTCATGTCCCATCTATGATTCAGTTTTGGGATTGGATCCCAAGCTGTGGTGTGGCTGGCCCATCGGATTGTAGTGTATCTTGAAGAAATCCTTCATCCTGACCTTCAAGCTCTCAGCTCGTCTGGTCATCCTCCAATTCTTTCTAATCAACAATGACTCATCTTCATCCAGTCAATAACATTGCTTAGGCTTTACTTGTTCCCATTTCTCTCTCTCTCTCTCTCTCTCTCTCTCTCTCTTAAAGGAATGGTCGTTTGAATGTTGTACTGAATCATGATGACCATCCTACTTACATGTATGTATGTCTAATTGACTCTATTGAATGTTTTGAACTCTCACTCATGTGCTTGCATGTACATGTACTGTATGTACCTACCTACGTACATGCATACCTCAGTCAAGCTGCTCATTGGCTCTGGCCTACGTTGGGATGGATCTGTGGCCTGGCGCCGGCCCTGGCCTGATGGCAAGCCACGGCCGAGAGACCTGAAGAAGAAGAATGCTCTCATTGAGGTCCTAGGTTCTCAGGCCAAAGCGCGCGGGAGGCTTAAGGAGTGCAGAGAACCATCAACCAATCTAGTCAGTCTCGTGGTGGGCAGGTTGTCCTTGCCTTCCCTTTTCTCTTGACCACATGAGTGCCTATGGCTGCTTTGATGAGACTCAGATCAAGTGGCACTGCTCATCTGGATGGCAACCATCTGGCCTCAGCCTCAGCCTCAGCCTCAGGACTGCCAACAACTCAACCCAACCAATCCAAGCCATAAAAAAAACAAAAAGAAAAAAACTGAAAAAAAAACAAAAAAAAAAAAAAAAAAAAAAAAAACCAAAGCAGAAAAAAACAAAAAAACAAAAAAACAAAAAAAAACAAAAGGAAACCCAAAAAAAAGCCAAAAAAAAAAAAAAAAAAAAAAAAAAAAAAAAAAAAAAAAAAAAAACAAACAAACAAACAAACAAAAAACAAACAAAAAACAAACAAAAAAAACAAAAAAAAACAAAACAAAAGGAAACCCAACAAAAAAACCAACAAAAAAACCAACAAAAAAACAAAAAAGAAACAATAAAGAAACTAAAAGAAACCAAAAAAACCAAAAAAGAAACAAAAAAACCAACAAAAAAACAAAAAGAAAGAAAGAAAGAAACCAAAAGAAACCTAAAAAAAACAAAAAAAAACCAAAAAAAAAACCAAAAAAAAAAAAAAAAAAACAGGAAAAAAAACAAAAAAGCAAAAAAAAAAAAAAAAAAAAAAAAAAAAAAAAACAAAAAAACAAAAAAAAATGGAACTCTTCAATTGATGGCTTGAATGTGAAAAATAATAGGGTATATAAATAAATGAACCCCAGTTCAAATAACAAAATGAAACATACTTTTGAACCAGATCTTTACTCACAGGGCTGGTAATTTCTTGTAGTGGCTTACTTGTGCGGTTTCTTCTGTTCATAGATTGGAAAATGTTTGGTGACTGATTTTTTGGAATTTTGGTATCAATGACACTTGACCAGCGATGTTTTAAAGTTTGATGATGATCATGTATTTCATTTGAAGATTAATGATCTTAATAAAAACCCATGATTGGAATTGATATTTTTACATCAGGAAATTTTAAAACACCACATTAAGAAAGGAAATGTCCCATGCAAAGAGTTTGTTTTCTTCACCAAAACAACAGATTTCATGACTACAAATATTCATTTTTCATAATTTTTTTATAGAGACTTTATTCAATCATCTGGGAGTTTGGAACCACCAATTCATTGCATCATGACTTCTTCAAATTGAGATTGGCACATGTTCAATTTCAGAAAAACCAAACCCTCATGCAAAAATATCACATCTCCTCTTTCTCCAACTTATCATTTGATGATCCTCTTGGAACCAGCTGTGATAACACACATGCAAATTTCATCCACATATTGCTTGGCTAAAATGCAACATTACCTGGCCATAATGCACCAAATAGGATTTTCTGTGCAGCTTCCAGGGCACCTAACTAGTCCCTCATCAAGTCTTTGACCATACGTTCTTATTCCTTCATCATCATGGATCTTACAAGGTTCCAAAACCATCCACTTTTCTTGTAGCCCAATGTATTCAAACATTTGTTCATAGAAGTAAACTACCAGCAAAGGAGGATAGATTCTTTTTGTGTCTTCCTTGTTCCACCATTGATCTGAATGACAAATTTATCCAAATTACAGGCATCCAGATCAATGGTGGACCAAGTAAAACACAAAAACAATTGATCCGCCTTTGCTGGTAGTTTACTTCTGTGAACAAATGTCTGAATAAATTGGGCTACAAGAAAAGCAGATGGTATTGGAACCTTGTGAGATCCATGATGATGAAGGCACAAGAAAATTCCGTCAAAGACTTGATGAGGAACTACTTTGGTGCCCTGGAAGCTGCAAAGACAATCCAATGTGGTGAATTCTGGCCAGTTACTGTTGCATTTTAGCCAAGAAATATGTGGATGCAATTTGCATGTATGTTATCACAGCTGGTTCCAAGAGGATCATCAAATGATAAGTTGGAGAAAGAGTAGATTTTATACTTTTGCATGATGGTTTGTTTCTTCTGAAATTGAACATGTGCCATATTGCTGAAAGGGGTGTGATGGGATGGGGGGAAATCGCTTGAGGGGAGAAAGAGGACCTGTTTCAGTATTTCTTGATGAATGCTTCAGCCAGGTGGTTGAGTAGTGGGTGGTGGCAAACAATCTGTGGCATTTTGAATATGCAATTAATCTAAAAGTGCTGATTGGTGGGTTAGGGCTTGAGACAGTCCAAATCAAAAAGTTGACCTTGAGGAATCCAATCTTGCTGCTCAGGTAAAATTATTGTAACTGGGGCTTCCACTATTGAAAACTATTTGACAATCACTCTTTTTCAAAACTTTTGATTATGAAGTATGATGCAAATCAAAATTAGCCAAATTTCATAATCATGTCATAAAAAAAACAGATTGTACCTCAGGATCTTCCTTTGAAAAGCAGCCAAAGCAGTATGATGGATTTTTATTCATACAGTAATTATAAATTATTCCCAAGACCAACAAGGTTCAAGATCAAAGAGTCAAAAGGAACAGTTTAATTTCTATGCAAATAATAATTATGATCAGCAATATGGAGTACTTTATTTTTGTTAGCTTTGGTATAATGTATAGTACCACCCTGAATGCTTCTACAAGTGTTTAGGGTTCTAACATTGATTTGTAAAGACATGGCAAGACGGGTATACAAAACATTTTCTACAGGAGGAAGTGTACAATGCCAATACTTTTTTGATTGCCAGAGTAACTTAACAATTCCTTTTTGAGTAGAAAAATTGATCCCAACCCCATAGTCAGGTATGACAAAATGCCCATCATGAACATTGTAGCCCTTGGAGGGAGTAGCAAGTGATCCACATTCTTTCTTCTGTGGTACAAATAAGGCAAGGGCAAAGTTGGATATATCATTTTCATCAATATGGGGCAAATTGCAGAAGCAATCAGAGGTAAAGGTGAGGTGAGGTGAACAGGAGCTGGTCCCAAGAGGATCATCAAATAATAAGTTGGAGAAAGATGGAATGTGATACTTTTGCATGAGGGTTTGGTTTTTCTTAAATGGAACATGTGCCATATTGCTGAAGAATCCTCCAAGTATACTAGAAGCCCTTTCAGAGTAAGACATAAGTTCATCATACTGGCATTTGGCAGTAGCAGTATTCAGGTCCTTGATGTATTGGCCAATCATTTGAGCTGTTACCATGGCCTTTCTCCATCCAATTGCCCACATTTTTCCTGCCCATGATCTAGATGGTGAGCCCACTGGGTTTACAAATTTCTTGCATTGGTGCAGGGAAAGAGCAAGAAAGTCAATATCATCATACTCCTGAGGTGATAGGTCCTGGATTGGGATAAATTTGATATAGGCAATAATATCATTCTTCTACTTATCCATCAGGAGCACTTGACCATGATCAACCAGTTGAAAATTGGATTCAACAAAGGCATGTGCCTCTTGAAACTCTTCATTTGTTTGCTTTCTGGAATTTTCAGGATCAATCTGGGGATAGAGCTTGCATTTGTTATAGGACCTGTAGCTCCACAGACTTTTGGGTTGCTGTGCCTTGTCCTTGTTACCTCTGATTTTTTGGTTAAAGAGAAGATCCCTGTTCAATTTGTACTGAGCTGGTTTTCCTCCAGCAATCTTATGATTGCAATATGCTTTTTTCCTGGTGAATGGTGAAAGTATAAAAATTAATAATTGAGTGGTATGCAGTTCATATTCACCAGGGGACATATCCGTAGCATATCAAATCATAGAATTTCCAAAAGAGAAGTACAGTGAAAAATTGGGAAGGGATTGGGCAAATGTCAGCTTGGTGAATCAACATAAAGGATAATAACAAGGAAAAAACTATACGGTTTAGTCTTGTTCCTGGCCATGAAAATATTGATTTGGATGGTAGCAATTCACAGGGAAGAGTACTTGGTATGCTTGGGGGAAAAGATGATGATCTTTAAATGGATGGAAGAGATGGAATTTGTGGATATTAAGAGTGGAAGTGGGAGTCAAAGTCAAGGGGTGTAGTGGGATGGGATGGGGAGGAATTGCTTGAGGGGAGAAAGAGGTCCTATTTAAGTAGTCCTTGATGGATGCTTCAGCAAGGTGGTTGAGTAGTGGGTGGGGGAAAACAATCTGTGGCATTTTGAATATTCAATTGATCTAAAAGTGCTGAGTGGTGGGTTAGGGCTCAAGAAAGTCTGAATCCAAAAGTCAACCTTGAGGAATCCAATCTCACTGCTCATGGGAAATCTTTGTGAATGGGGCTTGCAGTATTGAAAACTATGGGACAATCACTCTTTGAAACGTTGAATTATGAATTATCATGCAAATAAAAATTTTAAGAAATGTGGCAGATGAAAAATACAGCTAAAATTATGAAAAAAATATTCAAATCACTTGCAAGATGACACAGTAAGGCTAGAGAAACTCAGAGAAGAAATGACAGCACTCATATTAACCATTTGAGCTTGGTAACTGAGAGATTGGAGGGGGTTCTAGGCTGAAAGGCATGTTGGAATAGGAATTTTTGTTCATGTGGTTCATGTAGTCATGAGCAATAGCCTTGGCTAGATCATGCTGGGTGGGTAATGCCAATTGTCCAGTATCTTGAGGGTTCTCAGATATACTGACCATGATGGATTGAATGTAGATTTGAAGGTGAGCCCATATGGCTTCCTTGGCTGAAGGTCTTCCATCTGAGAGAGACTGAATTTTTTGAATTAAACATAGGAGTTCATGACAATCACATAAAGAAGCAATCCTTCTGTCTCTTGAAGCAATAAAGATCCCCAGGATGCCAGAAAGAAGGTAGAAGAAAAAAGGGAGGAAATTGTGGCGGCATTCTAGTTGAGTCAATTCAGTGCAACATTGTTCATTTGAAAACTCTGAGACAGTGAGGGAAGAGTGGTCAACAGTGGATGCTGGAGGGTCTTTGCACTTTTGCTTTTTCTTCTTGCTGGTGGAGGGCTCCTTTGGGTCTTTCTGGGAATGAGCCTGAAGTAAGGTGAAGCTGATCATGATATCAATAATGATGCTGCGTAGCTCTTGAAGACAGTCCCTTGGCTCAATGGGCATAGCCTCTGACTGATTGGTGGGAATAGCCTCTGAATGATTGGTGTTGGCCTCATCGTCTAGAACCATTTGATGCTCTATTGAG
The DNA here is from genome assembly GCA_025617555.3 of Puccinia polysora. Classification (NCBI taxonomy): domain Eukaryota; kingdom Fungi; phylum Basidiomycota; class Pucciniomycetes; order Pucciniales; family Pucciniaceae; genus Puccinia; species Puccinia polysora. Next base: position 10,696,207 of record CM062628.1, read on the forward strand.
AAGGGCTGCAGTGAATTTGGAAATGTCTTGATGCTTTGGATCCACATAACCATTTGTAGGTTTGCCTTGACATTGGAGACTGGAGATGTGAGAGGATGAGGAGGCTTTGCGCACAGTTCATCGGCAACTTTTTGCACTGAGAAAGCCACTGTTTTGGCCCATTTATTGATTGCTTTCCCAGTGGGATGGTCCAAGGCATGAAGAAAGCGCACCAGATTGGATTCTAGATGAGCAGTTTTCTGATCTAGGGGGGGTGCACCAGCGGGACAAGAATGGCTGTTCTGCAGGCGGTTGAGGGCAGGAAAATTGATGATGTCTGGTGCCCACCATGGCTCATGTGCATCCGAGCATAGAAAATATGTTGCTGTGAAATGAAAAAGTGGTCATTAGCAAAAAGAAATCTTGCAAGTTGATAGGATGTTCAAATATAACTAACCTTTCTCACAGATCTGCCAAACCCAGTTACCATACTCAAAATTGGCTGAATGGGAGTTGTACTGCATTTCTGGTGGTTCCATAGTAGTGGTGGCCTGGAGACAGAAATCCAAAAAGTGCTTCACCGCATCCCATCCCATTTGGAGTTTCTTTGGAGATTTCCTACCCTTGAAAGATTGAGTGATTTAATGAAGCTCCTTGCGTATTCTTTTGTGGTAAATGATAGTAAAATAACCTCTACTTTCTTGATAATCAAAATCGTAAGTGGGCTCCTCATCTTTGGGAGCATCCATACCAGAAACAATGGGCTGGGGAGAGGTTGGGTCTGGTTCAATCACTAATGCTTCATTGGATGTCTCAGGTTGATCTGGGGCCACCTGGGATTGCTCAGAAGTGACTTGGTGTTCCTCCATTGCTGCAGTGGGTTGGGCACATAGGGAAGGTTCAGGAGTTATTTGGATTTCTGGTTGAGGGGAGGGTGCAATGGCTTCATGATTTGATGCTGCATCAGGGGAGGAGGTGGCTGGATTGTGATTTCCCATGATTTGTAGATGTGGGGTCATATCCACAGGGGGATGAATCAAGCGTTGACGTTTTGGAGGTGGCTGTAATGGGGGCTGTTGGGACAATGAGGAGCTGGGTGTGATGCTCAGCTGTTCTCTGCGGGGGAGACACCTTTCACAATTGTATTCTAAGGGAAAACAAACCAATCAGACCTCCAAATCTGCAAATTTGAAAAATGAAAGTGGGGCAAAAACTAACCTTTTTGGATATCACTCAAGCTGGAGTTTAACCTGTTCACAGTATCTTGGATTGACCTGGGGATCCTGAGGCGAGCACAGGTAGTGAACATCTCTTGAATAGTATCAACATTCTGATAGAATTCTTCCTCAGTTACTTTGTGGACTTCTGAGGTGGGGTTGGACTCGTCTGCAGGCACTGAGAGTCGTTCATCTTCATGAGTTGATGGTGAGGACTCTGTTGATTATTCCAAGGCATTAGTCAATGGATGCCAAGGTTAGTAGGGATTTTTCTTTCAATTTGATGAAATACAAAACAGTGGGTTAACAAACCTGAAGGTGGGATTGCTTGTGTAGGAGAAGTGGATGCCATTGTGAGTGGATTAATAAATAGATGGGAAAAAGATGTGAAGCTGGCTTGAGGGGTATTGGGGAATGAAGAAAAGGGGAAAAACCTGAGGGAAGGGAGGTCTATTTATAGCCATTTACAAGAAGACTCGTTTCATTTTTCTTGCTGCAACCCACCAAACAAACATGGCTGCTGACCATGTCTACATGATGCAACATGCAGATCCATAGTCATTTGTGTGCCATGCTGGTGTGATGCATGTGGCTTGCATTATCTGGGGATAGACCTGTGCATATTTAAGCCTTGATGACTTGCTGCATTAGCTGAAAAATAATCTAGCACATTTATGGATGATGGAAATTGCTTCTTGTGACAGACTGCAACCATTAGAATGCCTCATGGACGGTGACCAATGTTCTTCTTAATGGTCTCCAACCATTGCAGTTCTTTATGGATGATGACAATTGCTTCTTGTGACAGACTGCAACCATTAGAATGCCTCATGGACGGTGACCAATGTTCTTCTTAATGGTTGCCAACCATTCCAGTTCTTTATGGATGATGACAATTGATTCTCATGAGCAACTGCAAGCATTAGAATGCCTCATGGATGGTGACCAATGTTCTTCTTAATGGTCGCTGACCATTGAAGTTCTTTATGGATGATGACAATTGATTCTCATGAGCAACTATTACCATTAGAATGCCTCATGGACGGTCACCAATGTGCTTGTTAATGGTCGCCGACCATTGAAGTTCTTTATGGATGATGACAATTGCTTCTCATGAGCAACTGCAACCATGAGAATGCCTCATGGATGGTGACCAAATTTCTTCTTAATGGTCGCTGACCATTTATTCTCCTGCCAGTGTCACATCAAGGACAAGAGTTGACCACACAATGTCACACAGTGTAACATCTTATCTACGCATATGGGAGTATTGGTGACACGCGGTGGCACAACACGCGTGATGTGAATTGTGAGCAAAGTTACTCATGGCATAGTGGAAAAATTTTACTTCTCAAGAATTGTGATGCAAGAGTAATTTACAGGATAGTGAGGAGGGAAGACAACAACCATATGAGTGAGATTGGGAAGAAGGAGATGAAAAGCTAAGGGAGAGGGGATTTAGGTGTCATCCTGCAGGGATTGGAACACTTCCCTCCAATCCCTGGTGGTGAGAATAGTTGACCTGAATATGATATGAGCAATATTTCCTGAATCAGCCAACTGTAAGGTTGGTAGATATATTTCCAGGAAAAAAAAGACTTACTGGGCAAGTTGCTCCTTGCGTTTCTGAATCTGAAGGAGAGATGGAAAATTCAGTGAGGTGCATATGATGATTGGAGTATGAGGACATTACCTTTTGAATATTCTCCTCAATGGTATTGGGTGCAATGAGGTAATAAACCTGCACTGGCCTTTTTTGACCCATTTGATGCTGTTGATCAACTGCCTGCGCCTGGGTTGTGGGGTTCCAATGGGGTTCCTATGTAGATCAAATGAATGTAGACTAATTAAATGGCAAAATGCTAGGAACTATTGGGTTCTTACCATGATGAATACAACATTGGCTGATGTGATGTTGATTCCAACACCAGCAGCCTGAATGGAGGCAAGAAGCACATAAGTTGTGCTACTTGCTGAAAACTTCTCAAGAATTGCATCTTGCTGTTTTGCTGTTAACCCTCCATCCAGACGAAAGGAGGAGATTCCATATTCATCTAGCGTCATTCCAATCCTGCACATGAGGGGAGAAAATGGACTTTTGAGTGGGGTCTCATTGGAAACAGGAGAAAAAGACAGCCAGCTTACAGATCAAGATAACGTGTCCAACACAAGAAGACCACAACTTTGCTTGCTCCAGCCACCACCACTGATCCTGGCTGAATCATCCCTAAAATCTGTTTGATTTTGGAGCTCTCAAGGCAGGTGTCAATATCAATGTGGTGGACAATTGTTTCAACTCCCGTGCTGTGATCCTTGGGACCCGATTCTTCTGGAAGGATGAATCGTCCATTTTGGTCCATGATGACATTGGGGTCTTCCAAAACCAGATGATTACATGCTCCTATGAGCTGTCCAAGATCTTTGAGGAGCAACAACCTCATTGGCTTGGATCCATCAGCAGGCAGCTCATTCCTGATCTTAGAAATGAATTGGTCCTGGAGTCAGCAGTAGAAGTCTTCCGCTGCAGGTGAGAGTGGTGTCTTGATGTAGTTGTGATTAATACTGGGGAGATTTGACAGCTCATCAACCTTGGTCCTTTGAAGGGTGGTGTGTTGGAGGACCATTTGTATTGGGGCAAAGTCCCCTGCTTTTAGGTGGGGCAAAAGGGTAGTTGCCCAGTTACTGTACTCATTTTCTAGACTGATACCCAGGAAGCTAAGGAGAGAGAGGAGATCTTGAAGGCAGTTTTGCACTGGTGTTCCTGTGAGACAAACTCTACAATCGGTGGCAACCTGGGTGACTGCTTGGGAAAGCTTGGCCTTGGTATTTTGGATAGTGCTGTCATGCAAGTGAATTGCAGTCAGTTTGGTCCAAAAAAAAATACTTGGGTAGGAAAGATGGCAAAATGAAGGTTGGATTTACTGTGCCTCATCCAAAATAATCCTGAACCATTTTCTGGAGAAGATAATGGAGCCTGGGGTGTTGCGGTTGGCTTGCATTTTGTTGTATTCCAACGACACCAGGTGATATGATGTGAGAATCACATCTGCACGTTCCAGTTGACGATCCATGGTCTGATGCTGCCATTTTCCATGGTAGGTGAGAAAATTGATGGCCTTTGACTGCGTATGCTTCATAATCTCTCTTTTCCAATTCTTCAGGAGGCGTGGGGGGGTTATCACCAGTGTGGCTTGATGTGGAGGTTTTTCAGGGGGGGATCCAGGGGAAGGCCATAGGTCCGGGCTTGCAGCAAGGTGGTTGCAATAAGTGAAATTGATTGTATTGTTTTACCAAGACCCATGTTGTCGGCAAGGATAGATCCAAGTGGGGATTCTGGAATTTCCTCACCCCTTGCAAGAGCTATGCTCTCACCACTGATCTTGTTCTCCCATAGTGCACCACAATCAATTGGGGTCTTCTTCCACTAAGCCAAGGCGGATGCAGCACATGGTGATTCCCTATCAAGGAGGAAAGCAAGTCCTTGAGACTGATGTGGTAGCAATGGGGTTTTGATGACATTTGCAGGAGAAGAAACAGGGTCCAGATCACACCCACTGGGCACCTCAAGTAGAGCGGGGTTGTAATGTAGCTCTTTGATAGCAGACGGGAGGTCTACAATTTCTGTGGCAAGGTTTGAAAGGGAAATGGATTTTTGTTTTGTGGGATTATATTTTGGAGGGCGTTCAAGGATAATGAATGAGGAAACAATGGAGGTTGAGGAAACAATGGAGGTGGTGATGGCCATGAGATCACGTTTGCTGCAAAATATCAATAATTCCAAATTGAATGTGACAACAGGCTGGGAGGAGACATGCAGAACTGCCTCAACAAAGATCTGTGAAGCTGTCTGGTTGGGAAATTCCAAAGGGCATTTCCCAGCAGGGCCAAATGATGTTTGATTGGGGATATAAGGGAGAAGGAAATGTGAGAGGGGGAGTGGTAAGGAGCCCACAGGTTGATCTAGAGTTGGGATTCTGACAACAAGTTTGCCATCTTTTCAAAGAAGGGAGACCCAATGAGTTGATGGGTTGGAAATGAGATAGGGAAGAATAGTTTCAGGAATCAAGGTGAGGGTGGTTTTGAGGAGGCCAAGACATTTAGCAGTGAAGGAAGCCATGGCTAAGGTTTGATGAAGTAATGTGATGAGTAAGGGATTTAATAGACGGATGGATGGAATATGTGGGAGATTGTGAGAAGAGCAATGATTGTGAGGGGGGGGAAAAGCATTTGAAGGTGAGTACTTATATCTTTGAGCTGACCAGGAGGTGGCTCTGTGGTAGGAATTTGTGTCAACACATGGAATAGTCTCATGTGGATGATGTACACCATTGTTGATCAAACTATGTACAGTTCTTGAAATGAGTGGCATGTGGCGTCATTAAATTCAGGGTTATGCAAATTCTCATTGTGGAAGTATGCATAAGGGTGGGAGGGTTGACGTCTCACTTGCATCAATTGTTGTAAATGGTCTGCCACAGATTGATTTGAGAGGGTCTGAAATCAACTTGTGTGCTGGGTGGCAAGCTTACAGATCCATTGTTGACAGATCTACATGGGATTAATGGAAAAGGATTCTGGTGAAGGAACCCCAAATGGAGTTGTATGCTGGGCAGCCAGTGTACAACTCCTGAAGGGACCATGGAGCATAGGACATAACAAGGTTGTGCAAGTGGGTGGCCAAGGTACAGCTTGGCTTTTGAGTGCTACACGAGGTTGTGGGCATACAATAAGCTGTGGATAAAAACTGGCTTGATATGCCCACACCCTTGTGAAGGAACCCCAAATGGAGTTTTACGCTGGGCGGCCAGCGTACAACTCCTGAAGGGACCATGGAGCATAGGACATAACAAGGTTGTGCAAGTGGGTGGCCAAGGTCCAGCTTGGCGTTTGAGTGCTACACAAGGGTGTGGGCATACAATAAGCTGCGGATCAAAACTGGCTTGATATGCCCACACCCTTGTGAAGGAACCCAAAATGGAGTTGTACGCTGGGCGGCCAGTGTACAACTCCTGAAGGGACCATGGAGCATAGGCCATAATAAGGTTGTGCAATCCCATGGCCAAGGTCCAGCTTGGCTTTTGAGTGCTACACAAGGGTGTGGGCATAAAATAAGCTGTGGATCCAAACTGGCTTGATATGCCCACACCCTAGTGAAGGAACCCCAAATGGAGTTGTACGCTGGGCGGACAGCGTACAACTCCTGAAGGGACCATGGAGCATAGGACATAACAAGGTTGTGCAAGTGGGTGGCCAAGTTCCAGCTTGGCTTTTGAGTGCTACACAAGGGTGTGGGCATAAAATAAGCTGTGGATCAAAACTGGCTTGATATGCCCACACCCTCATAAAGGAACCCCAAATGGATTTGTACGCTGGGCGGCCAGCGTACAACTCCTGAAGGGACCATGGAGCATACAACATAATGAGGTTGTGCAAGTGGGTGGCCAAGTTCCAGCTTGGCGTATGAGTGCTACATAAGGGTGTGGGAATAAAATAAGCTTTAGATCCAAACTGGCTTAATATGCCCACACCCTCGTGAAGGACCCCAAAATGGAGTTGTATGCTGGGTGGCAAGCGTACAACTCCTGAAACAACCATGGAGCATAAAACATAATGCGGTTGTGCAATCCCGTGGCCAAGTTCCAGCTTGGCTTTTGAGTGCTACACAAGGGTGTGGGCATAAAATAAGCTGTAGATCCAAACTGGCTTAATATGCCCACACCCTCGTGAAGGAACCCAAAATGGAGTTGTACGCTGGGTGGCCAGCGTACAACTCCTGAAAGGATCATGGTGCATAGGAAATAATGAGGTTGTGCAATCTTTGCCTAGAAGGGCTCAACTGCAAATTTTTGGGCTTGTGCAAGGGTGTGGGCATAACTCAAGAGACACCTGTTTTGAAGCTTCATTTTTACACACCTCCTGGGGCGTTTGGCATAGATATTATGCATGTTGTGTTCTCAAGCTGCTTGCCCAGAATTGAAAACAGAAACAGTATGGTGCAGGCATCTTGGTGACAGAAAACCTTCAATCTTGCCCATGCTTGGCAACCATTGGTGCAACCTAATTGTCAGAAACCATTGGGTTGCACGCTAATGATTGATGACAATTGGAGCAAGCTAATGGTTGGCGACCATTGGAGCAAGCTAATGGTCAGAAACCATTGGGGAAAGCTAATGGTTGGCAACCATTGGGGCAAGCTAATGGTTGGCAACCATTGGTGAAAGCTAATGGTTGGCAACCATTGGGGCAAGCTAATGGTTGGCGACCATTGGGGCAAGCTAATGGTTGGCGACCATTGGCGCAAGCTAATGGTCAGTGACCATGTTTATAACCATTGGGGCAAGCTAATGGTCAGCAACCATTGGGTTACACACTAATGGTTGATGACCATTGGGGAAAGCTAATGGTTGGCGACCATTGGGTTACACGCTAATGGATGATGACCATTGGGGCAAGCTAATGGTTGGCAACCATTGCGGCAAGCTAATGACCAGCAACCATGAGGGGAAAGCTAATGGTCAGCAACCATTGGGGCATGCTAATGGTTGGAAACCATTGGAGCACGCTAATGGTTGGCAATCATTGGGGCAGGCTAATGTTTGGCGACCATTGGGGCAGGCTCAGCCTAAGCTAATGAACAGCCACCATGAGGCTAAGGTAATGGATGGGAACCATTGAGGGTGAGTCACCCCTCAATGCATAAATTCATACAATGTAGTGTATAAGGTGTGGGTGGATAGTGCACCCAATTGACAAATCAATCCCTCCCTCCATCCATCCATCCCTCCATCATTTGATCCATCCCTCCCTCCATCCATCCATCCATCCATCCATACCATTCATCCATCCATACCATCCGTCCATCCATACCATCACCACAAGACTTTTCCACTATTTCTACATCACCTGCACACAGCAAACCCACACCCTCAATTCCCTCTTCCCAGCCCACTGAGCCCACTGGAGATCAACCAACTGCTGATCCAGTACACGCCAAACCCCCACCCTCAATTCTGTCTGCCCAGCCCACTGAGCCCACTGGAGATCAACCAAATGCTGAATGCCCAGCAATCATCACTCCAGACTGTGAGTCCTCTTTTCACTTTGTCATGTTTGCCTCAACTACTGACAAGACCTCCCTTAGCCTCTCTTCCACCACCCCCACCATGGGTTGAATTTGTTGGCAAGGAATCATCATCAAGACGCCATGCTTCACCCCCACCCCCACCCCCAGCCCAGACTGGTGGATTGATGAGCACACAGGAAGCCTCGGTTGTCTCAAAGTCTAACTTCCTTGCTAATAGCAAGTGGCAAATGGCAAAGCTCCTTAAAATGGCCGATGACAAATCACTGCCACGATCAGTGCGAGACATGGCAGTCAAGGCCTGTAAGGGTCTTCAAGATGCAATGGCCTGTGAGTTGAAACACTTGAATGCTAGTCTAATCCCTGGCTGATCCTCATTTTGTCCTTCACCAGTGGTTGAAAATGGTGATGACCTCCCTCCTGAGGAGGAGGTTCAGATTGGGTCAGGGAAACTTCTTGCAAAAAGATGGGCTGCAACTGCCTGTGCCAATCCCAACAAGAAGAGGCATAAATTTGCGCCCTTGATGGAAAGTGATGAAGAGGAAAGTACCCCAGGCCCCGCTACACCGCCCACACAAGCTGCTCTAAATGAAGTGCCCTCTGAAGAATCCCAACATCCACTCTTTACCCCTGAAGTCCCAGCAGAGCAGGCCTCTATCACCACTCCCCTTGAACCCAATGCTACACCAATGGTAACAGACTCCCAACCCACCAAGGGGGCTACCCACCCCTCTGCCGCTGATCCTGCAAATGACCCTGGTAAGTCACTTCCATCACATCCATCCAAATACCTTCCCTGATTTCCAATCACTTTAGCTCTCTCCATAGATTCACCTACACTGTTCAAAAAATACCCGGCTGAACTCCAGGAAGCCATTCAACCCTTTGCAAATGGCATCATCAACTCAAAGTGCTACAAGAGCGTTGTTGAGGCAGCAGTGCACCTCTTTGGATTACGTGCAAAAGACCACAAAGAATGGGGATCTTAACCTCAATTGCTATCTCACACAATCCGTTTCAACACCATCAGTGCTGGTATTAAGGAATGGATCAGTCAATTGGCTAAAAGTGGTAAGCTTGATTCCACTGGGATCTTTTGCCCTCACAGTAGCCAACCTCTCCTCATTCCTACAGATGCAAATCCCTTCCCACCTCAAACATCTGAGCCATATTACATGCCAGATGTATTTTATCTGCCTCTTCTACCCGGGTCACCACCCCCACCAGCCACAACCATAGGGTCTAAGCTCCACAATCTCTGGATCCACCTTACTCACCCTCCAGAGTTTTCACAGGTTAGATGGGCACAATTATGGTTCCAATTAATCCTCCTGGTCTCAAGAGAACTCACCCAGCCACCAGCATTTATCCAACAACCAGGTACTGAAGATGAGGCAAGCCGTGATATCTCAATCATCAAGTATTTTTCCGCTTGTCTTGGCTCACATGAAGACATGGCTTGGATTGAAGGACAGCCAGTTGACAGCCCTAGTCATGAATCTGGCTTCAACTCCCTGGACAAATTGGTTTACAACATCTACCACATGCTCATTGCATTTTCTCTCCTGCGGACAAAACTTTGATTGGAGGGGTCCTCGACAGCAGTGGCACCACAGCAGGCCAAGTTCAACACCATCATGGTCACCATCACATCCCAACCCTACTACCACATTCTTGTTGCCTACCTTGTAGCGGGAGTACGTGGCCTCTTGCTGATACCATCAGACATTAGGAAATTTCCCCTGGTTCAATCCCTCCAGCTCCTGAGCCTTGTCTCCAAAGCCAACAAGCTAGAGCCCAAGGACATCAAGGAACAAGTATGGAAGCGGACAAATGCTTACATAGTGCAGCTTATCCAAGACTGCTTTTTCAGCCCTGAATTTTGGCCAGGAACACAGGTATCCCGCATGGACTTGGCAAAATGTCTTTTCCTTGATTTCAGTGATCATTGGCTTTCCCAAAACCCTTCAACTGATAATCCTGTATTTAGTTTACCTCGCAAATCTAATGTTTCTATTTCAGCTATCCCAAATTTATCAGTATCTTAGTGTACTAGCTTTTCTTTCTCCATTGCTTTTAATCATCATGCTTATAAATCAATTCATGTATTCCTTATGCAACTTAATTCTTGATAAATGAGTTCATAATGTGACATTACGGTGAGCTGAGTCCCATGAGCATCTGTGAAAGTGAGAAACTCAAAGTCCATGCACACTGTTCATTCATCTGAACCATTGGCCAGATGCATTGTGATAGCTCTATGGAAGGTGACCATTGTTGTAGTCCACTGTAAGCATCTGGTAATGTGAGGCATGCAAAGTTCATTCATAGATCTATCACTTGCCCAATGGGCCAGATGCATTGTGATAGCTCTATGGATGGCAACCATTGTTGTAATCCAAAAAATTGGCTCAAAAACCTGTGATTAAACTTGGGCAAAGATTGATTAAACCCTAAAAAAATTGTTTCCCAGTCCAAGCATTCTTAAAAACACAATAGTTGTTTCATCCAGGTATTTGTTATCCCGCATTCACAAGATTGAATGGAATTTCTTAAACTCATCCATCACTTACAGAAACATAAACACCAAAAATTTTATATCAACTTTTATTGCATTAAGAAATATAAGAATAGAAAGGCTCTCAAGATACAGGAAGAAAAAAAAGACCACCCAAGTGTCAACTATTGTCGGCGCGATCCACTTGCCTCGGGGGTATGAGCTGGAAATATGCCAATTGTGGTAAAAGGCTTCTTCTTTATTTTTTCTGATAGTAAGGTGATTGCTGAAAAAATTTTTGAGTTGTCACAAGGAGCCACAAGTTTGAGGTCAATTTCTGAAAGGGCTTGCAGTGCTGCAGGGTGATAAGCATCAATTGGAAGTTTTTTTGGGCATTTGAGGAGGGTACATTCTTTGGGTTTCACCTTGCCTGACACACGATCAAGTAGTGAATCCAACGGCTTGATTTCTTGGTGCTTCACAGCAACTTGTAATGCTATTTTGTCTAGGAGTCGAGTTAGATCATTTAGTTCACAGCTTCTCCAGGGGGTTTCAATGGTTGTGCGAGTGCCATCTTTATCCTCCTCCCAATCAGAAACAACATCCACACGGTCAAATATTGCAATGACTTCTGCTGCTTCTTTGGGAAGGTATTTGGGGGCTGTGTGAAAACGCTTTTCACTTATCTGTAACGCAAACCAACACACACCATTAGCATCCATTCTTTGAATACAAACCCCCAGGACTCATGCTCTAACCTTCTTTTTGGCTTGCTGGATGGATGTGCGTTGGGCCTTGGTAATTTTATTTTCTTGTAACTTTGACCCTAATAGTTCCGCTTGCCGTATTTCTTTTCCCTTCCCCAGGACCCATCTCTCCAATAATGCGCTCATGTTCTCCATTCCATCCCACACCATACCAGGTTGCGCCTTTTTCCAGTTTGAGTAATGCTGGACTATGATGGCACCTATTGCCGCATTCCAGCCCGATGATACAAAGGACCTTGCATGCCACTCAAACGTAATCCTTGAGAAACCTGCCTTTTTCACATCTCTCTCACATGTTACCTTAGCACTCCATGGGAAATTTACAGTTGATGGCACATTGGGTGCTGGGTGGAATTGTAGGGGTACAATGTTGTTTCTGAGTCTAGCCACTTCTTCATTGTATTGCAGCTGCCCATTGGCCTGATTTGTCTTTCCATGTTCTGTCTGGACAGACTCCAGATGTGCCATGACCCGCTGTGCCCTCATAGGAGCCCACTGCTCCCATTTCAGTATTTCTTCAGGAGAGGGAGGTGAGGGGAAGTTCATTACATTTGCTGGCATGCCCATCAAAAAGAGGACCCATTGCAGTAAATAATGTGAGATTTTAGTAGATTGACTGGGAAGGGGGGTTTTGGTGACCATCTGGCGCACTTGTCTCAATTTGCAGTCTAAAGTCTCCTTGTCAAGTTTTTGCTTTTCAGAATGGTTGGTCAGTCCAATCCTAGATTGAGCAGTGCAATCATTCATGTCCACTAAACCCATCACAATCAGCATCTCTGTGTTAATGAAATTAGTGGACTTCCCAGTTCAATCATACTGCTCACCTGATTCTGGTATAGTATTCACATCTGGGGGAACCCCCCTGAGTAAGTCATCCAGGAGTCCCTCATGATATTGCAAACAAGAGGACACTGTTTCTAGCACACCAGAGGATATTGTCTCTTCAGGCAGCATTGGAGTGTCTTGACCAGCTGCAGCAGGTTGGGAGGTATGGGCACTTTGGTATGGCATGATAGATAATGAATATTCAAGGGTTGGCTAAGGGTGTAATGTAATACTATAGCACTAGTCCATAATTCCCCAAATTTGAGGAGGAGGGCCCTATGGCTGGTGTGAGAGGCAAGGAAAGATGCAGCTTATGGTTAAATTGCAGAGCCTATGCCCGGGACTGAATTGATTTGGTAGAGGGTTGAATTCAGGATTTTCCAAACCTTGAAAAACCAATATTGTTATAGAGATAGACAGTGAGTGTGTGAGATAGTATTGTTTAACTGTGATAGATTATGAACAGATAACTTGATGGTTAGACTGGGTGATTGGTATGGGGGAAAGAACAGATGTAGGATGATGATCAATGTGAGATAAGAGGATTTCTTATTTATATTCCTACCCTCCTCCTTCATCATTCCCCAATTGTAAACATTTGACAACTGAGGATTTGTCTGTCCAATTCATTGGAAACTAATACAATCAATGATGACAATTTTAATATCCAAGATTCTGTTGTTACAAATATTAAGTCTACCAACCTCACATCTAATCTCCATTTCATAATCCCTTAGGCCCCGTTCTTGTCCACACAAAGTGTCTTATGGTTGGTGTTTGGTGTCCACTTGTCCATGTTTCCTCAAATGATTCTTGTTGATACTTGCTAAGGTTTCAAGTCACCCATAGGCCAAACACCATGGGTAATTTCATGTTGAAATCCATCCCTGCACATTCCACAATCAGTTTTGACCTTGTCCTCATATCAGCTAAAAGGGCAACTCACTACTCGTGCCAGGGAAACCAAAGTCATTGTCTTGCCTGGATAACCAAATGTCCCCGCAACATTGTCCAAAACAGCCACATGCCCCAATATCTCCTTTCCCATCATCACCACAGTCTCCCTTAGATCTGTTGAGACCACTTGCACATTCAAGTTGGGGTGGGCTGTGTATTGATCTTTGGCATCTTCTGCATGTGCATCTTGAAATAACTGAATCACAAACCAAACATCCCCACCTTCTGATTGCACAAAGAGCTCGGTGATTTGACCAAATGAACAGAGTTCATCCCGCATGATCTCCACATAGGAATTGGAGTGATTTTTACCTTGATCAAGCCGTTTCACTGTAAATCTTTTATGATGTATCAAGGTACTGTTGATTTTGTGCACATTTTAATTGAGAGACACATCCTGTTGCAGACCCAATCTTCCAACCTCTTGTATCCATAAGCAATGGATTTCTGGGTCTAATGGGGTAAGGCTGAAGCGGGAATTTGAGTTTTCTTGCCCCTTGTTAATTACCTTGGACTGGATCAATAAACTTGAATATTGACTCCTTGATATACATGTCTTCATGATTGTACCATGTATATCACCTGTAATAAATTCATTTATTATTTGCTTTGTTTTCCCAGTAAAAAGGACGGTGTACAGCATGATTCTTAGTGAGCTCACCTGTGCAATTGTTCTTTGGTATCCTTCCCAAGATACCATTCAACCTTTCATGGGCCCAGGCTGCCATGGCCATTGGTGGACCAAACCTTTTGATCACTTCTGGGTAATGCTGAGTAATGTGCATGTTGGGTTTACTCCTTTGTTGTGGCCATCCAGTCCTTAATGTTTGACGGTATTCCAGCATTAGTCTTTCAACCTCCATGATATCTTGGTTTGAAATATGATGCTTCATTAACATGTTTGTTATGTAAATGAGAAGCACTGTTGAGTCCTTCAAGATTTTTATTGAGCCAATGTGATCAATATCAGGTCTATGCTTGCCACTCCACAAAGGAATCATAGCAAGGGGATAGTAAACCATGTAGAGTGTCAGCCACTCTGTGGCCTTGAGGGATCCTGCACCATGAAATCCAACATTCTTTGGTACCCTTGTAATCCATGATGGCACCTTTGTGTCCTGAATCACCTGTTGGATGCGCCTCAAATTTTTAAGAATTAATCGAGGCCCTTGGATGGATGATTCCACTTGAGCTGCTTTCCCTCTGTCATAATCCTTGTTCACTGGACTGCTTCCCTCACCCCCCCTCATCTTCAGAGTACTTGTGTGGCTTCCTTGACTGGCCATACTTTGTGAACTTCTCAAGCTCCCAATAATTCTACTTCTTAAAGAATAAAAGTGAGTACTATTATATTCAGAAGATGGTTGAGATTTCTTGCTTTGCTGTGAGGCTGATGATGATTTCCCAGCCTGTGAAGATCTCAATTCATATTGTCTGGATTGACTTGTTGAGCTTTCTTCCATTATTTGTGTAAGTGCTCTCAGATTGCTGGCATTAAGCCGTCTCTTGGGACTTCTCTGGCCGTGATCACCCTCCTCTGATTTATCTTCAGGAGACTTCCTTCTCTTCCCCTTTCCAATGATGCTTTCCAATCCAGTTTTCTCTCCTCTGTTCTTCTCTCGTATTTTTTCCTTCCCCAATTCTTCTCCAGCTAGAGCAATGTTAAGATAACTCATGCTATGATCCTTGAGATTTCCCAAAATCCACCCATGCATGAGCTCTATTACTGAATACTCTATTGGGCGCCAATATGGAAGCCTGTTCAAACAGCTTGCTCTGACCCCCTTCTCCTTGGTAATTTGATCTCGCTCCCATGATGTCGGACATTCCTCCCACTTCTTGGCATTCTCCATGTGCTTGGCATTTCTCCTTGGCTGGAACTCCTTGACATTTGGATCATTGATCTTGTCCTTTGTAATTTGACAATATGAGCAGAACATGGTTGAAGAATGACCAGAGAATCCTGCCACCTTGCGCATAGCTGGCAAATCCCCAATCAATGGGAACAGTGCAACAAATATCTCCCTACCTTGAGGAAACTGGCTGGTTTCAGAAAACCATACTCCTTCCAAGAGTTCTTTGATTTCATAAACCAATGGATCTAGAATTTGGTTGATTTCTTCCACTTTGGGTTCCTTGGGCCCAGGGATAATACCAAAAATGAAAACATTCTCTATCTTGTAACGTTCTGCTAGTGGAATGTTGAGACAGATCAAGATCACTGCTCCCACTGAGATTGATTTGTGCCCAACCTTATTTCCAAATGGGTTGAACCAATCCACATAGAGACTGAAGACAAGGTGCCCTGCTTGTTGGGTAAATTTCCTCTTCTTGTCTGCGCCTCCAACAAAGTTGCGCCAAACTGAGCCATCCTAAACATTGCTCATCACATTTGAATTGAGGTTTTTATTATGAAGATTGCTTTCAATGAGCTTTTCAAAATCTGCAAACCATAATTTTCTACCAAGCCAGGCCTTCAAGCTTTTATAATGAAATTTTCGAGCTGGTTTGATGGGTCTTCTATGTCTCCCACTGGTCTTCATCAGCAATTCTGTTTCACAGTAAATGCCCTGCTCATTACCAGTTTGGCGCACAAAGATTTTGCTAGTGGAATAGAACTTGGCAGTACATTTCTTTACAATTGATTCTTGGTTGTCCGATTTGTCTGGGATTGGATACAGCTTGAAGCATTCTGGACAGCATATCCTTGTTTCCAGGTTGGGCTCAAAACCTAGCCTTTGAATTAGAGTGACTTTGCTTTGAGGTATTGCCTTCATGATGTTATTTGAATCAAAATTGAATTCCCTCCCCAGATTCTTAATCTTCTCCCGCTCTGTCTTCAAGAAATCTGTGATTGCCGAGTCACTAAGTTGATGAACAAGGCACATTTTTGCAGCTTGGAGAAGCACAAGCAGACTGTGCCTTGGGACTAGATGAAAAGAGTTATACTTGAGGTTTTGAGAATTGAACCAGTGCCCTCCCCGGTGAAGTGGAATCTGAATCTGCTCTTTGCTTTCATTCCTTGCTGGATTGTTGGAAACCTGAAAATCATTATATCAGGCAAATCAGAAAATCAGCACATGAATGTACAGTGTTAACTATTTTCCCATCCCTCCTCTCCACTTATATAACTGCTCCCTTGTAATGGCAATATATCTGTTGTGACTTGCAGGGCCTGATTTAGTCTGCTTATAGCCGCCTGATTTTTCTTGAAGGCAGAGGAAGAAAAAGCCATTCCTATCTTTTTGTTTCCATCTTCATCTTCATATGTGCCCTCGCCACATTTGAATTCCAGACATTGGCATATCTTCCATTTGGCTGTCTTCATATCAATTGATGGATGGATGGATGGATGGATGGATGGATGGATGGATGGATGGATGGATGGATGGATGGATGGATGGATGGATGGATGGATGGATGGATGGATGGATGGATTCATCAAGTGATGGAGGCATTCATCAATTGGGTGCTGGGTGCACTACCCACCCACATCTCATACACTACCTGGTATGCATATATGCATTGAGGAGTGACTCACTATCAATGGTCACCATCCATTAACTTAGCCTCATGGTTATTGTCCATTAGCTTAGGCTGAGCTTGCCCCAATGGTTGGTGACCATGAGCTTGCCCCAATGGTTGCCAACCATTAGCTGGCCCCAATGGTTGCCAACCATTAGAATGCCCCAATGGTTGATGGCCATTAGCTTGCCGCAATGGTTGCAAACCATTAGTTTGCCCCAATGGTTTCTGACCATGAGCCTGCTGCAATGGTGGCTGTCCATTGGCAAAATTCCATCTTTTTTAACATTCAATTCATCATCCCCCTGTGCTTTGCAATTATTGAATGCTGACCATGCTTTCCTACTTTGATAATCATGCAGTGCAAACAACAAACAACCCATCATGGTACAATGCCTCTTGAATGGAGCCCCATCAAAAAACCCCAGACTCTTCAATCAAGCTGTTTCCAGCAGTGTCCCTGGCTCCAACTCCCACTTCTCTCAATGTCTGTCATCCTACTTTAGAGTTGTGATGAATATCACCAAGTCAACAGATCCTCACTGGCAACAAGTCCCCAATTCCCTACAACAATCCCAGGTTTGATCACTGCCATCATCTTGCATTCATCAACAGATTCACTCCACTACCTCTCTAGTCCCATCCAAGTCTTCATGTCTACTACATGGCATATCAACCCTAGCAAGAGAGGTTTTTCTTCAAGACCTTGCTCAAATCAACTTTCCTTGCTGTGGTTTCAATTGGTCTGATCCTTGGGAATCGCATTGGAACCAGTTTTTTATGGGACTCATCATTAAACATTGGAACCATGCCCATGTACATGGTGCGTTTTGAAACTACCCATTCAACTCAGTGCATAACACCAAATTCAAACTTACCATTGTCCTCAAGAGGTGGTTCATGGGCAGGAGATTGGATATTAAGTCTGGACAATATCTTTCAGAAGCCCATGCAGCAAAACAAAATCAGACAAGAAAATCCAGATGGCGCAAACAAGTAAGCAATTACTCCCTATCATCCCATGGTATTTTTTACCCCATTTTTTTCACATGGTTTTTCCTCTCTGCATACAGCTCTCAAATCAACAAACAGAGATCTTGGAATCACTTGGATTACCAGAAAATCATTCCAGTATATTCAGTGAAACACAATGTTGCTCTGACACTGAGGTCTCCAATGAAAAGGTCTTCCAGAAGGTCCAGTGCCAATGGCAATCTCAAGGTTTCTCTGCCCTTGGTCACCAAATAGATAAAATATTTGACAACATGAAAGCTGAGAGACTTGGTAGACGGTACAAACGTGTTCATTCAATGTGGATGATGAGGAAACCTTCCAACCTCCAAGAAAAACTCACAAAGGTGCCAACAAGACTCCCCAGCAACTGTTATCATCCTGATTTGATTTCTTTCCTTTCTCCAGAGGGCAAACAGCTTTTGGATATGCAGCCTCCAATTGACCTTGCCTTCATAATGTCTAAACTCATACCTTAAATTATTTGTAGATCTAAATTCATGTTTCAATATTGATTCTTGTGATAATAGAATGTTCAACTCTCACTACTTTAATCCATAGACTCTTGCAAGGATATCCTACTTGAAATTTTTTTCATCAGACATACCTGTGTTGTAAAATCACATAAATATCATTAAATCTTGGTCATGTCCAAAGTGTTTTAATTATCTTCCCCTGCATAAAAATACACTCTACATTTTGAAATTATTATAAACATAACTGTACCAATACCATTGACATAAAAGCTCTTTCATGCAATGATTTGATGTGGTACATACCTTTGACATATAAAACTGCTTTTGGAAACCATGCACATGTATGTGTACACCATGGGGCCACTTTTGGCTGTTGAGGACCACGTAGCCAACAATCAGGGTCAATTCAATGGCGCGCGCATTGAGCGCCTGAAATTTTGACAACCAGGTTGGCAAATGGTTGACCAACCAACAAATGATGGTTGACCAACCCATGCGTCAATCCACCAGTCGCCTGGTTGGTGACGGGTGGTCAGAGTTGTTGTAATGGCAATTTGCCCCTGCGGTTGAGTCACCAGCAGGGGCGGCTGTCAGTGACTTGCCATTGGGGTTGAGGCGACATCACCTCACCCCCACGGTTGATTCACCAGCTGGACGCACAGGGTGGATCCATGTGACGTCATGGTTTCTGACCCATGACATCAGCTGTTTACCGGTTGACTATTGATTGGCTCAGATGATGATCATCATCATTGCTCTCACTCACTCCACCTCTCTTGATCCATCCCACCATGGTGGACTGCCACTACTACTTCCCTCTCTCTAGACCAACCAAGACCTGACCATCCTATCCCCTCCTTCCCTCCTCATCCATCCATCCAACACCCCCCCTCTCTCTCCTTTGAATCTCCCTCTCACAGGTACCGGTCTCTTCTTGGGTACCACTCAATCACTTGCCAACAATGGTGGCCCCCTTGGTCTCATGATGGAATTCTTGGTCATGGGAATTGGTTGAGCAATTCATTCCCTACCTACTCCCCCTCTCTTCTTCCCTTCTCTGATCCACTGACACCACTCAATCATCACTCAGATTACTACCACCAGTTGTTTGGAACATCATGGCCTCACTGGGTGAAATGAGTTGAGTAATTTTCCTCTGGCCCTCCCTCTCCCTTTGCTTGACTCCTCTGATCTCCTTCTCTCCTCTCTCTGCTACCCAGTCTCTCATTTGCCCATTGCAGGTGGTCATGTCACCCTCATCATCCATCCATAACACATTTCTGTTGGCTCCCTGCCATCATCAACAAATCAATCAATTCACACCTTCAATCTCATGCCTCTTCACACCCATTGAAAGCTGTGAACCACCTTGATTTGATTCAACAAATTGATTGCAATCAACAGTACTGGGGAGCTTGATGGTATCAATATTAAAAACCAATTGTTTTACAATCCCCATCCCATGAGAAAACCTGACAAAAGTTTCTTTTTTTTAATTTTTGTAAATTTCTTTCTATTTCATTGTTAAAATACAACTGTAAAATTTTCTCACAAAAAACAAAAAATCATGTAATAATATTTATTACAGATGAAAACATTAGCAATTAAAATAAAATAAATATAAATGATTTATTTGATCTGGCAAGCCCCCTGTACCAGCAATGGAAACCAAAGAAAAAAGGTCAAATCATTGTCAAAAATGACAATGATTCAACCCAAAAGGACCTTCTGAACCTCTAGTCAAATTGCTGTCAGATCAACCTTGACAGCAATTTGACAAGGGCCCAACTGCGCGGAGGTGGAATTGGCGTCAAGCCGTTAGCAAGCCCTTGACCATGCTCAACGTTTTGGAACACCAACATTATTTCAACAGGCGCACTCCCACTAAGGGAGTGCTGTAGAACCAGAGTTAGCCAAGCTTGGGGCTCAACAGCAAGTTTGCCCCTGGTGTATGTGTATGGTCTGTAAAGCATGTTTGGGTGCTGAGCCAAGTTTTTCCAAAATTTGCTAAAGCCCATGTGGCACTTAGCAAAGTCATCTTGGCACCTGGCAAATCCTTCTTGGTGCCTTGCCAATTTCCACTTGGCGCCTGGCTAAGTTTATCTTGGTGCAGATCAAAGCTGGTTGCATTGACCCACCAATCACATGATCATACTTGAAAAAAAAAAAAGCCTTGAAGTTGGGGGGAGGGAGGCTGGTCAATTTTGGTACAACCAGCATTGATTGGCATCAAGGGGAGCTTGATTATGTGCCAAGTTTTAATTCCTGCAAGCCAATCCTAATCAAGCTCCCTGGGTGCCAATCCAAGTCCTGCTAGGCACATGCCAATTCAAACCTGGACAGGCGCCCAGATGCACTTTACACACCATATGTGTATATGGCCATGGGAGAGGCCTAAAATAACATTTTTCATCAAAAATATAAAACTTTGGCCTGCAATATACACCCCCATTTGCAAATTGATGGTGTATAAAGCCCATCTGGGGGCCTGCCAAAGTTCCAGGTTTTGTTTGTAAAGTGTGTGTGGTGCTCAAAAAAGCTAGCTTGGCACCCAGCCAAGTGATCTTGGTGCCCTTTCCAGTGCCAGTTGGCGCATCCCCAAATTGGCTTGGTGCCTTGCCAAGTTGGTTTGGGTTTCAATAAAAGCTGGTTGGGCAAGCAATTCTCAACTGTATTGTTTCTCTTTTTTTGACTCAAAAAGTTATTTTTTTTTACTTTTTACTTTAAATAGATGTGCATAAATTAATAAAATGAATTTAAACAAGGTTGAAAAAAAAACTTACCATGTTGAATATGCTTTGTAAAACAGTCCCATGACTTTTTTCTACCCACTGTACTTTTCCCCCACATCATCCAATTTGTCCCTCAAGCAGGAGAAGATAAAAAAACATGAGAAAAAAAAATAACAAAATATAAATATATATATTTCAGAGCACACCATACCAGGATGCGTTTCCCAGCAGATAACACTCATTTACTTTTTCCTCACATCATCCAATGAGTACCTCTTGCAGAAAAAGATAAAAAACCATGAGAAAAAATACAAATCAAATAAAAATAAATAATCAAAAATAATCAAAAATAAATTTGAAAGAAATATCCAAATTCTGTAATCCAATTTAACTTGTGAGCTCAATTCTCAAAGGCACAAATAATGCTTATATCTATTTGGTCATATTATGAACTAAAATGTGGTTACTGATCACTAGGGTGTTATTTAAAACTATGTTCCTGCAAGAGAATTTTTATCCCCCTGGATCAACAGGCAGTAAAATGATTACTGCAACCTGGTGGTTGAAAAAGTAAATTCTTCACTCCAACAGTGTGTTGGAGTTGGTGGCTCACTCCTCAGTTCATTTTCCCAATCCAGCAATTACATAGTTATGTAATTGGAGGTAGCATTTCTGATGATTTGGAGGTTGAATGGGTTTTCCACTTGCCCCTGGAACTTGGTGGAGCAATGTGGGTTGACCTCCACTCATGGATGCTGTCCAGGACCAGAGGAGATTGAAGGTGTAATAGGGTAAAGATATGTGGATGTAGAGTTGAGGGTGATGTGACAACCTCTGTCAATGACAGAGGGGGGAGGTGAGATCAACTCAAGATACAACAAAGATACTTCTTGAGATATAGCTTGGATACAGGTGAGATACAACTTGCCACCTGCATACTGGTGGCGCCCTATTTTTTGTGGTGGCGGGCACCAATTTCAATCTCACTCTCAAACTCACTTGGGGTGCAGGGATTTGTCCGCAGGACAACCTTCCGGGAAAGGACATGCGCGCAGAAGGCCTGTATTTCTCTCAACAAGGGAAGCGCGGTACAAAGGGAAGGAAAACGCGGAAAAAGGGAAGGGGGAGAGGGGGGGCAATGTGTCTAAGCCATTCTTGTCATTTCCTCCATGTCCACCCGCAACAACGCCAGTAAGGCCTGGAAAGATGTCAAGGGCTCGCGCCGGGATTCCAAGGATTGAGTGCTGGGGGTTGCTAGGAAGTCAAGGAGCATTGCAGTCAACCTCTAAGCAAAGATTTTGAATCCAGCCGCCCGGAGTGCCAACACGACGGGGATTTCTGGGATCTTGGGTGGGCTGGGGGGAGGTGGGACCGGTGAGGAGGGGACCTCTGGAGGACCATCTGGGGGGCTTGGTCCAATGGGAGGCCACAACACAAAAACAATGGGTGACCCAGGGGTTGGAGGGGGACCAGGGCAGGAGCTGGGGCAGGGGCGGGAGGAGGAGCCAGGGCAGTGGCCGGAGGAGGAGCTGGGGCAGGGGCTGGAGTAGGAGCGTGGTCTGGTAGCGCGGTAGGGTCGAGGTAGTGATGGAAGGACCTCTGGGGACAGAACTCAACTTGGGGGGGATGTGGTGCTGTATTTATAACCTTGGATTGGGAGCTGTGTTGCGGGCTGTGTGCTCAGCAGTTGGGTAGGTTGGGCTCAGCATTTGGGGTCCCTGCGGTCTCAGCAATGCCTGCTGGGGGCTCAGCAGCAGCTGTTGAAGGCTCAGCGGCAGGGATTGTGGGGCTCAGCACCAGGTGCGGGTCAGGCCTACTCTGGGGGGGGCGCCGGGCCGCAAACCACCCAGGGAATTCCAAACAAGTGATGGAGCCGGCCCGACCAAGCTTGCAGGGGGCTAGTCAGGAAGGCAAGGGCGGGGTGATTGGGGTTTATACGCGCCAGGGAGGTTTGCGCAGGCATAAGCCTGGGCTGACTCACAGATCGGGGGATTGGCAGGCGCACGTGGACTGATAAACCCGGAGGGCTCCAAGTAGGGCGCGGCGGAGGGCCCCGCCATGAGAAGGAAAAACCGGATGTACGTGATATCAAAGGGGAGGGTTTTGGACAGGGTGGGTGGTACGGGGTAGGGTTAGGGTGGAGCTAGGGTTCTGTACTTGGGGTTATTTTTTCATCTATCTTGCTGCTTGTGGTTGTACCTAGGTTAGGGTTGAGAGGGAGGACTCAAAAATACCTCACTCTCAACTCTGGGTTGGGGAGGAGGCTATCAGATTACCATACATATCATATAGTTCATATCACCAGACTTCCAGGAAATGGTATAAGAAGGATTGGAGGGAAGGAGTTTATCTTATCATCACTCTCTCTATTCTTAAACTCATTGCATCCAATCTCCTTACAGACACTTAGACCAATAATGTCTGGAACTTGAGGACAATTTTGAAAGGTATCACCCCTCTTGTTTTCACATCAACCTGCCCAGAGTAGGCCCAACCTGCACCTGGTGCCAAGCCCCGCAATCCCTGCCGCTGAGCCCTCAACTGCTGCTGCTGAGCCCGCAGAAGGCACTTCTGACACTGCGCGCACCCCAAATGATGAGCCCAACCTACCAAACTGCTGAGCGCGCAGCCTGCGACGCAGCTCCCAATCCAAGGTTATAAATATGACACCACACCGGACGCGGGTGCAATTGGGGGATTATGTAGCAATGTTCAATTTGATCTCTTGCTACCTGGAAAAGAACAAGGTGATATCAGGGCAGATGGGCGCAATGAAGAGGGAGTTTTTGGGGGGACTCAGTCCCCAACTCCGCAGGCAGGTGCAGCGGCACTTGTACAACAACAACTTGGTAAAGAGGTTGTTGGATGGGAGTATTGCCCTTCTTCCGGACATCCTTGTCATTTTTTGGGTGGTGGAAAGCAAGTTGGACTTGGAGGAACTGATGGAGGAAAAGGCAAGTTTGTTCCCAACGGGGTCAAAGAAGTCCTCTTCCCACACTTCAGCAGCACCGACGCAAGCTCCGGTTGCGGGCCCCTTGAAAAAAGAACGCTCCCCGGCAACATCACTGACAACAGGCCCAGAGGTTAGCAAGATGACAGAATTGATGAAGGATTTACGGACCTTCCTGAGCCAAATGTTTTCAGGGCCACGCAATCCGCCTCCTCACATTGGGGACCTCTTCTGCTGTCAAATCCACCCGCATTGCGGTTATGCAATTACTGCAGGGACAAGGGAAATTGGCGTTTGGGGTGCAATAACATGACAAAGGACCAAAAGCCGGGATTGGTTGAACCGGTGGGAATGGAATTCATGTTCCCAATGGGCAAGCAGATCTCCGCCAAACCTGGAAATCCAACTGTCATAGAGCAAGTGTGCGCGCAAGGACAGGAACCGGTGGTAACTGCTCAAGCTTTTCTGGGGATTGTCACTGGTCTTGGGGTATTGCAACCACTGCGCGTGGAAGCAGAAGTGAGGATATTAGCAACAGAGGAGTCTGCAGAGGTGGAAAGGATGGATGTGGATGTCAAGGAACGGGTACCGCCAATTGCGTGCGTTCTGGAAACGGATGGATGGTTGGTGAATCCAGCACGGAAGAAGAAGGCGGTGGAAATCGTGCGCAGGATGATGGGGAATGAAACAACTATTCCCTTGACCTTGAAGGAGTTGGCCACAGTGTTTCCGGTGGTAGTAGTCAGGCGCTGAAGGATTGCAGACACAATAGGATCCCTCCAAGGTTGCAGCGGGTGAAATCGCCTTGGGATGATGCAGAGCGCAACCTAGCAGGGATGAAATCTGTTTAAACTCCGCTGGCTTATGTTCCAATGAATATTTTTGGAAGGAAAGTATGGGCGCTTCTGGATAGCAGTTCCATGGTAAACCTTCTTCCGTCTAGGCTGGTTGATGAAATGGGATTGGTTTTGCAGAAATGTGCAATGGGGATTTGCGCGCTTAACGGCGGGGTGTGTCGCATGGATGGGGTTGTGGAGGAGGAAGAGGTTGAGGTTTCAAGGGTCCGTAAACCACTTTCTTTTATATTGATTGATTGTGGGAGGGCTATTTTAGGATGGCCATTCATTTTTGGGTTCCAAGCGCAAATGATGTTTGATCCAGAGGCGGTGAGGGAAGCGTTGACGGTGGAAGATTTTTGCGGCAGGCAATTCAAAACCATGATCTTCAATCAGGGGTTGGGAAAGTGGATGCAGGATTTGGCAAGAGAGGAGGAGGAGGACCCTGGTGCAGAGTTGGTTCATGAGGGTGGGCCAGAGGGATCTTTTGACTAGTGGGCCAAGGTTACCGCATGAAGAAAGCTCTGGCTTTGCGCGGGCGGTTGACCGGTGAGGAGCAGGTGGAAGGTAGGGAGGAAGCGTGGGAAATGGGTTTGCTGGAAGTAAGTCCCTTTCCTCAGTTTGCATCACCGGGAGGTACTTTGCAAAAACACTATCATTGTGCCATGCTCTTGAGCAAATGAAAAAGCCATGGTTTGGTTTTGACTAGGACCTATGGTAATGGATGCGTGCGGATGGCGCGTTGCAATGTTGGGAACTATAGGCCGGTTGCGCAAAAGGTCCGTCCCCAGAACAAAGCAATGCCGCAGGATCTGAACGGACAACTCTGACCAATCCCTTGGCTGTGGGACCCTTGGAAATCTCTTCTGAAGGTGTCAGGATGGGTAACACAATTGGAGAGGATTACCAATGAGCGGGTTGCGGTACCCTTGCAAATCTCCGCTGAAGGTGTCAGGATGGGTAACGCAATTGAATCGTATTACGGATGAGTGGGTCACAGCCCTGAAATTTGGACCGCAGGACTGGTTAAGCGCAGAGGAACGGGATTTGCTGAAATTGGTACTTGTCCTCCGGGAAAGAGCGCTCGTGTTTGGACCTGAAGAGAGGGGACTGTTAAAGAGCAAGATAGGGGACCCTTATGTGATTCCAACAGTTCCATATGAACCCTGGAAGATCAAGCAAATTCCAATTCCGCAGGTGGTTTGCGGGCCCTTCTTAGAGCTGGTGCGCAAGCGTGTGGGGACAGGCCTTTACAAGCAATCAGCATCAAGTTACTCAAGTCCAATCTTTGCGGTTGTTAAGCAGGATGGGAAGTCTTTACAGATTGTTCATGATTGTCAGAGTATTGTCTCTATTGCTGTAACAAGCTGTGACAAATACCTGCAAAATAACACAATAACAAGTGTTATATGTCAGTTTTATCTTAATTTCAATGCTTATATCAGTACAACTAAACTAATACTACGGTATTAGGAGCAAAATAGCCACACCTTAAACCTTTATAAAAGACAAGGGGCCTGGCTTTATATAAATAAAGCTCAAAGGAGGTTTTCTTACACCTGGAAGCTCACACCCTTTATAGTAGCCAGAGAGGGCTACAACTCCAAAAGGGACCTTGAACTCGAATTTGAAGTTGTCTTATTGATTGTTGGATTGATGTGATATTAAATTAAAAGGCCCCAGTCAATCTTCTTGATTAAGTTTAATGGGCTTGTTAACTATGCAATATCTGGTTCAAAAATACAATGAGGAAAAGGACTTATAGGGGCAAGACCCTCCTCTTTTATATTAACATGAGTCCTCAGGGGACTCAGGGGACCATCAGGGGAGTAGACCACTGTCCTAGATTTTGTCTCCAGTGGCTCAGAGCCCCTTGTAATATTCATCAATGAGTAGCAGGAATTACATACTCATTGGGGGTGATTTTCAATGTAAAGTTTAGTCTAATCACCCCAACAGGTATCATATAGACTGTAGATCATCCCAATAATTTAATTAGCAGCCAAGTGGACGCTCCCAGGGCTTCAGAATAAGTATACATCATCATGTAACTCTAAACAGATCTCTCTTGGCATGTGTTTCAAGATTAAGACCATACTCTTAACCATATTATGGCTTATGTTAGTATGTACATTCTTGGCAGATGATCCCACAGATTTTATATGCCCCAATTGAGTTGAATGGCCTCTGTGTGTACGCTTTTCCAGCCTGTATGGTTTCCTGAAAGTTATCCACAGGCTGGAAGGAGAGCAAAACAGAACATTAATAATAATTTACCCCTGTATGGGTTATGGTAAATGGAATTTATTAAAGAATATTATTTCCACAGAGGGAAATCTTTATGGACATTCATTGTGCATCCAAATGGACGCATCCCGGTGATTCCAACTCACATTTAAGTTATAAGATCTTCCATAACTTATGATATAATTTATCAAAGTTTTATGTGATAAAATCTGGGTTAAAAACATACTATAAAATAATATTATAAAATATTTGTAAAAATACAAAATGCTTGATAAAATCAGAATAGTGAAACAATGGAGGCTTGAACACAAGACCTGGGTTTTCTGTAGGCAGAGCACTGAGTCATTACTTAACCACTGTACTAAGTAGACATATGAGTTGTGCAGACAATTGGACATCTATATATGTTTTATGGCTGACACTCCCCACCTCCAAAAGAAAATTACTCTATGAGGAATTTTTGGATCTATTGGAAGCTCTATATCTTCTCAAAACAATATCAGCATTTTTAATGTCCTTGGATTCTAGCCATAGATCACTATCTGCTAGCTTATGCTTGAACCTCACTAGATATAATCTTACATCTTTCCCGTCTTTTCTAATGAGTTTATGTTGCAGTATCTTATGCGGCATATCTTCACTAGCCTGTTACATTGGTGGTACCACAACCCTAGGAACATTTCTTTGAGGGAAAGACTCTACTGGATCAATAAATTTTTTAACAAGACTAATTGGAAAAGTAGGATGTTTTCTGTCAAATTCTTTGGTTAAAATGACCTCCACTGCATTTTTACCATGAAGTGCCTTTACAACAAATGGACCAACAAAAGCATCTTTTAATTTTCTGTGTCCTGAAATATTATTAAAATTAACAGTAGAAATTAAAACCATGTCCCCTACTTTGAAGTCATGATCTCTATGACTTTTGTCCCACCTACTCTTATTATACTCTACCGCATCACTAACACACTTACTAGCATATGTTTCAGCCTTATTCATCATTTCTTTAAAACAGTCAGCTGAAGGGTGTAACATTATAGTCTTACTTAGTAACATGTCCTTAGGCATGTGAGGTATCCAACCTCTTTCTAATTCAAAAGGGGAAATATTAGTTGTTGAATGCTTGCTTGAATTGTAGGCAAATTCTAAAGCTGGTAAAAGAGATACCCAGTCATGAGTGTATCCATCACTTTCCTTGAATTTAATGCCATAAGCACAATATCTCCTGATCATGTCTTCCAAAGTTTGTATCATCCTCTCTGCTAGACCATCAGTCTGGGGATGATAAGCTGTTGAAAAGGATAATTTTGTTCCAACCAAATTAAAACGACTCTGCCAAAATTCAGATGTGAATTTTGGGTCCCTGTCACTGATAATATTTCTGGGGCACCCCACGTCATTGACAATACTGTTCCAGAATAGCATAGCTATGTCCATCGCAGAGCTATCTTTATAACATGGTAAGAATCTAACTCTCTTAGAGAATCTGTCAACCACCACTAGAACACAGTTGAAATTATCTTTACCCCCAGGGGGAAATCCAGACACAAAATCCATGTTAATAGTGTGCCATCTTTCTTTTGGTTCTTCTATAGTTTGTAATAGACCATACCTTTTTCCTGTGGACTTATTTGCTTTCTGGCATCTCTCGCAGGACTCACAGTATGAGCTAACACTGTTTCTACAGTTAGGCCACCATGCTAGAATTTTAACCCTTTCTACAGTTCTATCTTTTGAAAGGTGTCCAGAGCAAACATTGTCATGACATTCACTCAGAATCAATTGTATGTGATCATCTTGTACTAACACTACTGAGCAGCAATGGGCAGACTTTTGATATATCAACCCATCTAAAAGGACAAACCTTCCTTCCAGGTAACCTTTCTTCCAATCTGCATCTAGTCCTTCAAAAAGATTTTGTGCACTAGACTTAGATCTTAGTATCTCAAGGAGTAGTGATGAGTTCTTGTTTCTGGCATATGACTCAAGCACTGAGGTCCAGAAGCTTTCAGCCAAACTTGTGACTGAAATACCCATAATTGGTAGTGTGTCCAGGTCATCTTCTGGGTCATAGGCAGGATTATTGATGCCATTGGGTAGAGCCCATCTGGATAACCCATCTGCATTCTTATGTATTAGACCCTCTCTATGCACTATTGTCATGCACCCTCTCCATTGCTGAATAGCTATTTGCCATCTTAACATGTGCCTGTTAGGTGTTTTTAGGTTCAGAAGTGACTTTAGCACTGTACAATCAGTAATGAATTCAAACTGACACCCATCCAAATAGTAATACAACTTTTCCAGAGCCCAAACTAGGCTAAACACTCTAGTTGGGAGGCACCATACCCTTTTTCACTATCTTTGAGCTGTCTGGATATAAAACATATGGGTCCTTCAACTGGCTTGTCATTAACAATCTGGACCTGGTGTAATGCTGCCCCTAATCCTTCCATACATGCATCTACATATAACTTAAATGGTTTCTTAGGATCTGGGTGGACAAGCAAAGGTGCCAAGGTTAGACAACTTTTTAATAACTCATAAGCCTCAACTCTCTCTTTAGTCATTTCAAAAGAAACATTGGGACTACAGATTTTGTATAGACTGGAAGCTATTATGCCAAAATCTTTAATATGTAGCCTGTAGTAACCTGCAAAGCCTAAAAAACTTTGCATCTCCTTAATGCTGTTAGGAGTAGGCTTTAATAAGACTGCTGCTACTCTGGTTTGATCTATTCCCAAGGATATTCCATTTACAATATGTCCTAGGGCTTTCAATTCATTGAAGCCAAATGAACATTTACTCAATGAAATTTTCATGCTCATCTTAATAACTTTCTTCAAAATAATTGATAGTCTGTACATGTGCTCTTCCCAAGTTGCTGAAAATATAATAATGTCATCTATGTAGATGATAAACCAATTTTGCATCAACTCTTCATGGAACTCAGAATCCATCATTCTCTGGAAATGAGATGGTGCATTCTTGATACCAAATGGCATCCTCAGATATTCAAAAACACCTAAATGACAAACTATTCTCAAAAACTTTCTGCTGTCTATGTCTACAACATTCTGGTGGAATCCTTTCAGCACATCCATACATGTGATATATTTTGCCTGGTGAAGTTTACTTAGGGACTCAACAATCTTGGGCATAGGATACCTATCTGGTGTGGTATAAGAGTTTAGAGCTCTAAAGTCACCAACCATTCTAGATTTCCCATTATGACAAGCTATTATGACTGGTGTAGTAATGTCAACATCCTCATTAGCTCCTAATTTCCTGATAACTCCCAATTTCAGCAATGTATCTATATGTTCCTTAAGTGCTTCTCTGCTCCTAGGGCTGGCTGGAAATGGGTGTTTTCTTAAGGCAGGCGGGTATGGCCTATCAATAGTTAAAGTTATTTTAACATCATGACCTATTATGGATCCAAAGGGTTCATCTGTAGTAGCAAAAGCTCCTCTATGTTCAAACAATACTTGTACCAGATGGATCTTTTGTTCATTACTTGGTGATGAATTGATCTTGGATTCATCACTAACTTCTTTGTGAAAAGCTTCTTCATTAAGATGATCCACTGAGTTAACCTGCTCTTGATCAAAGGGGAACTTAACACTGTCACCAACCGTAAAGTATGAAGCCTCCTTGCTGTGGAACAAATTGAAAGAATACTCCTTCATATAGTCACTTCCTATTATGAAATAATCTATGGAAGTATTATCAATCACTACAAATTTAATAATGAATACATATGAAGCAAAAATTAACCTAACCTTGACTACACCTAATGAAACTAATGACCCTGAGCAGCTATGTAATTTCACCACAGGTGCACTTACCAAAAAATCCTTCCAATTTGTGAAGAAATTTTCCAAGTAGCTTCTGCCCACTATTGACTTACATGCTCCACTGTCCAATAAGACTTTACAAGGCTTATTACAAAATTTCATGTTGATTAATTCATTAGTTACCTTAATAGAATTTATGCATCCTATGATAGGCTCCTCCTCTTCTCCTAATGAACTTTCTGAGTCTGATCCTTCTACAAAATCATTACCCTTATCAGTACTTTCACTCTTGAAATTATTAACTTTCCTGGTTTTTTGCGGACATGCCCTAGAGGTATGTCCTGCTTTACCACAAGTATAGCATGATATATCTGTATTGGGGACAGCATTTCTTACAACAGTCTTGTCCTTTTCTGTCTTGGCTAAATTGTTGTCTCTGGTCTGGTAGATCTTCTTCCTTCCCAGTGACATGTCCTCTACTATATCTTCTAATATGTTGATTAAACTGGAACAATCTCCATCTGCTTTTCTACTTGTTTTGACTGCAAAGGAAATTTCCCCATCCATCAGTGAAAGTAGCTTAAAGTTAATACTGTCTTGGTCTAATAGTGGATCAGAAGCTCTAAGTCTTTTCCTTTGCCTGGTCACCCATGTAGCTGGTGGTGTCACACCAGGCAAAAATTTTTCATTGTTGAAGGCAGTCAAGCACTTTCTTTTCCAATTAGATGTGCCAAATTTTGCATTTATTTCTCTTTTCCAAAACTCCCAGTCTTGCACGCCTACAGCACTCCTTCTATCTCTGTACCAGTCTGAGGCTATACCTTTAAACAAAATACTTAATCTACTAGTAATCAATGTGTCAGGGAGCCCAGTATCTTCCTTCAAGGTGTCTACCCATGAAATAAATTCAGTGTGATCATACTCACCCTCCCCAGAGAATTCAGGCCAATCACTTATCTTAGGTAATCCCTGTAATACTTGCTTAAAAACCTCTCCCTTACCAGAATCCAGCTCCAGATCAATGTCTTCTGCAATAGCCTTGCTTTTCCTTCTCATCTCTGGTTCTCTAGATTCTGTAACTGGACTGTGGCTATTTTGGGACAAGGACGACAATCTGCTAATAAGCTCCTCATGTTTGTGTCCTAGCTGCTCAATCACTTTATCAATTTTGGTACTCAATTTCTCTTGACTTTCTTCTGACATGATTTGACACTTCAATATATCTTCTTTGATAGAAATCAAATTTCTATCAAATTTATCTTCCAACACTTCCAATGAGTGACCCACTTGTAAAACCATTGAGGTCAGTGAGCTGAAATCTCTCTTAATACTGATAGATTCTCTGCATGTTTCTTTTAAATTGTTATCAATGTTTGTCATCTTATTACTCAGATTACTCAAATCTCCTGCTTGTGCTTTCTTCAAGTCCAGTTCTATTGTCTTATTAGTCAATTCTTCTATTTCTTTAACAGAGCTTGCCAAAATTGATTTCAAAGTCAGACTATCTGCAACAATACAGGAGTATTTATTATCTATAGATGCAAAGCCTTCTATACAATATTTTTTTGTGTGGACTACTGCTTTTTTGATATGAAGTGTCTCATTGAAGACAATATCTCGAAATTTATCTAACAATATTTCTGATTCTAAAGACAGTCTCAGCCCCTCTTGGTTCTTTTGGCTCTCTCTTCTTCTAAGAATTGGAAGCCTCCTTGGAGAGACCTGGCCATCCTCATCATCTCTCCATAGATGGAGTGCCTGTTTTCTCTCCTCTTTCTCATCCTTGCTCCCTGACTCAGGGGAGGGGATGGTGCTCTGTACCTTAAAGGCTCCTGGGAGCCTGAAGCCACTGGTTGTGGGGCTGCCCTCTCCTGCGGTTTCTTCTTTGGCTTTGGCTTGGGGACCACCGATTTCTTGATCTGGGTTGGATCCCAACTCTCTGTTTCCTTCATCAATCTGTCCCTTCCCAACAGTTTGATGAGGGCCCTGTACATTGCCAAGGCCTGGGTCAGAAACTTCACCTGGTTCTTGACATTGCTTGCTGCCACTGCCTCTAAGTAATTTATTTTGTTCTGGCTGTGGCAGTTCAAGAGATTCGCCGTGCCCGGTGGTAGGCCGTCTCCTCCTCTGGCTGAATTCACCTGGGGGCACAAGCTCAGCGCCCTTGCTCCTTGTGTTCATCATTATCATAACAAAGGGTTTTTATTTGTTTTTTTTTTATAAAAAAATTTAATTCAATAGTTCTGAATCAGTCTGACTGGTCTCTTTGTTTCTGAACGTGTCAATGAATCTAGGTCACTAACTCTGAGTGACTATCTCCATCAAAGGAGTCCTAGATCTGATGTTTGCTTCGGCGAGGCTGGTGTTGATGCTGCTTTCTTTGCTCCTTTGCAAGGAGCTTGGTTCTGACACAAAGCTGCGTGCCCTGCCTCAATTTGCAGGCAGAAAGGAATCTATTGATAACTGTTTAGACACTGTTTCACGAGGATGTAAGTTCCTCTCTCTACTATTTCTAGCCGTCACCGTCTTGTTACTTACTTTTCAGAAAGCAATTGTCAACTTATAGAACTATGATTCGTGGTACTTATGCCATCTGCCGTATTGGTTTGATCTCATTTGCTTGGCTTTCATTGAAACCCAGCGGTAGAGCCGTTGCTTTTTGTTTGGTCAGGAGCAATCGTGCTTGATACTATCAGGCTCACTCCTGAGACGACAAAAATCTTGGTTGTTTTATCAACCTGCTGAGACAACACTCGTTGTCTGATCAGTAGCTTACTAACAACTTGATGAGGCCGTCGTGGCTACTCAGTGCAATCAACGATTCTGGGTGCTGGCTGTTGGGAATCTCGTTTTGTCTTGGTCTCCTTGTGACTGTAACTCCAATGGTCAGTATCAACAAGGATGCCGAAAAGAATGTTTTGACGCCTGGTGATAGATGCCGTCAGCGGTTCTAATCCTTTGGATATCCACCTGCTTGTTTTTATAGAGGAAAGTATTTCCCTACTCTATCAATTACCCGTGGTTAAGTTACCGGTGCTATGATGGAGAGCTTTATAGAGCTTTTCAAAAATTCTACAATTTTCTTTTCTGTTATTTTCAGACCAAATTTTAACAATCAGTAATTAATTTAAAATTTTAATATTAATATCTTACTTTTTGGATAAAACAATTCAAAACTTTTGTGCTTAAGGCACTTCAAATCAATATCTATAACAGATTTACCACCAAATTTCGAAAATTTTGGTTATTTTTTTCAAAATATCTTATATAAGTGATTAATTTAACTTCAAGGGGTTAAAATAATCAACAATAACTCTTACTTTAAATGGACAAATGTCCAAAACTTGGTTCAAAAAGGAGATGAGGCCCCCAATTGTCAGAGTTTTTTCACAATGCTTATATCAGTACAACTCAACTAATACTACGGTATTAGGATCAAAATAGCCACACCTTAAACCTTCATAAAAGGCAAGGGGCCTGGCTTTATATAAATAAAGCTCAAAGGAGATTTGCTTACACCTGGAAGCTCACACCCTTTATAGTAGCCAGAGAGGGCTACAACTCCAAAAGGGACCTTGAACTCAAATTTTAAGTTGTCTTATTGATTGTTGGATTGATGTGATATTAAATTAAAATGCCCCAGTCAATCTTCTTGATTAAGTTTAATGGGCTTGTTAACTATGCAATATCTGGTTCAAAAATACAATGAGGAAAAGGACTTATAGGGGCAAGACCCTCCTCTTTTATATTAACATGAGTCCTCAGGGGACTCAGGGGACCATCAGGGGAGTAGACCACTGTCCTATATTTTTTCTCCAGTGGCTCAGAGCCCCTTGTAATATTCCCCAATGAGTAGCAGGAATTACATACTCATTGGGGGTGATTTTCAATGTAAAGTTTAATCTAATCACCCCAACAGGTATCATATAGACTGTAGATCATCCCAATAATTTAATTAGCAGCCAAGTGGACGCTCTCAGGTATTCAGAATAAGTATACATCATCATGTAACTCTAAACAGATCTCTCTTGGCATGTGTTTAAAGATTAAGACCATACTCTTAACCATATTATGGCTTATATTAGTATGTACATTCTTGGCAGATGATCCCACAGATTTTATATGCCCCAATTGAGTTGAATGGCCTCTGTGTGTACGCTTTTCCAGCCTGTATGGTTTCCTGAAAGTTATCCACAGGCTGGAAGGAGAGAAAAACAGAACATTAATAATAATTTACCCCTGTATGGGTTATGGTAAATGGAATTTATTAAAGAATATTATTTCCACAGAGGGAAATCTTTATGGACATTCATTGTACATCCAAATGGACGCATCCCGTTGATTCCAAATCACATTTAAGTTATAAGATCTTCCATAACTTATAATATAATTTATCAAAGTTTTATTTGATAAAATCTGGGTTAAAAACATACTATAAAATAATATTATAAAATATTTGTAAAAATACAAAATGCTTGATAACATCAGAATAGTGACACGATGGAGGCTTGAACACAAGACCTGGGTGTTCTGTAGGCAGAGCACTGATTCATTACTTAAGCACTGTACTAAGTAGACATATGAGTTGTGCAGACAATTGGACATCTATATATGTCTCATGGCTGACAATGATCTGCAGCGGCTCAATTCATTTACAATCCAAGACGCTGGACAACCTTTGCGCATGGACAATTTTCTGGAATCTTTGGCAGGGCCCACGTTCTACGGGTTGGTGGATGTGATGGGTGGATACAATTGGAGTTTGCGGCCAATGACTGCCTTTGAAACTGGGTTGGGCAGGATGCAACTGACACGGCTGCCGCAAGGCACAACTAACTTGGTTGCGGTTTACCAAGCGCAGATGACCTGGATTCTGAAGGACAATCTTCCAGAGGGGGTGCATATTTTCATTGACAACGCAGGCATCAAAGGCTCAAAGACGGATTACGGAGGGGAAACGCTTACAGACGCTCCAGAAATTTGCACATTTGTCTGGGAGTACGCGCAAACACTGGAACGGATCTTGTTCTGGATTGAGGAAGCGGGGCTTACGGTGTTGGGGAGAAAGTTAGCACTCTGCGTACACCCATTGAAGGTTCTAGGGCATGTGGTGGCTTCTGAAAGAAGGCAGATTGCGGAAAATAAATGCAACAAAGTTCTTGAGTGGCCAATGCCAAAGACTGTATTGCACATTCTCCAGTTCTTGGGATTGTTCAGCTATGTATGGATGTTCATCAAGCCGTTTGCGGAGGTTGCTAGTCCATTGCGGGCATTGATGCGTAAGGGCGCGGAATGGACCTGGGGTTCAAAATGTGACAACGCCTTTGGCGAACTCAAGGAGATTTTCGGACGCAATATTGTACTGCAGGACTTGGATTATGACGCTGGAGGAATTAAGTTGGCTGTGGATTCAAGCAAGCTTGGGGCGGGGGGGTTCTGACACAGGAAGATGAGGGGAAGGATTGTCCGGTTCTTTACGAGTCTGTTATGTTTACACCAATTGAGAGCTGGTATTTGCAGCCAAAGTTGGAGCTTTGCGGGGTCACTAAGATTGTGCAGAGGTTGCAGCATTTGCTATGGGGGATTCACTCCATGCTTCTGGTGGATGCGGAGGCAATGAAGTGGATGATCATTTTGCCTATGCTGCCAAACGCGCCTATGACCAGGTGGGTTGCGTTCCTTCAGTTTTTTTCTTTCACAGTGGTAAATGTTCCAGGAAAGGCCTTTACAATGCAGGACACGCTTTCCTGGTATCTGGGCAATGATCCATACAAAGGCATGGAATCACTGGATGTGGAGGATCCAATGGTTAAGGTAGGAGTGGTGGAAGTAGGTGTGCAACTTCCGCTCCAGCAGTCCAGGAGGTACACGGTCCTCAGTTTGTATTGGCGGGATCTTTGTTTTTGGGATGATACGCCAGCCAAGATTTTGAGATGGATTTGGCGGAGAGTGGGAAATTTCTACCTGCAGGAAGGACAGCTGTGGCTGAGGAGTGGGCCGGTACAGCTTGTGGTCAGCACATTGAGGGCGCATCAGGAGGTAATCCTAGGAAGTCTGCATGAAAATCTTGGTCATTGCGGCAAGCTTGAAACGTGGAAGCGGGTGAGGGCAAGGTTCTGGTGGCTGGGTGTAGTACATGCGGTGGGGGAGTGGGTATGGTAGTGCAAAGCGTGTCAGAAGCAGAGCGCAAAGTTGCCTTGCAAAGTAGGTATTCCCACTGGGGAGGACGCCCTGTTTGGGGGGGTTTCTCTGGATGTTGTGCACATCAAGGCAGGTAAGTTTGCGTACCTCCTTGTTGCGCGTGACACTCTGTTGGGATGGGTGGAAGCGGGGCCGCTGGTGAAGCTCTTGGCGGAGAAAGTTAGGCAGTTTCTGGAGGAAGATTGGTTTGCGTGTTACGGATCACTTTGCCTGGTAACGGTTGATGGGGGTGCAGAGTTCCAGGGACGCTTGGCAGAGTAGGTACAAGGTTGTGGAGCAAAGTTTGGGCAAGTGAAGGAGTACTATCCAGAAGGTGTGGGGATGATTGAGCATGTTCACCAGCCAATCAAGGATGTAATGGTGAAAATGTGCGGGGAGGATGGGAAGCCGTGGCAAGAAACCCTTCCAGTAGTTCTTTTTGCGGATCAAAATTTGGTGAAGAGATCAACGGGTTTTTTGCCGTACAAGCTGCTATTTGGGCAGCAACCCGTGCTGCCAATTGACGTTGAGCTAGACCCCTTTCTGGGTATTGATTGGTGGAAGGTTAAGACAGCTGCGGATTTATTCAAGGCCTGCGCCAAGGAACTCCTGCAAGGGGACAAGATTTTGGAGAAAGAGGCTGGAAGACTCAAGGCAACCTGCACAAAGTCTGTCCACTACTGGGACAAGCGCTGCGCGCATAAACTCCGGGATCAATTGCGGAAGGGGGACTTGGTTCTGCTTTACAACCCGAGCCTGGAAACTCAATGGGGGCGGCTGTTTGCTAATTGATGGAATGGGCCTTTCTTCATGACCTCCAAGTTCACTGGAGGTAGCTACCAGTAGGAGGAATTGGATGGAACTCCACTCAAATGGAAGGCCGCAGCTTTTCATGTGAAACAATTCTCTGCGCAGGGCTCAACTTCATTTGACAATGTGAAGAGTTTGATTGGAGACCAAGACCAACTGAATTTCACAATGAAATAAGTATGAGTAAGAGTGTGTACAAACAACCACATGTGGAAAGTAAGACAAAAAATAACCAACAGAGAGACAAGCTGGCTGAGGCAAGCAAGTCTTATTTAGAGTAAGCAAGAAGGAGTGACTTGATGATAAGCAGCCAGGTGAAGTAGGATGACCAGTTCAGAATAGATAGTTCAGTTGATCAAGAACTAGGAGCATTGGAGTAATTTCTTGCACTGAGCAAAGAGTTGCCAGGTAAAGTTCTCACCATGAGTAGACTGGTTGCTTGTCTTAATTACTTGATAAATTGGACGGAGATTTATTTGCAGATCAAACTGATGGGTAGATGAATCTCAAGTGATTGGTTGGATTGATTGATTGGTCTTGAGTTATTGACTTGATTACAAGTTGTTCATGATTGGATTGATTGGTTGGTTTGAGTTGTTTGTTGGATCAAGAGATGTTTGATGATTCAGTTTGCACTGGTTTTCTTGAGCTGGCGGGGTCCATTGACCATTGGATTCTTGAGACTGCAAGGGCCCAAGAGACAAAAGCGCGCGCGGACATAGTGCGCAGGATTGGACATAGGAACCGCGTGCAGGTCTGCTTTACAACAAGAACAAAAATTTGTGTACTGTTATAAGTATACAGAAAAGATAGGAGGATAGGAGTAAAACAAGATAATAAGGAAAAATGTGATTAGAGAGAGTCAGAACATCATCAGAACATCAACACGCCCCCACAACTCAGAGATCAGTGGAAGAGAGAGCTGAAGGCATTCACAAGCCTTGTGACTGACATTTTTTTGGCCGCTTTTTTGAGGGCCTCTGTGGTCATCAACTGAGGCGGGATTAATTTCACCTTGATGAGGCCATGCTTGAAGTTGTCACAAAGGCTTTTGGTCTAAATTTCAATGTGTTTTTCTTTGGAGTTGGATCCAAATTTCTTAATTTATTTGTCAAGTCCCTTATTATCAATCAGATGGAATGGACATTTGAAGGAGTGTCAATAAATGTCTTGGATGAGCTGTTGGAGCCAACTTTCCTCAAGGTGGCAGCTTGATAGGGCCACGCATTTGGATTCAGTCAAGGAGTGAGTGATGGATTACTGGTGCCTGCTTTTCCAATATAGCACACTGCCTTTGAAGGCACAAGGAAACCACTTTGAGAGACTCTTGAGACAGGGTTGTCCGCCCATGTTGCGTTGCTGAAGCAAAAATGTTGGTTGGAGATTTATTGTGGTCCAAGCGTCAGGGTTACGTCTTTCCTGTTATTCAAGTACCTCCAGACCCGCATTACTTCCTTCCAGTTACTCATGCCAGGTTCTTCACAGTCTATTGCCAGGCTTGACACAGCAGAACTGATATTGGGACTGGCAAGTCTGGCTATGAACAATGGGGGAGCAATAGTTCACATTCAGAGAAAGAAATTGTTCTTGATCCTCTTTTTTGGCCGTACCAAGGTGAAGACCAGGAGTAAGCGGAGTCAATACCGGGCGGCTTTGTTTGAGATTGAGTTCTTCAATTTCTTTCTTGATGTGTAGCCGTAGGGATAGATGAATCAGGCCGTCTTTCCTGTTGATCTTCATTCCCAGGAGATTATTAGGAGTGTGTGTGGAGGAGTTTTTAAATTTGAGGAGGAACTTGTCTTTGAATTCTTTGACATTCCCGGCAACTAGAAGATTTTCAGAATGAAAGAATACAAGGCTTTCCTTGCCATCCCCAATGTACAGACATGGATTGCACACCAACTCTTGGAAACCCTGGGCTTTGATCCACTCACTCAGCATTTGGTACCAGTTCCTTGGTTCTTGCTTGAGTCCGTATAGTGACTTCTTGAGCCTTAGGTATTTGGAGGAGCAACCACAGCCAATGGGAGTCTTGATGAAAACCTTTTTGTCCATTTTGGAGTGCAGAAATGCCCCCTACATGTTTATCTGGAGCATTTCCAGGTTTCTATTGGCCACATATGTCAGAACTTCTCTTAAAGAAGCTACCTTCCCAGTGGGTGCATAGGTCTCCAGATAGTCTAGCCCATACCATTGATTGAAACCTTGCATGCATAGCCTGGTCTTGAGGATTGGGGCTTTGCCATGGGTGTTGTGTTTGATCTTGAATACAGGGACTGTGTTAGGAGGATTGGTGACTTTGTTCTCATTTGCATCTTCCCAAACTTCCTGGTCCTTGATTGTTTTGAATTCTTTTATAGCTGACTCCTTCCATCCTGGCATGGCCATTGCCTTGACAAGTGAGGGAGGGAGTGCCTTGGAGCTATCTTTAGCAATCTTGTTTGTTTAGGGTTGCTCTGTTTCTCAGGTTTGGCCTAAGGCTTTCCTTGACAAACAAGTTTTTGTCCAGGAATTTGTTGCAGTCATCTCCATCCAATTCCACCTTGATGGTAATCAACCCTGCAGAGGAGGTATCCAAAGCAGTAGGAAGTAGCATGGTCAAACTGGGGACTTGACCAACATTTGGGAGAACGGTTGGTTTGCAGCTAAGGGAGTCATCAATAAGGAGAGTGGTTTCCAGCTCTTGTTGATTAAATTTGACATGTTTAGTGTCAATTATCTTGCCAGTTGACGTGAGAACCTTGTAGGAGAGTAGTGATGGTTTAAATCCCAACAGTACCCCAGGAGCTCCTTTTTTTCTGATCTTAGATTTGATATTGGTGTTGTTGATCTTGCAGGTCAGACTAGAGCCAATTGGTTTGATATAGTCTTCCAGCAGCTACTTTTGGTGCATTTTCTTCCAGGGGGAATCCTCACCTTTCTCCTTTGGAATCTGATTGAGCATAAGGCAGCAGCCTTTGACCACCTTGTTCCGGCAGGATTTTGGGATGCCCAAGTCTGACAAAGTCACTCAAACAGCCTCCATCATGGTCCTATTTGCCCTTTCCACCCAACTGTTGTTTTGGGAGTGATAGGGTTTGCTTACAATTTGATTGATGTGGTGAGTCTTGTAGTAGTTTTGAAGTTTGTGATTCACAAATTTGCCACTGCCATTGGAGGCAACGTCCTTGGGGTATCTATTGGTTTTTCAGTGCTGGTTTTCTGTCACAAACATAAGTATGTCCGCAGTGTCACTCTTGGATCTAAGTGGAAAGCCCGCCAAGTACACAGAATGCAAATTGATGAGTGTGAGAACATATTGGAAGCCTCCTTTTGAAGTTGGGTTGATGGGCCCAATGAGGTCCAGGTGGATCTTCTCAAAGCAG
The DNA here is from genome assembly GCA_025617555.3 of Puccinia polysora. Classification (NCBI taxonomy): domain Eukaryota; kingdom Fungi; phylum Basidiomycota; class Pucciniomycetes; order Pucciniales; family Pucciniaceae; genus Puccinia; species Puccinia polysora. Next base: position 10,737,459 of record CM062628.1, read on the forward strand.
CTTTGAGAAATTTCTTTCTGGTGTTTGAATGGTGCCTGGGTTATCTTGGCCTTGTTGCAGCTGAGACATTCAAACAAGTGTCTTGGTGATTTTTTGAGCTTGACGTTGAGGAACTTTTGCATTTGCAATAGACTGGTGTGACCCAGCAATTGGTGGATGGCAGAAAGTTTGGTGTTTGAATAGTAGGAGTTTTTTGAGTTGTTTACCATGTCAATGAAAAACAGGTTGTTAATGATTGAACCGGAGAGTAGTTCTGAACTGTTTGTGGTGAGCCCAAAGATATTTGGATGTTTGCTTTTGTTGACTCAAAGACTTGCTCCTTGACTCATGAGCTCTCTCAATGAGATCATATTTACCATTGATTTGGGTACCCAGGCAAAGTTGGACAGTATCAGATTAGCGTCCTTTGTAGCCAGAGCAACCTTGCTGCTCCCTTTGATCACAATGGCAGCATCTTTCTTTCCGGTCTGAATTTTTTTGGTCCCGTTGCTCTTTTCAAGAGTGATGAAAGAGTCCCGGTCAATAATCATATGAATTAAACAGCCAGAGTCCAGTATGAAGCACCAATGATCAATTAATTCTGATAACACATTTGAGCTGAGTCCACAGAAGAAGTTGTAGAAATGTGCTTCATCTTTGGCTCATCGTTTGCTTTTCTTTGGTCCTTGGTTGTTGTGGGCATTAGCAGGCTTGAGTTCCCTAAATTTTAACCAACATGAGCTGGCTGAATGGGAGGTTACCACCGGGTTGTGCTTCCCATTCTTGGATTGCGGTCCCCTGTACAAGGCAACATTCACTGGCTCAACACATTCTCCTTTGGAAATCAACTTGTTTTTATGTTGAATCAGGTGATTGATAACAACATTGACTTTCATTTTGGTGGTGGAGTGCATGATTTGTGACTTCATGAGTTGCATTTTTGAGTGAAACTTGAACAAAACAAGGTAAGAAATGATTTCAGACGGGAATTCAATGCCAACTTTGGTCATTTTCTTGAGGTATACTTTGATTGTGATGACAAATGCTTTGATATTTTTTTCCATCTAGAGGTGCAAGAAACCGTTGAAGAGGCAACCTCTGTTTTCCAACTGGGATGACACAAAAGGTTCTTGAGTTGAGATCCTGACCAGTTTTGTGTTTTCCTTGTTGACCTTGTTGATGATATTGCTGTAGGAGTTTGCATTGAGCTTGGAAAGGATATGAGCTACAAATTCTTGATTTGTGTCCTTGTCCAGGCAGTTCAAGTCATGCGCAGTCATGATGTTGAATATTCCACACAGCTTGAAGAGCTTTTTTAACTTTTTTCTCCACATATTGTAATTGTTGGCAGTCAGTAGGAGCATGGATTCAATGAGTGACTTGCTTGCTAGGGATTTGTAGTTGGTGGAGTCCCCCCCTGGTCCTGGTGTGGATGAGGTTCCTGGTCAATCCATTGTATCAATTGGCGCAGTCTTTTAACCATGTGAAGAGTTTGATTGGAGAACAAGACCAACTGAATTTCACAATGAAATAAGTATGAGTAAGAGTGTGTACAAACAACCACATGTGGAACATAATACAAAAAATAACCAACAGAGAGACAAGCTGGCTGAGGCAAGCAAGTCTTATATAGATTAAACAAGAAGGAGTGACTTGATGAGAAGCAACCAGGCAAAGCAGGATGACAAGTTCAGAATAGATAGTTCAATTGATTGAGAACTAGGAGCATTGGAGCAAGTTCTTGCACTGAGTGAAGAGTTGCCAGGTAAAGTTCTCACCATGAGTAGACTGGTTGCTTGTCTGAATGACTTGATAAATTGGAAAGAGATTGATTTGCAGATTTAACTGATGGGTAGATCAATCTCAAGTGATTGGTTGGATTGATTGATTGGTCTTGATTTATTGACTCAATTACAAGTTGTTTGTGATTGGATTGATTGGTTGGGTTGAGTTGTTTGTTGGATCAAGAGACATTCAATGATTCAGTTTGCGGTGGTTGTCTTGAGCTGGAGCGGTCCGTTGACCATTGGATTCTTGAGACCGCAAGGGAGCAAGAGAAAACAGCGCGCGCAGACATAGTGCGCAGGATTGGACATAGGAACCGCATGCAGGCTGGCTTTACAACAAGAACAAAAATTTTTGTGCTGTTATAAGTATAAAGAAAAGAGAGGAGGATACAAGGAAAAAGAATTACAGAGAGGAAAACAAGATAATAAGGAAACATGTGATTAGAGAGAGTCAGAACATCAACAGAACATCAACAGACAAGATGGCTGGTTTGAATAGCAAAGGGGAAAACAATGCAGATCCCTCCTCCAAGGACAACCCCTGTCAGGCGGAGTAAACAACTGCAGACTTCTGGGGACAGCAGCCAAGTTGGGTGGCACAATGGATGAATAGGGAATATGATTGGATTTGGTGAGGGGGTGCTCTAGCCGGTTCACAGCCGGAATAATTAGACACCCCAGAATGTTTTTTTCCTTATTTTCTTCTCTCTGGATTGGCTTTTGGGATTATTGCTGGCTAGGGGTAGTTTCTTTTAGGTACAGGCACAGGGCAAAGCTGGGTCTGCAGATGCAAGGGCAAGCCCTGCATTCTGGAAGAAAACGCATGAAAAATTTCCAACGGATGATTCAGGGAACTAGGAAAGCACGTGGCACGGAACAGATGTGGGCCAAAGAGCAAGGCGCAGGCTTGGCAACAGGTTGGTGCTTAAGAAAAACAAAAACTTTTTAAGTTTTCTTTGGTTATCTTACAGATGGAAGGTGTGGATGTTTTTGGGTGAATACTTTTTCTCTTTCTCTCTCTCAAGGATGTGCGTGCGCAGCTGGTTTTCTTTGTACTCTCTCTGATCTGTAGATGGGCAGGGGGAACTGTGTGGCAGTTTGTCTGGGGTGGTCCAGGTACCTCTAGTGGATACTCTCAGTGGCGCAGGTTTTTCTCACTCTCAGATGATTCTTCTCACTCTTGCAGATTGCTCTCAAAGCACAGATCTTGCGTGCGGCTCTTATTTCTCTCAAGATTCTCACAAAGCCCAAAGGCTACTCAGGATGGCGCAGCAAAAGTCCTTTTCTTTGGAAATAGGCGCAGGATGGAAACAAGAAGGAATAGAAAGAAAAGGGGGGGCAATCCCCCTACGTCAGCCAGGTCCTCATCACTTCCTCTGCGTCCGGGCACACCGCCGTGGCTAGGGATTGGAAGGCCACCTTGTGTTGTGCATTGGCAGTGTGCACATAAGGGACCTCTAGAAAACGCCGGAGTAGCTTTTCCGCGTTGTTCACCATTGCATCAAAACTTGCCAATGGAATTGCCGTAATGAGGGGAATCTCTGGGATCTCAGGAGTGGCAGCTGGGGGTTCCGGAGACAATTAGATAACCACTGAAGTTGGTGCGCATGCGGGTTCTGGAAACTACCTAGGCACCAGTGATGGAGACAGCAGTAAAGGAGTTGGGGTTGGAGGCGCTGGTCTCGGAGGAGTGAGGGGACGCTGTGGAATTCAAAAGAGGACTTCTCCTTTAATGGTTCCCAAGTTTGGAAGTCATTGGTCCCTTGTGTCTGTAAACCCTGAGTGCAACTGTTCACCCTTTGACTGAGAGATAGAGAATTGAGAGTAAAGATCCTTCCAAAACCTATGACAACCAATGGGATCCTCCATGATCCAATGTCCCAATCTCCCTCCTCCATCCGGGTTGAGGGTGTTGCTTAAGTAGCCTCCCCCTCAAACCTAACCTAAGTACAACCAGAAACAAGCAAGAATCATGAAATACAACCCCTAAGCACAGAACCCTAGCCCCAACCCTATCCTTCCCATCCCATAATCCACATCCCATATTCCTCATCCCATATCCCATATCCATCTGTATTGCCCGCCTGCCATTACATTCACCCAGTTTGTCCTTCTCATGACGCGGCCTTTGCGCCATGACCAAATTGGAGCCCCCCGCGCATGTCTGCATCCGCCCAACGCACCATTCCAGATATCTAAGATATATCTGCGCAATCTTTCCAATCCAATCTGATCCATCTGGCCTCTCCAGATGCTAAGCCCAATTTGACTGCTGCTGAGCCGGCAGCGCAACTTTCTGCGGCAAAGCTACACCCATTTCTGAGCGTGCAGCCCGCAGCCAATTCTGACTTGCGCCTATAAAAGACCACCACATCCCCCCCAACTTGAGTTCTGTCCCCAGAGATCCACCACTATCTCACCTGCCCCCGCTTATACCACAGCTATCCCACCCTCCCCTCCGCACCCCTTCATCAGACCAAAGAAAGAAAAAAACCTCATCTGCCACTCTCCACCAAACATGTCCTGCACATACTGCAGCCAGAACGGCCTTTCATACAATATCCTTCTGGGCCTGCGGGCCTGTGTCCCATGCCAAGCCAGAAACCGCCGCTGCTCCCTATCAGAGGGCATGCCACGCAACCGCCCCCAAGGTTGCCTGTGCAAGAGGACCCGGCGCAACTCCTTTGTGATCTCAAGCGACAAGGAGATCTCAACCAATCAGTGGACCCCGCCCGGCTTGCCTTGCAACTGTCCGCAACGCACTTCCCAATCCTCCATTGCGCAAGAGTCACTACTTGGGCTTGCCGTTTGGCTGGGCTGGACCTCTGCAGCCCCAGGATTTCCCAAACTTTGGGGCCTTCTGGAACGCCGCCCATGAGTGGGCTGTGCAGGTACAAATGAATGTACCAGCAATGGACCCCAGGATCCCAAACCGTCCAGCCGCTCCTCCTCCACCACCACCAAGGCCAGCTCCTCCTCCACCGCCACCGCGTCCCCCTACTCCTCCAAGACCTGCTCCCCCTCTGGTTTCATCTCCTCTGCCGCCATCACCATCACTGGTTCCTAGGTCATCACCAGAGCCCGCGTGCGCGCTGTCTCCCATGGTGATTGAGTTTTTTCTGGAACCCCCGGCCACAACTCCCAAGATCCCAGAGATCCCCCTAGTTCAGGCACTTCCCTTGGCAAGGTTTGACGCAATGTTGAACAACGCGGACAAACTCCTCCAGCAATTTCTAGTGGTTCCCTATGCGCACACTGCCAATGTGCAATGCAAGGTTTTGGCGGCTTGCAGATCCCTAGCCACAGCAGCTTGCATGGACGTGGAGGAAGTGATGAGGACTCGGCCGACATAGGGGGATTTCCCCCCCTTTCCCTTTCTTTCTTTCATCTTGCATCCTTCCCTGCCCCTATGCAAAGATAAGGACTTTTGCCGCGCCATCCTGAGTAGCCTTTGGGCTTTGTGAGAACCCTGAGAGAAATGAGAGCCACACGCAAGATCCGCGCTTTTGAGAGAAACCCGCAAGAGTGAGGAATCCGCACCACTGAGATTATCCGGTGAGAGTGAGAAGTACCCGCTCAAGGGACCTGGACCGCCCCAGGCAAACTGCCACACAGTTCCCTGTACCCATCTACAGAACAGAGAGAGTACAAAGAAAACCAGCGGTGCATGTACATCCATGAGAGATAGAAAGAAAAAGAATCCGCCCAAACCCATTTTCACCTTCCATCTATAAGATAACCAAGAAAACTTGAGAGATTTTTTTTTTTAAACGCTGACCCATTTCCAAGCCCGCGCCTTTGCTCTTTGACCCACATTGGTTCTGCGCCATGCGCTTTCCTAGTTCCCTGAATCACCCGTCAGAAATTGTCCATGTGTTTGCATCCGGAATGCGGGGCTTGTCCTTGCGCCCGTGGACCCAGCTTTGCGCCATGCCTGTACCTAAAAGAAACCATCCATAACCAGAAATAATCCCAAAAGCCAATCCAGAGAATAGAAAATAATAAAACAAACATTCTGGGGTGTCTAGTTATTCCGGCTGTGAACCGGCTAGAGCACCCCCTCACCAAATCCAATCATATCCCCTATTCATCCATTGTTCCCCCCCCCCCAAACTTGGCTGCTGTCCCCAGCGGTCTTCAGTCATTTACTCTGCCAGACGCAAAGCGCGCGCTCTGGCTTATCCTTGGAAGAAGGGTCTGCTTTGTCTTCCCCTTTGCTATCCAAATCAGCCTTCTTTTCAAATTTTTTTGAGCCCCGCCCAAAGAATTGTTTCATGTGCAAAGCCGCGGCCTCTGTTTGAGCGGAGTTCCATCCAATTCCTCCAACTGGTAGCTACCTCCGGTGAACTTGGAGAGCACGCAGAAAGGCCCGTTCCATTGATTAGCCAACAGCTTCCCCCATTGAGTTTCCAGGCTCCGGTTGTAAAGCAGAACCAAGTCCCCCTTGGGCAATGGATCCCAGAGTTTATGCGTGCAGCGCTTGTCCCAGTAGCAGACAGACTTTTTGCGTTTTGCCTTCAGTCTGCCAGCCGCTTTCTCCAGCATCTTGTCCCATTGCAGGAGTTGCTTGTTGTGGGCCTTGACTAGATCTGCGGCTGTCTTAACCTTCCACAAGTCAATACCCAGAAAAGTTTCCAGCTCAATGTCAATTGGCAGCACGGTTTGCTGCCCAAATAGCAGCTTGTATGGCAAATAACCCGTCAATCCCTTCACCAAAATCCAATCCGCAAAAATAACTACCGGAAGGGTTTCCTGCCACCGCTTACCATCCTTTCCGCACATCTTCACCATTGCATCCTTGATTGGCTGGTGACCACGCTCAATTATCCCCACACCTTCCAGATAGTACTCTGTCACTTGCCCAAACTTTTCTCTGCAACTTTGCACCAACTCCGCCAACTGTCCCTGGAACTCCACACCCCCATCAACCGTTACCAGATGAAGTGATCTGTAACACGCAAACAAATCTTCCTCCAGAAACTGACCAACCTTTTCCACCAAAAGCTTCACCAGCAGCTGCACTTCCACCCATCCCAACAGATTGTCCTGTGCAACAAGGAGGTACGCAAACTTACCTGCCTTGATGTGCATGACGTCCATAGAAACTTGCCCAAACAGGGCATCCTCCGCAGTGGGAATGCCTACTTTGCAAGGTAATGTTGTGCTCCGCTTCTGACACGCTTTGCACAACTGTACCCACTCCCGCACTGCGCGTACTACACCAGGCCACCAGAAGCTTGCCCGCACCCGCTTCCACGTTTCAAGCTCACCGCAATGGCCAAGATTTTCATGCAGACTTCCCAGAATTACCTCCTGATCCACCCTTTTTGTGCTGACCACAAGCGGTACTGGTGCACTCTGCCGCCATAGATGTCCTTCCTGCAGGTAGAAATTTCCCACTCTCTGCAGAATCCATTGAACAATCTTGGCTGGCGTGTCATCCAGAAACCAAAGATCCCGCAAATACAACCTGACAACCGCGTACCTTCCGGATTGGTGGAGTGGAAGTTGCACACCTACTTCCACTACCCCTACCTTAACCGTTGGGGCCTCCACATCCAGTGGTTCCATGCCTTTGTACAGTTTATTGCGCAGGTATCAAGACAGCTTTTCTGGCATTGTAAAGGCCTTCCCTGGAACATGCACCACCGTGAAAGAGAACAACTGAAGGAACACGACCCACCTGGTCATAGGCCCGTTTGGCAGCGTGGGCAAATTGATCATCCGTTCCAGCGTCTCTGCATCCACCAGAAGAATAAATTGAATCCCCCATAGCAAATGCTGCAACCTCCGCACAATCTTAGTGACCCTGCAAGGCTCCAACTTTGGCTGCAAATACCGGCTCTCCGTTGGCCTAAACGTAACGTACTTGTAAAGAACCGGGCAATCTTTCCCCTCATCCTCCTGGGTTAGCAACGCCCCCGCGCCAAGCACGCTTGAATCCACGGCCAACTTAATTCCTCAAGAATCATAATCCAAGTCCTGAAGTACAATATTGCGCCCAACAATCTCCTTGAGTTTGTCAAAGGCAACGTCACAGTTTGAACCCCAGGTCCATTCCGCTCCCTTACATGTCAATGCCCGCAAAAGGCTAGCAACCTCCGCAAACCTCTTGATGGACATCCGTAAATAGCTACACAATCCCAAGTACTGGAGAATGTGTGATACATTCTTTGGCGTTGTCCACTCAAGCACTTTGTTGCATTTCTTTTCTGCAATAGGCCTTCCATTGGAAGCCACCAGGTATCCCAGAACCTCCAGCGCGGGTAAGCAGACCGCTAAACTTTGCCTGGACACTGTAAGCCTCCCTTCCTCAATCCGGAACATGATCTGATCCAGAGTTTGCGTGTACTCCCAGACAAATCAGCCAATTTCCAGAGCGTCTATAAGTGTTTCCACTCTGTAATCCGTCTTCAGGCCTTTGATGCCCACGTTCTTGATGAAAATCTGCACCCCCTCCAGAAGATTTTCCTTCAGAATCCAGGTCATCTGTGCGCTTGGTAAACCGCAACCAAGTTAGTTTCACCTTGCGGCAGCCGCGTCAGTTGCATCCTTCCCAATCTGGTTTCAAAGGCAGTCATTGGACGCAAACTCCAATCAAGTTTGCGCTGATTGTATCTTCCCATCACATCCACCAGCCCATAGCATGCGGGCCCTGCCATAGATTCCAGAAACTTGTCCACATGCGGAGGTTGTCCTGCGTCTTGGATTGTAAACAAATTGAGCCGCTGCAGATCATGAACAATCCGTAATGACTTCCCATGCTGCTTAACCACAGCAAATATTGGACTTGAGTAACTTGATGTAGATGCTTGTAAAGGCCTGTCCCTGAACTGCCCGTGGAATTTTAATTGGCTTGATCTTCCAAGGTTTGTGCGGAACTGTTGGAATCACATAAGAGTCTCCTATATTTCTCTTTAACAGTCCCCGCTCTTCCGGTCCAAACGCAAGCGCCCTTTCCCAGAGGACTGGTACCAACTTCAGAAAATCCCATTCCTCTGCGCCTAACCAGCCCGGTGGTTTAAATTTAAGGGCTGCAACCCGCTCATCCGTAATCTGCTCCAATTGTGTTACCCGTCCTGACACCTTCAGCATGGATTTCCAAGGGTCCCGCAACCAAGGGATTGGTTTCAGTGGTCCGTCCAGATCCTGTGGCATCACTTTGTTCCTGGGAAAGACCTTTTGCGCAACCGGCTTACACTTCCCAACATTGCACCACGCCATCTGCATGTTTCTGTTACCATAGGTCCTAGTCAAAACCAAACTGCGGCTTTTGCCTTTGCTCATAACTGTGGCACAATGATAGTTTTTTTGTGAAGTACCTCCCGGCAATGCACACTGAGGAAAGGAACTCACTTCCAGCGCTCGTGCGTCCTGCACTTCCTCCCTTCTTTGCACCTGCTCCTCACTGGTTGACTGCCCACACAAATCTGGAGCTTGCTCCGTGCGGTAACCTTGGACGACTAGTCAAAATCCACCTCCGGACCACCCTTGCAAACCAACTCTGCACCAGGGTCCTCCTCCTCCTCTCTTTCCAAATCCCGCATCCACTTTCCCAACCCCTGATTGCAGATTGTGGTTTTGAATCATCCACCAGACAAATCTTCCACCGTCAATGCTTCCGTCCCTTCCTCTGGATCAAATTTCATTTGCGCTTGGAACCCAAACATGAATGGCCGTCCTAAAATAGCCTCCCCACAATCAACCAATTAAAAAGAAAGTGGTTTACAGACCCTTGCAACCTCAACCTCTTCCTCCTCCACAACCCCATCCATGCAACACACCCTGCCGTTAAGCAAGCAAAGCCCCATTGCACATTTCTGCCACACCAATCCCATTTCATCAACCAATATAGACAGAAGGAGGTTCACCATAGAACCGCTATCCACCAGCGCCAACACCTTCCTTCCAGCAATCTTTATCAAAACGTAAGCCAGTGGAGTTGAAACCAATTTCATCCCAGCTAGCTTGGTTTCCACGTCATCCCAAGCCAAGCTCACCTGCTGCACTGTTGGAGGGATCCTAGTGTGTCCGCAATCCTTCAGCGCTTGAACCATCTCATCCACTACCACCGGCAACACCGCCGCCAACTCCTTCAAGGTCAAGGGAATAGTTGTCTCATTCCCCATCACCCTGCACAGGATTTCCACCACCTTCTTCTTCCCCGCCGGATTCACCGGCCGTCCATCCGTTTCCAGAACGCCGGCAATTGGCTTAGGAGCTTCTGGTGGTACCCGTTCCTTGGAATCCACATCCATCCTTTCCACCCCTGCCAACTCCTTTGTTGCTAACACCCTCACTTCCACTTCCACGCGCAGTGGTTGCCATACCCCTGGACCAGTGACAATTCCCAGCAAAGCCTGAGCAGTTACCACCGGTTACTGTCCTCACACAGGCACTTGCTCCATGACAGTTGGATTCCCAGGTTTGGAGGAGATCTGCTTGCCCGTCAGGAACATGAATCCCATTCCAACTGGTCAAACCAATCCTGCCTTGAGGTCCTTTGTCATGTTATTGCACCCCAACCGCCAATGTCCCTTTTCCCCGCAATAATTGCATAACCCCAACGCAGGCGGATTCAACGGCAGAAGCAATCCCCCAAGGTGAGGAGGCAGATTGCGCGGCCCGGACAACATTTGACTCAGAAAGATCCATAAATCCTTCATCAATTCCGTCATCTCACTAACCTCCGGGCTTGTTGTCGGTGGTGCCACCAGAGCGTGTTCCATTTTTGAGGTCCCCGCAACCGTAGCTTGTGTTGGTGCTTCCGGAGTGTGGGAAGCGGACTTCTTTGGCCCCGTTGGGAACAACCTTGCCGTGTCCTCCATCACTTCCTCTAAGTCTAACTTGCTTTCCACCGCTCAACAAATGACAAGGATTTCTGGAAGAAGCGCAATACTCCCATCCAGCAACCTCTTCACCAAGTTGTTGTCATACAAGTGCCACTGCACCTGCCCACGGAGTGGAGGACCAAGTCCTCCCAAAAACACCCTCTTCATTGCTCCCATCTGCCCCGATATCACCTTTTTCTTTGCCAGGTAACAATAGATCCAATTGAACATCCCTACATAATCCCCCAATTTCACCCGCGTCCGGACTCTGCCATTTGCACTTGCATCCACCTTGGCTTGCACAAAGTTGCTTTCCCAAAACCAAGGTTTGTGCCTTCCCCACTGCGCCAAGATTTCTGCCTTCAGTTTTGGCCAATTGAGTTCCTCATAACTTTCCATCTCCTCCATATCCCAAAGCTTCTCTTTGTCTGTGATGAAGAGGACGACAAGCCGAGCCTTATCCAAACCCATTGCACCTTCCGCATCAGTGATTCCTTTTTATTGCACAAGGAATTGCTCAACGTCCTCAGTGTTGAACCGGATGTGAGGATAGTCCCATGGCCTGATGCAAATGGGCTTGTGATTGGTGCCATTGTTGCAATGAGGGACACCGTATCCCACCCCTGATGAGGTTTGCTTCCAAGAAGCCGGTGTGGTGCTCTTTTATGGACGCAAGTCGGGAAAGGGCTGCGGGCGGCAGGCTCAGCAGCTGCAGCACGCTCAGCAATGGGTAGGGCCTCGCCGCAGCTAGCCGCGCTGTGGGCTCAGCAGCAGTCGGGTTGGGCTCAGCACCTGGAGACAGGAGACAGACGGGTCGCACGGATTGCGGACCGGAAGGATTGCGCAGCTCAGAAGGCTTGCGCGGATTGGACCGCTTGCGCAGATTGGACGGCTTGCGCGGATCGGACGGCTCGCGCGGATCAAGCGGCTTGCGCGGATAAAGCAGATCGCGGATTGGATCACGCGGGTACGCCCCGGATACCTGGAGCGGGTTGTTGGGCAGAAGCGCGCGGGCAGGAGAGCCGGGTGTACGTCAATACTGAGGGGCATGGGTTATGGGGCAAGGGATGGAGGGGTAGGATTGGGCTAGGGTTCTGTGCTTAGGGGTTGTATTTCATCATTCTTTCTTACTTGTGGTTGTACTTAGGTTAGGGTTGAGAGGGAGGACTTAAATACTTCACTCTCAATTCCGGGTTGTAGGGAGGGATAGGACGGGGAAAGGGGGGGGAGATCACTTCACTTTATGATATCACTTTATTATCAGATCAGATTGGATTGGATTGGAAAGGAAGGAATTCATCTTATTCTCACTCTATCACTCTCTCTCTCCCTCTCTCTTTCTCTCTTGACCGGCTGCATCCAATCTCCTTACAGACACTTCAATCAATAACTTCCAGAACTCAAGGACAACTTCAGGGGTGTTGCCCCTTTAGTTTCCACATCTGGGGGTCTGACCGGGAAACAATCTTTTGTCAAAGTCTCTTGAAGGTACTCACGGATGCTACCAACAGCTGCTTCTCTTCCTTCCTCCTCTCACGGCCTCTGTGCTACCCCATGGATTTACCCGCATATTCAACTCAACATTGCGGAAGTGGAGCAATTCATCTCATGGTATTAAATGATCGTGGACTCTGAAGGCATTTTGGATTCTGAGAACGCGCGCCATGTCATCCTGTTCATCAAGGAAGCGGAAGCACAATGGGACGTGGAAGAGATGGGAGGCTACCGGAACCTGGATTGGCCAACACTGAAGGGGAACATGCTGGCAAGATGGGGGAGGCACGGTTCTTGCTTTCAGAAGGACAATCTCAAGCCATCCGCGGAATTGGGTTACAAGGCATGCACGCGCAGCGGGATCTGGTTGCGAGCAGAAGTGGACTAGGCGGAACTGGAGTACTGCAGGGCAGAGTATGTTCCGGCCCCACCACCGGCAACCATCTCTTGGGCTAGCAAACTCGCGGAGGTAGCAAGGGGCCTCAAGGCCTATCTGGAGAGTATTCAGTCTCCCAGCGCATCTGCTCCCCGCGTGTGCGCAAATGGGGAGGACAACAACCGTTGGCCAACGGGGAAAAGGGACCGGACAGCGGATTTGAACGCGGAATTGGTTTCCCCAGTGGGGGCTAAGAACGTGTTGGGGAAGCGGGACTTGACGGAACCGGTGCGGCCTACTGACAGGAAGCGGGCGAGGACAACAGAATGGGAAATGGATGCTCCATGCAGTTTGGGAATTGGCGAGTGGCGCACGGATCTTGCAAAGAAGGTAGACGCGGCGGCGGAAGAGATGGACCACGCGTCGGAGGATCACAACCCGAGACGGACCTCTTTGACAGCGGGGAGCACGCATTCGGAAAGGGTAGTGGCAGCAACGGAAACAACGGACGGTGGGGCAGAGCAGAAGGATCAAGTGGTCACGCGCAGTCCGGCGGGCAGGGAACATTCAGAAATCTCTGGAGGGGAGAACAAGGCCGCAAGAACTGCAAAGGGCAAGGAATGTTGTATGGACGGGGTGGGGGAGGAGAGGGCTGGGATTGAAAGGGTTTCAAAGCCTCTTTCCTCCTCCACGGCGGGTTGTGGTTAGGACGTCTGGGGGTGTTTGCTTTTGTTTGGGTTTTGCGCGCGGATGGGCTCAAATCTCAAAGGATGCAGGAGGGTCTTGGCGGCGGGAGGTGGACCTAGGCGGTTTGGGAAAACAATTTGCAAACAAGGCCCATGCGGGATTGGTTGAGGCAACGCGCCGCGCATCTGGCGATGGGTATAGAGGGTGTGGTCGGCTGGGGACAGCGGCAAAGTTGGGGGGGAAGCTAGCGCAGATGTGGAAGGTTGGAGTTGGGACGCTGGATGCGGGCTCAAAAAAAAAAAAATCTCTTGTTCCTTCTTATCTATTCATTCTTCCTTTTCTTTTTTTTTCTTTTCTTTTCTTTTCTCTTCCTGTCTCTCTCAAGGATTGTGTACGCACGCTGGCGCGCCAAGGTCTCCCATTTACTCTTGCGGATACTCTCACTGGTGCGGATTTCTCACCTTTGCCAATTTCTCACTGGCGCGGATCTTCTCTCTCCAAGGCGCGGATCTTGCGCGCGGTTCTTATTCTCTCTCAGGGACTCACAAGCCCAAAGGCTACTCAATCGGGCACAAAGTGTGTCTTTTTGTGTATAGGCGCTAAATACAAAGGAGAAAGGATAAGAAAAGGAAAGGAGGGGGGGCAATCCGTTTAAGTTGGTCCAGCTCTCATCATCCTCACCGCGTCCAAGCAAGCTGCGGCAACCAAGTTGCGGAATGAGGCCAGAAGTTTGCGCCAGGAGTCGGTGTTGTGACCATGCGGCGCGGCTAGGAACCTCCGGAGGAGTCCATCCGCGTTGTTTGCCATTGTGTCAAACATTGCGAGTGGGACGGCCGGAGCAATTTGAATAAAGTCCGGGATCTTGGGAGTACCGGCCAGTGGAGTGGGGTCCAGGCCTGGAGCGGCGTTGGGGACAGGAGCCTGTTTGCGTGATGAAGGGACCACGACAGGGGACGGTTGACGGGCCGGCTTGGGTGAGGAACGCGGATCTGGGGATGGTTGACGGGCTGGCTCGGGTGAGGGATGCGGAGCCGGGGCTGGTTGCGGAGGAGGCAGAGGAGGAGCAGCCGGACAAGCAAAGAATCGCGGGTCCATCGCAGGCTGGTTGATGCGGACCCGGGCCGCCCAGGTTCAAGCCGCATTCTGATACGCCGCAAAGTTCGGGAAGTCCGCGCGCCTTGGAGGCCCAGCACAACGGTATGGTGAGCCCAAGTCATGGCTCTTGCGCAAGGATGGGCCAGGGGGAGCGCGGGGTGGGTAGCCGGCCAGGGTCCACTTGTGGCTTGAAATTTCCTTGTTGCTTGAAACCATGAACAAGTCGCAACGGGCCCTCTTGCGCGGTTGGGGTTGGGTTTGGGCACGCGGACAAGCACGCGGCATACCATCACTCAGCAAGCAGCGGCGGTGGCCGGCGCAGCAAGGGATGCATGCGCAACGGCCAGGATTGATCCGGCAGACAAGGCCGTTCCGGCTGCAATAGGTGCAGGACGCCATGGGGGAGAGCAAGGGAGAAGGTGGGGTAGTGTACTTGCTGGCAAGGAGTGGGGTAGTTGCAACAAGTGGGGGAGGGGGTGTAACTACAGAAGGTGAGATGGTGGGAGATCTCTGGGGACAGAACTCAAGTTGGGGAGGGGATGTGGTGCTCTTTTATGGACGCAATTTGGGAAAGGGCTGCGGGCGGCGCGCTCAGCAATAGCGGCGGGCTCAGCAGCGGCAGCACGCTCAGCAATGGGTAGGGCCTTGCCACATCTAGCCGTGCTGCGGGCTCAGCAGCAGTCAGGTAGGCCCAGCAGCGGTCGGGTTGGGCTCAGCAACTGGAGACAGGAGACGGACGGGTTGCGCAGATTGCGGACCGGAAGGATTGCGCGGCTCGGAAGGCTTGCGCGGATTGGATGGCTTGCCCGGATCAAGCGGATTGCACATTGCAAGACGCGCGGATTGGATCACGCGGGTACGCCCCAGATACCTGGAATGGGTTGTTGGGCGGATGCACGCGGGCGGGCAAGCCGGGCTTATGTCGATATTGAGGGGCATTGGTTATGGGGCAAGGGATGGAGGGGTAGGATTGGGCTAGGGTTCTGTGCTTAGGGGTTGTATTTCATCATTCTTGCTTACTTGTGGTTGTACTTAGGTTAGGGTTGAGAGGGAGGACTTAAATACTTCACTCTCAATTCCGGGTTGTAGGGAGGGATAGGACGGGGAAACGGGGGGAGATCACTTCACTTTATGATATCACTTTATTATCAGATCAGATTGGATTGGATTGGAAAGGAAGGAATTCATCTTATTCTCACTCTATCACTCTCTCTCTCTCTCTCTCTCTCTCTTGACCGGCTGCATCCAATCTCCTTACAGACGCTTTGATCAATAACTTCTGGAACTTGAGGACAACTTCAGGGGTGTTGCCCCTTTAGTTTCCACACCGGAGCAGGAGGAGGAGGAAGATGAGTGGGGGTAACATTAGATGACCCCGCAATGGTCAATGGGTGGTACTGGGACATTGCCCTTGTTAGTTTCAAGAGACAAGGAACAAAAGATTACTTCTTGGCCAGACCCCCAGATGTGGAATTCAAAAGAGGACTTCTCCTTTAATGGTACCCAAGTTTGGAAGTTATTGATCCCTTGCGTCTGTAAACCCTGAGTGCAACTGTTCACCCTTTGACTGAGAGATAGAGAATTGAGAGTAAAGATCCTTCCAAAACCTATGACAACCAATGGGATTCTCTGTAATCCAATGTCCCAATCTCCCTCCTCCATCCGGGTTGAGGGTGTGGCTTAAGTAGCCTCCCCCTCAACCCTAACCTAAGTACAACCATAAACAAGCAAGAATAATGAAATACAACCCCTCAGCACAGAAACCTAGCCCCAACCCTATCCTTCCCATCCCATAATCCACATCCCATATTCCTCATCCCATATCCTATATCCATCTGTATTGCCTGCCTGCCATTACATCCACCCAGTTTGTCCTTCTCATGACGCGGCCTTTGTGGCGCACCCAACTTGGAGCCCCCCATGCATGTCTGCATCTGCCCAACGCCCCATTCCAGATATCCAAGATATATCCGTGCGATCCGTCCAATCCAATCCAATCCATCCCGCATGTCCAGATGCTAAGCCCAATTTGACCACTTCTGAGCCCGCAGCGCAACTTGCTGCGGCAAAGCCGCTACTGCTGAGCGCACAGCGCGCAGCCAATTCTAACTTGCATCTATAAAAGACCACCACAACGCGGTGGTGGAGGAGGAGGAGCAGGTCTTGGTGGTGGTGGGGGAGACGCCGCCAGATGGTTAAAAATCCTTGGGTCCGTTGCTGGTACATTCATTTGTACCCGTGCGGCCCATTCGTGGGCGGCGTTCCAAAAGGTTCCAAAGTCTGGAAAGTCCTGGAGCCTTGGAGGTCTAGCCCAAAGGAAGGGTGAGCCCGAGTCATGGTTCTGGCGCAATGGGGGTTTTCAGGTGGCGTGTTGCGGTTGGGGTCCACTTGTTGGTCAAAACCTCCTTGTCACTTGAAACCACAAAAGAGTTGCGCCGGGTCCTCTTGCACAGGCAACCTTGAGCATGGTTGCAAGGCATTCTATTGGAAAAGGAGCAGTGGTGGTCTCTGGCTTGGCACAGGACACAGGCACACGGGCCCAGAAGGATACAGCAAGAGAGGCTGTTCCGGCTGCAATACGTGCAGGACATGTTGAACAAAGAAGGGTGGATGGGGTGTCTCTTTTTCTTTGGTGTGATGAAGCAGTGCAAAGAGAAATATGGGAAAACTAGGGGAGGCAAGGGTGGGTGAGATAGTGGTGGATCTCTGGGGACAGAACTCAAGTGGGGGGGATGTGGTGGTCTTTTATGGACATGAGCTGGAATGGGCTGCGGGCTCAGCAGTAGCGGAGGGCTCATCAGTGGCAGACACTCAGCAATGGGTGTGGCTTTGCCGCATCAGGCCGCGCTGCGGGCTCAGCAGCAGTCAAATTGGGCTTGGCATCCGGAGACGCGGGGTGGAACGGATTGGATTGGACGGATCATGCGCAGATTGGATTGCGCGGATATACCTTGGATATCTGGAATGGCACCTTGGGCGGATGTGGACATGTGCAGGGGGCTCTGAGTTGGGCGCAGCGCAAGGGTTGCGTCATGAGAAGGAAAAACCAGGTGGGCGGTACAGATGGAATATGGGGTATGGGATATGGGGTGGAAGGGTAGGATTGGGGCTAGGTTTCTGTACTTAGGGGTTGTATTTCATTATTCTTGTTTGCTTGTGGTTGTACTTAGGTTAGGGTTGAGGGGAAGGTACTTAAACCACACCCTCAATCTGGAAGGGAGGAGAAGACATTGGATCACGGAGGATCACATTGGATCATCATAGGTTTTTGGAAGGATCTTTACTCTCATTTCTCTATCTCTCAGTCAAAGGGTGAACAGTTGCACTCAGGGTTTACAGACGCAAGGGATCAATAACTTCCAAACTTGGGAACCATTAAGGGAGAAGTCCACTTCTGAATTCCACAACGTCATCAACTCATCATCAACTCCAACATCCACCAATCTGCAGCAAACTTCCACCTTCTCCAACATCCAACACCATGATTATCCCAACCCTCTGTAAGTACTTCCCCATCCACATCCAACCATCATTCAGCCATCAAAAACGGATGCTTGATGTTGGGATCAAGCCCGATTGAGTGAGTTATATGGGAGGGGGGAAGGGGATGATTTCTGATTGAGGGAGGGATACGGGAGGGGGGGATGTGGATGGATATGGGATGAGGGACGGCGAGGGGGAGGGATATGGGAGGAGGGATGGGGATGGTAGATGGGATGGAGGGTAGGACAATGGGGAGTGGATGTACAAAGGGGAAGGAAGAAAAAACGGGGATATCAAAATGTACATACTTTCTATCCCATGTAAATCCTACCAAAGGTTGCGTCAATCCCACCAAAGGTCCCGCTTAGCAAGCTCCATAACTTTTTATAACTTTGTTGATTTGGGGTTGGAGTTATGGAGCTCGCTTGTAAGCGAGGGTCTATTTTTGCCACGGCTGGGGACCCCACTCGGTTTATCTACCTATCGAGCGGGGTTAACGAGCACGATTGCAGATGCTCCTACGTAGTTAAGTCACCATCCTTTCCTAGTTTTGCAAACTAGTCGAGAGATAGATAGATAGGTGTTTGATCTCGACGAGTTGAAGGATGATAGGTCGACTTGGTGCGTAGGTCAATATACGTCGCAGGTATTGACACTAGTGATGCTTCTACTTACGTCATGACGTGACTACTGGATCGGTCGCTTCTCTTTCAAACGTTCATCGATCGATTTGATTCGATTTGTAATATTTTAAATCTCCAAAAAGGAAAAAAAAAAAAAAAAACGATCGATCGATCGATCGATTTCGACGGTCAGATCATGATGAACGGATTATTTAAATAAATATTTATTCGATAGGTTAAATGTGATCACCAGTCCTGGTATTACATTAAAACATGATTTTCTTGTGGGTTGGATAGTACATATGTATGTACACAAATGTGACGATGATGATGGACATACTTTTAACGGTATGAATGCACGCCCGAGCACATGATCTTATCTTATCTTGGCTTATGATAAAGATGCGTTAGATCCAATCGAAATCGTTCTCGAACTTTCAAACCTTGATATTTTTTTTTCTTCTTCTTCTTGTTCTTTTGAACGATTATAAACTGTGACATAGTCAATGGATCCCTGTAGATCTCTGACTCGAAAAAGTTCACCTCCGGCTGATGAACCTTTTTGATTTTTAAGTGTTTATTTATTTACCTATTATTGTATTTTATTTTTTGGGGGAGATACCTGATGGTCTGGGCACGAGGTCTCAGTATGCGAGCTTTGATGGACTCGAGTCCGTCATGATGGGTCTTGCTGAATCAGTATACATCTCATGAAGTTTGAGGGTACTCGCGGATGGGCTAGCTGGAAGGTCGTCCGGATGGACCATTGAGATTGGAATGGTTCTACGATGATTCATTCGATGAAAGGGATAGATCGTATGATGGTGTGATGTACATACTTACATACTGTACTCCTAGATCATCCTAGTTTTCACTCGATCCCCAAATCACTAGATCTGATCATGAAGGATTTGAGCGTGACTAGATGACCCTCTGCAGGCCTCAAGTGTGTTGTGATGAGTGAGGGGTAGGTAGTACAGTCCATCGGACCGAGTCATGAGGACATCGGCAGAACCAGCCGGGCGGGCCACCTGCTAGGTACATAACTCGGGGGACATCGCACATACATCCAGAAGTGCATATTAGATACATACAAGCTGCCAGACGGCGTCTCGTATGTTATGTACATGAATTAGTCACCGGGACTAGCTCGGTGGACGGGAGAGTGAGAGGGCGGAGATGTCAAAGCAGGAGCCAATGGGACGATCATGAACTATGGGAGCGAGAGTTCGGTGGGACGAGGCCGGGGAAGCAGGAGGAGGCCAATGATCAGTAGGGATGATGTGATGACTAGCTCGCGATGGGCTGGGGGGAGGGCGAGGTCGAGTTGGATGGAGATGATGGGTTATTGGTGGTGATTTGAGAGGATGGTGGGTCCTAGATCATCGAGTTCGCGTAGATTAAGATGCCATGCTGACGTAGAGATACAGCCAGGCTGCCAGGATGATCATGGATGGATCTTGATGAAGAGACTCTTAGGTTACCGAGGGCGTGATGAGCCGGGGAGGGTGTTCTTTAAGCCTTGGATTGGATTGACTGGTTAGCCTAATTAGTGTCAACTTGGAAGATGATCAAAACCGTGAGCTTGAGGATCTCGACTGGGTGGCTCAGGCTGGCTGGCTGCTGGTTTAGTAAAAATTTATACTTACACTAGAGTATTGCCCCCAAATTTGGGGACTGATTGGTATTTAAATTTTGTGAATGTTTATAATTCAAGTTGTACATCTGGGGAATGGATTAAAAAAATTGGCCGTAGTGTATTTAATTTGATATTTTTTTTAAATAATTTTAATCAAATTGGAAATCTAGGGAATGGATTCAGAAAATTGGCTGTAGTGTATTGCCCCCCAATATGCAAAATCGATTGAATAAAAACATTGATATTAAAAAAAAGGATGTTCTTTAAATGTGGTAAATATGGGGAATGGATTAAAAAAATAATGAAAGGAACAATTTCTCAATTATTTTAACAGATAAGCAATTAAAACAAATCATATATCATTGAAATCTCAGTATTTAATTTCAGTGGTGGATGGCATTCAAAACCTCATGATAAAAAATGTTGTCAGTTTCAAATGAAATCTTGTTTCCAGGTTGCAACCACTTCCTTTGCAAAATTTCTGAATCTGCACCTTGAAAATTCAAACTATAACTACCCATGGGTGGAAAATGGATCTTGAATATAAAGACCAACATTTGAAATTGTATAAACTTGTGATTTGTTAGTTTTCAATGAGAATTCCAAATTGACTGGGAACTGTTTTCAAATCATTTTGAAAGGCAGAAAGCTTTCCTCTGGGTAAGAAATGAAGGTTACACATTGAATATCCATCACTCTTCCTAAGGAATTGAGCATGCATATGAGTCACAGGTGCTTCATCACAGATTATCAAAGAAGCTCTTTTGAGATATTAATCCTTTTTTGAATGCTTTGATATTTTTGATTGATGTTAATATCTAATTTTTGAGAACTCTTGGATCTGTAATCCCAGGGTGAATTAAATCTTCCACTGTGAAATTGAAGCAAGAATTTTGTACTAAAAGTGGGTTTGCTGGCTGAAAAAGTGCCAATAGCATTCCAAACAAGTTCCTTAGTCCAAAAGGGTGGATATCCTCATTGCCTTATTGCATTTTTTTAAAAAATGATAATTAACCTCAAGTAAGCCCTTGGCCAAATCTGCCTCTCTGAAAGCTGGATATGAAATTGTATTTACTTGATTTAGGTTGTCAAATGCAGTAGCACCAACAGAGTTGTCCAACAACAAACTGAGAAACCACCATCTTAAATCTGAAGGATGAACAATGTAAATTCACCCAATTGAACAACCACCTTGACAGTGCCTGTATTCTATTCTGAGTGAATGAAATGTGAAGTATTTTGGAAAGTCAGAATATTTGATTCTCCTTGTAAAACTATTAATTAGATTTATTTTGAAATATTATGTGAGCATAGTTTTTACTTGGGTTAATCTTTGAAGAACTTCATCCAGGGCTTCATCTGGCTCAAAAAACCTGTTGATGGTTACAAAGATGAATATCAAACCTATAACTGCACATATCTTAACACTCATGTGGGGCATTGGTACTTTTCTAAAAGATCAAGATTGTAAGGAACAACCCAGGAATTATGAATGAGGAATTTTGTATGAATTCTCCTCAGTGAAATGGTAGTTTGATTCTGGTGTTTTCTATATGTGGGATAACTGCTTTAACCACAAATTGTAAAAAACTTGTAG
The DNA here is from genome assembly GCA_025617555.3 of Puccinia polysora. NCBI lineage: Eukaryota > Fungi > Basidiomycota > Pucciniomycetes > Pucciniales > Pucciniaceae > Puccinia > Puccinia polysora. The sequence goes on from CM062628.1 coordinate 10,759,050, forward strand.
CAAATGTGGAACCAAAGAGTAAGTTCAAGAGGAAATTCTTCTATCTAATGAATTTAGAAAGTGATGTGAGAAAAAATGAAGTGTGTTAATCTATGGGTTGAGGGGGAAGTACATCAAATCCAAGTGGGATGGAAGGGGGTTTATATAAATCTTCAATATTCCAAAAAAAGGTTAAAGTACGTGAGGAATTAGTGTTTACTACATGTGTTATCAATGTCCTTGGTTACAGTCCATGTTACATGTGTTGTTGTTGGTGACATGTGTGGTCCTTGATTACATGTTTTGTCCTTGTTCCATGTGTTATCCTTGTTACATATGTTTAAATTTTCAATGTTAAAAAAAAATGCTTGAACCAAGTGAGGAATTAGTGTTTACTACATGTGTTTTCAATGTCCTCTGTTATAGTCCTTGTTACATGTGTTGTCTTTGGTTACATGTGTTTTCCTTGGTTACATGTGTTGTCCTTGGTTACAGGTGTTGTCCTTGGTCACATGTGTTGTCCGTGGTTACATGTGTTGTCCTTGTTTATTTAAATGTTTAATGTTCAAAAAAAAAAAGCTTCAACCAAGTGAGGAATGAGTGTTCATTACATGTGTTGTCAATTCCCTCTTTTAAATTCCTTGTTTCCTTGTCACATTTGTTGGCCCTCTTACATTCCTGTCCTTGTTACATTTGTTGGGCCTGTTACATGCATTGACCCTGTACGTGTTTGATAGCACAAAATAAACCTAATATACAGATACAAAGAGTTAGTTGAAAAGTATTAAAAAGGAATAAACACAAACCTTCCATAGGTACATACATCACACAAACCTAAATAAATACAAAGAGGTTGTTGAAAAGTATTAAAACTTACAATCTATGTACACACATTAGTTTGTGTGTGAATTTATTTTTAAAAAAGTGGACTGAAAAAAAAAATTAGGCAGAAAAAAAAATACAGAGAAATTGACTGAAAAAAAAGCAAAAAGGGGAAAAAAAAGCAGACAGAGAAAAAAAAAGCAGACAGAGAAAAAAAAAGCAGACAGAGAAAAAAAAGGAAACCAAAAAAAAGAGGACTGAACTGGATGCAAGAGATGCATACACAAAAAATTAAACAAATGAATACTAACCCAAGGAACTTGACACCAGGTGAGGTGTGTGAGTTTTTTCAATCTTTTTATATTTATAGATAGATTTAAAAATTGATTTGGAATCCAGTTGAATTGATTGACAGCATCCCAACTGCCAAGAGGGGGTTGCAGATCAACTACACTCTCCTCCCCAGTGGAGGCCCTCACCAAACCCTACCAGTTGTGATTCAGAGTGTCTCCACTGCCACCAACCAACCGGTAACCATTCTGCATGGAGATAGGTATCACACCTCAGGGTGTTCATGGGTTGGGCCCACCCATGGAATTCCTGGACCTGGTGGGTATCTATCTGTGTTTGGGCAGAGGGGTTTCCAAAAATTATTTTCTCAACCCAACCTGCCTCAAGCTGCTCATGTGGATGCAGGTACAGGTTTGGTTGTTTCCCTTAGATGGTGGATAGACCCATGGGTAGCCCCTTTTTCTTTTCTGGTGTTTTTTCAGTTCTATAACTGCAACCTGGGGCAGCTTGCATGATGGTTAGGGACTGCTTTTGCTATTGGCATCAGTCTTGGGACCCTGGTTGAGATGTGTGAGGGTACTGCCCAATTGTAACAAACCAGACCAAGTATATGTCATCCGGGGCAGTTTGGTTGGCCTTCCTTGAATGAAGGTATTAAGGACCACTACCACACCAGTGGGCAGGTGGTTTATTGGTCCAAACTTGGTACTGGTTTGGATGCTAAAATTCAGGGTGGCTACCGCAAATACCTACTTCAATGGCATCAGGCAACACCAGGAGAGAACACTTGGGTTGGCAAGGCCCTTATACCAATGCTGGCATAACCAGAGGGATGTATCTGGTTGATACTTTCAGGGTGTGGGAATCCTAGAAAACACTTGGCACAAATATGGACAAGAGCCCCAAGGGTTTGATATTTTTGGAACCCTTGCACCAGCATCAGGTGGGGATTGAGAATTGTGATTATGGCAAGGAGTGGGAGGAGGCAGTGCCATATGATGTGACCCATGGTGGTCACAGGTTGGTGTTGGTGATGAATTTCAAATAGAGGTGGGAATCTAGGGGTCTCTCCAAATTGCTTCAATTACTCAACTTTGGTCACAACTTTAGCACTCAATCAAGGAAAATTATCAATATATTCCGGATTGTAATCAAATCATTTTGAAAAAACATGGAAAATCATAGGGAAGATGAATTACAAGTCTTATTGGATGCACCCTTGTCCCAAAATCAATCATCTACATTGCCACCCAAGTCCTCCTTGGAATTTCCACCCCCATTACTTTTGTCAAAAAAACACAAGTTAACTAGCAATGTGTGGAAAAAATCTTTCAAGATGGAACTGGTCAATCAAACCCATTTATTTATTTTTTCTATTTTGATTTACTTACTTGAATAATTTTTCTCATTCTAGATGAAAATTTCAAAGCAACTTATAAATATTCCCAGTCATCTCTCTCAGGAAAAAGCAATTCATGTAAAAAACATCTGTCACATCATATTGAGCAATGTTCTAGATTTTTAACCAGCTCTGAAGGAAATGTACTTAAACAAACCCCTATAACTCAATCAAAATTTACAAAAAAACTCAAAAATTGGAAATTTAATAATGATTTAGCACAGATTGAGCTGGCTAAGTTAATAATCATCCATGAATACCCATTCCATATGGTTTAACACAGTCAATCCATCAAATTTATCCATACCATTCAGCCCCTGATGAGACTTCCTGGTAGAACCACATTGTAAAGAAATTTCATGGAAATTTATGAAAACCTCAAACCAGGAAATCAACAAAAAATCAACAATGTTTCAACTTTGGCTTTGACTACTGATATTTGTAAATCAGCTCAAAATGGTGGTTAAATGGTTGTCACTGGTCATTACATTGATGAAGAGTGGAATCTTGTAAAAAATATAGTTGGATTTAGGCAACTCCCTTCCCCCCATACTGGGTCAGCCATTTGTGAAAGAATTATTCAAACAATGCAAGAATCAAAATTATTGATAAGGTCAAATCCTTTCACTTTTATGATTATTTTAATTAATTTTTACCTCAATGATATTTTTCTAAGTATTTTTTGGCTTTTTCTTTTTTCAGGTATCTTTCATTACATTGGATAATGCCAGTTCAAATGATGTTGCTGTTTCTTGCCTCAAGTAAATGTTGTTGGAACAACCAAAACATTCACTTCTCAATCAAGGAAAATATTTTCATATCAGATGTGCAGCCCATGTTATAAATTTGGTGGTAAAGTATTGAATAAAGATGTATGCAGATGGAATAAACCAGCTTAGAAGTAGTATAAAGTAAATCAATGCAAGCCAATCACATAAACAAAAATTTGAGGAAGCAGTAGAATTATCCCATATTCCTGGCAAGAAGAGACCCTACCCTGATGTTCCAACCCACTGGAACTCCTGCTATAAGATGATTGAATCTGCATTGCCATTCAAGTCAGCATTTTAACATCTTTCAATGATTGATTCAAACTATTCCAACTGCCCAACTGAAGCAGACTGGATGGAACTTAATATAATGAAGGATTTCTTGAAAACATTTGAAATTGTTACAACTAAGCTATGTGGTACAAAGTACCCAAACTCCAACTTATTTTATAGTTTGATGAAGGACATTGAATTACACATAAAGACAGAAGCTGTTAATATATTTGGAAATGAACACATAAATAACATTGTCAAACCCATGTCAACAAAATTCAATAAGTATTGGGATGGGATGTCTCAATTTCTTGCAATGGCTTTAGTATTTGATCCTTGTTACAAGATGACTTACTTGGATTTCAGCCTTAAACAAGATCCAACCATTTTTAAACCTCAAGCTGAAATATGATCCATTCATGATGCAATATACAACCTCTACAATAATTTTATGTGCAATAACATACCAAGAGTAACAAAAGAAGCTTCAAAGAATATAACTGCAAGCACATCAGGTTCTAAAACTGAATCCAGCCAGAGCCTTCTAGGAAACTTCTGGAAGTTTGTGGCCTCCTCCGCTTCCACAGTCAATCTTCATATTCCAACAGCTGAACTGAACCTATCCCTTCAAGAGCCACTTGTTGAATATGATGACCCAGATGATTTAGAGGGGGATAAATTTAGCATTCTTGAATGGTGGAAAGTAAACAGTTTAAGATTTTCCAACCTTTCTAAATTAGTCAAGACAATCTTGCTTGTTCCTATGACATCAGTTGCATCTGAATTGGTAAGTATTCTCATTTTCATTCTAAGGGCTCTTTAATATCATTTGGTTAATTCAATTTTGATTTTAAAGGCCTTCTCCAATGGTGGACATGTTCTGGATCAATTCTGCAGCAGTTTGGCACCTGAAAGCATTAAAGGGCTTATATGTGGACAGGATTGGCTCAAAACAATGGTTTAACCTCCAGGAAATCAATGTTTACAATTACTATTCCCCATCAATTCCTTTGAATTTATTTTTTTTCTTCATATTTTTTTTTTGTCTGTATTTTGCTTTGTCTATATTTTGCTTTGTCTATATTTTTCTTTGTCTATATTTTTCTTTGTCTATATTTTTCTTTGTCTATATTTTTCTTTGTCTATATTTTTCTTTGTCTACATTTTTCTTTGTCTATATTTTTTCTTTATTTTTACTTTTCTTTTTCATTTTTTTAAGGCATATGGAGCAGAAATGAATGCCAACAATTTGCAAAATTAAAAAAAAAAAAACCCCTTGTGGCCCCATGACCCGCTGGCGGCCCGCCAAGACCCGCCAAGACCCGCCACAGGCGGCCCATGATGTATGGCTTTAAGGACAGCCGACCCGACCCACCAAGACCCGCCTGCCGGCGGGTCGGGTAGGGTGACTCATTTTCTTGGCCGACCCGGCCCATGAACACCCTGAGTACTACTAATCGACAGCTGGACATGAGTTATGTGCATACATATAGATACTCATGGATGGATGGATGTATGTACATAGACAGGTTTCGCTTAGCCCGACCCACGCACAGACACCCGGCCCTTCACACGCTCGTCCTCGAGTGGAACCCCCCCCGTCGGCCCGCGAAGTCCCCCGAGCGAGTGCTACCCCCCGTTCGGGCTCCGCCCTTCTTGGCTCTTTCGGGGCTGCTTCCATCCTTCCCACCCCTGCTTCTCTGCTTCTCTCCTTCTCTCCCTCTCTCCCTCTCTCCCTCTCTCCTTCTCTCCATCTCCTCGAACCTCATCGCCAAACCAAAAGCACTCGACTCGAACGTCACACTGATCAGCTCGCCAGTAATTCAGTAGCCATCACTCATCTCGAGACTCATCGACCAAATCGAAAGACGAGCCGATCGATTGGATCCCAAGTCAAGACCAATTTTCAATCTCAAAACTCAGCTCAAGAGACTAACGACCCCCATCTAGGCTTGCAGCACGAATCAACTCAACAATCCAGTCTATCACCTCAACATCTCCTCATCCATCAACACTCGATCGATCATCATCCCAATCTCTCTCAACCTTCCTCGATCCACATCCCAAACTGAGTCCATCATCCTGCCTCCAACCTGGTCATGTACTCCTCCTCATTCGTCTCGATTTGAGCTCACCCAATCTCGAATCATCACACTCCATCTGGATCCCAGACCCCCCTAGCTCACCCAGAAGATCTTCCATCCCCCACCCCATCCAACTCGGAGAATCATGATCGGCTCGGGTCAATTCAATAACCCATCCAGTCCATCACTACCCAGTCTCGCCCTCCAACAGGCACCTCCCAACCCAACGACGATCGTCCGTAGGGGTTTCGCTAAACTCAAGGAGGACGGACTGAGATCCTGGATTTGGTCTCAACGTTGGTTGATCCTACGAGAACAGACACTCACGTTTCATAAGAACGAGGTAAGACGACACTCATTCTTCCCCTCACGACCTTTGATGAATTCCCTCTTAGGGTCTGACCTCATCGATTCATTTCAACCCCTTCTTCTTCCTCCCCGCTCATCATTAGACTACCTCCACCGCCGCCGCCTTAATCTTCCTCAAAGAGATCGTCAACGTCACTCGAACCGACCTGAGACCTTATTGCTTGGAGGTCGAAACGAAGGAGAAGACTTACAATCTCGCGCTCAAGAACGATGAGGAACTCTACGGTTGGATGGATGACATCTACGCTCGATCACCCCTCATGGGCGTCTCGAATCCTACCAACTTTGTTCATCAGGTTCACGTCGGATTCGATGCCGTCTCGGGTGCCTTCACCGGTCTACCGGAGCAATGGACTCGATTACTCACCAGTAGTGCCATCACCAAGGAGGATTATGCCAAGAACCCTCAGGCGGTACTCGACGTACTCGAGTTCTACACCGATATCCAAAAACGTGGCAATGATGATTATCAGATCACCCCCACTCATCCCACCAAACCATCCATCGATACGACTCATCCCTCCGATCCATCCTCCCACGTCCATCCCTCCCCCGCTCTCGGTCATAGCTCCTCTCATAACTCTCAACTAAGCCTTAGCTCGGCATCCACTACCTTCTCATCCTATCCCTCTCGACCCGCCCCACCCTCGGCTCCACTTCATCCCGACTCGAATCATCATCACGAGCCTCAAGCCTCAGGTTTATCGTCAGCATCATCCACCAATCCTTACAATCGAGCCCCCAACCATCAACCATCCTCAACTCGTCCCAACCTCGTCCCTCAACGTGTCGCTCCCGTCGCTCCCGGCCTACCCCCTACTGGAGGTCTCAAACCACTCAGTCTTTCCTCTTCCGCTTCCCCTAGGCTACCTCCATCATCCAAGGATACCTCCAAAGCCGCCTATGTGCCCAAGACCCAAGGCCCCAAACCACTCACACTCGGTCAACCCCGTACGAATGGGACCCCGACCCCAGGTACCGTCAAACCATCCGGTGGTCCTCCCAACTCCCAGCCCGCTCCACTCAAGCCTACCAAGACCCCTGCACCGGATACGACCCAACCGGTCCAAGCGACCGTCAAAGCTTTACAGACCGTCAAGAAACAAGAGGCCAAAGCTACCGATCGAAGGATCTCAACCTTGACCGAAGCGCAGATCATGGCCAAACTCCGGGGTGTCGTCTCACCCCAAGATCCCAACCAACTCTACGCCAAGATCAAAAAGGTTGGCCAGGGTGCATCCGGTAGTGTTTATGTTGCCAAGACCCTATCGAGTGGTGCCAAGGTGGCGATCAAACAGATGGATTTGAAGGTTCAACCCCGCAAGGAGTTGATCGTCAACGAGATCCTAGTCATGAAAGAATCTCAACATCCCAACATCGTCAACTTTTTAGACGCCTTCATCGTCAGGGATGATGAACTTTGGGTCGTCATGGAATTTATGGAAGGCGGTGCTCTGACGGATGTGATTGATAATAACACGATGGAAGAAGATCAAATCGCTTCCATCTGTTTTGAGGTGTGTCTCACTCGTTCTATTTACTCGAGGGCGTCTTCTTAGTGTTAGTAATTCATTCCGATTTTTCTTTCTCCATCCTCCCCGATCCTCCCTTCCTCCCCTTTGCATTTGGGCGGCAGAGTTGCAAAGGCTTACAGCATCTGCACAACCAGAGTATTATTCATCGAGATATTAAATCTGATAATGTGCTTTTGGATGCTCAAGGACATGTCAAGATTAGTACGTTTGATTCCCCATCATCTCCCTTGATTGATCTTCCCTTACACGTCTCTAGGTTCTGATGTAGAGAGATGATCATTGAGAGCGATCGGGATGACGATCATGATGAGATTGATGGAATCGTTCCGTGTTTCTTCTACACCATAGCCGATTTCGGCTTTTGTGCCAAACTGACGGACCAAAAATCCAAACGAGCAACTATGGTCGGCACACCGTATTGGATGGCACCCGAAGTCGTCAAGCAGAAAGAGTACGGTGCCAAGGTGGACATCTGGTCTCTTGGGATCATGGCGATCGAGATGATCGAAAACGAGCCACCGTACCTAGACGAAGAACCTTTGAAAGCTTTGTACTTGATCGCTACTAATGGTGAGAGAGAGAGGTTCACTTTTGACTCTCTCGTGTTATCCCTAAAGTTGCTGTTCAATCCATTCTCAAAAAAAAACCTATGGGTTCTCTCTCCTCCTCTTCTCATAGGTACACCGACGTTAAAGAAGCCTGAAAAGTTGAGTAAGGAACTCAAGAATTTCTTGGCGGTCTGTTTGTGCGTCGACGTGAAGAGTCGAGCAACGGCTGATGAATTGATTCAGGTCAGTTCTCTTCTTCTTCTCACCCCTCACCCCCTCCTCCTGAGTGCCTACATATCTTCATTCATCATATTCACGTGACTCTTTCTTCAATCGCCCCCCCAAAAAAAACTCATCCCGCCGATAGCATGAGTTTCTGAAGAAGGCCTGTACGATGGCCGGTCTTGCACCTCTACTGAAGTTTAAGACTTCGGGTAGATGAACTCGATCAGGTTCAACACCGGATGGATCTCTGTCTCTCTGATGATGATGATGATCATGGTCTTTGGTTCCAACCTCCTTGTTTTTTTTTTGTTTTCTATCTGTGTGTTTTTTTTTTTTGATGATCATCATTATTGTTATCTTATTTCCCAAGGTTGGTGTTTGATTTTGTTGGCTCGTTTTATTTGGTGTGGTTAACTAAATATTTATATATCTACATATCTATCACCGAAACGTGTAAATATACTTTGAGAAAAAAGAAAGAAAGAAGAAGGTATGGCATGGTCCCTATCATTGATGGTCTTGCCTACTCGATTCTCCTCCTCATCATCACTCCCTCACTCCTGATCGATTGAGTCTCTCGGTCAAGACCAACCGGTCCGGTCGAGGATCGAGAGATCGATCGATCGTTTACTACTCCTCTCTCTAGTATCATCATTCATCGTATCATGTCATATCATATCAATCCATCATCGGTTTTTATTTTATTTTTTTGTTCTTTCTTTCTTTACTTTAGTTTACTCTGCTTGCCACACACACACACACTTCCCCCTTCTTCTTCTTCTTTGTGGTTACCTCTCTCTATCCTCCGATCTCTCTTCGTTCGGATCGTTCGCTTGGCTCTTCCCAAGTCTCACGTGAAGTGAAGTGAAAAAAAGACCCTCCACCCGAGTCATATCTCCATCTCTATCTGTACATACACCCGTGCTGGTGGACCTGGCACTCCCCCCCTCTCTCGCTCACCCACGCGCCGCCCGCTCTCGTCCGTCCACCACCATCACCAGCGACCGTCACCACGTCCGGCGGCTCGAGACCCCCCCCCCCCCCACGCCTGGCGCCTCCCATCCCGTCCGGCCACCCTCTCGGCCCTCGCAGCCGGCACACACACCTCTCCCCAGGAGTGGGACGGCCGGACTCGGACGCCCCCTCGTGCTACGACGGCTCCCTTCGCCTCCTCGCCCGGCCCGTCGTCCTGCGCCTTCCGGTGATCATGATCATCTCGTCCCACTCGCCAGCTCGTGGGAGGCCGGGGCCGGGCCGCGGGTCTAGAGCCCACCGGACCCGACGGGATACCGCGGTGGCAAGAAGCTGAGTGCAGAGAAGAGAGGCTGCTCGGACGACAGGTCAACAAACTGTTTTTTTGGGAGAATTTTTATATGGGTAATGTTGAATTCACAACTCTTTGAGTCGTGTAGAGTCGTGTACACCACTCAAATGGGCCGTGTGGCACCCTACACAACTCAAATGGGCCGTGTGGCATGCTACACGACTCAAATGGGCCGTTTGGCATGCTACACAACTCAAATGGGCCGTGTGGCATGCTACACAACTCAAATGAGCTGTGTGGCATGCTACACAACTCAAATGGGCCATGTGGCATGCTACACGTCCCATTTGAGTTGTGTGGCACGCTAAACAACTAAAATCAAGTTGTGTAGCCTCCACTGAATAATAAAGAATGAATAATAAATAATAGATAATAAATTATGAATTATAAATTATAAATAATAGATAATAAATTATATCTAATAAATAAGAAATGATACATAATACATAATAAATAATAAATAATAAATAATAAATAATAAATAATAAATAATAAATAATAAATAATAAATAATAAATTATAAATAATAAATTATAAATAATAAATTATAAATAATAAATAATAAATAATAAATAATAAATAAAATAATAAATAATAAATAATAAATGATAAATAATAAATAATAAATAATAAATAATAAATAATAAATAATAAATCATAAATAATAAATCATAAATCATAAATAATAAATAATAAAAAATCAATAATAAAAAATAAAAAATAAATAATAAATAATAAACAATCAATAATATGGTTGTGTACAGGGATACAAAAATCAAAAATGCCCATTATGGGGGGTATATGCCCCCCCAGGGGTTGCACGTGTTTAGAACAACCCTTTGGAGTAGTGTGTGGGCCCTACACAACTCCCACAGTACACAAATCCCACCCAACTGGAGTTGTGAATTTATCATCACCCTTTAGATATATATATATATTTATTCATTTTATTTTTCCTTTGGTGAGTGAGTGAGTCAGTGTGAGTGGGCTCAGGCTTGGGTATAATGCTGCTGGAGTCCCCCCTGGGATGATACGTACCACACATCCGCACAAATCTTCCAACAAGCTTCTTCAGGGGGGAAGGGGGCTATTTTGGTGGGCCACCATTCTTCTGGTTGAGGATTGAGAGCTGATATGAGTGAATGTAGGCACCTACGCAGGTACATTTGAGAAGATGTCTTGATTGAATCTTTGAAACTTTTTGGAAGACCATCTGGCTCTGAGTGATCCAAGTTTGGAGGTGGAAGGATCATGAGAAAAAAAAATACAAAAGGAGTTTTTTTTTCTTTTCTTTTCTGATTGATTGATTGATTGATAGAGCAAAATCATAGTATTTGATTTGAAAGTTTTTTTTTTTCCATCCAATCTGGAGAGTACAGGAGTATGTGTAAACCAATCAGGGATTCAAGTATCTCACCTCCCCCCCCCTAATTTTCTTCTCAAGCCATCTAGTTCAAGATCATTCAGGGGTAAGAGTGAAGGCCCAAAATATACATATATATATCAGTTTAAAGAAAACTGCCCAGAGTTTTTGTTGCACATGTCCAGCTGGCCAAAATGTTGAAAAGGCCAGACAGGCTGAAGCCAAAACCTGGATGTGCAAGGGCAAAGACTTTTGCTTGTGTTTTCATGTGACAGGTTGCCTGTATCAAGTTTCCTGTCTGTGTTTTGCTCAAACCAGACAGCAGACTGCAGGCCTTCACACCACACCACTTGCCTTCAACATTGACCTCCAACATTGGCCCCCAACATCAACCTCCAAGATCATTGCTGTAAGTAGTCCTATTTTCCTATCTGCTCAAATTTATTCAGCAGACTATTCAATTGAATTTATTAATTACTTACTATTTTTTATTCTTCTTCTTTGGGTTTGGTTTGACTCAGTATAGCAATCTATGAGTGGATCAATGAAAACAAAATTCCCCTGGGTCATGAAGATGAAGTGCAAAAATATCAAGGAGAAATTCAGGCCTTTACTCAGCTATCCAAGAAGCTCATTGCCACCTTAGCTTGGACTAAACCCTATCAAGGGAATTCAAAAACCTGCAAAAGGAACAAACAGAAACAGAAGAAATAAAATTCATGAAATCATTCAGGCAAGAAAACCACATTGACCAATAAGTGGCCAGATCAAGAACCTATTTGAACTGCAAAGCCTCAACAGGATCAAATCTCCAGTGGAGGGTTGTCAAAAAGTTTGTAATATCTGACTGATCAAGTTCACAGAATGATAGGTGAGGCTTCAGATGGAAATGAGGATTGATAAAGGGTCACATGAGGCCCAAAGTCCAAGGTTTCCAATCAAATCATGGCATCAACTTTGATGCATCTTGAAGATAATCTGGCCTTGCAACTGAAGGAACTAGTTGGCCACATCAAGGAGGAGTTTGATGGGTCTATCTCAATCCATTTGACCCAGAAGGTTCTGCAAGGTCTTGACATCACCCAGAAGATGGTGAGTCCAGTGCCTTGTAAGCAGGATGAGGCTTCCTTCCTACAACAGCAAAAAACCTTTGTTCTCAATCCTTTCACTGATGTAGCAAGGAACCTCATCTTTAATAACAAGTCTGGTTTCAATAATAATAATAATAATAATAATAATAATTATTATTATTATTATTATTATTATTATTATTATTATTATTATTATTATTATTATTATTATTATTATTATTATTATTATTATTATTATTATTATTATTATTATTATTATTATTATTATTATTATTATTATTATTATTATTATTATTATTATTATTATTATTATTATTATTATTATTATTATTATTATTATTATTATTATTATTATTATTATTATTATTATTATTATTATTATTATTATTATTATTATTATTATTATTATTATTATTATTATTATTATTATTATTATTATTATTATTATTATTATTATTATTATTATTATTATTATTATTATTATTATTATTATTATTATTATTATTATTATTATTATTATTATTATTATTATTATTATTATTATTATTATTATTATTATTATTATTATTATTATTATTATTATTATTATTATTATTATTATTATTATTATTATTATTATTATTATTATTATTATTATTATTATTATTATTATTATTATTATTATTATTATTATTATTATTATTATTATTATTATTATTATTATTATTATTATTATTATTATTATTATTATTATTATTATTATTATTATTATTATTATTATTATTATTATTATTATTATTATTATTATTATTATTATTATTATTATTATTATTATTATTATTATTATTATTATTATTATTATTATTATTATTATTATTATTATTATTATTATTATTATTATTATTATTATTATTATTATTATTATTATTATTATTATTATTATTATTATTATTATTATTATTATTATTATTATTATTATTATTATTATTATTATTATTATTATTATTATTATTATTATTATTATTATTATTATTATTATTATTATTATTATTATTATTATTATTATTATTATTATTATTATTATTATTATTATTATTATTATTATTATTATTATTATTATTATTATTATTATTATTATTATTATTATTATTATTATTATTATTATTATTATTATTATTATTATTATTATTATTATTATTATTATTATTATTATTATTATTATTATTATTATTATTATTATTATTATTATTATTATTATTATTATTATTATTATTATTATTATTATTATTATTATTATTATTATTATTATTTTTATTATTTTTATTATTATTTTGGTTTCTATGGTTTTTATTCAGGTCAGGCTGCTTCCCTTGCAACCAATGCTAGGGCAAGCATGATCCATCTTGATGGGACTCTGGCCAATTTAGGGATGATCTATTACAAGTTGCTGAACTAGGATAGTAAAAAGAAAAACCAGAGTTACAGTTTCCCTTGAGATTGCCCAATTTCTCCTAGTTCTCCAAGAATGATGCCCACCATACTCCCTAATTATCATGGACGATGCACCAATTCATAAATTGTGGAGAAGAGTTTGATTGAGTTTTCTGTATGATCAAGAAGTCAACCCCAAAAAACCAAAACCAAATTTCATCCCAAATAATCTCCCATCATTAACCCCATCAGGCTTGTTTTTAACATCATCAAAATCAAATTTTAAACTTCAAGACTTTCAATTTCAGAAAGATCTTTCCCAAGCAATCCATCAGTTTGTTGAACTGGAAATCACACCCAAAGTTGCACCGATGTGCTTCACCCATTTCCAAAAACTGTACACATCATGTGTGGTGAGATTCAACCTATAACTGGGAATTTTATCAACAATCCTATCTCTTATCTTCAATTTAGTTCATTCCTTCAGTTTTTTCTTTTTTGAGTATTTTGAGTTTTTTTTTTTTTTTTTTTTTTTTTTTTTTTTTTTTTGTTTTACTTGGTCATGTACTTAATTACTTAGCTATTTTCCTGGAATTTAAGTAATAAGAGAAAAATTAAATATTTTTTGAAATCACACAAACAATTTTCACTATATTTTCTATACTCAAGTCTTGCAACCAAAAAAAAAAAAAAAAAAAAAAAAAAAAAAAAATCTTGTCCACCAAATTTAACAGGCAGACAGAAAAAATGAACATTCAGGACACAAATATTTTAAGACTGGAGAGCATTTTTTTTAAGGCACAGCCTTGTTTTTTTTTCATTGAAGGACAAATCTATAGATGTAAAAAGGTTGAAAAATTTCTCACACCTCACCCAGTGTCAAGGTCCTTGGTTTTGTATTCATTCATCAATGCCATTGTACATGCACCTCTTGCATTCAGTTCAGTCCACTTTTTTTTTGGTCTGCTTTTTTTTCCAGCTGCTTTTCTTTTCAGTCCATTTTGATTTTCCCTGTATGCTTTTATTTCTCTTTCTACTTTTTTTTCCAGTCCATTTTTTTTTTTAAAAAAAAAGTCACACAAACTGATGGGTGTACATATATTGTAAGGTAACGTTTGGCTTCCAGGTTTATTTGAAACTACAACTCCCTCCCACCCGCCAAAAGGAAGTCACAGGGGGGTTAGAATTACACATAAAAAAAGGGGGTGTTTGGCAAAAAGTGTAAACCCCCATAACTCCATGGAGTGTAACTTTGAGGAAGTTAAACCCCCACCAAGACCTTGGCTCAGAAAGTTACAAGCTTTTTACCTTCTTACTTGCTGTACCTTTTGTTATTTTCAAAGAAATTTTTTTAATTCCACCTTTGGACCCCTTTCCCAATTTTCACAGAAATTGGTCTAAGTCCACGTTGTGGAATTCAGAAGAGGACTTCTCCTTTAATGGTTCCCAAGTTTGGAATTTATTGATCCCTTGCGTCTGTAAAACCTGAGTACCACTGTTCACCCTTTGACTGAGAGATAGAGAATTGAGAGTAAAAGATCCTTCCAAAACCTATGATGAACCAATGTGATCCTCCGTGATCCGGTGATGATGCTCCATTGGGGTTGAGGGTGTGGTTTAATTAACCTCCCCCCCTCAAACCTAACCTAAGTACAACCAGAAGCAAGTAAGAAAAATGAAATACAACCCCTAAGCACAGAACCCTAGCCCCAACCCTATCCTTCCCATCCCATAATCCATATCCCATACCCCATATCCATCTCTATTGCCCGCCTGCCATTACGTCTACCCGGTTTGTCCTTCTCATGACACAGCCCTTGTGCTGCACTCAACTTGGAGCCCCCCGCGCATGTCTGCATCCACCCAATGCGCCTTTCCAGATATCCAAGATATATCCGCGTGATCCAATCCGCATCTTGCAATGCGCAATCCGCACGTGATCCGTCCACTCCAATCCAATCCATCCAGCATCTCCAGATGCTGAGCCCACAGCGCGGCTTTCTGCGGCAAAGCCGCACCCATCTCTGAGGGCGCTACCCCTGCTGAGCCCGCCACTACTGCTGAGCAAGCAGCGTGCAGCCAATTCCAACTTGCATCTATAAAAGACCACCACAACGTTTGGACTCATCTCAACACTCAACATCCAACTCCACCACCACCACCACCCAATCCCACCATGACCACAACAACCCCCCCCAGCCCCCCCTTCCACCACCACCACCCTGATGCTTATTTCCACAAATATGACCCTCTCACCATCTGATCAAGCAAAAATGAACCTCTCACCATCCAATACAGCCCCCCAATCACTCATCTCAACCCTTGATTTTACTCCTGGCCCCCATTTTGCACGCAAGTTTTCAACCTGGTCCAAAGCCAACAACTGCATATCAAATGGAATCCTCAAGGAGCAGCAATGGATGGCTCTTAGCACCATCAATTGCTTCAAGGGGACAGCGTGGAATGCCGCTGCAGAGGCACTCTCCGGTTCCAAGATTAGCAAGGCTCCAAGCCAAAGGATGCAACCACCTGTTGCAGTCAGTTCAATGCAGTGAGTTTTTATCTATTTATTATTTTGTTAATATATATATATATATATATATATATATATATACTAATTTTGGGCTCTTGATCATAGCTTAAAAAGCAATATGCTCAGGTAAGGCATCTTTTGGATCTATTGGGCGCTGGCTGGAAAAAAGCCCTCCAACAAATCATACTGCCCAAGGTGGTCTGGAACAAGCTGGCAACCAACACCAGCAAGAAAAGAAAGTAATTTTTGCAATGGAAGAATCAAAAATTCCCACTCTATGAAGAGCTTGCCAACCTGATGGAGGGATGCATATCCATTTCAACTGCTCCTTCTAAGCCAATTCACCTCCCAACCAATTCACAAGTTAAAACCGCCACACCCACAAGCGAAGCATTGGAAAGGCTTTTTGAGTGGAGTCCAAGCTCACCTCAAACCAGGAAGCACAGACGGAAAGGATTGCAAGGCCAACCACCCAAGTTCATCAGCCAATTAGCAGAAATTTCTGATCACATAGTCCAGAAACCTGCCCATCCTCCCCCCCCTCAGCTTATTCCAACTTTCTGTGCGCAGGCAATTGCCCTTGTTCAAGAGCAAGGCAATCTGATGGAAAATGAAGTGTATCCGGCCATCTGGATCTTATGATTGGCCAAATCCGCAGAGATATATGTCTCTATCACCCCAGAGAGGCACAATTTGTGGTTAAGAATGCAGATGGAGAGGTCTTAGAACTGCCTCTCCATCTTCCATCCATTACCAACATAGATCAAAAGCTTTGAACTCCATTCTGGTGGTTCATTGCTACATTCTTTTTAATTTTTTTCTTGTATTTTTCACATCTCTTTTTTTGTTTGGATCTTTGTTTTCTTTTTTTTTTTGATCTGATCCCCCTCTGTGTGTGATTTTTGATTCCTGTATGTACTTCATGAGTATCATCTTTTTGATTTTTTAAATGGCAATTTATTTTTATCACTTTTGATTTTTAATTGCTCCACTAGAGTGATAATTCCTGAGTTGAGAGGAAGTTGAGATCTGGTGGTTTTGAGAGGAAGTTGAGATTTTGTGGACTTTGGTAGAAGTATGAGTAGCAAAAATATTTTTTTGGTGAGATCATTCTGTGTAATAAAATATAAAATATGAACTACTATTCAAGTATTTATTAAATAATATTTAAACAGAATATTAATACTTCTGATTGATGAAATATTAATCTAACTGATTAACATCTGATCATTAAAATATTAATCCATCTGATTATTGAAATATTGATTCATTTAATTGAAAAAATATTAAAAAAATAGTGCCCAAAATATTAACAAAATACTGCCTGGGAATGAGGAATATAATATCATGGCTATTCACTCAAGCCATCTGAAACTGATAAGATTTCCATGATATATAATTGGTTTAAATTTCTTGTCTTTTTTGAAATAATCAAACAATTTTTCATCTAATTATTTTTTAAATCTGTTTCCAAAAATATTCACTTGATTCAAATTAATATGTAATTTTTTGTTTACTTGAACACTCTTTCAATAAAGTATTGAACCATGTAATAAAATATATAATGTGAACTCAATATATTCAATTTAATATGCTTCATTCAATCAATGAATTTGCCTTTGTCTATGCCTCATCAGCTTCACATAGTCAGACCACATTTGTTGGGAAATTTGATCCCTGAGTTGGGAAGCTCTTGATGATTCTTGCCAACTTATGCCTGTGGAATGCAATGAGGATTGGGATGGTGTGCATAAGTTGTCATACAACTCATCATCATTTTGATCATTTTGACCATTCAGGTTGTTGGGGTCTTCCTTTCTGATTAAGTTGTGGATGAGAGCCATCACCACAACAACCTTGACCTGATTCTGGATAGGATACAAACCCCCCCTGGAAAACACTGCAAAAATTCTTTTAGCTGCTCCAAATATTCTCTCTATAAAATTCCTGGCACCGGAATGCCTCATATTAAATATTTCTTGGTAATTCTTTGGCCTGGGAACCAATATTAATTAATAACCAAAATCAAAATTAGTACCATTTTTGATGAAGTAAAATTGAATGTAATTGAATACCTTAAATCATCATGAGTTTCCCAATCCTTCAGGTGATACCTGGTATTCCTATATGGTACCAAGCAGGAATAATTCAATGCAAATCCTGCATCCCCTAACAAGAATTTACCCTGTGGAATCCTGAGAAACCTCTGCCTAGCTTGATCTCATAGTCCAGCATCAGCACAGCTTCCTTCCCAGCCAGGCATAATAAATTTAAATTTCAAATTTAAATCACATATAGCCAAAATTTTTTGAGAAGTTTAAACCTTCCTATTAATGTATCTGGCTTTATCCTAATCATTTAAATGTACAATTAAATGAGTGCCATCAACAGTGCCAATTCAGTCCTTGAAATATGGGAAAAACTCTGAATTTGAGTAGATCTCTTGAGGAGTTTGAGGATTTCCCTTGGGAAATGAAATAAATTTATTGATTAATTCCATGTTGGATGAAATTTTATTGATCAAATCTGTTACCACCCTTTTGGTCACCGTATAAAAAAGATACAAAATTCAATGATAAAGTGTGAAACCAAAAAAAAAAAATTAATGCAAAGCTTACCCTGATATAGTATCAGCAGACCTTTGAAACCTTTGTTGAATGATCCTATTGGAGTTACCAGTAACCAAGAAGTATAGCAAAATACCTGGTTTTTCATTGGAGGTGATCCATCTTCCAGGATAGAGGCAAACATGAAGTCAAAAAACTTCTTTGAGCTTGAAGAATGTGGAAACGTTCATCACCAAATTTTCATAAAAAGGTGTGGGATTCCTATTGCCAATCATTTCTTCCCTCCATAATTCACCAGAGATTATTGATGTGTGCTTAGTAATTGGTGGACTTCTCACATGGCCAGAGTAGTATTCATAGGCCATATTAATTGTTTGCAAGCCTTGAATAGCAATTAAAGCCCTTCTGGAACTATCTTGATTGGAACCTTGTGCATCACTATCTTCAGGTTAGTACAAGGCAGATTTTTTGTTTGGGTTGTTTGATTGTTGGTTGGAAATTTTTTAAATAAGGTAAAGTTTTCCTGAGGGGAAATATTTGAGAGCTAACCAATTCCTGATAAGCAAATAATGAGAAATATTTAATCAAGTTTAATATAGTATCCAAAAAAGAATGAAAAAAATAAATAAATCAATTAATCAGAAACTTACTTGAATATATGGTGTAGCAGCAGATGCTTGTAGCCTTTCAATAAATCTGAGGTACAAGCCTTTCAATAAATCTGAGGATGATTTGGTCCTTTCAATAAATCTGATGATGATTTGGTGATAACCCTTTTTGGTCCCAAAGGAAAAAAATAATCAGTAAATTTATGACAAAGTGTCAAAAAAAACAAAGATTGAATCATAAACTTACCGTTAAAGGAAGAATTTGGATTTAGCAATAAAATTATTTTTAAATTGTCCCAAAGGTAAAAAATAATAATTTATTTCAACAAAATTTAAAAAATAATAAGTAACATCAATGACCAAAGTCTCACAAAAAAATTTTGAGATTCAACCACAAACTTACCAATAAAGGATTTTGTTGTTGTAATAAAAATATTTTTAATCCAAGATGAGATTTTTATTAATAAAAATTTTTTTAATCCAATATAAAATGGATTTGTTAATTCAATTTTTTTTAAATAAGTCAAACAAATTTTGAATTTTTTTGAAAAAATTGAAGTGGCCAAGCGGATTGGACATGGTGGGGAGCCCCCAACCTTTCATGCCTTTGGGAAGGGTGCTTCTTGCCATTTACCAGGGCTTTTGGACAATGAGCATTGGCAACGGCTCCAGCATTGGCAACTGCTACAAAGTTACATCCTGGCTGTGGTGGTTGCCAAACATGATTGTTGTGACTGTCCTTGGTGTCTCCGGTTACAGTTACAAAACCAAGGACAGTTTGGAGGCTGGTACCAAAACTGTAACTTACAGGGGCTAATTGGTAACTTGTAAACTACAGCTACAGTTACAAGCAGCAGCCAAACGCACCCTAAGTTTTCATATGTTGCAAAAACACCTTTGTATTTGTAAAAGGTTTGTGTGATGTATGTACCTATGTAAGGTTTGTGTTTATTTATTTTCAATGCTTTTCAACTACCTCTTTGTATTTATAGAGAAGGTTTCTTTACTACTATCACACACATAAAGGGCCAACACATGTAAAAGGGCCATAAAATTTAACAAGGAAAACATATGTAACCAGGATGACACATGTAAAAAGGATTGTAACAGAAGACAGTGACAACACATGTAATCAACAATAATCCCTCACTTTGTTTAAGCTTTTTTTTTAAAAAAAAATTGAAGGCTTCAAGCCATGTAACAAGGAAAACACATGTAACAAGGACTGTAACAGAGGAAATTGACAGCACATGTAATGAACCCTCATTCCTCACTTGGTTCAAGCTTTTTTTTTGAACATAGTAAATTTATATAAAACTGGTTCTTTCCTACTTTGATTTAATTTCATTCCCCCTCAACCCAGAAATCAACACATTTCAGTTTTTTTTTCACTTATAACTTTCATAAGGATTTTACTCCATATAAAAAAATGACTCACTTCCCAAATTCATCACATAGAAGAAGGTCCTCCTCCCCTTACTCTGTGGTTACAAATTTTATAAACCAATCAAATCCCAATGCCCTTCTCTATGATACCCATCACAACCATAGGGAACAAGTTTATCCTCAGGTTTGTCCAGATAAATGCATCAGGCTTGCTGATCTATCTTCACAAAATATGGATCAAAGAGTTTGAAACCTACAAACAGGAGAACAAATAGCTGCAATATGGTTGGAAGGTATGGTATTTAATTTTTTTTTCAAAAGGAGACCAAATAGCTGCAATATGGCTGGAAGGAATGGTACACCCAGTTTTGGTAATGATCCCTCTCAATTGGGTTGACCCATAGAGATGTCACAATTGGGAACTCAGACGGCTCCTTGAGGAGGATTAGTGAGCTGAGTAAAATTTTCAACCATCTGCACTATCAACAGGGGAAATATGGAGGCACATGCTAGCATGTGCCACCCTGTAAAAATGTTTCAAGTTGGTTACAACTGGGTTGTAACTCTTTCCTAATTCAGGAAATCTATTCAAATAAATCCCAATTACCCACACCACAACTTCTGTTGAAATATTCTATGACCAATGTGAAATCAAATATGAATCATGCTTGAAAGGATTTGCAATTTCAACTTAAGGTTTCTTTAAAATTTCTAATATATTTTGGTGATTTATGATCAAAAAATTAGTTCAATATAGATTGTACCAATTTTTTTCTAATTTTTGTCATCCTTGGAAATTCATTATGAAATTTGAAGTATTTTCTCAAAAAAATTCAAAGTTAAATAAGTCAATCAATCTCAGGAGAATGTTACTGCTGCAAATCTGTACCTTGAAATTTGGAAAACAACCCCACTGCAGCTAGGTCCTTATTCATTTCAGAACAAAAAAAATTCTATCCTGTTTTCAGACCTGTTCTTTGACCTAATATACTCACAAGGATGGGCCTGTATATGCATCAAAACTTTGATAAAAACCCCAGTATTGCTAGAATATTTACTGAAGGCTTTAAGTTTTGAAATTCTTTCATAATATTATTATTTTCAAAAAAAATGATATTGAGAGCATGATTAGCTATTTTATATATACTAAAAGAATATTAATCAACTTTTACAAATTTTTCAGGGCCTATTTACCCATTTTTTTGGTTGATAGTGAATAGAACCATCAATATTTTTTCTGATTTTCCATCCTGGTCAGGACTGTCAAAATTTAATTTCTGAAAAATTGATCAAAGAAGGTCATGATTTAACTAAAAAATAAAATCATCAATCTAGCTGGAATTCTTAAAAAAGCACAATGTTTTCAAAGCAAAAACAAAAAAATCTTTTGTTACTCTTGTTGCCTTATTATGCAGAGCTGAATCATTGGCTTCAAGAAACCCACAACAGAAGTGGACAAAAATAAACATTGAGTCAGTAAGATGAAGCCAATATATAATTCCTTTCCAATGTTTTTTCCCCTTGCTGATATTCCATTTTTGTGACACCATTGTAGAAAATCAATTTATTGGGAGAATTTTAAAGGTTTGACTATGTACCTGCCCCCCAAATTTCTTGGAAACTTTCTCTGTTGGATATATTTTAATGAGGGGTTGTAATCTGGTGTTGGGTTTTTTTGTTAACTCCAAAGCATCTGTTTTTTACTGAATAAAACTTGAAATATCTTTCACATGGTTTTTTTAGACTAAAGTATTTTTAAATTTGTCAAATAGAATTTTTAACCATTCAACTATTTAAACCTTCTAGCAGCTACCCTTCTACAAAACTTGGTCAATTCCTTTCCAACCGATGAATGGCCTAGAAGTTTTCATGATTGGAATTTTCTTGGTTTAGTATGCACCTATCACTTTTTCTGAAATTTCTCTCAAATTTTTTACAGGTAGATATAATTCAGACAAGAAAATTCCACTTTTGCTCTCAAAAAAGGGGAGACACAGATCAAAGGTGTTTTAAATTTTGGAAATTGAGTTTATGCAGCTTCAACATTAAATTACAACCAGAAATGATGGACTTATCCATTTTTAACATATGGGATTTGGTGTTGAATTGACTTTTTAAAAAATTCTCAATGTGAATTAATTTCAAAAAGAAATTTCAAAATTCAGGCAGAAATGTCCCCCAGACCTTTGCCCAAAGGCCTGGAGGACACTATATGCATTTAGGTTTTTTAAAAACAATTGCATGCATGTAAACACTGCCCTTGTGAATGGCTCCAAAAAAGTTCTTTCAAATTTGATTTGAGTTTTTTTCTGAAAATAAATCATAGTCCAATTTGATCCAAATTATTTGGAAAGACTGTGGCAGCCATAAAACCCAATAACATCCCAAAAAACTTAATATTAAAATAAAATTATAGATGTGGATTTTTAGAGTGGATTCAAAATCAGCTTCCAAAAAATTCAATTGGCAAAATGAAATTTGGCAGATTTAAGCTACCAGTGCCACTTACATCCATAGCTGTTGTGGAAAAGTCTGCCAATACCAGGGGGAAGGTAAGATCAATTACCCCACCAAGTTCAGTGATCATAGCCATTCTGTTGACTTTCTTGAGTAGACCAACAATAAACTTCAATTTTTTCATGTGGGAGTTTGTAAAAGTAGAGTCTTTTACAGATGTGTCTTGATTGAAATGCTGAATGTTTTTCCAAAACCCAGGGAAAAAGTTTTATTAAATGAATGAAACAAACCGTGAGTCAGTATCTGCTTGTGCAAATAACTCATCTGAAAAACATAACTGGTTTTCAAACTACTTTGAGGTTGAGGAAGGTTCTCAATAAGAAAATGAGGCTAGTGATTGAAAGCCCTTCATCTGGACAGACCTGGTAGTTTTTTAAGATGAGGCCTGTAGTACTACCATCCAGATTTTGAACCTGAGACATTCCAGCATTGTAAAATTGGGCAAAGTTATTCAGTTTGCAAAACTCATCACCTGGTATGATAAGCATGCTATTAGCTCCAGTTTGCCTTATTGCTGTCAAAACTGCTTGAAGGTTTTTGACCCAAGATCCTAGTTGAATGTTGTGTGGTTTGTTCATGCTCAAAAACACAACTTTTGGATTGCCTGAAAATTATTTAGCAAGCATTCAGTCTTTTCAATTCTAAAATTGGGTACTTGGTCAGTCAATCCAAAGAGCAGGATCAATTCAAAAACCAGTCTAATTTTTTTGGAATGATAGAATAAACTCAAGGCCCTTTTGTGGGCACAACCAAAATAATTAGTTTTTATAATTATGCTTCATTTTTTATTGTCTGCCTTGTAAATATTTTTACTTTGATTTCCTTGAAATTTGAAGCTAATGGGCTTTATCAAACCTGGGATGCATGTGAATTTTATAAAAATTAGAACTGCATCTGATTTTGTTTGGGAAAGAGTTACATGTTTTTTATGTTAGAGATATGGTTTGATTAACCTCAAGTTAAAACAGAGTTATTTCTTGCAGTAACACTGGCATTATGGGGAGGCATATGCTATCATACCCCTCTGTTTATCCCCTGGTGTATGCTTTTTTTTTTATGTATATAATCCTTAGGGTGAATTGGGTTGGTTTCCAGAGTTGAAATAAAAACCAGGAAATAACATGTTTACTGCGATCAATGATTATTCAAATTTTCAATAATTTTGTCATCCTCATTATTCAATTTCCCAATAAGGTGACTGTTTGTTCCATTTTTTTTTAAACAATACATAATAGGGCGTATCAAAGTTAGCAAACCCGCCATTAGAAACCTGCCATTTTTTTTCATGAAACCCGCCATTTTTAATGGCGGGTTTCTGAAATACACATACCCCCTAACTGGTGTATTTCAAAATGGTGTGTTTCATGAAAATGGCGGATTTCAATCATCAAACACGCCATTAAACCCGCCATTTATGCATCATCATCCATCCACCATCCATCACATCAAAAACACCCATCCACATCAGCAAATCCATACCGGTCCCATCTCCCGTTCCCCTGCGCGTATTCCCTACGGCCCCTTGATGACCACCAACAACCATCATTGATTCTTGAAAGGAAAGGAAAGGCTTCCAAGGGCTATCATCAATTGATTCTGAACGTCATCAAGATTGTTACACCTACGCAGTACAGACATCTGATCTGCCGTTCTTGTAAGCTCTCATCCCCTCTCGCTCTAGAAATACGCGATACAATCGTGTCCTAATATTGCCTCAATCTGATGACTAACTGTAACCTGCGATTAATATGTTGGAAATTGATGGTTACATTTGTACTTAGATAAGGAATAACTCATCAATTCAAACTAGGTCTCTGAGCTTAACAATTGAGATCCTCCTCTTGATATCCCATCCAAACTCAAACTTGGCTTCTCGAGAGAGTCAATCCCATTGGACCCAAGTCGCCGCCCCGCTTTGGCCTGACATGTCTGGTTCATTGTTGTAAGACCCCCCCCCTAACCAAGCAATGCTCAATCCAATCCCTGTTTGAATCCTAGGCTCCAAGAGAGATCAAGATGAGCTCAAAAAAGTATGATCCTCCTCTATCCCTTTGCGGATTGTTTGACCTATCCCCTCAATTGCACCCCCACCCAACCTCAGTGAGCAGCCAACAAGCGTTGAACCGGTTGAGGATTGTCAAGACCCGGCCGCCAAGGGTCCATCAACCGATATGGAGTCCATCAAGGCTCAACTGGCTGCCGGCGCTTGTGCCTTTGCTCTCAAACACTACACCACGGCCACCAAATGCTTCTTGAGAGCTTGTGAGTCCCTGACCGCTCATCATCCCGAGAACCATTGGGCAATCATCGACGCTCATCTGTTCTACGGCAAGGCCTTACTCCGGAACGCCATCTCCCTGGGTAGTCTCATTGGTCCTCTTGATTGGTCTCACTCACTACTTCCATCAACTTCCGAATTGGCTCTGACTCTCAAGACAATCACAATCATCAATTGAGTAGATTTTCCAAGCAGGTATCCTTCCCCTCCTCCTCTTCCCCATCCCGGTTTGCTTCTGAATTATATCTCAAAAGCCAATATTATGATTCCGATTGTCCATGATGTACGGAAACTGACGTCATGACGTTCAATCTTGTTTCAAATTTAATTTTTAATTTCTTGATGGCGCGCGCCTCATGATCAACTCTTGTATACACTACTCTCAGGCATTCCTCGTGGATTGATCAACAATCAGTTTGCAGTGATCTTTATTAGTTTATCGGTCCTGTTAGTCTTATTAGGGTTTTTTGAGTATTTTTTGGTTCATCGCACAATGTCTCTCAGGAGAGGCTTTGTTCAGAGTGGGTTGTAAGCAATCTCCCGATCATCTTTCTTCCCCCCCTTCTTGTCCTGATTGGAGTCCTATTCAATTCAACCGATTGGTTTGGAGAGTCAAGACCGACTTGTGCCAAGTTGAGTCAGGACTTGATTTCAATCAATACGTTATTGATCTTTCAATCTGCTTTTTTCATTGCTATTGGTCTTGCGCTTTTCTAGCTATTCTGGATTCATGATTGCATCGGTTTTGTTGATTTTAATCGCTTTTACACTCATGTTGTTCTTTGATGATATGATGTAGCATTATCTTTTAAAGGTTTTCCTTGACTTATCATGAAACCTCGGGATGAGACCAAACGTCTACAGAATAAACTCATCAACGTTTATGACTTGATTGCACAAGTCCATCAGGAAGGCGGTGCGGTCTTTGTCTCTCTCTCCCCCCCCTCCAATTTTACTTGATGCAAAGATTGAACCATCTGACTCTGGCTTGATTCTTAACTTGATTTTGATCAACTCGATTACAATTAGAACAATTCAAGATGGCCGTCGAAGCCTACAAGAATTATCTAGAGATCAAAAAGTCACGACCGGATGTTAAAGCGGGAATGGTAGCCAAGACGCATCTGATGATTTCACTGGCTCTTGAGTTGATTCCCGATAACGGAGAATCACTGAAGCAAGCAATCAAGCACGTGGATCGAGCAATCAAGCTGATGATAGGGCACCTCTCACACCTCAACGACTGATTTGGCGCGCTTTGGTCCGAGCACTCCACCAGCAAGTCCACCAAACCAAGCCAGGCGGCCGAGGGGGGAACAAACGGAGAGCGATCAATTGCGAATTGATTGAGCAATCAATTTGTGATCAATTGGCCAATTGTTTGGGCCGATCAATGCAGAGTTTTTGGAGGGTACAGGGAATTGATTTTCATCTCTTTTTTATTTTTTTAATCCCACCGTTTGTCGCCAATAATGAGAACGTTGCTGACATTTTTTTTTTTATTTGTTTGACCGGTCTTTTCGTTTGTCCAACCCCTTTTTTGATATTGATTCCTTCACTGCCTACCAAACTCAAAATGTTATTCAACCACTCAAATTTCACCTTGATCCTCACCTTGGGTGCAGCAAGTGCCTGGGAGGGAGAAAGATGGAAGGAGATGGTATGAAAAACATAAAGAGAGGTGGCAAGCAGAGGAATTGTAGAAAAAGGAGGGCTCAAATGAGGGATTTGGAAAGAGGAATCGTAGAAAAAGGAGGGCTCAAATCTTTTTGTTTGTCCAACCCCTTTTTTGATATCGATTCCTTCACTGCCTACAGAACTCAAAATGTTATACAACCATTCAAATTTCACCTTGATTCTCACCTTGGGTGCAGCAAGTGCCTGGGAGGGAGAAAGATGGAAGGTGATGGTATGAAAAACATAAAGAGAGGTGGCAAGCAGAGGAATCGTAGAAAAAGGAGGGCTCAAATGAGGGATTTGGAAATTTCTTTGGAAGTGACTGACAACTGGATCAAGGAAAAGTTTGCCTGGTCTAGACAAAAGCTATGCCCTTTGGATCTGTACCCTGCTATCATGGCTGAAAAGAAAAAGAACCCTTGAAAACCCACCAAGGAAGAATTTAAGCAAGCGAAACAGACAATTGGGGCTTTCCACTTCTTCCACCATGGAAAAGTTATTGTTCTCGACCAATCTGATCACCATGCTCTGGTTGCCGTCATTGAATTTGTGCCTTTCAATTGACTATCTGAGCAAGATAAGAAAGATATCAACTTTGTGACAACATTCCTTCACTTTTCAAAAAAATTTGTCAACCCGGTTGGTCCCTCAAGATCTTGGGGTGGAAAAATGTGGGCGATTGGTTGGCAAAAATCGATGAACCCTTTGGAGTTATTCGGACGTTATGTGAAGAAATCATCCATTAGATCTTCTCCTCAAGAGTACGCTGTCCTCAACCTGAAGGCCAACAAAGTATCCCGAATTTTAGGACAAATGTTTTGTAATTTGGCCAAACTTGCCTTTGAATCAAACCGTGATACCATGAAGGACAGCAACATCCCCTCTTTCTCTTTGTTGGAATTTGGTTCCAAGCCTACACCTTTTGATTGCTCCCCACACCTCACTTTCACCTTGGATTCTTTTTACAATTCTCCTCATATTGACAAAGGCGACATCTCTGGCTATTCCTTTTTACTTGTGGTCCCAACCAAAAAATTGAATGGTCAACTTATTGAAGATACACATGAATATCAAGTTTTGAACGGTCAATTTGTTTTTCCTGACCTTGGCTTTGGAATTGATTTCAAGCAAAAAGGTATAGTCAAAATGGTTTGGGTGGCTAACAAGTACAAGCACTGTACCTTTCCAGCTGTGGACACAGCAACCCATACCAGAATGGCCATGTCACTCCAAATTAATAAAAAAACTCAGAGCACTTGTAGGGACATGAAAAACGGCCAAATTTACTCTAGAGAAAAAATATCAATAAAAACAAAAAAGATCTGTATATTGGTGGGGTTAAGAATGCTCTCAAACGTTGTTGTAGTAAAAAATAATTGGTTTTTCTTTCATCCATGAAAATATATTTACAAGCCCAGCATTTGAGTAATCTTCTGTATTTCTTCTACCAATCTACCACTGCCAATGCAAGCCAAAGCTACTGATACCTTATCCTTTTTTTTTTGCCCTTTGTTCCCTCTCCTTTTCCAGTTGCACTTGCTGCTGATCCTTCTCCTTTTCCTCTTTTTGAAACTCTAGCTCAGCTTGTTTCAACCTCCACTCAGCATCCAATTTTTGTTGATTAGCCAAAGTCTTGGCTTTCTGCTTTTGACCATCCATGGCCAGTTGACGATCCCAATTTTGCTTTTCAAACTGAAGTTTATCTGATTCAATTTGTGATTTCACTGTTTTTTGGAGGGGAATGGCAATGAGCATGATTTTGAAAGCAAGGATATTGAATCAATCAACTTACATGAATCTTGCTTCTCCATGATTTCTTCAAAGCCCAAAAAATTGGAAGTGTTTCTCCTCTTTTGATGACTTTTGGGGTTGACATTGATGGAATTGGAGGCCTTTTGCTTACCCTTGGCAGAGGAGGTTTGAGTCTGAAAGTCCTCACTAGTATTTGAAGGCAATGTGGGAGGCCCCATTGGCTTGAGTTTTTGGCCAATCAAAAATGGATGAGCCTGTTTTTTTACAATGTAAATCAGTCAGGAGCAACCAGACAGAATCAAAAACAATTTAGTTCCTTACTTGAGCAGATGTTGATGGCAACGGTGATCCAGGAATAACATCCTCCTCATTGGGCAAGTTCTCCAGTTGTTCTGCCCCAGGAAGAGAGCAATCAAAAGAAGGAAGTGAGGGGTCCAAGGTCGGGATTGACTGATCAATCAATACCAAAGTAGAAGTGATTGGAGCCAATTGTGTTTGAATATCCTCCTTGTCATCAGATGGGGGCCACTCCAAGGCCAAGGTTTCATCAAGGTCCCCGTTGGTAGGCTGAGCATCCCCAGCCAAGTCCTTGGCATCAACGGAATTGGATTGTTGGGCATTGAAAGCAGCTAGGGGGGTGATGTTGGCCTTCTTTCTGAATATTTCATCCATTTGAATATAAAAAGGACAAATGGAGTCCAACTTATCAACCACCGAGTTGATTCCTTTGGCTTTGTCCAAGTCGGTGATACCAAAGCCAGTGGAGATAGACATGGAGTGAGCCTTTTTGTACTTGGCTTGATAGTTTTTGAACCTCTCCCTCATCTGTTTGGATGACAGATCCAGCCTACCTTTTGTTTTGTTCTTGAGTTCATTGGCCATCAGGAGATAACCATTGACCTTAGAGGATTGAGGTTGGCCAACACGTGTTTTGTTGTCGGATCCAAAGCAGGCATTGTAGTTGGAGGGAATTTTCAGCCAGTTTACCAGGATGATGTGATCAGCTCTCTTGAGCTGACTTGAGACCTTGGAAGCTGATGGGGGAGGATTGTTTACTGTGGAGTTCCTTGGCGATGTTCTCTTGGGTGTGTTGGACTTGCGGGGGGAGGTTCGCTGAGGGGCCATTTGAAGGAGTAAGGGCTACGCAAGTGATGAGAGCAATAAAGTGATGAGAGTGGTGAAGTTTTGAGAGCAATAAAGTGGATGAGAGTGATCAAGTGATGAGAGCGGTTAAGTGATGAGAGTGATGAAGTTTTGAGAGCAATGAAGTGGATGAGAGTGATCAAGTGATGAGAGCGATAAAGTGATGAGAGTGGTCAATCAATTTTATGATGAGGGTGGGGGTAAAAAAATTTTCCAATGAGGTTGGAGGTAGAAGGAGGTGGGAAGACAGGGGTGTATGACGCGGACAGGTGGTGGAAGCATTTAAATACTTTATTTGAAAAAACCCACTTATTTCAGGTTAACTTTGACACGTCTGGTCTGAAATAAGTGGGTTTTTTTGATTTTTAATGGCGGGTTTGAAATGGCGGATTTGGGTTGAAACCCGCCATTAAAAAATGGCGGGTTTGGTTAACTTTGATACCCCCTAATAATGGAAATAGAAAGGTTATCCTGTATTTGTCACCATCAAGCTAGTTTCAGTTTTGAGAAGTTCTATGGTGTTGTGGATGCCATCAAAAGTGGTTTTGAGATGGGTCAGGGAATGGGTAATTTTGTTTTATATTTATTATACAAATTTCAGAGGGGCTGCCTTGGCCAAGTTTCTACCTGAGGAAAATAATTATATGGAAAAGAAAATTGGAGAAAGATGAGGAATATCTTCAACCTTCTGATCATATATAAGGCTGTTTTTGTCTTTGGCATTTAACTATAACTGTAACTGCATGTTACAGATCGGGGTCCAGCCACCAAACTGTCCTCAGTTTTTTAACTGTAACCAGGGACACCAAGGACAGCCAAAAATCATGTTTTGAAATTTCTGTGGCCAGGATGTAACTGACTGCAGCGTTTGCCAAAAATGCAGCTGTTGCAAACTCAGCAGAAGTTTCCAATGCTTCAGCAGTTGCCAAAAATTGAGGTCCACAATTAACCTGTGCAATGGGAAGACCCACCCTTCCCAAAGGCATTGAAGGGTGGTTGCTTCCCACCATCTACAATCCATTTTTCCACATCAGCATTTTTTAAAAAAATCATAAATTATTAGATTTTCTGCTATAATTTTTGAGGAAGATAAAAAAATAAATTGAAATAAAAATCCATTTTATATTGAATTGAAAATATTTTTATTAATACAAATTTCATATTGGATTAAAAAGATTTTTATTACAACAACCAAATAATTTATTGGTAAGTTTGTGATTGATTGTTGTTTTTTCGGACTTTGTCATTTATTTTAAATGTTATTTTTTATATTTGGTTGAAATAACTTATTATTTCTTAGATTTGGGAAAATTTAAAAATAATTTGATTACTACAACCAAATCCTTTATTGGTAAGTTTGTGATTGATTCTTTTTCTTTTTTGCAGACTTTGTCATTTATTTACTTATTCTTTTTTAACTTTGGGACAAAAAAGGGTTATCACCAGATCATCCGCAGATTTTTTGTATTGAAAGGCTACAAGGATCTGCTGCTACTATATTCAATTAACTTTTTGATTGATTGATTTCTTTTTTTTGAAATTTGATTCAAATTGATTAAAGATTTCTCATTGTTTGCTTATCAGGAATGAGTGAGTTCCCAAACCTACCCCCTCAGTAAAACCTTACCTCATTTCAAAAATGTCTAACAAAAAATCAAAAAAACCAAAAAATGAATGTTCCTTCTACAACCCTGAAGATAGTGATGCACAAGGTTCCAATCAAAATTATTAAGATTAATATGAAAATTTGAATAGATCCAGAAAGATTTTACTTTCTATTCAAGGATTGAAAAAAATTCATAGCGCCTATGAATCCTACCCCTGCCAAGTCACAAGTCCACCAATTCCTCAGCACACATCAATTGTCTCTGGTGAATTATGGATCGAAGAAATAATTGGTAATAGTAATCCCATAATATTTTATAAAAATATTGAAATTAATGTTTCCACATTCTTCAGGCTGAAAGAAGTTTTGCAACTTCATGGTTGCCTCTATCCTGGAAGATGGATCACCTCTAATGAAAAAATGGGGATTGTGCTATACTTCTTGGTTATTGGTAAGCCCAATAGGATAATTCAAGAAATATTTCAAAGGTCTGATGATACTATATCAAGGCAAGCTTTAAATTAATTTGGAATTTTTGACTCTAAAATTTATCATTGAATTTTTAATTTTTTGTATATGTTGACCAAAAGGGTGGTCACAGATTTGATTGATAAAATTTAATCCAAAATGGAATTAATCAACAAATGAATTTTATTTCCCACTTGTAACTCTCCAACTCCTAAAGAGATCTCCTCAAATTCAATTTTTTCCCCTTATTTCAAGGACTGTATTGGTGCTGTTGATGGCACTCATTTAATTATACATTTCAATGATCATGATAAAGCCAGATACATTAATAGGAAGGGTTGAACTTCTCAAAATGTTTTGGCTATATGTGATTTCAATTTGAAATTTACATTTATTATGAATGGCTGGGAAGGAAGCTGTTCTGATGCTAGACTATGGGATCAAGCTAGGCAGAGGTTTCTCAGGATTCCACAGGGTGAATTCTTGTTAGGAGATGCAGGATTTGCATTGAATGATTCCTGCCTGGTACTATATAGGAATATCAGATATCACCTGAAGGATTGGGTCACTAATGCTTATTTGAGGTATTCCTTTACATAAAATTTTACAACATCACAAATATTACTAATTTTGATTTTGGTTATTATGTAATATTGGATTCTAGACCTAAGGATTACCAAGAATTATTCAATCTGAGGCATTCAAGTCCCAGAAATTTTATAGAGAGAATGTTTGGAGTAGTAAAACAAAAATTTTTTAAGTTTTTTACAGGGGATGCATGTATCACATTGAGTTTCAGTTCAAGTTTGTTGTTTTTATGGCCCTCATCCACAAATTAATCAGGAAGGAAGACCCCAACAACCTGGATGTTCAAAATGAACCAAATGATCAAAATGATGGCAAGTTATAGACACCATCTCAATCCTCATTGCATGCCACAGGCATAAGTGAACAAGAATCATCAAGAGCTTCCCAGCTAAGTATCAAATTACCTAAAACCTGCGGTCTGACTATGTGAAGATGATGAGGCATGGAAAAAGGCATGCATATCAAATGACATATATTTAGTTCACATTTTATATTTTATTACATGGATTAATAATTTATTGAAAGATTATAACAATTAGATGGATTGATATTTTATTCAACTATCAATTCATGAATAATTGGATAGTATTTAAAATTTTATATTTCATTACACAGACCAACATTCTATTGAAATATTCAAATTTCTACTTAGTTATTTCTCAGAATATTAATTTGCTACTCATGTCACCACATATAAACTTCCTTTCAACTCAGGAATGATCACTATAGGGGAGAAATTACAAATCCCAATTTCTTGCCATTAATTCAAATGAATTGCAATTTAAAAAAGCCCAACATGGTTGGCATAAGAACCAAGAGGAAAAAGTGAAAGTTATGAAATACATACAGGAACCAAAAACAAAACAAAGAGAGAGATGATATTGAAAAAAAAATAGAGAAAAAATTCAAAATAAATTGTAGCAATGAAGAAAAAAAAATCAAGAATCAAGTATGAACCACAAAAACATAACCCAAAGATAGAGATGAGACACAAAGAGAGAGGTAAGATTTAAAGAAAGAAAAAAATAGAGAAAAAAGTTGGATATCATCTAGCAATGAACCACCAGAATGGGGTTCAAATCAATTGATCCAGGTTGGTAATGGATGGAATCTGGAGATGTATTTCTAAGAGATCTCCATCTCCATCCTCAAACACACATTGTGCCGCTCTGGTTTGAGAGAAACATCTATCTCTGCGGATTCGGCTGATTATAAGATCCTAATAGCCTGAAACATCTCAATTTCTGTCAGATTGCATTTCTCTTGAAGGAGGGTGAGTTCCTGGGTGCAGAAAGTTGGGGAAAGAAGAATTAGAGAAGGGTTGGTAAGTGTCTGGACAATCTGATCAGATAGGTTGGATAATTGACTTATATTTTCAGGCGGTTGGCCTTTCAATCCTTGCCATTTGTGCTTCCTTGATGGAGAAGGGCTTGGACTCCACTCCAAAAATTGTTCAGATGCTTTGTTTGCCGCTGTTGCTTGTGAATTGGTTGGGGAAGCAATTGGGTTGGAAGGAGAAGTTGATATGGCCACCTTACTTTTGGCCATGCAAAAATCCATAAGGTTGGCAAGCACTTCATGTCCTTGCCATTCTTTCTGGGGTTGGTTGCCAGCTTGTTCCATACAGCCTTGGGGAGTTTGGTTTGTTGAAGGGAATCTTTCCAGCCAGCACCCAATAGATCTAAAAGATGCCTTACCTGTGAATATTTCTCTTCAAGCTATTATTAAAACACCAAAATCAGTATATATTTTCAAAAATAAAAATAAAAAAAATCTCACTTCATTGAACCAACTGGGACAGGTTGTTGAATCCTTTGGCTTGGAGCCATTGCTCATCTTGGAAACTTCCAATTCTTCTGCAGCTGAAGTCCAAGCCATCCCATTGAAACCATTGAGTATGTTAGGAGAAATATGTTGCTGCTCCTTGAGGCCTTTGATCAAAACTTGGTTTTTGGCATTGAACCAGGTAGAAAATTTACACAAAGGATTGGGGCTAGGTGTCAAATCATGGTTTCAGATGTGGAATTTGGAACCTGGATTGAATTGTGGGATGCACATGTTTTTGGAGGAGGAGGGGGGGGATATGGCTGTGGTGGTGGAGGAGGAAGGGGGGAAGGGATCTGGTTGTGGTGGTGGTGGATAAAGGGGGGGGGATATTGAAATGAGTCCAAATTGTGGAATTAGATGAAAATTTCATGAAAATCCAGAAATATACAGCAAGTTAAAAGATAAAAAGCTTTTAAATTTCTGAGCCAATGTCCTCGTGGGGGTTTGAATTCCTTGACGTTACACACCATGGAGTTATGGGGGTTTAACTTTGTTGAAAAACAACCCAAAACTTTATGTGTAACTCTAACCCCCTGTAACCCCCTGTAAATCCTATTGGGAGGGGGGGATTTAAAGTTACACATATGCAATGCAGCCAAACACCACCTAAGGAAGTTGTTTGGAATGCTTCTATCACTTTTTTAGCCTACAGAACCACATTTCCCATGTGATTTTTGCTTGGAATTTATGGTTGATAATTTGATTTAATCTGGAATTAAAGATCAAATAGTTCTCACAAATTAAATATAAAGATACATTGTTTCAAAAATCATGGCACACCTGTTTAAGAAGCTTTTCATGATCCTCCAAGCCTTAATCAATCAGTGAAGGAAACAAGGAACAACAGAAAATTGATCCTTGAGGAGGAACAAAATTCTGTTTTAAATCAATTGGATGTGCAAAACATCTCTCTTCTGAATCATAGACAGAACCAAATCTTTGATCTGATGATGAATGCATGTATTCAAAAGGTTCCTTCAAGAAATTATTGCTTCAAAGCTACCTTTTTGAGCAAAGCTTATGAATGGTCCATGGTGGAGACTTTAGGGAAACTTTTTGCTGTGGGAAAAAAAGGTACATGTACATGTACCCAAAAGTGTTGATGTAAGTTGGTTTAATTCTTCTCTCTGGAGATTTTTGCAAGTTTCAAAGCTGATTTCCAGATTTCCTTACTTGATATTGGAAATGTTCTGAATAATATTGAGGTTTTGAACCAATTTGTTCTTCCTGAACACCTCATAATTCATGGTCATAGTGAAGATCAAGCTTTGTAGATTGATCAATTTTTTTTCCAAACTTGTACCATTTCTACCTTGAAGATGGTTATCTAATGGATCATGTTAATTTTCCAAACTATGTCAAAGAAATACTACAGCCATGACTGTTTTGAAGATGATACTGAAAATCTATAAAAAAAAACAGTTTCTCAACACATGTTTCTTCCCATCCCTCCTCCTCACAACTTGAATCTGAAAGTTGATGCCCCTATTGATGATTAAGAGGAACATGGATGGTAGTATAGGGCTTTGAAAATGTGGATTTCAGCTTGATTGTTTTGAGATTGGGAAGCAATGTGATAGTTTCCAATTAGTTTGCAACTTTTGGTTTTAAAGCCCCCCAAATCCACTTGGTTACTGACCCTGATTAAAATGAACTCCCTTTCAAGTTGATTTTAAAACAGTTTCCAGTCATCAAACTGAAAAGACCAGTGTTGAATTTGCAACCCTACACAAACCGTAAACAACTCAAAATGGGTTGTGTGGCACATTTCATGACCCATTTTGAGTTGTGGTGTGCCTTTCACAACTTTTTCACAACTCCAGGGTTTTATAAAAAAAAAATATCAAAATAAATTGAAATAAATAAAATTAAAAATAAAAAATAAAAAAAAAAACAGAACAAAAAAAAACCCCAAAAAAAGTTAAAAGAAATTCCAAAAAATTAAAAAGAAGATTAAACAAGATTAAAAAGAAATTTTGAAAACTTCACAACTCCAGGGCCATGAATGCACACTCATGGCACCATGAATAAATAAAAATAAACCATGAAAAAGTTTAAGATAAAAAGGAAAAATATACATACAATACAATAAAAAACAAAACAATATAATGTTTGAATAAAATATAATAAAATAAAAACATTTTATTGTATATCAAAAAATAAATTTAATTCAATCAAAACAAAATTCAACTAAATCAAATCAAATCAAATGAATTTAATTCCTATCATTCCAGTTTTTGATTTCATAGAGTCTATCAATAAGTCAATCCCAAAAAAAGAGGAATGCAAGTCCACCTCAATGGACTAGCCCTGAAGTAAAAACACCAAAAAAAAAAAATAAATAAATAAATTTGTGTTAAGCTGATCTCATCATAAGAAGTCAAAAGAATTGTTATGATGGGATAAGCCCAAAAAAAAATGGAACTTATTTCATTTGACTAGCGCAAAACTAAATAAAACCAACAAAAAAAAATAGGGCTATTCTGTTGAGGTGGACTTGATATACAAGTCCACCTTGAGACTAGCCTTAATTGTCAGAATTCCAAAAAAAAAAAAAAAAAAGTTCAACTTGTGTTAAGTTGATCCCATCCTAAGAATTAAAAATAATCCTTATAATTAGATCAGACCAAGACAAGTTGAACCCAATTACCAATAAAATCTTACTTGAAACACTCAATATGATTATTTCAACTCAAAAAACTTAACATAATTGTGTTCAAAATGCAATAACCCTTTATATATATATATATATTGGAGACACACCTGAGGGATAAAAACCTTGCATTTCTTGTGGGTAAACATGTGCTCACCACACTCTTTCTAGGTTTTCCCCCTTCAGACTACTATTAGGAGCTAGTCCACCCATCTCAGGGCCACCAAGAGGGGATTCCTACCTGTTAAAATCTCATTTTTAAGTGTTTGATTTCCATAGACTGTTGTTGCTTGGCTATATTAATTTTGTTGAGGAGTTTGGGTGGAATGAGGTGATTATTGATCCTCCAATAGACTCCTAATAATTCAACTGATGAGCCAAGTGAGGATTTGAAATCCTAAGAATCCAATTCATAACTCTTCTCCTTCACAAACTTGGCTACTGCAATAAATCCATGAATGCTCATATTATCCAGAATAAGAAATTCAAATTTTCCAAGCCACACCACCATCTTGTTGAGTATCTAAATTCATCAGATAAATTCTGACAGCTAGCTTCTCTGGAGAAGTATTGCCTTTCTTCATCAGACCAATCAAAGCCAAATAATATCCCCACAACTTCCTTAGGCAACAATCCCCTCCTAAAGGGGGGACTTTCTAGTTGCTTTATGATTGGTTACAAGAACTCATCTCTGAGCTCTTGAAGGTTGGGGGCAAAACAACATCAAGTGTGTTGTATGATCCCCTTCTGCTCAGACACTGCCTGCACCTTCTGGATCTTGGTTTCTGCAAATCATAAAACCATGTTGCAGAATTTGTTTGGCTTCCAAATTCATACATCCTTCTGACCTTTTCTCAAGTTCATAAAGGGTAAAATGGCTAGGATATAGGTTTGGGAAATTTTTAGTGAATACCAAAATATCATCTGTTGCTTTGGGGTAGAACAGAACAAAGAGTTTTTTTTTTTTTTAGGAAATCCCTAACATTTCTTCCTTGGTGATCTAGTTATTTTCCTCTTTTTTTGGTTCTTTAGGCCCTTTATCCCTCTCATCAATAAGATTGAGGTTCCAGATCAAAACTGTGAGAGTTACTATTTCCCTGACTATATTTTTAGCATTGGCTTCTTTAACTAATTAGCTACACCATTTGCCTTTGATAGTAGGGGGATATTTTTTTTGATCCTATTTGATATACCTGAAAGGATCATAAGATAAATTGTTGTATCACCCTCTTGACATTTTTCACCATTCTGACTCATGTTCCCCTCTTGAATCTTGTCCACCCCTTGACTCAAGTCATCCTTCTGACACTCAAATGACTTGATCTTTTTTGGCAATGATAGACTGGGTATTTGAGGCCCAGGTCTTTTTGGTGCCCACCTGTGTTCTGGCACTGAGGAGGAAATCTGGATCTGTCTGCAGATAAGGGGTCTTTGATATCAGTCCTTGGCATGCTTGTGCACATGCATACTCAACCACTGGAATCCCCAAATCCCAATAGAAATCTTCTCAATTGACTGATTTCAATTTTTGATCACCAATATTGAACATCATTTTTATGGCTCTGTCAAATTCTTTCTGGATTGGTTCTGTTTGCTTCTTATTCAGAGCAAACAATTCCAATCCA
Source organism: Puccinia polysora (assembly GCA_025617555.3). Taxonomy (NCBI): domain Eukaryota; kingdom Fungi; phylum Basidiomycota; class Pucciniomycetes; order Pucciniales; family Pucciniaceae; genus Puccinia; species Puccinia polysora. The sequence goes on from CM062628.1 coordinate 10,797,761, forward strand.
AACAGGGATTTTGAAAAGATTTATGTTTTTATGATGGAGGACTTGACATACAAGGGTGCCTGATTATTACAAAGGTAACATGAGAATTATCCAAACCTCATGCAAACCTTCTTCCTCAATAGTTTAGCACACTGTCCCTCTTCATGATATCCAATCCCAAGAGAGTCACAAATGGTGAAAACCAGATAGAAATAGGAAGTCTGGGTATATACATATCCATCTGTGAGCTTGAGATGCTCAGTTGCCTGCAAGGGTTTAGATGGGTCTCCAAACTTATTCAGGAAATCCTACCTAACTTCAAGTTCCTTCTTTCCATACATCACTATAACACATTTATCATTCCCCACTTTAAGTTTTTCTGATTTGTTCACCCAGGAGGTGATAAGGTCACACCCACTCTGTGCATCTTTCATTTTTTCAAAAAAAAAAAAAAAAAAAAAAGACTGCAGCATCATCCAAACACAGTTTTTTTTTGTCAACATCTGCCACACCAGAATCTCCCTTGAAAACAGGAATTTCCACTCCTGGGAGCTGCTTCAGCAGATCATTGATAAAAAATGATAAGCAGGATTGTTGATAAGGGGAAAAGCTCTTTTTTTACCCACCTCCATACCAAAATCTTTTGAGTAAGTGTTCCCAACTCTCATCCAAAAATGTTTAGTTTTGTAGGTGTTATTTAGGAAATTTATTATTCCTTCAGGGATCCCAATATGCCTCAATTTGGCCCATAGGGCCTCATGAGGAACACTAGGAAATGCTTCTTTGAAGTCAATCAATAGGAAATATGTTGGTTTCCCCACATTTTCCCCATCTTTGTACTACTTCAGTTAGACAAATGAATTTGAAAATCCCCTCTTCTCTCTGTTGGAAACCACCTTGGTCTTTGGTGAAGAATCCATGTTCTGCAAGGGCCTTGCTAATATTTTTTTCAATGAATTTCATTTTCATTTTCAGAAATGCAGTGGACAGCTTAATCCCTTGTTTGTTGTTAAGATCCATGGGACCTTTATTTGGTTTGATCAGAGACCCAAAAACATTGATTGTGTCCCTCTTTGCACACCTTTCCTGAATCATAGATTAATTGAGGATATGAAGAGCTGGCCAATCTCCAAGGGGTGTAAATTCTCTTAAATTCTTTAGTAGGGATAGGGTTGTAGACATAACTCATTGTCTGGAAAAATGATCCTGGCTTATTCTTAACAGTCTGGTAAACCCTTCCATTCATGGGCTTTAAAACCATCTTCCTCTTTTGGTGTGGCCTCCCAGGAGATGTGCTCAGGTTCATCAGTTACTATGCCCGAGTCCATGTTGCCTATTTGAAAGTCACCTAGCAGGGAATCCTCACACAGCAAGGGTTTAGAAGGAACCTTATGAGCACTATTGTGACCATGTAGTTTCCCAATCGCTTTGATATCTCCATGAAGATATTGGGAGGCATTCCATCCATTCCTGATTTTATTCATCCTGGTTTTCAAGCATACAAAAACCCCTCAGGAGAGACTGGTGCCCATAGGACATCCTCAGGCAATTCAAGTAGCTTTAGATCCTTCCAGATCTTTGAATTCTGGGATAAACCAGTGAAATCCTTAGCCAACTGGCTAAAGTGAAGCTCACTCTTCCTCACAATGAAGGCACTCTCACACTCTGTTTTTAGGAACAATTCCTCTGCCAGATACATGAATTAACATGTTAGCACTAGAATAAAGTAGACCGATTGACAGTTTTATTAAAAGACAAGCTAGGCACAGAAAAAAGCAGAGAAATCTAGAAAGAAGGTCAAACGGTTGAGAATCCTCCCAAGATGCCAAACAAATTTTCTTAAAATTAGTTAATTAGCCCTTGTTGATGTCTGGGATTGTCAGCTCAGAGGGTTGAGTCTCCTCAACCTCTGCTTTAGCTTTCCCTTTTCCCTTAACACCCCCTCCTTTGATAACAGATTGTGGTTTCAAGAGATGCCTCTTGATACCATAAAAGGGGCATCTGCCTCCAATACAATCTGAGCTGTTATGATGATCAAGTCCACAAACTGTCAAGAGGAAACTTCAGTGAGAGGTGGTTTGGATTAATTATAAACCCCTGTAAAGGGATGGGGATTCCCCCAAGCTGATTTTTTGGATACAACCACTCAACCAGTGCCTCTGCCAGCACCACTGCCACAAGTAGGTGGTTTCCATGAACACAGTCAACACTGATTTCCATTGAGCTGACTTAAGTTCATTTAGTAGAGCTAGAAGTCCATAGACTTCATTATTTCTACAGGATTGGAGTGATTTAGGAAAGATTGTGGGTTGAGAACTTTGAAGAGAAGATGGGATCCCCTGCTTGGATGCCCCAATGCACTCTGCTCTAGGGAACTCAAGCATCAGCAAGGTTAGTGAATCATCATTTAGAACACCAGATGTATGACACTGGTCAAGCCCCTCAACTTTTCTCTGACTTTCAAAATCAAAGGAAGAACCAGCTGGCCTTCCACAACCCCACGCCTTTCAGAGGGAGTATTATGAGCCCTAAGTTCTTAAAGACACCCTTTATGCCATAAGAAGAAGTGGCACAATCAGTAAACACTATCTGATGGTTGACAGGCAGGCTGTTGAGGTTAATAATCAATCAGCAGGTTTATGGTGGGCTCTCTTGGTAGCTTTGATGATTGCTTTGGTGTTTGAAGTTGGAGGTGTGATAGGTGAATTTGGAGTAAGATTGGATGAGTGATTTTTAGATTTCTGGGCCAGGATGGCTAGAAAACCGATTTGAAAACGATTGAATCAAATCAAATCTGAAGGTGGAGTCTTGAGAGAATCCCTAATTGTTGGAGAGTGAGGCTTGTTAGGTAGCAACTCACTAGCCAAAAAAAAAAAAAAAAATAGCAAGTGATTTACCACGTGCGTTTCACAATTTTCCACTCGATAAGTCCAGGTCAGCTAGCTAAAAAACCAAAGTTCACAATTGTGTTCCACGTCAGAGGCTTGTTAGCTAGGACCCCGCTTTGTTTCAACCCATTGTTGCAAGTCATCATCACCCATCGTCCTCCAACCACTCAACAAATCTTGTAACCTGTTGTTGCAAGTCATCATCACCCATCATCCTCCAACCACTCAACAAATCCCAACCTTTCAGCCTTCAAAACACCTAGATCACAGCTACCAACTCTCCAGAAAAAGAAGATGGTCTCCTTCCTCACCCTCAAGAAGTAATTCCCTTTTGTCAGCTCCCACTTTCAACATCAATAACTTTTACTTGAAGTTGAAGAAGAACTTCATAAAATGAAATTTTGTCAAAGAAGGAACCAGTCAAGAAGAAAAATGATCAATTGTAACTGAGTTGAAGGCCATCATCATCTCATGGCTGATGACTTTAATCAAGATTCAAGATACAAAAACCAGATGTTTGAGAGGTGATTTAGAATGAGAAAGGTTACCTTCAAAAGGCTAGTAACAGATTTTGGGGCTCATGACCCCTATTGGACCCAAAGAATTTTAATTAAATCCATCCTACTGACCAAGAAATCCCTTCCATTTTTTCAGAACATCATCAATATTGAAATCTATTTCTTTCTTTTTTTTTTTAATTTTTTTTTTTTTAATTTTTTTTTTTTTTTAATTTTTTTTTTTTTTTTTTTAATTTTTTTTTTTTTTTTTTCAGGATTGTTGTGGACAAATTGATCTTTCTCCTCATAAGAAAATCACTGGTGAAATTTTTTTTGATTGGACTATGGATATTCTGCTGACTGTACCAACAAATAGGTTAGAATTGTCAAATCAATTAAAATGAAAAATTTTGAAGAGATTTGTGAATGAGTTTGTGATTTTATTTGAGGGGGAATACCTCAGAGGTTCAACAGATGAAGAGATCTCAGTTATCATGAAAGAATATGAATCATGTGGTTTACCAGGATGTCATGGTAGCATTGATGGAATGCACTGGGTTTGGAAGAATTTCCCCCAAGCTTGGGCTGGTCAGTTTTGTTTCAAGTAAAAGAAGGATGTTCAAGAATGGTTTTAGAAGCATTAGAATCATTAAATTTAAGAATATGAAACTGTTTCTTTGGCTCAACTGGGACTCACAATAACATCAATGTAATCAACAATAGTCACATATTTGATGAATTTCTCACAGGTATTGTTTTTCATTATTTGATTTGACTTAGTTCTTGTTTGCTTGACATATTGAAGGATTTTTTTTTTTCAGGCCCACTGGATCAGATGTATCTTTTGAGATCAACCATCATCAATATACCTATGGATACTATTTGACTGATGGAATATATCCCAATTGGCCTATTTTTTTTTTGTCAAATCTTACATCAGAAGTCCTCAAGATCACTGAAATTAAACATTTCAATCAACTTCAAGAAGGAGTCAGAAAGGACATAGAAAGAGCATTTGGAGTTTTACAAGGTTGATTTGGAATAATTTCTCAAACCAGTCAACTTTGGTTCAAAGAAGATATAGTTAAGATTATGAAGTGCTTCATAATTCTTCATAATATGATTTTTGAGGAGAAATATCCCTGTGATCCTTTTCTTAATCACAATATTTCCAGTTCTAACACCACTAACATCTCCTCAAACGTTCATGATCTTGCTTTCTTTCATACTTTTCAATATCTCAGTCAAAGTACTTCTAGGCTTCATGATTCAACTCTTCATTACCAGATCATCAATGATTTAAAGATTTAAAATTGGATGAAGAGGGGAATCTAGGGTTGATTGTTTTAAATCTCTCAAAATTTCTTTTCCCTTTTATTTTATTTTTTTTTATTCCCAATCATAAAAAAAAAAAACTTATACTTCAAGTTCTCTCACACTATTTCCTTTCCATTTAATTCTTTTGTTTCAAATCATTAATAAATAAATATATATTTCAATCTTCCATTTCATGTTTTCAAATAGTATTCATTTTAAATCAATCAGAGTCCAAAACAAAAATAATAAAAAACAAGGAGAGGTAGAGGCCAATTTGAGGAGTAAAAGTAGTCATATATGGGGTACTTTGATACAGATACTTGTGTTTATTGAATCATCCTTGTAGTTGATCTTGAAATTTTTGCTTCAACATCCTCAAAATCTCTTTACTTTTCTCATCAGGACACCCTCCTTCAGATTTTAAAATGACCATCAACTGCCCCATTGGAACCTTGAGGTTCACTTTCTTGGATTCCAAATCGTACATCTTCTCTGAAAGGTTGTTCTGCCACTCACCAATTTTGTTGTTCTTCATCAGGATCTTGAGTTGTGAACCTGAATCATTGTGGTATTTGGAATTGGGCTCTGAGTTTGAGCAATTTTTGCTTTGTGGCCTTAACACCCTCTGGTCAAACCAAGGAATCAGCAATGGAGGGTGATGAAGGGAGTTGGCTTTCAGGGGTGCTTGGCTTGCTGAGGCCATAGCTTGAGGCTGGTTTATCAATCCATTTTGGGTGGTGTCAAAGGATTTTCCAAGCACCTTCAACTTTGAATCGTTGGCCCTTGGTTTGTTGGTGGTATAGCTCCATTGCATGGTGCATCCAGTCCATCGGACTTGAGTGGTTGGGTGGTGATTGTTCAATTGCAGGATAGATGGCCAAAAACTTCAAGGTGGTGTAGTGTTGAGGTTGGCCGATCTATAGAATAGAGAGAATGACCAATGTTAGTTTGTGTACCAGCAAGAGAAGTGAAAGATTGAGAGAAAAATCAAACCTTAGCTGGTCTGGATACCCTCCCAATCATGGTAAATGTGTTTGCTGTGGATGTTGAAGTCTTCCTCAACCCAGTTGAAGAAGTTGATGCCAGTTTGGTTTTTCACCAATTTTGGATTTTTGGTTACATGGACTGATGATTGAGCAAGCTGATCCTCTTCTTGATGGGTCCAGTTGGGTGCTTGTTTCTTCTTAGCTTTGTGAGTCTTGGTTGGTGTGCTAGATGGGAGGCTGGTGGGGTCCATATTGGGTGATGAAGATGGTGGCAGATTTGGATTGGTGGTGATATGCTTCAAGGAGGGAGGGAGTGGAGGGAGGGATGGGGTGGGAGGGGAATCTTGTTGGGGGGTATATTGCTGGGGAGGATATCAAAGTTGGGATGGATGGAGGGGATTTAGATACAAGGGTGGCAGGGTATTGGCATGTAGGATATACAAGAGATGTCAAGTGGGGGAGCTAGCAAGCTGACTAAATCTCAATCAGTTTATGGAAATCTTGGTGAAATTATGGAGCTCTCTTGTTAGAAAGCAGCCCTTATTTTTGCAGGATTGCGGACTGTGCTCGGTCTACTTAGCTTATCACGAGCGGGTTTACGGAGATGGATTGGGGATGCTCTGAGGGAAGTTTGAAATTGAATTTGGCCTAGCTAGTACCCCTGGATCGCAAGTCGGTTGGTCGGTCGGTTGGTCAGAACTCAGTCTGCTAGTTCAAAGCTGGGCTCGAGTGAGTGGTTGGAGTTGGCGATGGAGAGTGTGATGACTATTTAGAGGTTCTTATTCAGATGCATTTCACTTTGTCTCACTCTTGCGGATCTCTTAAGTACTCTACAAGACTGGCTTAGCCGCAGTAGGGCTGTACGACTACTAACAGCGTGGAGGTAGGCGACTACACCCCCCCCTCACTACAAGGCACCAGTCGTAGGCGTTGGAAAAACTTACTCAAATCAGGGGGGTCTTGTCCCACCCATTAGTTGGTTGGTGAGTTGGCAATGGGCCGCGTGCCCCAGTGGTTTAGTCAAAATATTGGCCAACTGCTTGGCGGCTGGGCACCACACAACAGTAACCCAGCCTTGATGCACTGCTTGGTTGGTCAAGTAGAATTCTTGTTCTATGTGCTGGGTTCTCTTGTTGGTGCTGTTGTCATTAGCTATCAGCGTTGCAGCTTTATTATTGCAAAACATCTTACCTTTGATGTTGTTGCCAAGGATGTCCTTAATGAGGTGCCTCAGCCAGAGCGTGTGTCTTGTGGCTATACCTAGTGCCATGAATTCCGCCTGGCACGTGGACGCCGCAACTACAGTCAACCGCCGTGACTGCCAATAAATTGGGAAGCTGCGGAACATGATCAGTAAACCATAGGTAGAATGGGAAAACTCCCCTCCCCACCCAGCATTGCTGTACGTCTCCAGCCCCCTAGAACCCATGGGGTAGAGACGCAGGGGTAGTTCCCTGATTGTGGCCAGGTAGCGCACTAGGTGTTGCAGCCCCCGCCAGTGTTCTTTGGAGGGGTTGCCGGAGAAACGGGAAAGCAGATTCAGCGCAAAGGCAATATCGGGGCGAGTACCTACCGCCAGATAGCCGATGGAGCTGACCAGCGAAAGGTATGTACTCCCTTTTGTGGAAGCATGGCTGCCAGGTGCTGTGGTGGGGGAGAAACCGTCAGGTAGCGGGGTGCTCGCGGATATGCTGTCCCAGTGCTTCTCGATTATGCTGTCGATCAGGGACGGCTGACGGAGAACAAAACCATTGTTGTTCCTCACAACTGACACCCCTATAATACTAGAAATGCCTTTGGTCCATTTGATCTCCAGCGCCCCTTTTGAGAGGGCTTCAATCCTCTTCAGCGCCGTTGTTGATGAGCCGGTGATGATGCCATTGTTGACATGCATCCATACAAAGCTTTTGTCGACAAGGTGCCGCAAGATGTAGACGCAGGAGTCATAAACGCTAGGTACGTACCCAATCTTCTCAAGGACTGTGCTGAAGTGTTTCCACCAGCACCGTGCCACCTGGCGCGTGCCGTACAGAGCCTTTTTGAGTAGGCAGGCATCGCCCGGGTTGACTGGGAGTCCCTTGGGTGGGGCAACCCATACCTTGCCGTCGATGTCGGAGTTGAGGTAGGCGGCAACCACATCAAAGCTGAACACCGGCCACCCGTAGGTTGCCACTATTGTTAGGAGGAGGTGCATTGAGCTGAAGGTGGCAGTTGGCGCAAACGTGTTGGTGAAGTCTCTGCCCTCAATTTGGGCAAAACCCTTTGCCAGGTACCCCGCCTTGAATACAATGGTGTCCAGTTGCTTCTTTTTGGTGAAAACCCACTTGGCCGATAGCAGTTGCTTCCCGGGGGGGGAGCTGGCAGACCTCAAACACCCCTTTCCGGAGCAGGTTCTGGATCTCGGTCTTCACTGCTTGCTCCCATTTCTCCCACTCGGGGCTCTTCTTAGCCTGTTTGTAAGTTGCTGGCAAGTCGCATTTGGCTAGTATCTTGGTCTGGAAGATAGAGTCAATTATCCTCTCTTGTTCAGCAACTACCGACTCACCATCAAGAAGGCCAAGTTGGAGGTGGTTGATGATGTGGCCGATGGAGCCTTTTTTTAGCTTGGCCTCAGTGAAAAGGTTCTGGTCACCAAAAAAAGCCCAGGCCAACTGGACAATGGTGTTTGATGCGGGGATGTAGAAAGCCCACCCCTTGCTATCGTCAAGGTGTCCCACCACATATCCGGGGGTTGATCGATCCTGCAGTTTATTCCTTTTTTCCGGTGGGGTTAGTACAAATGCAGGCAAGCCAAAGATCCGCATGCGGTCCAGACAGGGCCACTTGCCCAAGAACCTTTCAACTGGGGCTAATGGCCCAACCACCTTGTTTGGTAACCAGTTGAGCACGTAGCACGCCCATTTCAGGGAGAATCCCCAGAACTTGGCCCCCAACGGGCTGTCCTTCAGGATGGTGCGTGACATATCTTGCACCGTGCGATTGAAGCGTTCGATAACACCGTTCTGGTGGTGGTGATAGGGAAGGCTTTGCTCCGCTATAATGCCCTTGAGGGAAAAGTAATTGCGGAGCCCCTTGCCACTGAACTCACCGCCGTTATCCGATTGCACCACCTTCACCTTCCTCAACGTCTGTCGTTCCCACCTGGCCAGGGTCTCCATCAGGTGTTTTGGTGTGTTGCTTTTGGCAGAAAGGACATGGACCACGCCGTAGGAAGTGCCTACGTCCCTTATTATCAGGGCATAACGGCCTCCACCAATCGAGTCTACAGGCATTGGCCCAATGAGGTCGGCACAGATAATGTCCAGGGGACCACATTCTCTCATAGTCAACGTGAGGTGTTGTTCCCTTGCACCCTTGCAGATTTGGCACATGGGACACAATATGTCACCGCTGGGGAGCGAGACGGGTAGGCCTTTGCCCAGCTGAAGGTGAACCAGCCGCCGTATTTGCCGCAGGGAGGCGTGGCCAAACATCCGGTGCCAGAAGAGGAGGGTCTTTTGATTGTCTGTGAGACCGGTCTGGTCCCAGGTGAACGAGGGGGAGGAGCCCTGATGGTTGCGGGATAAAATGTTCATTGCAAGAGGTTGGGGGTGGCATGCCCTCAGGGGCCTATCCAACGGGTACAAGTTCCTCTGTGGGTCATAGTAAGATTGGAATAATAGCACACCCTTACCATCCAGCAGATCGATCGAATCAAAGTTTCCATTCACCCACAGTTCTGCCCTTGCCCGCTTAAACGCGCCAATCAAGAGCAAAGTCAAGCGGGCCTGAGGGCAGAAATAAACATTCCTAACTTTGAATATCCTCCCATCCGTCCCACTGAACCAGAGATTGCCTATTCCTGTAATCGCATTCCCAGCATCGTTAGTTGCCACTTTGATTGGAATGGGCATGGGCAGGGTCCTGAAGTCATGCAGGGCGTACAGGTCACCAGTGATATTCTTGGATGCTCCAGAGTCCCACAATGCCTCTTGGCCACCGGTTGACTTGTCAACGGTTCCTGTCCCTAGATGTTGGAACACAGGGACAAGGTCCTCGGTCTCCGGATCTGGGAAATCAAAAGACTGTTTGGGAATTCCATCAGGGGGGCCCCGTGCTCGACGGTGGCCTGATTGGCCTTGGCAGGTGGTGGTCCTCGTTGCATGGAGGGGACATTCTTGGGCAATCGCTGGTTGTAGCGTGGTTGGTAGGACTTGGCCTTGCGGCCCGGGGGTGGAAAGGGTTGGTTTGGTGGCTGTGCCGCTGGGTTGGAGCCTGGCCGTGCGGAGTAGTTGTAGGTGATGGAGCAAGCAGGGTACTGCGCTTGTGTGCTTTGCTGGCGGAAGGGTTGTTGTTGGCGGCTCACAGGGCAAGTGTCCCGCGAGTGGCCGGTCTTGAAGCAGTAGCTTCATCTGGTAAACAGGCCCGCAGCCTGGAAGGTTGCCTTGGGAGGCCCCTGGGGGGAGGGTGATTCTGGCGAGCTGGGGGGTTTGGCAGAAATTCTGTTTGCTTTGGCCAGGTGAGCAGGCTCCATACCTCGTAGGGCGACCCGTTGCCGGGTGCATGACTCAAGCATCTGGGCAGTCTCGTCTAGGGTGGGGGATGTGGTGCCAACGGCGTGGTAGTGGATGTGGACGCGTCGGTTGAAGTTCTCGCGCAAGTTCCTGTCATCACGCAGGTTGTTGTGGAGGATAAGGCTCAGAATGTCCTCCACAGTGAAGCGGATTCCAAGGTCCCAGAGTTCCTTTGCTTGGTCGCGCATGTGTGCCAGGAGCACTGAGGTGTTGGCAAAGGATGATGGGTTGGTCAACACAAGCTTGTCCCATGCTGCTACTTGTGCTGATTGGCTGACAGAGCAGAAGCGTTCTTGTAAATACTTTGCAATGTCCTTTGCCGGATCGCTCGTGATGGAGTGGATGATCCCATGCGCAATTCGTTTGTCAGTGGTGTTGTGGCCGTCCAACCATAGGTAGTTAGGATTGGAGAAGAATTTGGTACACAGGACCTCGAGGCAACGGTGCCATTGCCGGTAGTTGGACCCATTGGCCTTCAGCAGGTCACCGTTGCAAAGCCTCTTTGCAAATGACTGGATGAGATTGGTCACACGCAGTTGATCGTCTTGCGCGGCCCTCTTCTGGGCAGCGCTCTCCTCCCGCCGACTGGATTTACGATTGGCTATACGTTCCCGTTGCAGCTCATCCAGGAGGTAGCTGGTGGCTCGGAGCATTTGCTTTGGGACATTGTCATCGTCATCGATAAGGGCGGCGGTGGGGGGTTCATTGTTGGTTTTTGGCTCATCACTATCACTATTGCTTTTGTGGGGGGGGGGTCGTTCGTGGCTTGGGGTGGTGTATTTGCCGGGGATGAGTGGGGTGGTGAACTTGACGTCCGACGAGGGGGCCATTTTCAGTGAGAGGAGAATGGCAAGACAGAAGATGTGGAGTGTGAGGGAGATAAGGGCGAAGGGGGGTGGGGGGGGGGGTATTGCCCGTGTGTGTTGGTCGCAGCAGGTCGGAACCGCACTCAAAAGGCAAAAGAATCTCCACCTTGGCGTGCAAACGGTGTCTGCCAGGCACTTCAGCGTTGGCTGCGCTTCGATGCAGACTCTATGGTGATGAAAACAGATGTCTTTGGGAGTGGCTCGACCGCTCACACCAACAGCTCGCACGAGAGCAAGGAGAACAGGGGAGGGGGATGGTGGAAGATAATATGGGGGGGGGTGCGGGGAGTGTAGGGTGAAAAAAAAAAGGGGGATGTAGCGGGAAAACCTTGGTCAAGTATTTTGAAGCGGAGATGGCTCATAAGCAGTGATGACTATTTAGAGGTTCTTATTCAGATGCATTTCACTTGGTCTCACTCTCACGGATCTCTCAAGTACTCTACAAGACTGGTGGCTTAGCCGCAGTAGGGCTGTACGACTACTAACAGCGTGGAGGTAGGCGACTACAGAGAGGAGAGATGGAAAAGAAGGAGAATCAAGTCAGATTAATGAATCGGTGATCAGTCTCTAGTAATCGATTTCGAAGGACGAATGATGAATCGATGGATGGGTGAGAAAGTTCTGTGGAGTCTAAGTGGTCTCATGCCATCCAGGAGAGGAGGAGGAATGAGTCTGAGTCTGAGTCTGAGTCTGAGTCTGAGGCTGAGATCGATTTGGATTACTCATGATCATCACTCGGATACGATCTTTGGACTCGCGACGCCGATCGGAGTCAAATCAGCACTGGCGATCATCAGGATCGATGGACCTCAAACGCTCGATCTCTATCGATCCATCACTCGGCCCATCGATCATCATCCATCGAGGACCAACCACCACCACCACCACCACCACCACAACCACCACCACCATCACAACCACACCAGCACCATCCCCTCCCGACGCTTACGCTCCATCGTCTCTCCCTTCACTCACGAGATCCTCGACCCGGAGGCTCTCATCCTCAACTTCGATCATCACTCGCTCCCTCGCTCATCCACCCTAGAGTTTCATCTTCACGGCTCACCCGCCGTCATCAATTCCATCCTCTCCACTCTCGCTAACTTCGATCGTCTACGTCCTGCACAACCCGGTGAATTCACCCGTAGGAGGTTCGAACGCGCTCGTGGTTCGATGGATATCAATAAGATCTTGGGTCTAAAACATCTCATCGATGCCGAATCTGACCAACAGAGGAGATGGGCCATCTCAGAATTTAACGTCAGTCTCAATCGATCCCAAGTATCCCTCCTCAACCGATTCATCCTAACCCCTACCCCCAGTCCTCCTTCGATCAGTCCTACCAACTCATGCGAAATCAATTACTCCGATCGATGGCTCTCTGCGAGACGATCATCGACTTTAGTGAGGATGGTTCGATCGATGATCGACTGGTTTGGAATCAGGGTGAGCAATCGGCTAACCTCTAGCCTCCTCATCAACGATCCTCTCGATCACAGAGAGCTTATCAGCATCGATCCACCCTCGATCTCCTTCCTTCCACCCACCCAGCGATCGATCAAATCTTACGATTCAAATCGACCGTCATCGATCAACTATCCCGTTCCGAACGGAGGGAGAAGATCTCCAATGGCATCAAGCTCTCCCTCTACGGTTCACCTAACGTTGGCAAGAGTACACTGATGAACTATTTAGGTCGGCCCGATCTCAAATCAACCCTCTCCTCCTCCTCATCATCATCATCATCCTCGCTGGCTGGCTGGCTGACTCACTCACTCACTCACTCACTCGACCCATTCGATCTTGGACTCATCACATCCCTTTCAACATCGATCGATCTCGATCTTTCGAGAAATCCTCATCATCAGTCAATCGTCAAGCTGCCATCGTATCACCCTACCCCGGCACGACCCGAGATGTGATCGAGCTCTCGATCGATTATCGTGAGCCATAATCGCGATCTCCTCCTCATCTCAGTCCCTCGTCACCCCTCGTCACCCCTCCCAACGGCTCGAGGAACTTTGGATGATCCAGAACCAAAACTTCTTGCCTCTTGGTCTCATATCATCATTCGTGTTGGTAGATGGATTCCCGATCATTCTCTCAGATACCGCTGGTTTGAGAACGACTCAAGATCCGGTCGAGAGGCTTGGCATCGAGAAGGCTAAGGAAAAGTGGAGTCGAGTCTCGAATCGTCCTACGATCGATCGATCGATTCAAAATACCTTCATCAATCGAAACTGAACCTCTCTCTCTCTCTCTCTCTCTCCCCACTATCTACCTGGCTCTCTCCATTCAGGATCGAGAGCGCAGATGTTCGTCTGTACTTGGTTTCGGTCACAGATGACGATCTTGATGACGCTGGAGGCGATCCAAACGACCGAGGGCGCATTCAAGATCAAAAGGAGCGTATGGATCCGACCATGATTCTCATCACCAAGTCTGACCTCGGCGATTCGAATCAAATCGATCGATTGACGAAAAGACTCCATCGGCAATATGAAGGCGTCCCCGTTTACCCTATCAGCATCTTGGAATCGGAACGATCCGATCAACTAGCTCAATTCACACAAGCTCTCAAAGCTCATCTCAGTCGTGCGTGAGTTTCGTTTCCAACATCTCTTGCCCCGTACCGTTTGGATCCCACACATCACAAGACACACACCCCCAAAGAACTCATCTCGGCTCGATCCATGCGAGGTCCCCCCCCCCCCGAAAAAAAAAAAAAAAAAAGATTAAAGCTTATCAAGTTTTTTTTTTTATCGAAACTGATGATTCTCCTAACGTCCCTTGAAAGCTACGGACTTGAGTCCTCGCCATCGGCCTCGAATTCATTTTATCTCACGAACTATCAAAAGATTCAGCTCAATCGAATCTTGAAGCACCTTGAGAATTTCTTGGCCGAGTCGAAGTTCGAGTCAGGAGTGAAGCCTGATGAGCTGATGAGAGCTGAGGAGGAGCCGGATGATCATCATCCTCGCTCGACTGGCCAAGATCTCGATCGGATCGATCTGGTGATCTTGATCGAAGAGTTAAGGCTGATCTCGGGTCTGCTCTCCAAGCTATGCTTCAAGCCTTCCTACTCCTCCGGCTCGGATCATGATCGTCTCGATACTGGGCAAGAAGAAATCTCGACGGATGAAGTCCTGGGTGAAATGTATGTCGTGCTTGTCCCTCTATCCCCCCCCCCCTCCTCCTCCTCCTGAGTTGTCGATGATCGAATGCACCATCACTCGACTCGTATCGATCTTGACCTTACTAATCATCTCCTTGAATCCTACTGGGTGCCCCGCCCACATCGTCTTCAATCTTCAACTTGGGTCCGCTACGCTTTGGTCCCCCCTTTTTTCCCCTTTCGGGGTCCGGGGTCTCGTCGAATCGATCAGCTTTCAAAGCTTTTGTATCGGCAAATGATCCGGACTACGTTCTTCTCACGTGAATCGATAGGATGGATAGATTCTACCCCCCCCCCCTCTCTCTCTCTCAATACAACTCTTGCATCAAACCTCGTTTAGGACTCAATCTTGGAGATTTCCCACTGGCATCTCCTTGTTTCCAGTAACCTTTTAAGACTGGGCAGAGTGCAACTTGGACCTTACGCGGGTATCCAGGTCAAATTTTTCGCGAGGGGGCGGCAGGGGGACTATATCAAGGTAGGAAGACTTGGTTTGGTCAAACACGACTTTGAAGACCGTTCGAGGACTGTCATGAGTGTATGTACTTATGCATGGCTGGGAACGTTTGAGGGATTGACACGATGAGTGGTGGGGTATGATTAGGTGTGTGGGGGGATGTCAGAGTGGTTGGTGATGGGTCTGAAGGTGCGATAGGGTTTAGAAGGGGTGGGAAAAGGTAAGTGTATGGTAGGTACTTGCGTAGATACATAGATACATCAATCAACTCATGACTCTTGAGACTTGTTGGACAGAAGATGTGTGGGTGCGTGCACGGGGGAAGGGGGATGGAGTATGAGAAAGGATGGAAGGTAGATTCTGAGGGATGTAGACAAGGACTTGGTGGATGAACAGGTTGAGATTGTTGATGAGTGACTGAACGTATCAAGGACTACTTTCTTTTACACACCAACGCAGGGGATCGGGTTGATTGAAGATGGTTGGTGATGATTATAAGGATCATTGGCCATCAGGTTGAGTCAAGACCTTCTCAAAGGTCTTGGCTGGACCAGGACTGGTGTGTGTATGGTATATCCAACTTGTTTGGCCACCCAGCCAAATGAGTCACTGTTTTGCTAAAGTGTGCTGGGCACCCTCTTAAAGCCTGCTTGACACACAGCCAAGTGCAACTTGGTACCTAACCAAGTTTGGGTGGGTTGAGCCGGGTGGGTTGAGCCAAAGCTTGATTGGCCAACACCCAAGCCAATCAACCCTGCCAGCCAGATCATCTGCCCTCTCATCCGATCCCCCACGTGAGAATCAACTGATGACCCTCATCAAGACTCTCTCACTACCCCCCCCCCCCCCTTGATATTCATCCATGCCACACCAGATTGACTTCCCCCCCCTCCATCGTGAAGAAAAAACATACCCCATCTTGGATCCCAATCTTTGGGACCTTCTGACCATGATGATTGTCTTGATTTGCAAGTCAATATCGATCTGCCTAGCCTACCCTACTGCCCTGCATCTCCCCCAAGAACACTTGATTGATTGGATTTGGATTGCCTGATGGCTTGGATCTTGTGCTTGCCCAGGCAGAAGGTTGGCCTGCCATGCCAGGGAGCAGGAGGGAGCAAGTGAGGTGGGAGGTGGGAGGTGGGGTGGGGTGAGGGGGGGAGGCCAACTGACTGGCTCTGGCCAATCAGAACTTGGGGGTGTGCCAAGATGGGAAGTGTGACCTGATGCAGACATTGAGTCAGCTGGTCATTGTACCAAGTGGAACTTGGGAGTGTGCCCAGATGAGCTTGAGGTATAGAAGTTGTCATGGATGGATGTGGCTAAGCCCAAAGTTGTCTGAATCCTGAGATCCAATCATAGAACTAATCATGGGTGAGTATAAACCATCAGGTCTCCTGATGGCCTGTGGCCCAATATCCACTCCTGATTGAACCAAGGTAGCTCTGAGCTCTGAACCAAGCAGTTTCCCTCCCAACCCATCATCATCATCATCACCATCCTGACACTCTACTCTACCCTCTCTCATCCTCAGCCTCTTTTCCTTCACTCACACATCCCCCTACCTACTTACATACACAGATCACTATCCACCCATGGCTCCCCAGTCCCAAATCCATCATCATCAATCTCCTGCATGCTTCCACTCTGACTCATCCATCCATCCACCCACATCCTATTCTTCTTTTTCTATGTCTTCCTTATCTAACCCCCCCTCACCCTACCACCTCCATGACAACCCCTTCATCCCTTTCAAATCAAACCTCCCATCCCTTCTTCTTTTAACCATCCAACTTGATATCTGTCTTGTGACTTGTTTTAAATCACTTGGGCTCTTGAGATCCATAGGGTCCAAGGGATATCTTACTTACTACCCTCAAGTCATCCATCATCTCACCATGAGTAAAGTGTTCTAGCCATCTACATCATCATCCTCCTCCCTCATCAATATTCAAACCCACCTTGGATGGATCGATCCAGTTATATAAAAAAAAAAAAATCAAAAAAAAGGCTCACAAGATTCTGGTTCCCCCCCCCCTTAGTCTTGGTAGGATTTAGAGCCCAATCTCAGTCTTGAAGTGGGCTTGAATGATTGGTTGATGTGAAAGGATAATGATGGAATGACTAACCAGATCAAGAACGGATGGATGTCTTGAAAAGGGGATCCATGAACTTTTAAACCTGCTCTCTTGGGGTTCTCAACTCAAACTTGAGAGGGTTTTTTTTTTTTTACAAAAAAAAAAAAAGCTGTATGAAGATATTCACAATCTGTTGAAAGGTTTGATTGATTTGATCAGGAGATCAGAGCTGGATTTCAAGACATCCTAGTGGGACTTGAATCAACTTGGGTTCAAAAGATTTCCCCCCCCCCCCCCTCCTAAAGGGATCAAGGGTGTTTTTTAGAACCTGGTTGGTGAGAAACCAGATCACTTCAAACTCAAGTTGGACAGGATCACATCATCAAATCTCTCGAGCTAATTTGAAAACAATCACCAACCTTTTGGCTCAAAACCAGTTCCCAAATCTCAGTCACAACCTTCCAATATTCACCATGAAAAAAAAAAAAAAAAAAATAGCTGAAGCTGCCAGTGTGAAAACAAGAGAGAAGAAATCCCTAAAGTTGTGTTTAGATTTGGAAGTGATTGGTCTTAGCGTCTGTAAGGTGTAGGATGCACCCTTCAGAGAGAGAGAGAGAGAGAGAGAGATTTGGGATTAATAATGAGTAGATTCCTCCCCTTCCTTCTTTGGTAGTCACCCTCCCCTTAGCACCTCAGTGGGGGAAGGTATTGTCACTTTCCCTCACACCTTAACCTAAGTAAAAGTAAAAAAAAAAAAAAATAATCCAACAAAAAAAACCAAAAAAAGAAACCTAAGATACAGAAACCCCAAACCAACCCTATCATCCTTTCCCCCTGATACTCTCAGGCTACTACTTCCATCTGGTTTATCCTTAAAATCACACACACCAGGCCTACCTGTAACCACCCAAACCCCATTTTCCTGCCACCATGGTGTCTTCTGTAAGACTCCAAATGGTACTGAGCCACAGGTAGTTCTGTGAAGGGGGAAGGTGCTTCTTAGGCTGCCCTCCAAAGTGTTTTTTTTTATTTTTTTATTTTTTATTTTTTTTATTTTTTATATATATTTAAATGTAACTGGAATCAAGGTCTGGAACCTTATGAATGAGGAATCAATGGAAGGGATGAGTTTAATAGTATTTGGTAGTGATAGAATAATATGATCCGAGTCAAGATGGTGTGGGAAAAGAACTTGAAAAAAAAATTAAATAAGTTAAAGTTTGTTCAGAGTTCAATAGAACGAGGCAGTTTTAAGTCATAAGACCCACAAGCTAATAACTGATCTGGTTGTCAGCAAAAGGTTAGGAAAGATTAACTCAATCCCAACCAACCTCCAGGTTCTCAATTAACCTGCCCAACTCACTGCAATCAAGAGCTTGAAGGTTACCAGATAAATGTGGTTGGCTGTAAAAAAAAAAGAAATTTGTTTTATGAAACTCTAGAAGCAAGGCAATTACTAATTCAAACAAGAATCATCCAACAATTCTCAAGGGAATCAAGAGTAGTGTGATGAAACTTAAACTTGAAGGAAATTAAGGAAGGTTTAAAACTCCAGGTTTTAAGCTTAATGAAACCTGTTATTCAAACCTGACTGATTCCAGAAAGGCAATCAAAGAATGATCAAGACCAACGTATGGTCAAAAAAAAAAAAAAAAAAAAAAAAAAGGGATCAAGAAGGGGTATAACACACTCAAGAATCCAACCAAAATGAATTCTTATTTGAACAGAAAGGCTATTGGTTGGTGATAACAGAGAAGGCCACCAAGGGGTAGATCAAGTATTTGAGTATTGAGGCTCAAGGATCAAGGGGCAATCATAGATATACCAAGGATAAAAGCACTCAGATAGAGGGGAAGGGCCCCATGGTTTGATTGATTGCATATGGTGATGATTGATCAAAAGGCAGGAAAGAGCCCCTTGTTTTATGAGAAAGAGGTCCAGTAGACTATTTATGATTGGATGACACAGATGACAGCCTGGAAAAAGAACAAAAAAAAAAAAAAAGTCAGACAACCGGGCAAGACAGCGGAGGACTGTGCACAAGAACCAAACAAACCAGGGGGATGGCCGGGCAAGAGGATGATGAAGATGAGAACAAGATGACAGTGATGGCCAATGTGGAATTCAGAAGAAGAATTCTCCTTGAATGGTTCCCAAATTTGGAAGTTATTGATCCCTTGCGTCTGTAAACCCTGAGTGCAACTGTTCACCCTTCAACTGAGAGATAGAGAATTGAGAGTAAAGATCCTTCCAAAACCTATGACCACCAATGATCCTCTGAGATCCAATGATGATCCTCCAACCGGGTTGAGGGTGTGGCTTAAGTAACCTCCCCCCCCTCAACTTTTAACTAAGTACAACCAGAAACAAGCAAGAATAATAAAATGAAACCCCTAAGCACAGAACCCTAGCCTCAACCCTATCCTTCCCATCCCATAATCCACAACCCATATCCCATATCCATCCATATTGCCCGCCTGCCATGACCTCCACCCGGTTTGTCCTTCTCATGACATGGCCTTGCCCCGTACCCAACTTGGAGCCCCCTGAGCATGTCCATATCCCTCCGATGCGCCATTCCAGATATCTGAGATATATCCATGCAACCCAATCCGCGTCTTGCAACACCCAATCCATCCAATCCATCCCGCTTCTTGAGATGCTGAGCCCAATTCAACTTCTGCTGAGCCCAAAGCACAAATTGCTGTGGCAAAGCCGCACTCATTGATGAGCGCGCTACCCCTGCTGAGCCCGCCGCTACTGCTGAGCGCGCAGGGCGCAGCCAATTCCAACTTGTGTCTATAAAAGACAACCACATCCCACCCAACTGAAGTTCTTTCCCCAGAGATCCACCACTATCTCAACTTCCCCCCACTATAACCAAGCTATACCATCTCCAACCACACCCCTTCATCAGACCAAAGAAAGAAAGAAAAACCTCATCCAACACTCTTCACCAAATATGTCCTGCACATACTGAAACCAGAATAGCCTTTTGTGCCACATCCTTCCAGGCCAACCCGCCTGTGTCCCATGCCAAGCCGGCCACCGCCACTTCTCCCTATTGGAGGGCATGCCGCGCGACTGCCCCCAAGGTTTCCCGTGAAAGAGGAACGGTTGCAACTCCTTTGTGATCTCAACAAATGAGTGCACCCCGCCCAGCTTGCCTTGCAACTGTCCCCAATGCCCCCCACTCAAAATCCTCCATTGGGGAAGAGCCATGACTTGGGCTTGCCGTTCCGCCGGGCTGGACCTCTGAGGCACCAGGACTTCCCAAACTTTGCGGCCTTCCAGAATGCTGCCCATGAGTGGGCCAGGTGGGTATGAATGAACGTACCAGCGATGGACCCAAGGATCCCAAACCGTCCAGCCCCACCTCTTCCACCACCACCAAGGCCAGCTCCTCCTCCACCCCCACCGCGTGCTCCCACTCCTCCTCTGGCTTCATCTCCTCCCACGTCATCACCATCTTGGGTTCCAAGGTCATCACTGGAGCCCACGTGTGCGCTGTCTCCTGTGGTGATTGAGTTGTCACCAGAACCCGCTGCCACTGCAACCCCTCCTGCTGCAAATCCCAAGATCCTGGAAATCCCCCTAGTCCTGGCACTTCCCTTTGAAAGATTTGATGCAATGATGAAGGATTCAGAAAAACTCCTCCAGAGAAATTTCTAGCAGTTCCCTACGTGCACACTGCCAATACACAATGCAAGGTCTTGGCGGCTTTTCAATCCCTAGCCGTGGCAGCTTGCCCGGATGCCAAGGATGTAATGAGGACTTGGCCAATGTAGGCCAATTGCACCCCCTCTCTCTTCCTTTCTTCCTTCTATCTTGTATCCTTCCCTGGGCCTATGCAAAGATAAGGACTTTTGCCGCGCCAACCTGAGCAGCCTTTGAGCTTGTGAGAACCCTTGAGAGAAATAAGAGCCATGCGCAAGTTCTGCACTTTGAGAGCAACCCCCAAGAGTGAGAAGTCTGCGCCACTGAGAGTATCCTGTAAGAGTGAGAACATCCATGCTTTTTGAGAGCAGCCTGAAAGAGTGAGGAACCCATGAGAGTGAGCATTATCCGCTCAAGGTACCTGGACCGCCCCAGACAAATTGCCACACAGTTCCCTGCACCCATCTACAGAACAGAGAGAGTAAAAAGAAAACCAGCCGGGCGCGCACATCCATGAGAGATAGAAAGAAAAAAGAATCCTCCCAAACCCATTTTCACCTTCCATCTATAAGATAACCAAGAAAACAAACTTAAAGAGAGAGATTTTTTTTTTTTTTAAAAAAAACCTGACCCATTTCCAATCCCACGCCTTTGCTCTTTGACCCACATCCGTTCCGCACCACCCGCTTTCCTAGTTCCCTAATTGTCCATGCGTTTGCTTCTGAAATGCGGGGCTTGTCCTTGCGTCAATGGAACCAGCTTTGGTCCATGCCCGTACCTTAAAGAAACCACCCATAGCCAGAAATAATCCAAAAAAGCCAATCCAGAGAGAAGAAAATTAGAAAACAAACATTCTGGGGTGTCTAGTTATTCCAGCTGTGAACCAACTAGAACACCCCCTCACCAAATCCAATCATATCTCCTATTCATCCATTGTTCCCCCTCAACTTGGATGTTGTCCCCAGCAGTCTTCAGTCGTTTCCTCTGCCAGACGCAAGGTGCGCGCCTGGGCTTGTCCTTGGAGGTAGGATCCCCGTTGTTGTCCCCTTTGCTATCTGAATCAGCCATTTCATCAAATGAAGTTGAGCCCTGTGCAAAGAATTGTTTCACATGAAAAGCCGCGGCCTTCCGTCCAATTCCTCCAACTGGTAGCTACCTCCGGTGAGCTTGGATGTCACATGGAAAGGTCTGTTCCATTGATTAGCAAACAGCTTCCCCCATTGAGTTTCCAGGCTCCGGTTGTAAAGAAGAACCAAGTCCCCCTTCTGCAATGGATCCCAAAGTTTATGCACTCAGAACTTGTCCCAGTAGTGGACGGACTTGGTGTGGGTTCCCTTCAGTCTTCCAGCCGCCTTCTCCAACATCTCGTCCTGTCGCAGGAGTTGCTTGGCGCAGGCCTTGAGTAGATCCCCAGCCAGCTTAACCTTCCACCAATCAATACCCAGAAAGGTTTCCAGCTCAATGTCAATTGGCATCATGGGTTGCTGCCCAAATAGCAGCTTTTATGGCAAATAAATGTTGATCTCTTCACCAAAGTCCAATCCGCAAAAAGAACTACCAGAAGGGTTTCCTGCCACCTCTTGCCATCCTTGCCGCACATCTTCACCATTGCGTCCTTGATTGGCTGGTGACTGCGCTTGATCATCCCTGCACCTTCTGGATAGTAATCTGTCACTCAACCAAAATTTGCTCTGAAACTTGGCACCAACTCCTCCCACCGTCCCTGGAACTCTGCACCCCCATTGAATTTTACCAGCCAAAGCAATCCTTAATGCCCAAACCAATCTTCCTCCAGAAACTGACCAACTTTTTCCTCCAAAAGCTTCACCAGCCGCCCCACTTCCACCCATCCCAACAGATTTTCCTGCAAAATTACCTGCCTTGATGTGCACAACATCCAGAGAAACACGCCCAAACAAGGCGTCCTCTCTGGTGGAGATACCTACTTTGCAAGGTAACCTTGTGCTTGGCTTCTGACACGCTTTGCACTACCATACCCACTCCCACACTGCGTGTACTACCCCTGTCTGCAAGAACCTTGCCCTCACCTGCTTCCAAGTTTTGAGCTTGCCTCAATGGCCAAGATTGTCATGCAGACTTCCCAGAATTACCTCCTGATCTGCCCTTGAGGTAATGACCACAAGCGGTACTGGCGCCCTCCCCCGCCATAGCTGTCCTTCCTGCAGGTAAAAATTTCCCACTCTCCACCAAATACATCAAACAATCTTGGCTGGAATGTCATCTGGAAACCAAAGATCCCGCAAATACAAACTGAGGACCACATACCTCCCAGACTGCTGGAGCAGAAGTTGCACACCTACTTCCACCACTCCTACCTTAAACATTGGATCCTCCACATCCAGTGGTTCTGCGCCTTTGTATGAATCATTGCACGGATACCAGGACAGCGCTTCTGACACTGTAAAGGCCTTTTCTGGGTCATGTACCACCATGAAAGAAAAAAACTGAAGGAACACAACCCGCCTGGTCATAGGTGCTTTTGGAAGCCTTGGCAAATTGATCATCCCTGCCATTGCCTCCGCATCCACTAGAAGCATGAATTGAATACCCCATAGAAAATGCTGAAACCTCCACAAGATCTTAGTGACCCCGCAAAGCTCCAACTTTGGCTTCAAATACCAGCTCTCTGTTGGCGTAAACGTAATGGACTTGTAAAGAACCGGACAATCTTTCCCCTCATCCTCCTGGGTCAGCACCACCCCTGAGCCAAGAATTCTCAAATCCATGGTGTAAGACTTCAAACGGTGCTAGGCCCTGGCAGTTCTGTGAAGGGGAAAGGTGCTGCTTAGGCTGCCCTCCTGAGTTTTACAAAAATATTTAAATGTAACCAAGATCAAAGTCTAGAACCTTGTAAACAAGGGACCAAATGTAAGAGGATAAAGATGATAGTAGTTGGTAGATGGGGAAACAACACTATCTGAGGCAAGATGATGCCGGGGAAAAAATGAATAGAAGAAGTCAAGGATTGTTCAGAGTTCAACAAGACAAGGAAATTGTAAGTGACAATGCCCACAAGCTAATAGCTCTGGTTGTCAGCAGAAGCTTAGGAAAGATCAACTCAATCCCAAACAACCTCCAGGTTCTCAATGAACCTGCCCAACTATCTGCAATAAAGTGCTTGAAGGGTACCAGATAACTGTGGGTGGCTGCACAAGACAAAGCTAATTGTTTAAAGAAGCTCTAGAAGCAAAACAATAACTGATTCAAACAAGGATAACCCAACACTTCTCAAGGGACTCAAGAGTAGTGTGGCAGAATTCAACTTCAAAAGAAATGAAGGGAGGTTTAACACTCCAGGTTTTAAGTTTAATAAAACCTCTTCATTCAAACCTGACTGGTTCTGGAAAGATAATCAAAGGATGATCAGGACCAGTATGGTTGGATAAAGGGATCAGGAGTGGTGTAACACACTCAAGAATTCAATCAGTCAAATTCTTCTTCAACCAGCAAAGCTATTGGTTGGTGATAAGGATCAAGGATCAAGGGTTTTGATTATGGAGGCTCAAGGATCAAGGGGCAATCATGGATATACCCAAATTTTAGTCTCAGATGAAGGGGAATGAGACCCCATGGATAATTTATTTCAGGATGATAGTGGTGATGATTCTCCCTGATAGGATACCATATCATACCCCTACCAAAAGGCAGGGGAGAGCTCCTCCTTATATGGGCAGGAGGCCCTGTTAGACTATGTATAACTGATTCTACAAATAGAGCAGATTTTTTTTTTTTTTTTTTTTTTTGAATGACACCTAAATAAAAGAATTGTAAAATTTTTTTTTTTGAATTTTCTGAATTTGGTCCAGGGTGTCCAGATTTGGTCAACACAACGGACAACTTAATTCCTCTGGGGTCATAATCCAAATCTTTCAGTACAATATTGGGCCCAACAATCTCCTTGAGTTTGTCAAAGGCAAGGTCACAGTTCAAACCCCAGGTCCATTCCATGCCTCTATGCATCAACGCCAGCAAAGGACTAGCAACCTCTGCAAACCACTTGATGAACATCCGTACATAGCTCCACAATCTCAAGAACTGGAGAATGTGCAATAAAGTATTTGGCATTGGCCACTCAAGGACTTTGTTGCGTTTCTTTTCTGCAATCTGCCTTCCGTCATAAGCCACAACATGTCCTAGAACCTCCAGCGTGGGTACACAGACCTCTAACTTTTTCCCTGACACCGTAAGTCCTGCTTCCTTGATCCGGAACAAGATCTGTTCCAGCATTTGCGCGTACTCCCAGATGAATTGGCAAATTTATGGAGCATCTGTAAGCATTTCCCCTCCTTAATCCATCTTTGGTCCTTTGATGCCCGCGTTGTTGATGAAAATCTGAACCCCCTCTGGAAGATTGTCCGTCAGAATCCAGTTCATCTGTGCTTGGTAAAACAAAACCAAGTTAGTTGCACCTTGCAGCAGCCACATCAGTTGCATCCTTCCCAATCCGGTTTCAAAGGCAGTCATTGGATGCAAACTCCAATTGAGTTTTCCCTGATTGTATCCCACCCATCACATCCACCAGCCCCTGGGACGCATGTCCTGCCATAGATTCCAGAAACTGGTCCACGCGCAGAGGTTGTCCCACGTCTTGGATTGTAAACAAATTGAGCTGCTGCAGATCATGAACAATGCGTAATGACTTTGCATCCTGCTTAACCACCGCAAAGATTGGACTTGAGTAACTTGAAGTTGATTGCTTGTAAAGGCCTGTCCCCAAACACTTGCGCACCAGCTCCAAGAAGGGCCCACAAACATCCCACGGAATTGGAATTGGCTTGATCTGCCAAGGTTTGTGCAGAACCATTGGAATCACATAAGGGTCTCCTATCTCACTCTTTAACAGTCCCCGCTCTTCAGGTCCAATGCGAGCGCTCTTTCCCAGAGGACAAGTACCAACGTAAGCAAATCCCATTCTTCCGCGCTTAACCAGCCTGGCCGTCCAAAGTTAGGGGCCACAACCTGCTCATCCATAATCTGCTCCAATCGCATTACCCATCCTGATACCTTCAGCGGAGATTCCAAAGGGTCCCACAACCAAGGGATTGGTCGCAGTGGTCTGTTCAGGTCCTGTGGCGTTGCTTTGTTCCAGGGACGGACCTTTCACGCGACTGGCTTATACTTCCCAAAATTGCACCGTGCCATCTGCACGCATCCGTTACAATAGTTCCTAGTCAAAACCAAACTGCAGCTTTTGCCTTTGCTCACAAGCGTGGCACCATGATAGTGTTTTTGTGAAGTACCTCCCGGAAATGCACACTGAGGAAAGGAACTTACTTCCAGCGCTTGCGGGTCCCGCGCTTCCTCCCTTCTTCCCACCTGCTCCTCACTGGTTGACCGCCTGCAAAATGCCAGAGCTTGCTCCATACGCTAACCTTGGAAAACTAGTCAAAATCAGCCTCTGGACCACCCTTGCAAACCAATTCTGCGCCGGGGTCCTCCTCCTCCTCTCCCGCCAAATCCTGCATCCACTTCCCCAACCAGTGATTGCAGATTGTGGCTTTGAATTGCCCGCCGGACAAATCTTCCACCGTTAATGCTTCCGTCCTCACCTCTGGATCAAACGTCATGCACACTTGGAACCCAAACATGAATGGCTGTCTTAAAATAGCCTCCCCCCAATCAACCAATAAAAAAGAAAGTGGTTTACAGACCTTTGCAACCTCAACCTCTTCCACCTCCACAACCCCATCCATGCAACACACCCGCCATTTAGTGCGCAAAGCCCCATTGCGCTTTTCCGCCAAACCAATCCCATTTCATCAACCAATCTAGACAGAAAGAGGTTCAACATAGAACCGCTATCCACCAGCGCCCACACCTTCCTTCCAGCAATCTTCATCAAAATTTAAGCCAGTGGAGGTGAAACTGATTTCATCCCTGCTAGCTTGCACTCCGTGTCATCCCAAGCAAAGTTCACCCACTGCACCATTGGAGGGATCCTATTGTGTCTGCAATCCTTCAGTGCTTGAACCATCTCATCCACTACCACGGGCAAAACCGCCACCAACTCCTTCAAGGTCAAGGGAATAGTTGTTTCATTCCCCATCACCCTGCGCACAACTCCACTTCCGGATTCACCAGCCTTCCATCTGTTTCTGGAACGCGTGCAATTGACTTAGGAGCTGCCGGCGGTACCCGTTCCTTGGCATACACGTCCATCCTTTCCACTGCCGCCAACTCCTCCATCACTAACACCGTCACTTCCGCTTCCATGTGCGGTGGTTTCCATACCCCAGGACCAGTGACAATCCATAGCAAAGCTTGAGCAGTTACGGCCAATTCCTGTCCACGCACACACACTTGCGCCATGAAAGTTGGATTCCCAGGTTTGGAGGAGATCCTCTTGCCCATTGGGAACATGAATCCAATTCCCCCAGGTCAAACCAATCCCGCCTTGAGGTCCTTTGTCATGTTATCGAACCCTGACCGCCAATGCCCCTTATCCCCACAGTAATTGCATAACCGCAATGCAGGCAGATTTGATGGCAGAAGTGGTCCCCCAAGGTGAGGAGGCAGATTGCAAGGCCCGGACAACATTTGAATCAGAAAGATCCATAAATCCTTCATCCATTCCATCATCTTGCTAACCTCTGGGCTTGTTCTTGGTGGTTTTGCCTGAGCATGTTCCATTTTTGAGGGGCCCGCAACCAGAGCTTGTGTTGGTGCCGCCGGAGTGTGGGAAGCCAAGTTCTTTGGCCCTGTCAGGAATGACCTTTTGGTGTCCTCCATCAGTTCCTCCAAGTCCAGCTTGATTTCCACCGCGCAACGTATAAAAAGGATTTCCGGAAGAAGCGCAATACTCCCATCCAACAAACTCTTCACCAAGTTGTTGTTTCCACATTTGAAATTCCTTTGTATTGCGCAAGGAATTGCTCAACGTCCTCAGTGTTGAACCAGATGTGAGGATATTCCCACAGCCTGATGCAAATGGGCTTGTGATTGGCACCATATCCCAACCCTGATGAGGGTTGATTACAAGAAGCGGGAGGAGGAGGAGGAGGAGGAAGAGGAGTGGGGGTAATGTTAGATGACCCCGCAACAGTCAATGGGTGGTACTGGGACATCATGCTTGTTAGTTTCAAGAGACAAGTAACAAAAGATTACTTCCCGGCCAGACCCCCAGATGTGGAATTCAGAAAAGGAATTCTCCTTTAATGGTTCCTAAGTTTGGAAGTTATTGATCCCTTGCATCTGTAAACCCTGAGTGCAACTGTTCACCCTTCAACTGAGAGATAGAGAATTGAGAGTAAAGATCCTTCCAAAACCTATGACAACCAATGATCCTCCGTGATTCAATGATGATCATCCAACCAGGTTGAGGGTGTGGCTTAAGTAGCCTCCCCCTCAAACCTAACCTAAGTACCACCAGAAACAAGCAAGAATAATGAAATACAACCCCTAAGCACAGAACCCTAGCCTCAACCTTATCCTTCCCATCACATATCCCATATCCATTTGTATTGCCCGCCTGCCATGATGTCCACCCATTTTGTCCTTCTCATGAAGCAGCCTTGCTCTGCTCCCAACTCAGAGCCCCCTGCGCATGCCCATATCTGCCAGACGCACCATTCCAGATATCCAAGATATATCCGCACAACCCAATCTGTGTCTTGCAACGTGCAATCCCTCCAATCCAATCCAATCCAATCCATCCCGCTTCTCCAGATGCTGAGCCCAATTCAACTTCTGGTGAGCCTGCAGTGCTACTTTCTGCGGCAAAGCTGCACTCATTGCTGAGCGCGCTACCCCTTCTGAGCCCGCCGCTACTGCTGAGCACGCAGCACTCAGCCAATTCCAACTTGCGTCTATAAAAGACCACCACACCATGGGAAATATCTTGTGGTCTGTTGGATGAGTAAAGTGGTAGTGATTAGGTGGGAAATAGATGGCAGTGGCTGTTAGGGGGCTGGATGAAGCAAGGAGGGATTGATGATGGGGCCAAAGTTGGTGGGAGATGATTGATCAAAGAGTAGGATCAGCTGAGGTTGGGGACAAGGTTGGGGGGGGCCTCAAGATGACCAGGCAAGTTCAGAGATCCAATGGGCATGGAGTTGGATGATGAGGATGAAAACCACATGAGCGGGACAACCGGGCGGAGGATGATGATGAGGGCCATAAGTAGTGATGAACGCACAATGATGAGCCGCCCAGAAAAGAAAAAAACGGGAAGGATAATGAGAAAGATGACCCGCAAGGGTGATGAATAATTTTTGAATGGGTTTTGGAAGATGAGCTCTTATCAGAGAGTTCCAGATCCAAGGCAAACACACAATGAGCGGGTGGACCGGATGGCAAAGCAGAAGCAGTGCTCATGATGAAAGGTGATGGGAGAAGTCCAAATGCTGGTTTTGAAAGATAAGAACCACCAATCAGAGATAATTGGGGGGAAGTTTGATGCCAACAAATGGATGGGACAGCAAGCTTGAAGGGTAAGCAATTTTTTTTTATGGACAGATGGAAGATTATATATAAAAATTTCAAAATTTTCACTTTTATTATGAGGTGTCCTGAATTGGCCACCACACTGAAAAGTTTTTCCTTCTCATGGAACCCTCTATGGCCTACTTGGATCCCCCCTGAACTTACTATAACCACCCAACTGGCCTTCTGTAGCCATGTTTTGGTCCCCAATCTCCAATGCTGAGCCCACTGCCCACACAGCAGCTGCCACTGAGCCCCCCAGC
Source organism: Puccinia polysora (assembly GCA_025617555.3). Taxonomy (NCBI): domain Eukaryota; kingdom Fungi; phylum Basidiomycota; class Pucciniomycetes; order Pucciniales; family Pucciniaceae; genus Puccinia; species Puccinia polysora. Next base: position 10,826,919 of record CM062628.1, read on the forward strand.
GCTGCCCACATGCTGAGTAGTCTTTCACTAATTGCTGAGCATGCTGCCCAAGTGCTGAGCCTGCTTGTGCACAGGCCCCAACCATTTACCAATCCATGCCTATAAAATGCCACCACATCCCCCATCAAGTTGAGTTCTGTCCCCAGAGGTCTTCCCATCCTTACATCAACCATAACCTGCCCCTTCCACCACCACCACCACCCTTGCATATCTTTCCAAACACCCATATGTCTCCTCCTCTTCCAAGATGAGGCCGTGGACCTTCTGCGCTTGCAAAATGTATGAATGTTCTCTGGTACCCAGCCATCACACTTTCACCCCCTGCTGCCATTGACATTTTTACTTCTCAATCAGCAAGGGGAATATGAGGATGACAAACCAATGAAACTTATGGCTGCGGGAAATTGCTTGCGGTCTGTTAAATGAGTAAAGCGGTAGTGATCAGGCCAGAAATAGATGGCATTGGCCGTTGGCGGGCCACATGAAGGAGGGAGGGATTGAAAATGGGGCCAAAGTTGGTGGGAGATGATTGATCAAAGAGTAGGATCAGGTGAGGTTGGGTACAAGGTTTTTGGTGGCCTCAAGATGAAAACGCAAGGTGAACAATCCAATGGGCATGTATTGGATGATGAGGATGAGAACAGGATGAGCAGGACAGCGCCACAGAGGATGATGATGAGGGCCATAACTAGTGATGACCACGCAATGATGAGACACGCTGGATAATGAGCAAGATGAAGCGTGAGGGTGATGAATGATTGGTGGATGAGTATGGGAAGATGAGCTCTTATTGGAGAGTTCCAGATCCAAGGCAAACACACAATGAGTGGGTGGACCAGATGGCGGAGGGAAGGAGTGCTCATGACAAAGGGTGACAGAAGTAGTACAAATTCTGGTTTTGAAATATCAGAAGGGCAAATTGGAGATGATTGGGTGGAAGTTTGATGCCAAACAATGGATGGGACAGCAAGCTTGAAGGTTAAGCATTTTTTTTATGGACAGATGAAAGATTATATATAAAAATTTCAAAATTTTCCCTTTTCTTATGAGGTTTCCTGAATTGGTCACCACACCACAAAGTTTTTCCTTCTCATGACACCCTCCGGGGCCTACTCATATCCCCCTACACTTACTGTAACCACCCAACGGGACTTCTGTAGCCATGTTTTGGTCCCCAATCTCCAATGCTGAGCCGACTGCACACACAGCAGCTGCCACTGAGCCCCCAGCGCTGCCCACATGCTGAGTCATCTTGCACTCATTGCTGAGCGTGCTTCCCAAGTGCTGAGCCTGCTTGCGCACAGGCCGCAACCAGTTACCAATCCATGCCTATAAAATGCCACCACATCCCCCCTCAAGCTGAGTTCTGTCCCCAGAGGTCTTCCACAATTAACTCAACCATACCCTGCCCCTTCCACCACCACCAAAACCCTTGCTTCTCTTCTCAAACACCCATCTGTCTCCTCCTCATCAAAGATGAGGCAGTGGACCTTCTGCGCTTGCAACAGGCATGAATGTTCTCTGGTCCCCAGCCATCACACTTGCACCCCCTGCTGCCACGGATATTTTTAATTCTCCCTCAGCAAGGGGATGCCCTGAGTGCCTTGAAATTCACTTCCTCAACCTTAAAAATGCAAGAGGGCCCATCAAGATGCCTTTGTGGTGTTGGAAAATGACACCATTTTGGAGGACTTGTGGACTCCACCTGAGTCCCCTCACGTCCCATTGCCAGCCACTTCACATGGGAGGACTGACTTGGCCTCCCCCCTCTGTTGAAAAGGACCCCCTCAAAAGGAGGATTTCCCCACCTTTGGGGCTTACGGGGGTTGCCCTCCAATACTGGCCCAACCACATCTGGGTGAACCAGGGCGCAAGGGACCCATGCGTCAAGGAATTACTTGGACAACATGCGGCTCCCTTGCCGGCTCCACCTCTGCCTCCTCCTTCAACCTCCCAACCTCATCCTGATCCAGCCTTAGCTCCTGACTTGGAGAAACAGGCCTTGACTCCACTGGTTGCAGCTCAGGTCCTGCTGTCCTTGTTAGTAATCTCCTTGTTGCATCCGCCCACACCAGGTCCCCCAAACGGCTCCCCAGGGCTCCTCCTCCATAAAGCCCACCCAAGATCCCAGAGATTCCAATTTTGATGGCTCTCCCAGCAGAAAAATTTGAGGAATACAAAGACTGGTCAACCACACTTCTCCAAAACATTCTTTCAACTCCCAGAACCCAATCCTTGGAAGACAAACACAAGCTTCTGCCAAAACTCCAGGACTTGCTGGTGGCGTTGTGGTCAGAAATGGTGAAGATGATGAAGATGGCTTAGGCTCATTGCCCCTCCCTTTTCCCCTTTTTCACACTCCCTTCTTTTTATCACTTGTATCTGCACCTTTCCTTGAATTTTGGAGATATATGTTTGTGCAGGCATCCCCACATGAGTGGGTTGAGTGATCCTATGAGAGCAGCCTTGCAAATTAAGTGAGTGGCCAAAAGCCTTAAGTGAGTGAGAAAAGAGAATACTTGGGAAAAGCTTGGGTGCCAATCCATTTTTAGTGCAATCACATGGCTGTGAGTATCCCAAGCAAAGAGTCCTAAGTCTATTGCACCTTTGTAAGTACTGCATGCTCATTGTTCCAATATTCCCAGAGAGGTACCTGGAATGTCCCAGACAAACTGCCAAACAGTTCCCCAAACCTTCCTGTAAAAAAAAAAACAAACACCAAACTCCCAGCGTATGAAAAAAACACCAGAGAAGGAGAGAGACAGCAAGGAACAAACATTCTGGGGTGCCTAGTTGTCCCGGCTGGGAAATGGCTAGAGCCCCCCTCACCAAGTCAAGCTTATTCCCAAAATACACTCCCACCATACCCATCTTCCCCCATTGCATACACACATAGAGAAAGAAACAGACCCAGACCAAAGAGAAAAAGAGAAGAAGAGAAAAGAGAAAAGAGTTTTTTATTTTTATTTTTTTTATTGCACCTCTCCTTGTCCCATCCTCAATTTAAGGGGCTTTTGCTTGCATGTACAGACCCGGCTTGTGCCGGGCCCATGTTCCTGTAACAATTATAAACCAAAGCCAGTACCACTCCGGTCAAAGAAGTAAGGAAACAAACATTCTGGGGTGTCAAGTTATCCTGGCTGTGAACCAGCTAGAACACCCCCTCACCAAATCAGACTTTCCCATCCATCCCGAGTGCCCCCCCCAGCTTGGCAGCTGTCTCCAGTGGTTTTCAACCTCCCACTATGCTGGAGCAGCTTGCTGCACGCAGACTCTCCAGAAGAAAAGGAAACCGGATTGACAACTGTGGTGACCAATTTGGGACACCTCACAAGAAAAGGGCAAATGTTTATAGTTTTTTTTTTAAAATATTTCATCTATCTATCAAAAAAAAAAAAAAATAATTTTTTTTGGTATGGCAACCATCCAGTTTTCCCTCTTCAAAACTTGTTCCCTGTCCTAGCAGTCTAGGAGTGTCCCCTGGGGTTTTCATATCCCTGGGTCTTGTGTTCAATTGCTCCTCTTTGCACTTGGTGCCCAATTTCTTTTTGGCCAAGTGTGCGCAATCTCACAATCCACCAATCCATCCAATCAATCAATCAAATCACTCATCTCGACCATCACTATCACCATCACCCTCCCAGATCATCATCCACCTCCTCAAAAATCAACTCCCATGATCCTCTCAACCCTACTCCTCTTCAAGGTTCCAAGACCAGGCTCAGCTCTGTCTCAACCAAATCCAAACTCAGTGAGACCAACCAGCTCTTGGCTCACTACTTGAGTGGTCATAGTATCAGCAGCAAGGATTCTTTCCAAAACTGGTTCAGTCCCAACCAACATAAAGCCTCTTGCCAATGCAGGGATGTACTTGGTTTTGGAAGACAATCATCAATACCTCAATTGCGCCATCATCCCAACCGCTCATCACCAAACCTGTTGGCGGCTTGCTGAAAGTTTCCTTTTACCAATAATCTTTTCTGCCAAGGGATTCCCCAACAACCCCCATCATCTCCATCCTCATCCTTAGAAAATAAGATCAAACTTCCCATATCATCCTCACCACCATCAGAAACCGGCCATCCCATCCCCTTCATCCATGGGATAGCCGCTTGCACTCATCTTGTTGCTTGCAGTTTTTGCAAGCCTTGGTCTGTCAACCCTTTAAGTCTGCAAACCTGCTCAAATTTCTTGAGAAGTCACTGATTCCTTTGCCTTGCTGTAACCTTGAAAACAACCCCCACCCGCTGTTGGGACTGTTTTAGCTTTTGTGGCTGCTTGAGCTCATCTGATGCCCATCTTTGGACTCAGGGGCTATTTTTTTACCTTCAGTTTTTTCCCCCCTTTATTTATTTTATTTTTCTTTTCTGTGAGAATCATTGGCCCACAAGATTATTCAAAGAGCAGTATTCAAACCAAAAGAAATTCTGAGACAATAATGTCTTATGATTGATCCTTAATCTGAGGCAGAGGCAATTGCACACTTGTGAATGTGAATGAATTGATGCATGAATGGATGGAAAAAAGCAGGGAGAAGAGCTCCTTCAATACAAAAGATGGTGCTCATATGGAGCTCACGTAATGAAAAGCAAAAGGAAAAAATTCCGCCCCTAATGTGATCTACAGGCTCTACAAGTCCTGTTACTTGGTTTGGGCTTACTCAGCCCACTTGGAATTATGTCTGAACCCTTTCAACCAGCCTGTACCAGTCAAATTTGGTGTTTCTACCCTCACAGGGCTGAACCAGCCCCTTGCTGTTCAGACCCTGGCTGGTTGTCTGTTACAACCAGCCCTGTTACCTGGTTACATCTCTCTTCTAACTGTACTGGCCCTTTCTATACACTCAAAGGCCTGGTTTCCTGCTGCAACCAGGCCCCTGGCCCTCAAAAATGGCCAGGGGGGACCCATAATCACTCTGGGTCTGCCCAAGAACTCATGAGGGGGGGGGGGGTGTAACCGGCGGGTGTGCGCCCCCCCTTCTTTGCTCAAATAACCTGGGGAGGTGGTCAAATCCTCCTCCAGGGGCCCTGGGGGTTTTCACACAGAAGGTAAGCTGGGTGGTGGTCAGGCCCACCCAGCCCCATTGGTCACCTACCCCTTGGTAATGGGGGGGGAAAGATGGCCCCATCTTAATTGGTCTTGAGGTGGGGGGTGATCAAGTTCCCTCCCATCTTGCCGGTTTACTTTGTTGCGACCAGCTGGCTGGTCTGGTATAGGAGGGAACAGCCATCCTCCCTCCCCCTTGCAACCAAGCAAATGGAGGGAGGGAACCAGGGGCCACCAGCCCCTGTGGCCACAACTGGGGCCACAGCCCTTCACACAGCGGGTGGGGGGACTCCAAACAAAGTACCCTGTCCCGCCCGGGCCGTCAGGCCCCACAACAAGAACCAGGTGAGAAACAAGTGGCCCCAAGCGGGCCTCAACATGGGCGGTGGCACCAATGGGCTGCTGAGGCCCTATTATCCCAAAAAAACATACTTTGGCGGGCCAGCCCGTCTGGTCAAGTATGTCCATAATAATCCTTGCGCCCATAAATGACCACATAAGCCCATCTGGCTAAGGTGGCCCATCCACCCTGACTGGCCCGTCAAGGCCCGTGTCCCAATTGACTTGGAAAACATGTTTTGGCGCCCAAATTCCCAAAACCAATAACATCCACATAGGCCCATGTGGCCCACTTGATGTCCAGTAGGCCATGGAGGCCCATTTGTGCATCCCATTTGGATTACACACTAATATGCACATTACCCCAGTGCATCTGTATTTTAACACACCCTCTTTATCCAAAAGGGATGCCATTTGCATACTGGACACAAAATATTAATGTTTGTCCCTATCTAATTCCTTAGTTAAGATATCTGCAATCATTGCTCCAGTGGGCATGTACCATAACACTATCTCTTTGCAGTTTACTGCATCATGTATATAGTTATAATGAGCATCAATATGTTTTGTTCTTGAATGGAACACTTGGTTCTCTGCCAATGCAATGGCACTCTGATTATCAGAATACAACAACGCAAACCCTTGTGGTTTATGTGTATCCTCCAAGACCTTTCTCAACCATTTTGCTTCCTGTGAAGCTGAAAGGTACTCTCTTTAATCTGCTTCTGTTGATGAAAGACTTATTGCTGGAACCTTTTGGAAATCCATGACACTAAATTCTTCCCTAAGAAGAATATGAAACCACTTTTTGATTCTCTAGTGTTACCATCTGCCCAACTTGCATCAGAATAACCAACCAAATCAAAGTTTTCTGACTTTGAAAACTGCAGTCCCAGACCAATTCTTTCTTTAAGATACCTCATAACTCTCTTAAAAGCTGACCAAAGCCTCATGCTAGGTCTCTCTAAGTGTTGTGAAAAAATAACAATTGCAAATGAAATATCTGGCCTTGTACACTGCCCCAAATAATTTAAAGATCCAATAGCTGACCTATAATCATTCCTGGATTGAAAAAACTCTAGATGCTCTTCATCTGTAGACTTTTCTAACCAAATGTTAGAATGCATTGGAGTACCAAACTCTTTTGCATCCTCTAAGCCATACTGCTTAAGTAGAGCTGACACATAATGGTTCTGATCAAACTTGATCCCATTCTTGCTCTTACTAACTTTCATTCCCAGCACCTGCTGTGCCAGACCAAGATCTTTTATGTTGAACTACTTTTTTGAGTGTATCCATGACTCTCTCCTTACCATTCCCAATAATCATAATTTCATCAACCAAAACAAACACAATTGAATCCTTTCTCAAAAAGAGAAAAGGTTTGGCCTCACTTGTCCTGAAACCAATCTCCATCAGGTTCTTACTCATAGTGTTATACCATCACCTAGCTGCTTGCTTTAATCCATACAGGGATATACACAGCTTGAGAAAATATTCCCCTTTATCTGCTGAGAGGAAACTTCTCACACAGATTTTCTTCATAGTTTCTGGCTTGGTCTCTACCAGGCATTCCTTGAAACCATCAGGAATTGACATATACAAAGTCCCCTCCTCTCCAAGTTATGAATTCAAGTATGCAGTCACAAAATCATATTGTCTGATTTCTTCACCCAACTCCGCTGCCAAAGCAATGACTTAACTGAAGGTGGAAAGCCTTTCAGTTGGCAAGAAAGTCTCCTGTTAATCAATAAACTCTCTCTGCTTGAAGCCCTGAGCAATGCATCTATCCTTGAACCTCTTCAAAAATCCATTAGTTTTAAACTTCTTAGTCAACACTAATATAGACCCAACAATGGTCTTTCCCTTTGGAACTGAATCCTGCTTAACCACTTCAAACACACTATTATTATCCAGAGAATCAAATTCCTCAAAAATAGCTGTCTTCCAATTGGCTCTCTTGTCAGAATTCATAGCTTGGCCAAACCTATTTGGGTTAACTTGATTGCCCATCTCTGAACTTAACTGTAGAATCTCATTAGGCATACACTGTCCCCAAAGTGTATCTTCCTCATATTCTGAAGAAGCACAATGGGACATCCATTCCCCATACCTATCAACAGGTATTCTCATCCTTCCACTCCTTCTAACTGGAGGTGGAGGCTCATCAGGTTCTGATTCCACAGACTCCCCTGAAGCAGGTACTGAACCCTCCTGTGGCATGTCTGCCATCTCAACGTCATCATTAATGACATTCTACCAGCCTCTGCTGGTGAAATAGGCTCTAATGCTATTTCCTTCAGTGATTCCTGAACAGAACTATCTTCACTCCTCTTGAGTGGAAAGGTACCTTGTTCAAATTTTACATCCCTACTACAGATAACCTTTCTTGTCCTTGGACAATAAAGACTATATGACTTACTTATTAAATCATAGCCTACCAGTTCCCCTGTTCTGGATCTATGATCTAACTTACCAACCATCTCATTGTGGTGGACACTATAATACACTAAGCAAACAATTGTTCTTAGGTGTGACATTTTGGGGTAAAAAGTTGCAAAACTCTTCCCATTAAAACTTACTATATTGTGCAACAGACACACTGTGCACACCAATTCAGCCCAGAAAAACTTTGGTAGACCAGATTGAGCCATGATAGTTCTCACTTTGTCCAATAAATTCCTATTCATCCTCTCAGCTATTCCATTATTTTTTGGATTACTAGCATTAGTAAGTATATGAGTGATGCCATAATAATTCAACAGTTTCTCAAACTCTTTACTCACAAACTCACCCCCTCTATCAGTAATAACCCTATTGATCTCCTACATCAAACCAATTGGTTTCCAGACTTTGAAGATTACTGAAACCTCCTCTGTGGTCTGATCCTTTGATCTTATTGGTTTTAACCAAATATAATTAGTTTCTGTATCAACTAAATTGATGAAGTATCTTTCCCCTCCAAGGGACACTGGTGTAAATTGCCCTGCCAAATCAATGGAAAATTCCTCTCTAGGAACTTCTGTGCAATCTCTACTCTTTGAGAACAAATTTCTGGTCTTGGCCCCTAAGGTACAACTTTCACAGTTGCTGTACTTCACCTAATGACCATTTCTATTGTGAGAAACAGTTCTTAGAGCTGAAAACTTGAACAAGTTAGCACAGAGAAACTTATTCTGAACTTGTCCACTCAGGATAGTTCTAACATTAAAATAAATAGAAAAATTATCTTTTTTAAGATAATGAATCTGAAACCCTTTTTTTCATAGAACTCCAAGAGAAACAAGGTCATAAGGCAGATCTGGTACATAGAACACTTTCTCAAAAGATATTTTAAAAACCAAGTGATTTGCAAGAATAACTTTTCCAATTCCTTTAACCTGAATTTTTCTTCCTTTTTGGCCAATATTTACAACAAAATCAAAATCTCTAAAAGTTTAAAACAAATTTGGCTCAAAAAACATGTGGTCTGTACAACCAGAATCAATCAAAACAAGAACATCCTCCTTCAATCCTCCTGTGAGGAAAGAAAAATCATCAGCCAATGATAAGTTCTTATCATCAAGGTTAAGATTACCTTCCTCATAATAAATCAGGTCCATTTCTTGATCATCAATGAGCTTTGCCTTCTTGTTCGGGACATGTTCCTCAACAGACTTTTCTGATGGGCATTCCAATGCCACCATTGCAATTTTCTCCATTGCAAGGTTGAACTCCTTGTCTTCCTTGTCTTCTTCTTCAGACTTCTTCCTCTTCTTAGCATCCATGCAATCCTTTGCATAGTTCCCCTTTTCCTGAAAATAATAACATAAGACCTTTGATAAATCCCTCTTGGCCTTTGCCTTATTTCCACATTTTCCTGTCTTTCCAAACAGAGCAGTTCCTGTGCCCTCCATCATCTTAAATTGAAGATCATCCTCTTCAATTCTCTTCAGCACATCCCCTTCCCCAGGAAGTGGATCAAATTGAGATATAATCCTAACCAAGGACTCATACTCTTTTGGTAGCCTCTTCAGAATTAATAGTGAAAGACAATCATGATCCATGTTCAGTCCAGATGACTTGAACTTAGCAATGATTGATCTTGCCACCCCAACAAATTTTTTACAGTTGACAAATCTCAAATTAACCAACTTATTGAAAGCAATCCCCTTCTGATGAACAGAATTACCAGAATACTTGGCCTTGAGCATCTTCCATAAAATGCTTCCCATCCTCTTCTGTTCCTCTTTCAAAGTCTCAGCAACCCATGCCATATGAATTTCATCCAAATGCCTAAGAATGAGATGGTAAGACTTCTTCTCTACCACTGAACTAATCAAGGTATCATCCGCATCCATAATCTCCCCACAACAAATTATGTCCAGCTCAATGTCCATTAAGACAGACCAAGCATAATAGTTTTGATCATTCAATACAATCTTGGTGGAGCTGGATTCTGGGATATAAGACATCTTCTTGGAAAAATTCAGGTCCTTGAGGTTGTCCAAAGTAAGGTATAAGGGTCTATCTTTCTTGGAAATAATAATGATGATGGTACTGATAATGTGTGGAAATGATTGGCCCACAAGCTTAGTCAAAGAGCAGTATTTAAAGAAAAAGAAAAGGTGAGACAATAATGTCTTATGATTGATCCTTAATCTGAGGCAGAGGAAATGTCACACTTGTGAATGTGAATAAATTGATGAATGAATGGATGGAAAACAGCAGGTACAAGAGCTCCTTGAATACAAAAGATGGTGCTCATGTGAAGCTCATGTAATGACAAGCAAAAGGAAAAAATCCTGCCCCAAATGTGCTCTACAGGCTCTACAAGTCCTGTTACTTGGTTTGGGCTTAGTCAGCCCACTTTGAATTAGTTGTGAACCCTTTCAACCAGCCTGTACCAGTCAAATTTGGTGTTTCCACCCTCACAGGGCTGAACCAGCCCCTTGCTGTTCAGACCCTGGCTGGTTGTCTATTACAACCAGCCCTGTTAACTGGTTACATCTCTCTTCTAACTTTACTGGTCCTTTCTAGACACTCATAGGCCTTCTTGCCTCCTGAAAACAGGCCCCTGGACCTCAAATATGGCCAGGGTGGACCCAGAATCACTCTGGGTCTGGCCAAGAACTCATGAGGGGGGGGGGGGTGTGACCGGCGGGTGTGCGCGCCTCCCCCTCCTTTGCTCAAATCCTCCTCCAGGGGCCCTGGGGGTTAATACCCCCAGGGGCCATCACACAGAAAGTGGGCTGGGTGGTGGTCAGGCCCACCCAGCCCCATTGGTTGCCTCCCCCTTGGTAAGGGGGGGGGGGGGGGGGAGGGGAGGGGGGCGATGGCCCCATCTTAATTGGTCCTTGCTCAATTTGCTGATTGGGATGAGGCAAAATAACTCTTAGTCTCAATCCAGATTTCTTTGGTGTTGCATGCATTTCCAGCATTAATGATTTTGGTATGTGTGGCTGGTTCTAACTTAGCTAACAGAAAGGGGTCCATGTCCTTGTTGATTTTGGGATCTAGCTGAACGTTGTTGCTCTTGCTTTCCATTATGTGGAGGATGCCTTGTAGATTGAATAAACTTTCCATTTTGACCTTCCATATGGAGTTGTGTTGATTCTACCAGTGTCTTGAGCATGATTGTTTGAATTGTGCTGTCCCCCCCAGGTCCTGGTATTGAATGATAATTGGTTATCTCAATGAGTCCTTTCAGCTTTTAACTGTGAGAAGAAGATTGTTGGAAACCAGGACCTCTGGATTGATTTCAACAAAAAGAATGTGGAAATGAAATAAACAACAACAATTGAAGACATAAGATTAAGATAAAAGATCAGACCAACAGGAGCAATTCTGAATGGTTGTTGAATCAGCACTTGCCAAGTGTCTTCATGGCCTGGATGAAATGTGCGGACATTTAGGCAGTACAGTCTTCAGATGAAAGGAAGTTGTTTTGAAGTCTTCCAAGTTGTGGTGGAGGATCTGTGGATTGGGCTTAATCAGTGCATGGACGTGGATTACTCAAGATGCTTTGAATCAATATTTACCCGCTTGAGACGCTTCCAGACTTGATTGATTTGTTGAGGAGTGCTTTTTAGGTGTGAGTGTGAGAGATAACAAAGAGGAAATGGAAGGGAAGGATATGTGGAGAATGATGTGGAGAATGATCATGAGTATGCTGTTGGCTTTGTCGGGGTCACAGTTGGTTGGCTGAGAGGAAGAGGGAACCGTGCATGCGGGTCTGCTGCAGTTAAGCCAGGAATGAAGCGCCTGTACCGGGATGCCAGAATGGCAGGATTCAGTCTCAAATGGGAGCTTGAGGAAATAGTTTTTACAACAGGTGGGATTTAATCTTGATTTAAATCCCTATAAAATCTTTTGCCCCAAAACTGGATCTATTGTTGGTAGTAAACGTGTTAAAATTTTTGAAAAATTGAAAGTAAATGACATCTCTCAATCTTCCTCACACTCCCCTTTCAATCCTCTCCTCAAAAATGAACCCTTCACTGAAATTCTCACCTCCCCTACTCCAAAAATTCCACAAATCTAAGACTTGTTCCTGCCTCAACCCCTTCCACCTACCTTGACCTTAAACTCCTCTGTCTCTGCTTCACTGCCAACCTCTCCCCAGGGGTTCAAAAACAGTGCATCCTGCAATTCAGACCCCAAAAAATTGGAAGACAAAAAATTTTCCAATTCTCTGACTCCACGCAAATCCTGCAACCTTCAAGATTTTTCTAGCACTCAACGTCCTGAAAGATTTGGTTTTTTAATGCGCTCCCTTCCAAAAACCTACAAAGAAGGCAAGCATAGTCCAGAAAAAACTAGATGGTTGGGATCCATCCAGGTGGAAATGGATGGCATAGACCTGCTGAAAGTGTGGGAGGGATGCCATACCCTCCCTGATGGGAAACAAGCACTATCCACCTTCTGGGTTTATCCACTGAAGGAAAAAATGGACGGGTCTGACTCTCTATTTAAATCCAGACTCTGCATACAGGGATTCAAACAGTTAGAATTCTGAAACTAAGGAGATACTTAAGCCCCCACCAGTTCCATTGTTACCCTTTTTTTCCTCCTTGTTTACTCAATTCATCACTACCTGGAAATTACCCAAATGGACATTAAGTTGGCTTTCCTACACACTCCACTCAACAAAGATGTCTTTATTCAACAAGCTGACAGCTAGTCCTTTCCCTTTCCCTACTTCAAGCTCAACAAGGCACCTTTTGGTTGAGAGCAGTCACCAAAAATCTGGTTTGACATGTTGCAATCTTGGATAGTATCTGAGGGATTCAACGTCTCAAGCGCCAATCCCTGCTTCTACATCAATAAAAATTTCTCCATTTTTGTATTTATTTACATTGATGAATCAATTGTTATTGGAAAATCTTCTGAATTCCGCACTTGACTGAAGTCTCAATTCTCCATTTCTCATGAAGGTCTGCTCCAGAAGATTCTTGGGAATCAACTCAACAATACTCAACATGCGCCAGCTCTACTGCAGCCAAAGCACATTGAATATGCTTTCAAGGAACTGGGTCTACTTCAATTGAAGCCAATAAAAACTCCAATGAAGCCTAATGGTCATTTATCCCCAGCATCTAATGAGGAGTACAACAAATTCCTCAATTTCAACATGAAATTGGGATTGTCATTGGGCTTCCCAACTTTAGTGCCAGAAGAACTTTTCCCAATTTATCCCCCCGGTTTCCACCCTGTCCCCATTCAATACCAATCCTGGCCTTCAACACTGGCTGGAGGTCAAGCACGCCTGGCCTTATCTCAACGATACCAACAATCTAGGTCTTTGACCAAAGTCAACCAACTTCAAAAATGAAGTTCAGTGTTTCAGCAACTTTGAAGGCAGCAACAATTTTGTGATGCAATGGATTCATACATGCTACATAATACTTCTGTACAGCTGTCCGTTATCATGGAATAGTAACCTTCAACCCTCAGTTTTTCTCTCATCCTCCAAGGGTGAACTAAAGGCACTGTTGTTGGCCACTCAAGAAAAGCTCTGACTTGACAATCTCCTTCAAAAATTGAACCCTCATCTTACTCTTTCTCATTGCTTCAACATAGACAACAAGACTGTCAATGACCTAGTTAATTTTCAGTCTCAACAAAGCGCCCTTAAGCATGTGGATACTCAAATAAAGCGGCTGCGAGAGCAACAAGATGCTAAAAAGCTAATCACAAATCAGATCCCTTCTCACCAAATGCTTGCTGATCCTCTGACCAAACTGGCCATCAAATAATCCATTCTAAATTTTGAAACAACTTTTTTAGCGCCTCACAACTAAGCAGGGCGGTTTGTTGAGTTGAAAGACGTCTCCCTCCAAACAAAATCATTCCCCCCCTGGTTTTGACACTCAAAATAAAATCTTTCCCTTACCTCAGCTCCCTCATCTCTCTTATCCTTAATGCTCATATATTTTCATTCTTGGGTTTCCTCCCCTCCTTCCTTTGCACTCTCATCTTCTTCTCCTAACTCCAAACTCCAGCTCTCTTACTCCTCATTCCTTCCTCCTGCTCCTCAATCCTTTCTCCTCCTGCCCTGGTTCTCACTATCCCATTCTATCCTATTTACACCTTCCTCTGATCCTTACATCAACCTCCTCTCATTGTACTCCTTCATCAGATTCATCAACTCTCAATCAACCTCAATCTCATCTGCGGCCATCCTCAATTTTGGTCCCGTACCACCAACAGCTCTCAACTATTATTTCCTGTTTAGCTGTGAGGCATATTGTCTCTTTTGCTCATCCTCATTGGCTAGTTCTCTGACATCTCCTTCCAGTTTTCTTTCTCTTGCTTCCCTGATTCATCTTTTGTCTATACTTCACTCATCCTCTGGCAAACCTTCTGTTCCTGATCACCTCTCATCTTTCCTCCCACTATTCCACTGGTCTTACTTTAAAATACAACTCCCAAGTTTTCATTTTTGACCAAGAGGATGGGATAAAGTGCAAGTTGAAGGATGGATTGAGAGAGTGGTTTTTGGAAAGTGGTTGATGATGACCTTCTATGATGGATTGTTCAATTGATCTGAGGTTGGCAATGATGATAATCAATTTCAAAAGGAGGCAGTCAATGTGATCTGAATTAAACTTGAGTTGATTAGCTTGAGTAGAGGATAGGGTGCATGGGAGTTCATGAGGATGATCAATTGGATTGAAGTGAATCTTGAGAATGGGGCTCAATGGGGGAGGTTTACTGGAATGACTTTCTGCAAAAAAAAAAAAAAAAGAATTGGGAACCAAGTGCGAGAAGGAGGAATAAAACAGAGGATCTGAAACCTTTGAAAAGCCATGGTAGGCCCTTCCTAGACCACTAAAACAGGAAGAAGTTGCAAGATGGGGAAGAATGAGAGTACCCATAGCAACATTTTTTTTTGATGCCTGAAGTTGGATGAAAGAACCTATATATAAAAAAAAAATAATTTTCCCCTTTTCTTGAGGTGTACCAAATTGGTCACCACATCAGAGAAAATTACTATGCTGGACACAGCATAACTGATGTTGGGTCTAGCCAGGCCTGCAATGAAATTGAGACGGCCAATTGGGGATTGGTAATTCACATTGAGATCTGGCAATCTTTTTTTATCTTCTGTTGATGATGTAGGAAGATGAATTCCCATGGTTTTGGAAGTGGATACGGGTTTACAGTCAGTCAAATTTGTGGAAGTCAGGCCCTTTTCTATGTGGAGAGGTAGGCTAAGGTGTATGCAATCATTGTCCCTGGTTACCTTCATTCCTAGTAGTGTATTGGGTGGATGCAATGAGGAGTTCTTGAAGCAATCAAGGAATTTCTTCTTGAAGTCTTCCGTATTTCCAGCAACAATTAAGTCTTGCACATGGATCAAGAAAGCCAAGGTTTTTTATTTACTAAGAAAGAGACATGGATCACAGGCGCATTTGACATACCCTTGATCTTTGATCCAGGACATTAGATTTTTGCACCAGTTTTGTGGTGCCTGCTTCAGGCAATATAGGGATTTTATTAACTTGAGGTATTCTCCTCTTTGACCTCATCCAGGAGGGTTCATAATAAATAAATCTTTTTCTAGGTTGGCATTAAAGAAGGCTCCCTTGAAATCAAGTTGAAGAATATCAAGTCTCTTGTTGACAGCAAATGTGAGGAGTGCTTGGAGAGAGGAAAATCTCCCAGTAGGGGCATATGTTTTGAAGTAATCCAGGCTCTACCTCTGGTTGAATCCTTGGGCGCATAGTAAAGTCTTGTAGATTGGTGGTTCAGAATGGGTGTTATGCTTCACTTTGAACAATGCCATGGTCTTCAGGGGGTGTGTTAATAGTTTCTTGTTGACTTTCTCCCAGACATTCTGATCTTCAATGGTTTTGAATTCTTTCATAGTGGATTCATTCCACACAGGGATTGTTAGGGCTTCTTCTATTGACTTTGATAGGTTCTCCACATGATAGCCTTATCAATTGGGTTTGTTTGGGGATCCTCTTCTTGTTAATTTTGGCCTGAGAATGGTGGAAAATTCTAAATCCTTGTCCAAGTTTTTGGAAAAATCAGAAACCTCTTCTTCTTTTATCAACTTGGTTGTGGAGTTACTGACAGAGCCTTGGAATTGATTGTTGGAAAATTTAGTTATTGTGTGCTTGGATGGTAGGTCGTGCTCAATCAATTTCTCTTGGAAATTTGCATCTGCAGCAGTAGATTTGGTGAAGATAACTGGCTTGGTACTGAGAATTTTGCCTGAAGAGGTGAGAACCTTTTACAAAAGGAGAGCAGGATTGAAGCCTATGAGTGTTCTGGAATCACCTTTTTTGTACAGTTTGGATTGAATTTGTGTGTCTTTTAGGCGGTAGGTGAGATTGGAGCCAATGGGCTTCAAATAGCTTCATGGAATCTCTCTGCTGTGTATCAACACCCAAGGGGATTTGATCCCTTTTTCCTCTGGAATTTGGTTGAGCAGCATGCATTAGCTGCAAACAACCTCATGCCAGTAAAAATTTGGTGTTTGGCTTTCTGAGAGTATTTCCCCATTTGATTCCATGAAAGTTTGATTTTGTCTTTCTGCTTGGCCATTATTTTGGGAATGGTAAGGTTCCAAAACAATTTTATTGATATTTCTTTCTTTTAAATAGGCAGTCAATTTTTTGTTTACAAACTCACCTCCACCATCTGAAAAAACGTCTAAGTGATACCTCTGTTGCTTCCTGTGCTCATTCTTTAACACAAAGATTAGGGTGCTTGAAACTGTTAGAATTTGAGTTTATATATATGTGACTTCCACTGGAGTTCAAAGTATCATTGATTGCATTGATTTGATTTATATTATTGTTGTTATTGAAGTATTAAAATAATGGCTAAAATATAACTAGGCTGTGTTCTCATTAGTGATTGTCAAACTGTCCAAGCATAGCATTTCACTTACCATGTCACTTAAACTGCTTATGCTAATTTTACCTTATTCATTTTGTACTCAACCACTTTTCAGCCTATAGTGTATTTAGTCTATATAAACACCAGTGCTCTCAAGTGGAATTCATCATCTGTTCAATCACAACATCAACTTGAGTGTCCTTTTCCTCCTGTCCTCAGTTCAGTTACGCTTGACGTCATAAGCTCCTTTTCATTCATTTCTCTTTAACTTTAATTTAACCAGAGCCCAAGCTCTTTTTATTTTTACAGAAACTTTGTCCTTGGTCTTGAGTGGGAAGCACGCAAAATATCCAGAGAAGGAGTCAATAAGGTTGAGGATGAATCTATACCCGCCTTTACCGTAGTATTGTGGGGACCCAGTAAGTCCCCATGAATTTGGTATAGGATTTTTGAGGAGTTTTGTTGGATGTTAGAGATGGATAGCTTTTTAATTTTTAGCTTGTTTCAGTTGAGACATTCAAAATTTTTATTGTCCTTTGATGGTATTGTCTTATTCAGGTTTTTCTCCATTTTTTCAGGAATGGCATGCCCAAGGATTCTGTGGATTTTGGATATCTTATTTCTGGAGTAGAAACCAGTTTTGTTATTCTTTGGTAATGTTTATGACAAAAAGATTGTTGAGGATTATTCCAGAGATGATGTCTTTATTGCCTAAATGTACAACAAAAGTGCATGGCACGACAGTTGAATTGATAGTCAATTTTACTCCCTTTTTCACCAGGGCTCCAAGAGATATGAAATTGAAGGTTGAATCTGGCACCCTTGCCAAATTGCTGAGATTGATGTTGCAGTGCTCAAAAGGGATTATTGCGTTACAAATTCCCTCTATCTTCATGTTGGATTTTTTTTCCTGTTTGCATCTTTACTTCTCTATTGGGGTTGGAGATGGACTGGAATTGATTCTTTTCAGTTATCATATGAATGGAGCAACCGGAGTCAAGTATTAAACGTCTTGGAGTCAACTTTTCTTGACACAATCAGTTTATTCCACAAAAAAATGAGAAGTCTTAGTAGTGAGATTTTTCCACCGCTTTCTTTTAAATCTTATTGCCTCAATTGTGAGCATTGGGTGGTCTAAGTTCTGGAAATTTCATTTGACTGGACGGTTGCACAGCTTTCTGCAGCACAACAGTGGAATCTGTGATAGTGAAAATAGCTTGAATATCCAAAAACTAATCTATAGAGTCAAGCTCATTTTTTTTACTCTCAGTGAGTCTGTTTTCTCTTCATTCAATTCAAACTATTTTTTCTCATCAACACACTTGTCCCATCTTGTTGCCATTTTAGGTACATCTGTCCTTCTCAACTCTCAATCTCTTCATTCAACTCAATTGTTTTCTCATCAATTGATTGTTCTCAGTTTTTCTCCATCTGGTTGTGTCTTTGATCATTGGGGGTCACTTACTTCCTTGTGGTAATCTCTTAAGGTTCTTTGTTTGCTTCTATGCATTCCATTCAAACTATTGTTTCTCATTGACACACTTGTCCCATCTTGTTTCCATTTCAAGTTTGCTCCATCTGGTTGTTTCTTCCATCATTGTGGGTCACTTACTCAATCTTGGTAATCTCTTAATCCCTTTGATCAATAGGTTATGAGCCCAGTTTGCGCCTAAAGATAGAAAATAAACAACTACAATGGCTGAGATACCAAAAAATCTTGAAACCCTTAAAAAAAGAAAATTCACTGTCTGGAAGGCCAAGATTAACAGTTACTGCATGAAATTTGTACTTGTACAATTCCTGAGTCTTGATACCATTCAATCCAAGAATAAAGATCTCAAAACTTTTGAGGAGAAGAAAATATGGACTGTTGGTATCATTCTCCACTACATGGTCCAAGACAACTACAACTGCTTTGTGACTGATGAAAATCAAAAATGGCCAGATGTTCTGTGGAAACTCCTAGTAGAACATTATGAATCATCCTCCAGTGACAACCAAGCAAACATCTATCTTTGCTTCCTCAACCTGCATTTCCAGAATGACCTCTCACTTTTTGTCAAAAATCTAGATGTGTTGAGCTGTACAGCTCAAAAATTTTCAGTCACTACAGATTGCGCCCACCCACGTCAAAAGAACATTTCAAATTTTCATACAGCAATACCTTTGTGAGACTCATGAAACTTGAAAAACACCTAACCTAGCCACAACAATACCATGTCATTTAAACCTGGTTGTTGTAGTATTCTTAGATTAATTTCCTTTTTGATTCAATCATTGTGTTTTTCTGTCTGTTATCGCTTGCTCACTTCTCTTGCTGTTCTCCTTTGTAAACGCTCAAGGATTGTGTGCTCTCCCAATTGGTGGTGTCCTATTAGACCTGGTCTACAGGCCCTGTATTTGACTCAACTAGGTTTGTTAGCTATTTTTCATTCTTTGCCTCTGCTATTGTGGATTTCCTTTTGGATTCAATCATTGTGTTTTTCTTTCTGTTATTGCATTCTCACATCTCTTGCTGTTCTCCTTTGTAAACACTCAAGGTTTGTGTGCTTTCCCAATTGGTGGTGTCCTGTTAGAACTGATCTAAAGGCACCATATTTGACTCAACTAGGTTTGTGTGCTGTCCCAATTGGTGGTGTTGTATTAGACCTGATCTAAGGGCCCTGTATTTTACTCAACTAGGTCCTTATTTTTCAATTGGTTATGAGCCCAGAGCTGCCACTCTGCAATCAAGTTTGACCAAAGATGCCTTCATACAAAACCAAAAAAAAACTTCCTTAACTTTCCAATTTCAGTTGGAGTCTTACACCGCTGAATGGAAGATTCAAGTCAGCGTTGTAAGACTCCAAACAGTGCTAGGCTGTGGCAGTTCTGTGGAGGGGAAAGGTGCTGTTTAGGCTGGCCTCCTGAATGTTACAAAAATATTTAAATGTAACGAAGATCAAGGTCCAGAACCTGGTAAATGAGGAATCAAGAGGTAGAGGATAAAGATGATAATAGTTTGGTAGCAATGGAACAGCACTATTGGAGACAAGATTATGCAGGGAAAAAATTGAACAAAAGAAGTTAAAGTCCTCTTAGAGTTCAAAGAACAAAAGCTGTTGTATGTAAACAACGCCCTCAAGCTAATAACTCTGGTCGTCAGCAGAAGATTGGGGATGATCAAATCAAACCCAAGCAACCTCCAGGTTCTCAATGAACCTGCCCAACTCTCCGCAATCAAGCGCTTGAAGGGTACCAGATAACTGAGGGTGGATGTACAAGACAAAGCACAATGTTCAAGAAGTTCCAAAGCAAACAGTAACTGATTTTGAAGCAAGGATAACCTCAACACTTCTCAAGGGACTCAAGAATAGGCTGGAAGAATGCAACTCCAAAGAAAATAAAGGGAGGTATAGCACTCCAGGTCTTAAGCTTAATAAGACCTCTTCAATCAATTGTGATTGGCTCCAGAAAGGTGATCAGGGATCAGGACCAGTATGGTCAGAGAAAGGGATCAAGGAGTGGTATAACACACTCAAAAATTCCAACAGACAGAATTCTTCTTCAACCAGCAAGGCTATTGGTTGGTGATAAGGATCAGGCCACAGAGGGGCAAGAATCAAGGTCAAAAATGGATCAGGGGGCAATCAAAGATATACCCAGGATAAGGATCAGGATTGAATTTCTTGATAACGGGGGGACACAGGCACACAACCCTATGGGTGATTCTATTAATTGATGATCTGATGTCTGATGCCCAGAAAAAGCAGGGGAGAGCACCTCCTTTGATAGACCAGAGGCCTGTGGACTATTTACAAGAAAGATTTAAAAATGGGAGCAGAAAACCTTTTTTTTTTTTTTTTTTTTTTTTTTTTTTTTTTTTTTAAGGATCAAGATCATGAGAAAGCAAAAGAAAGAAGAAAAAAAAGGAAACAAACAGTTACTCGGAGAAAAAGAAACCCAAAGAGGGAGGCCCGCAGGAATCCTGATGGTCCCCGGCGACTGCCAAGGCTGCGGATGACCACTGGCAGGTGTCTGATGGGCATGGGCGACTTCTGAGGCCGCAGATGACCGCCGGCCGGTGTCCGATGGGCATCGGCAATGTAAGAGACCCGCGGACGACCGCAAGCTAGGAGGGGATCCAGTTCCAAAGCCTCCAAATGACGGGGACTACTGAGGACAATTGTGATGGTACCAATGATGGCCAAACTGATGCCGAGCCCATAGCGTCGTTTGAAGTGTTCACCCAGGATGATTGGAGCCATGAAACAGTTCCGGATCAGGGCAACCGTGCCGAGAGGGGCAACAACACTAGCGGGTGCAAAACCGTAAGAGATGAAGTTTCCCAGTTTGCCGGCGGACATGAGGATGAAGCCGGTCCACCAGATGGGGGAGGACAGATAGCTGAGATCATGATGGGCTCAGTGGGGCAGGGGAGATGAGTAGGTTTCCAAAAATGGAGAGTGCGACGCCAATGAGCGGGTTCTTGTCCAAAGCTTGAGCCAGATCACCGAGCAGGAGGAGGCTGGGAGTGGGGGTGGACATGGGAGAAGGATGGGGATGGTGCGATTCTCAATATCATCAGGAGCTTGATGGGTTGAATTCCTACGACGCTTCCAACGCTCGATTGGCACAGTGTTATTTGCTTCGCTGGTTTGCTTGACTGCTTCCTTCCTTTGTTTGGATCTCTTGAGTTTTGTTGATGGCTGGTTCAGCTCGGCGTGGGACCTGGTGGGTGATGATGGGCGGCGATGGCAATGGTTTTTTTTTTTTTTTTTTTTTTGATAATGATACCTATGAATGATGATAAGGAAAACATTGAAATCTCCGCACTGGCCAGGGTGTCCAGGATGGGGCGCCACAGCGGGCACATTATGGAAAGAGGTTTATCAGAATTCATTGGAGACACAATACACCGTCTTCCAAGAATACCCATCACTGATCCTGTGGAGCTTCAAATGCATCATTCAAGGAAAAGCCAAGCCACTGGTATAATCCTACAATAAATGGCACAGTCCAATATTGATAAATTAGTCAACAAAGATAACTGGAAAGATCCTCTCATGCTCTGCAATGACATTGAGAACCATTTATAATCAAACTCAGTTGAAAACAAAGCCAAGGTGTTTCAGGACATTCTAACAATCAGCTTCAAAGACACCATCAAAGACTTCCTCAAAGACCTAGCTCATCACAGACAAGTTATGAGGTCAGTGGGAATCAAAATTGGAATTCCAAGGGACTTTCAGCTGAAAAAAAATCTCCTGGAAGAAGTGATTGTCAACCAAATCCCTAAGCGCCTAGAGAACATTAAAGACCAGGTCACCAGCCAGTGACCACTGACTCTAGACACTATTCAACGTTATTTAGAGAAAAATCTTGAGAAACTGTGGTGACGGGAAAACCACATACCATCAAACAAGAATCAGCTTTGATGTCAAAAGTATATCATGAGTGTAGAAAGGGAAAGAATAATCCAAATTCCTGGAATCACATCTGACAGCTTGCTAGTTGACAAGAGCAACCTGTCAAAGCAGATCAGAAAAACAAAAAATAAATAATAAAATTAGAAGGAGTGGGAAATCTATATATATTATTTCAGAAATGGATTTCCAACCTGAAAATAGGTAGGGTTGCTCACTGACCCCACCCTTGAATTCCATTTCCTTATATTTTTAAATAATTTCAGAAGAAAAAGACAAATAAACAATGAAACCACTTTGGCACCTTTTGACCATTCTAATACTTCCCCCTTAATGCCATGTCTAGGTTTCACACCTAAAATTCAGTCAGAATTGAGTTTTTGTGTATATTTTAGGAGTTACAGGCGGATTTGTGTTATGTCACAATTCCTGCGCGCAGCCCTGCATTCATATAGCAAGGGTAAACACACCTGACACTCAGTATGTAGGCGCATGTCAAGAAACTTGCATGCAAAATGACTGATGATGGATTCCTGCACTCAGCTTTCAAGCCTGCGCGCTTCAACATCAGTTGTGTTAAATTCAACAGCCAGGTTGCGCAGGAACATGGTACAACTTGCATGCATACATCATGCATATGTAACAAGTTGACTGAAGGATGAGGAGATGTTTGAAACCTAAGAAAATTCAATAAAAATATGAAAATCAAAAAAATAAAGCAAATAAAGTGTGAGAAACAATAATAAAGGTTGTCATGTAAATAAGATTGCCAAATCTTTATGAACCAAAAAACACACCAAGAAGTCTACCAAAAAATTATTAAAAATTACTAAAATTTGAATAAGATGGCGTAGAATTTGCAAATACCCACTTCTACCCATGCCGCTCAAAAACAAGTAATATAAAATAAGGAAATATTCCTGAACCCTAAAAATAACAAATTAATATTTGAATACCTCCTGACAATTATTTCACATAAAAATATGACACAGGCAAGCCTAGCTAGTTGACAGCACCAAGACTACGTTCAAAACTAGCCCTTGTTAGCCTGCCAGCCTCAGCACACAAGCACAACCCCCTCTATGTTCCCTGAGAAGATCTTATTACCCCAGAAAAGTATATAAACCAACCATTTTAGATGGTTTAAACCCCAGTGATTTTTAAGTAATCAATCCAGACCCCTTGCCATCCCTGATCAAGTGTTTATTCAAGATAAAAAATTGATTTATGGCCTCAATATGATATTATAATTATTAATTCTAACCCATTGTTAATTCCATTGAAGAATATCAGCAATAATCCCCAAAAATTATCCTGAGACCCTTTCAACCATGAATTTCTTCAAGTTTCTTGGATTTTCTTCTTGAATTAGTAAGTTATCTCCTCCTTTCCTCCAAGAATAAGTGCTGTGAGTCAGCCAGTCCACCTAATCCCCTTGAGCAACCCCTTTTGAGTAATCACTTAGGACCTCATTTTCCCAAGGTCTTTACCAGTTCAAAAGAGCCCCTTGAAGAGAGGTTTTTATCCAATAAAGATACCCTGTTTGAATAAACTGTGGCCCCTCTTGAAAAATATATTTAAATCAATTCAAATCCAGCCAAACCACTCAAACTTTTCCCTTCCTTCTAAATCAATCATTTGAGAATTTTAGGTAATTTTCTTGGAATTATTATTCCAACACCAATATCACTTTCTGTAGCTAAAGGACAGCAAAGTTCCTGTTATCAGTAAGCTGACAACATCCATAGATGCTGGGAACTTCTCCCCAAGCTCCGGAAGAATTCCAAGGAGTGTTCTGATAAATGTAAAACCAAAAAGAACAAGAAGGGCTCCACTGCCAAGATCAGCCAACAGACTTCTTACACGGATGAAGAAGAAGAGACTGAAATGATTATGGCTAACTACTTCAACTATGTAGCCATAGCATTAGCAGCTCAAGGAAGAAAGAAAGTTGCCTACCTTGACAGCAGAGCATCACACCACATGATTGCCAATAAACAAGCATTCTCTAACTACGTGGCAAATAAATCCAAAATCAAACTTGCCAACGGAAAACCCATGACTTGTGAAGGATACGGTAAAGTCTTGGTAAAGACTTGTTTGGGGAAACACAAAGAATTCAACTTTCTCTATGTTCCTAGTCTTGTTGGAACCCTGATAAGCAATAGAAGACTCTACCAGAAAGGATACTACATGACTCCTCCTAACAACCAACTCAAATTTAATGTTACAAACAATGAAAAAATATTGTTTGACGGCTTTCTAAAATGCAATGTCTTTGTAATAAAATTTTAGATAATTCAAAGTGAGTCAAGAAAATTGCTGCACTGTCCAACAATCAAATTGGCAACATCCACTGACCTTGATCTCCTCCATTGCAAGGATGGACACCCAAGCAATGAGTCAATGGGAAAAATGTTTGGTGTTTCCAATGTTTGCATGGATTGTGAACCATGTTGTTTATCCAAGCCAACTTGTCTCCCTTTCTCCTCTTCACTACTGTCTGCAACAGAACCATTGCAATATATTCACATGGACTTAAGCGGTAGAATTAATCCTGCAACAAAGAATGGAGAAGAATATTATTTCAAGCTGACAGATGCCTTTACATTGTACAAAGTTGTGTATATACTCCAAATAAAATCAGAAGCTTTTAAATACTTTAAACTATTCCATGCAATGGCAACCAACCTCCATTCCAAAAATATCAAGAACCTCATCACTGATGGTGGGGGAGAGTTGAATTCAAAACATTCTGGGAAGAGAATGGGATCAGAGTGCATATAACTGCCCCTTACCCCCCGCAGCAGAACCCCATAGCAGAACAAGGAAACAGACGTAGGACCAAAAAGGAAAGAGCCCTCCTAAAAACAGCAAAGCTGCCTCACAGATTATGGAGTGAAGTGGTAATGACGGCAGTGTTTCATGAGAAGATAACACCTACCAGGAAGAATAGCTGGAAAACAGCTCATGAGCTGTGGTTTGGTAGGGAATTCAACCTATCAATGCTTCATCCATTTGGATGCAGAGCCTACATTCTTCATACCCTGAAATCTTACTGCAATTCTAAATTTGACGATACAGCAAGAAAGGGAGTTCTCCTTGGCTAAAATACTGGAATGCGCAACTGGAGGCTGTTGACTGATGACGGCTTGGTAATATATAGCCACAACGTGACCTTCAATGATTCTTTGTTTCCTGATGTTACAAACAATGCCTCCAACAATGTCCTTGCCAAGATGGAAGAGGATGCATCTGAACACATTATCCCTTGGGACTACCCAAAAAACCCTACATGTCCTGGGGCTTGCCAATCACTGCCTGAAGGACAAAAAATTCTTCCACTTCCCAACTCCGGTATTGATCAATCTAAAAACTCAACCAGCTGTTCAACTGCTGGCCCTCAGATAACAAGAGGCAGGAAACCTGGTTGGGATATAAGGCTGGAGCCAGAAGATCAGCTTGCACCCAAAAAAATTGACTCATCCATTGGAGCACACAACATTGTCCAGGGGTCCAGGAGAAAATCAAATGTCTCCTTAATGGATTCCAGTGACCTGTCCTCGCCACCAGTAGCCTTCATGGCAGGTGCCCAGTACTTTGAGAAATCAACTGAAGCGCCAAAAGCATTTTCCCAAGCTCACAAATCAAAAGATTGGGAGCAATGGTGGAAGGCAATTCAGCTGGAACTAGACACAATGAGGCTGCTCAGCGTGTGGGAAATAGTGAAGATTCCTCAAGGAGCCAATCTTCTTGCAACAGTCTGGGTATTTCAAAAGAATTTTTATAAAAATGGTGTACTCTTGAAATTTGAAGCTTGCCTTTGTGCTGCTGGGAATTGCCAAGAAGAAGGGATAGAATGTTAGATTAAATAATTGCCATGAGCAGTTCATTGACTGGTATGTGCCACCCACATCATAGAATGCTGGGATAAGTACACCTCTTCCAGGGTGATCAGCCAAATAGGTATGAATCAAAAGCTCCTTACTAAACAGCGCACTTAGCTCAATTGGTAAGAGCATCACTCTTATAAAGAGTCTGAGGTTGTGGGTTTGAATCCCACAGTGTTCATTTGTTTTCATATGACTTCTGACATAGACTATATGGAGAAATACGCACCTACTGGACACCCCGCGGCCCTCAAAACTGTTCTTGCAATGGTGGTACAGGAGGGATTTGTAATCAATCAAGTGGAGGTGAAAAACAACTTCCTAAATGGAGACCTTGACAAATAAATATATCTGCGCCCTCCCTCTGGGATGTTGGTTCCCAATGGATACTGCCTGCTCCTGAAGAAGTCAATTTATTGTCTCAAGCAAGCGCCTTGCGTCTGGTATGGAGCACTTAAAAAATTCTTTATGTCAATCTTGTTCTCCTCATCTCCTGCCAATCCATGCTTATTTGTTTCACAGGTGCTGGGTGGGAATGCTGGGTCCATGTATATGTTGAAAACATGATAATTGCAAGCTCTCAGGTTAATCCATTTAAAGGACTCATTAAAAAGCACTTCCTAATGGAAGATCTTGGTCTGGTGAATCATATCCTAGGCATGCGGATAACTCACACTGCTGATGGCCTCCATGTCAACCAAGACACTTATTCCTTGAAGAAACTTCATACGTTTGGTATGGAGGACTGTCCACCTGTTGTTACTCCCATGGTTCCTAACACAAGGCTGGTAAAAGCCACTGAGGAGGAAATGGAGGAGTCACTCAATTGGGGGTTAACTACCAAAAGGCTATTGGGATTTGAAACTACTCATCCGTCTCAACTTGTCCAGAAAGTTCCTTTGCTGTTCCCCAGTTGTCTCAACATCTTGAACGTCCTGGAATCCTTCACTGGAAAGCATGTCTCCATCTCTTCCAATATATCAAGAACAGTCTTTCCTATGGAATCACCTTCCAAAGAGGCTCCAAGGATCTTTCAATATACACGGATGCTGACTTTTCCAACTGTCCTGACACAAAGTGTTTCTACACTGGCTTTGTTCTGCGGATTGGTACTGCAGTAGTTTTGTGGGAATCGGCAAAGCAACACACCATGTCATCCTCCACTACAGAGGTGGAATATAAGGAGCTCTGTGAGGGTGTTCAAGAGGCAACATGGTTCTCAATGCTACTTTCCTCCCTGAGGCGTGCCATTACAGGTCCTCTGCCAGTATTCTGTGATAATCAGGAAACCATCAGCCTAGCCAAAAATCCTATGTATCAGCGGAGAAGCAAGCATTTTGACATGATCTACCACTGGATATGGGAGAAGATTTCCAATGGGACTGTATCCATCTCTTACACACCCAAAACTCTTATGCAGGCTGACCTACTCAAAAAGTCTCTTGCTAGGTATAGGCACAAGGCCTGTGTCAGGGCACTGAGGATGCAAATGGAAAAATAAGGGGGAGTGTTGAGCTGTACAGCTTGAAAATGTTCAGTCACTACAGATTGCACCCACCCACGTCAAAAGACCATTTCAAATTGTCATACAGCAATACCTTTGTGAGACTAATGAGACTTGCAAAACACCTACCCTAGCCACAACAATACCATGTTATTCAAACCCGGTTGTTGTAGTATTCTTAGATTGATTTCCTTTTTGAATCAATCATTGTGTTTTTCTGTCTGTTATCACGTTCTCACATCTCTTGCTGTTCTCCTTTGTAAATGCTCAAGGTTTGTGTGCTGTCCCAATTGGTGGTTTCCTATTAGACCTGATCTAAAGGCCCCGTTTTTGACTCAACTAGGTTTGAGTGCTGTCCCAATTGATGGTGTCCTATTAGACCTGATCTAAAGGCCCCTTATTTGACCCAACTAGGTTTGTGTGCTGTCCTAATTGGTGGTGTCCTATTAGAAATGATCTAAAGGCCCCGTATTTGACTCAACTAGGTCCTTATTGTCCAATTAGATGGAAATCTCAAAGCCATGAATGCTGGAGGATTAACAATTGGACCCCTTGGGGAAGACCTCTACAAAGCACTCCTTGCCGAGTACATAGCACACAAGCTGCCTGACTCCCTGGGATCAGTCAAGGATCTCCTCTTCATGGAAAGACCTCTCAAAATTACAGCCATGAAGGACACTCTTCAGATCAAGATTTGCAACACAGCACACACCCATACCAACTCACAAAAAGCTGAAGTAACCACACTTGCTACTACCACCAAACGCCCCACCTGCAAGAATGGGAAACATAATCCCAAGAAAAAGCACAGTGGAAAACAGGACAAACCATCTCAGAGAAAAGAAAGCCAAAAGAAACAATACCAACAGAAGTCTTATTGGAGAAAAGTTGGGATCAACCAGAGAAAAAGGCAGCTGAAGAAGACCAGAGGAGCACCTTGGACAAACTAGTGGGATTGGTTAGTTAGAGTCACAACTGAAGAGTTGTGATTGTTCCTTACTTTGTTTGAGCTGGCTGCAGGTGGTCTTGATGGGCTGTGTGTTGAGGTTTTTGATTTTTGAAGATGGTGTGCAAGTGGTTGGTGAATCCAAGGACCAGGAGTTAGTTGTCCAGGGTCTTGATTTAATGTAGAGGTGGCCACTCCAAATCTAGATTGTTGGCCCCCAGCTTGGTACAATTTTTTCAAAAATTCATGTGAGAAGAAAAGTAGATAGACGGAAGGAAACAACATTCAACATAAAAGGAAGCATAAGTTATTCAAAACCACATTCAAAACCTCTTTGTTTTCCTTTCTGGGAAGGTTGAATACCTGATCCTTCCAAATCAGCCTCAATCTCACCATCTGAAGACGGCAAATCTGACCTGACCATTTGTTCCGTTTCAACTCTCATTATCCACAATGAAGTATTCTGTTTTAATTGAACATGTAAAGAATCCTCTATCCTAGAGGCCATGATTGAACTCTCCCAAAGTCAAGAACGTCCCTCAGAGGACACAATATCTGCTTTGGAAAACATGGGGGAGGCACCCAGGGGGGGAATCATTCCTAAAATTGAAATACAATAGAAAATTTCAGAAAAAAGTCAGAATAAACAAATCAATGGATTTCAAATGCTACCTGGAGATTAGTCCTGAGTGAAATCAAGTCTCATGCTCCTGATTGTTGAATGAATCCTTCATAAAGAAATTAATATCACCAAAAAAATCAATTGATTGAAATAAAACAAAACATTCCTCCCTGTGGGCTTCCTATCCTACTATCCAATCTCTTGGATGCAGCCTCCTGAAATTCCTGAAACCTCATCTTAATTCTCCATAGCTCAGGATTCTCACCTTCAGATGGTGGAAAGTCTACTTGAATACTGGCACTGAGCCTGTCCCTCTCATCATTTGAAGATCTGGCCCCAGAGTGTACTTTCACAAGTCTTTCTTTATTGCAGCTAGCCAATCAAAAGGTAGGAACAGTAAAAGCTAACAGGAAGAATAGGCACAGGAGATATTTCAGAACAATGGATGAAATCTAATGTCATATCCTGAGTATGGATTTGATATTCACCAAGGATAGATCTCAGTCTGACAAGTCAGCGTTAGACTTTGACTTCAGATTGAGTACAGCAAGTATCACAGAATTCAGGCCTGAGACAGTGAATAGTATGACTTAGTTGGGATTAATAGATAAAAAGAGGATGAAGCAGAGCATTGGTGATTAAGTAAAGGGAAAAAGAACTGTCTTAAAACAAAAGAGACAATTACCTCCAACCTATCTTACTCTTGCTCCTCCTGAAGTCTGTGCTGGTATTCTTGCAACTGAGCTTGGGATCTGACGGTTTGTACAGTCCTTGGTCAGGAGATGTTAGGTGTCCTTTGGCATTGCTCCTCAGTTGCTATCCCCTAAGGTCTGATTCAAGGGGAGCTGGACAACATTGACTTTTCGCGCCATTGTGTGTGGTGTAGTCGTGATTCAGGCTACCTGAGCGCTGGCAAGATGCTGTAGTTGCAGTTGCGGACCCAGGAGAAATGGTTCACAACACAGAGGCCCCACTTGCTGATCTTATTGAAGGTGTGGAGACTATAGGATTGATTAATGAAGGTAAATAAAAATTAATATCACCAAAAAAATAAATTTATTTAAATGAACAAGACATAACTCCTGGTGGCTGCCTATACTACTATCCAATCTCTCCAATGCAGCCTTGTGCAATTCTTGAAACCTCATCTTCATGCTACAACACTCAGGGTTCTCCCCTTCTGGTGGTTGAAAAGCGGCTGGAATTATGGCACTGACAGTGGCCCTCTCCACACATGAAGATCCTCCCCCAGAGGCTACACTTTCCAATCTTATTGAAAGTGTGGAGAATAAAGGGTTGATGAATCAAAGTAAATAGAAGGAAGAAAAAAATGGTAAAATAAAACTGATACCTTGGTTGGATTAATTTCAAGACTTGATTACTTTATCTCCTATGGGGGTGGGAGATAATTCCCAATGCAAAGTAATACTTCAGAAATTTTAATCAGTTAATATTAGTAAAACCCTCCACCTTCTTCTTCATGAGACATGCTTGGAGATGCATGTTGTTGTTCAACTGTTTTTTTCAAAATATTTTGGTCCAATGATCTTGCACTTTCACACTGTTAGAAATCTGAATTATCACTGTGTCTAGCAACTTCCAATTTCTCCTTTCTCTTTTTATTTTTGGATAAATCTTTCTTTCCTTTTTCTTTTATGAAAAGGAATCAAATTTTAATACATAATGATTGACATAGTTCATATTTATTCAGCCTTATCCCCACACTACATACCAGTTCCTGTTAAATTACCCCACATTAATAAATGAAGAAAATTAAACATACAGAGTTTGAACCATTCTTTGACCAGCATTTTCAGATTGAATATCCTCATTCTGAGAATTTTGACACATTCTTTGACCCAGGCTGTCTTCATTGTTTTGACTGTGCTGAACCTGATCATCTGGGGTTGATTCTGCTGCTCATCCAAGACAAAATAAATTAATGAATTGAAAAAATGGTCAGGATTTTATTCATTCACACAAATTTGAATTCCTATAATGAATACACAACATTACCTGGTTTTTCAACATAAATTCCAACATTAATCAAAGCTTGATTAGGAGTAACCAAATAATCTTCCTTAATATATAAATTTTTTCTCAGGATCATCTTCAGAAATACACAGTGTTTTAATGAATAAAAAAAATTTATCAATAAATCAGTCAAATACACAAAAAGTAATATTTTGTAGGGATAGATCACTGGTGATTTTCATCATTCACTAGGTAGGTAACAGTTTAAAACATCTATATATAGCAATAACTTTTCAATTGAAGTTTAACTGAAAATCAACAACACCTTCTATTTTTTACCTTTGTTCAGGATCAGTACTCTTTAAGATAGTACTTTAATTTTAATGTCAACAATTGAGGATTAGGGGTGGGATTGGGAATATCAAAGGATAAATGGATGGACGTTCTGGGAAAGTGAAATTATTGGTGGAAAATCTGGGGATTATACATTCCCCCTGAATTCCTGAGATAACCTTTAGAGTGCTCATGCACTATTATTCACTTACCAATAGTCAAGTCATCAGTTATTATATCCTTCTTTCTTCTCAGCTTGACAATATCAGCAATATGACTCATAATTAAATTGAAATAAATAAATTACACATTGTCAAAAAGTTTGAATTTTTCTTGATTGTTTGTCTCATTTAACATTGGGTGCAAATCAAGTTGACTCCCCCTTCTATACCCAATACTCATTTCATCAAAAAAAATCCAATTGTAGACAGAGAAAAAATCACACTCTCTGGTAAGACACTCTAAGAAAATTCCACATTATATTTCTCAAATATTCTCAATTGAAAGTAGTGATTTTTATGGGCTCATATTCAATTGCACAGCAATCAAAGCACATCAATATCATCCCAATGCACTTTTCAAGTTTTAGTTTTTATATTGTAAATACAAGAGCATATCATCCCACAGAAAAATTGACTTCCTCCTACTTTACTCTGGGATTCTTTAAAAGACCAATATTTCAGAAAAGTATCATGGTTGAGCAAGTCAGCACCTAAGCTTTGGAATTGGGTATTCCTTCCTTGTAAAAATGAATCATTTATTGCAAAGAGCATTCCTTCTTGAGTGGTGGACCTTCCAAGAGTACAAGTCATTATCAGACTTATAAATATGATCACAAATGAACATAGAACTGAACTATTCCAGGATGTTTAGGTGGCGTTCAGACGCACAATGTACAGTGTATACAGTGAGCTTGGTCAGGTTGTCAACTCCTGCTGTTCATGTTACAAGACGTGTTCAATGTCCAGAACAAATTGGTTGATGGGGAAATAGCCAAGGGGGCCCCATCTTTTTGGCTCATCAACTTGACCAAGTTTCTGATCAACTCAGGGAAGAACTAAGTAGTTTTTCTGCTGATGTGCTCCTCATGACTGTTACAGCCAACAGGGTGGCCTCAAGTCAATGGCGGACTCTTGATGGCTTCAGTTGAAAGCCACCAGGGCCAAGTTGATGGCACACCTTCATTTTTGAATCACCTGGCAAGGTTTGGTTGAATAAACACCACACAGCTTTGAGCACCTACCAACCATGGTTGAAAAAAAAACAACCGGCACAATGACCCAGCCAAACTCAGTGGAAACGCCATATCTGTGACTGTAACTCCCACCCAGACAACCCCCCACCCACCCACCATATTCAAGTTACAGGGAGTTACATCAGGTTACAGTTACAAATACAAAAAAGAGGTGTTTGGCAACCACTGAAACCTCTCAAGGGTGGCTTCAATTGAAGTTAAACTCCCATGTTTATGTCTGAAAGAGAATTTTAAAGAAAGTGACAACCTTTTTCTCTAGTAACTTGCTGTAACTTGCTGTTTATGTGCTGTAAGACTCCAAACGGTGCTAAGCCATAGGCAGTTCCTTGAAGGGGAAAGGTGCTGTTTAGGCTGCCCTCCTAAGAGTTACAATAATATTTAAATTTAACCAGAATTGAGGTCAAGGAACTTTTAAATAAGGAATTGATATAAGGGATGAGTTTGGGAATAGTTGGTAGAAAAGGAATCAACACTATCTGAGGCAAGATGGTGGAGGGAAAGACTTGAAAAAATAATTCAAAGCTCTTTTCAGAGTTCAATGGAACAAGGAAGTTGCAAGTAACAACACCCACTAGCTAATTACTCTGGTTTTCAGCAGAAGATTAGGAAAGATCAACTCAATCCCAACCAACCTCCAGGTTCTCAATAAACCTGCCCAACTCTCTGCAATAAAGCGCTTGAAGGGTACCAGATAACTGTGGGTGGCTGAACAAAAAAAAAAGCAATTTGTTGATGAAGCTCTAGAAGCAAAGCTATAAAATATTCAAAAAAGAATAACTAAACACTTCTCAAGGAACTCAAGAGTAGCATGGCGGAATTAAAAACAATAAAGAGAGGTCTAACACTCCAGGTTTCGAGCTTAAAGAAACCTCTCAGTCAAACATGACTGGGTCCGGAAAGATGATCAGGAAAAGATCAGACCAGTATTGTTGGAAAAAGGGATCAAGAGTGGTATAACACAATCAAGAATTCCAGCAGATGGAATTCTCTTCAAACAGCAAGGCTATGGTTGGTGATAAGGAACAGGGTCACAGATGGACGGATCAAAGATTTGAGTATGGAGGCTCAAAGGATCAAGGGGCAATCAACAGATATACCCAGCATAAAGGTTTCAGATGAAGGGGAATCAGATTTACTTATTACTATGTTGGATGGATCAGATGAGATGATGCAAAAAGGCAGGGGAGAGCCTCTCCTTTTATAGACAAGAGGCCTGTAGACTATTTACAAGAGATGTTTACAAATGAGAGCAGAATTTTATTTTTTTTATGGATAGCAGGGATGGATAAGGGAATGAAAAAAAAAATCAAGAATTTCCATAATTGGTGAGGTGTCCCGGATTGGTCACCACATCTCTCCCCAACTTACAGACTGTCCCAAGTCTGCATCTTGAACTTGAAGATATAAAGAAGTAAAAATACAAGGAAATTGACAAGAAAAATTGGCCATTTCTTGATGTTCAGAGGGATTTAAAAGTTGGAAAATATCTTGATCCATCCAAAAGAGCCCTAGAAGCGGTAGAGATAAAACAAACAAGGCTTCCCAGGTGCTCATGTATGTGGCATACAGAAGAGTTTTTTAAAAAAAAACACAGAAAATAACCCTGGTGCTGCACCATTGGGAGGACTTACTTCTCAGATAAGTTGCCTCAACAACAATGAAACGTCTTAACTTGATAAGCAGAGAACCTTCTGGCCAGTTGAGTACCATCCAGCTCCTCAAAAATATAAGATCCACCTCTAACTTGGAAAACCACCCAATTAGGACCATTCCAACAATTTGAGAAAAGCTTTCCCCATTGGGTCTCCAAGTATTGATTATAAGCTAAAACTGGATCACCAGGGCTCATGGAGTCCCTGATCCAATTGGAGTCCTTGTCCTCCCAATAATGGACTGTTTTTGCTCTGGACTCCATCATCTTCTGATAAGCTTCATCTCAAACATCTTCACTTTGCTCAAGTTGCTTGGATCTAGCAACTGATAGATCATTGGTTGAGGACACCTTGTCCCAAGGGATACCCAAGAAGGATTCCATTACCAGATGCAGAGAAAGAACCACTCTTTGGCCAAAGATTATTTTGTAAGGTGAGTAGCCAGTAGTCCTTTTGGTTGAGATTCAATCAGAGAAGAGAAAAAGAGGAAGGAATTTGAAACAATGCTTGCCACTTTCACCAGCAAGCTTAACAAGTGCAGCCTTCAAAGGAGCATGGCCTTGTTCCACCATGCCTTGGCCTTCAGGATAAAAAGGAGTGGTAACTGTATGTTTTCCAGGAAGAGATTGGATCATTTCAGCAAGTTTTCCACCAAATGCAGAGCCACCATCAGTAGAGTATGATTGAGACAGGCCATAACACATTGTCCAGTTCTCATAGAGGAAAGCTGCCACTGATTCAGAGCTAAGATTCTTAAGAAACTTTTCTTCAACCCATCAAGAAAAATTATCTCTAGCCACAATGAGGTACTTAGCACCACCTGCCTTAATATGAACCATATTCATAGCAATCCTTACAAAGACAGTGGAATTGCCAGTGGGATAACAAATTTCAGCTGGACGCCTAAGATCACGTTTTTGACAAACTTCACAACTCTTGCACCATTGGGAGACAGATTTCTTCAGAGATGGCAACCAGAATTGTTTGGATAATTGTTGATAAGTTTGCATTTTGCCACAATGACTAACACCTTCATGGAGACTTTCAAGGATAGAATCTTGTTTAGAAGGGATATTAACAAAAATAGGATCACAAGGATTCCCTCTTGTCATAAGCCTAGAGCCTTGGAAAAATAAATTAGAGGACTTTCTTTTAAGGGATTCAAATTCTTTAACAGAGAGATTAGGAGGTTTTTGGAGAGTTAAAAGGTTCTGCTCTAGTTTAATCCAGAAACCTTGTTGAAAGCCAGAATAATCTTGAGAAGAGAAAGAGAAGACAGGTTGGACAAAAGGTTCTTCTTCATCAAAATCCGTTCCAACATCAGATTCCTTGTCTCCAAGAAGTTTTCAAGATAAACAATCAGGAATATTGAAAGATTTTTCAGGCCTGTGAACAATATAAAAAGAAAAAAGCTGGATAGAGGCCACCCAAAAAGTCATAGGAGCATTGGGGAGGCTGGGAGCATTGATCATCTCAATGATGGATCAAGTATCAACTTGCAGTTTGTAATTTTGACCCCAGAGAATGGTTTGAAGTTTATTCATCATTCAAGCCACACCACAGAGTTACAATTTGGGCTGAGAATACCTAGAATCTACCTCTGAAAATAGAAAAGATTCATAAAAAGCAGGACGGTCCCAACCATTCTCATCTTCCTGGGTGAGAACAGCCCCAACAGCTTGATAACTAGAATTGAAAGCCAGCATGATCTTGCCAGCTTGAGGTCCATAAGAAATCTTTTTCAAAACTATATCTTTTCAAACCATTTTCTTGAGCAACTGAAAACAATGTTCACAATCTTGGTTCCAAATCTATTCAGCATCCTTCCTGGTTAGACAATGTAAGGGTGCACATATTTCCAATAAGGATGGGATAAAGATTCTAACATAATTGACACACCTAGGAAGCCCCTAACTTCAGTGGGATTGATTGGAGTAGGCCAAGAGATGATCTTGTTGACTTTTGCTGGTGCCATCATTCTTCCTTCCTTGCACACCACATGACCAACAATTTCCAGAGAAGGGACACAAGCAGCCAGTTTGGATCCAGAGAAAGTAATTCCAGAATCCTTGATTTGAAACAGAATCCTTTCCAAAGTAGTAGCATATTCCCAAATAAAACCACAAATTCCTGAATGCCAAGGTAAGAGCTCATTATCATAGTCAGAAACTGGACCTTTAATTCCACCATTGTCAATAAAGATACCAGAATGAACAGGGATTTCATCCTGGAGGATCCACATCATCTGAGCCTAATAGACTGCAACCAAATTAGTGGCACCTTGAGGCAATCGAGTGAGTTGAAATCAACCAAGAGTAGTATCAACAGTTATGAGAGGGAAAGAAATAGGATGTAAAGATCATTTGTCATAGCCTCCCATAATGTCCCCTAGACTTTAAAAAGCTCTCCCAGAGAAAGATTTGACAAATTATTCAGTAGCAGGAGGGATACCAGAGTCTTTAGTAGTAACTTTCTTAAGAGGTTGGAGATCATGAACTATTCTAATTTTACCATTACTCTTGAGGACACAGAAGACAGGGCTGCAATAAATGGAGGTTGAATGCTCATATAGGCCAGTACAAAATTTTTCTCAGAAAAACTTGATAAATTATTCAACTTTAGCAGCAGGGATAGGGATCTTCTTCTTTTACCAAGGATCATGTTCAACTACAGGGATGATATAAGGGATGCCATAGGATTCTTTCAAGATAATTCTCTCTTCTTTAAAGAAAGAAATAGATTTTTCCCTTAGAGATAAAAATTTTTTGATCAAATTTAACTCATCAGGAAGAAGCCATCCATCTGGACCAAAGTTGACCACCTTCAGACGTTCTTCAGTGACTTGACCATTGGGCACAAAGGGACCAGTAAGAGATTGAGGAAGACCACAGTAAGGATCACAAGATAAGTCAGGATGCATAAGAGGGGGATTGAGGCTGAGAGGAATGGGATGGTTGACTGGTTGGACCTTCCTGGAAACTGGTTTATACTTGGTGGAAAACAAGAGAAGTTCTTGTTTCCTCCAAGAGTTGACCAGTGAGACTTGATTACAAAAACTGAGTCCAAGTTCCAACATTTTCCACGTCCAATGTTCTGCAATATCCTCAAAGGGTTCCTTTTTCATAAAGGGATTACCAGGAAATAATACGTTTCTCACATCTGTGGCACATGGTAGGCTTTCAAAAATGATGGCAGAAGGTTGCCCTGGCAGTGCACAATTGGGAGGACTTACTTTTACCCCAAATTGCCTCCACTGAAGCCCATGTTCCTCCATACCAAAACCACCAAGAATAGAATCAAGATCATGATCTAGTTTATACTCATTACGGAGATGCAAAACGGAACTGAGGGAAGATTTTTAAGACCTAAGAGTAAAAGGAAAAGAACACACAACAGATCCAGAGAAAGAAGTAAAAGAAATATTTTTGTATTTTTCTGTTTTGACATGTTTTTGATTTTTGGGATTTTCTAGTTTAGATTAAAAAGATGGAAATAATGAGAAATAATCCTGGGGGAACAGGGTTGACCCTTGAGTTGAAGTCTGAGGCTGAAATGAACTACAAGTATTATTAGGATCAACTATTCCCATAGAAAATGAGAGGAATTGGAATTGTCCTTCTGCTTCCCCTTTAAAGATGATTTAGAAGGATGACCAGGAAAATCTCTTTCAAAAAAACCAGAATACAAAGAACAGATAGGGACTTCAATCTTTCTACCATCAGCATCAGGGTAAAGCATTCTGTCCCCAACTTGATCAGAAAACATCAGAGTGGCACCAAAACCCATCAAGAAAGGTTGTCACAAAATCATAGGCCCTTCCAAACGAGTGATCCAAAAATGACATGTTCCAAAAACATTTTGACCAATCGTGACTGGAGCATCTTCAGCAATACCAACCAATTCACAAAATTGATTACCTATCCCATAGACTGTAGAATTGAAGCTGACCCTAGGACTGAGTTTGAGTTTTCAGGCCATAGAATCCAAAATTAAGTTGAGCTGAGATCCAGAGTCCACAAGAGGAGAAACAGTTTTAGCTGAGTCACCAAGATAACAGGGGAGGAAACCAAGAGGACAGGATTACAGATTGGAATCTGAAGAAGGACTAGTTCCACCAGAGTCCTCTATCAAAGTTCCAGAGGAGAACTTCAATTTGTCAGGACCAATCTCCACACGTTGACAAGAGACCCGTTTCTTCATTCCTTCAGAAACAGATGGAGAGATCAATAGGATTTCAGAAAAAGATAGATCAGTAATTTTAAGATCAGAAATTTTCTTTAATACTCCTTCCACATCATTGGTGTGGTCTTTTGAGATTCCCCTTTCAAATAAAACATTGGGCTGGGTGGAGGGAGGAAGTTCAGGTGAAGCAGGAACTAAAATGGGATCAGAGGGTTTAGGTGACTTGGATGAAGGAGAGGAATCTGAGTGATCTGGAAACCTTTCAATGAGTGGCTCCTTTTCCACCTACTTTTCTTCTACATCAGAGGAAGGAGGCTCAGGTGAGGATTGAAGTTTGACTTATTTTCAAAGAATTGAAGTTGGCAAGGAAGGGGCTTTGTGAGGTTTATGTTCCTCATTTTGTTTCCTGGCCGGATCAGATTGATAAGTAGTCCCAGCAAGAATGGAGGAAGAGATAGCTGGAGGATGCCAAGGTTGAAGAGTACCACAGGAGAATTGGAAATCAAAGGAAGCAAGGGATGCTTTCATTGGAGGTGGAGGCTGATAAGAGGCCACCACATGACAAATAGGGCAAGATGAATCAAAAGGGATCAGAGCACCATTAGGAAGAAAAAAATTGTTCCCCTTCTGCTCCAACAACTTTTCCTTTATATCCTTCTGGAGTTACAAGCATTTTCAAGCTCCATGGCCTTCCCTATGACAGTAGTAACAGACCAGGGTAGATTTACGGACAGAAGTAGAGGGTTTAGAAGTAACAAGAGAAGAAATCTTTTGATCTATTTTTTTCTCAAAAGCTTGAAGCATCTTGGTGATTTTGTCTAGAGTAGTAGGTTCTTGAGTAAGATTAGGATCTGCTTTAGGTATTTTATCTGCCATCATCTTATTCATAATATTTTTTGACTCTTTCAAAGAAGGAGCATGGACTGTTTCAGTGGTTCTAGTTTTTTCAAAAGTTAAAGCAGTTTGACCTTTCATAACTTCATCCACAGTACTCCTAAGGATAAGGAAAACAGGGAGCTTGAATAAATTCTCCCTGGTGGTGATCATAGATCCAGATTTGACCAATTTGTCCTTAATCCTTTCCTGCACAGCCAACAAAAAAGATTGGAAGAATTTGTTGAAATAGAAGCTCGACAAGATGGAGAGGAGAGAAATGAGAAGGAAGGCTTGCGCCGGAGAAGGCTACAGTCTGACTTAAGGGGTCCAGAAA
Source organism: Puccinia polysora (assembly GCA_025617555.3). NCBI lineage: Eukaryota > Fungi > Basidiomycota > Pucciniomycetes > Pucciniales > Pucciniaceae > Puccinia > Puccinia polysora. Next base: position 10,866,611 of record CM062628.1, read on the forward strand.
GGACCAGATTCAGGTGGGCTTCAGTAGGTGGGCCCAGATGAGAAAGGGTGAAATCTGATGTTTTTCATTCAAGAGATCATAGACAAGAGAGTATTTATGGACAACTAGAGAACCACAATTGGGCCTTTGAATGAGAAAGAATATTGAATAAGTTAAGACCGGATAAAATGGTTTAGAGTGAGAAGTATCACAATAGTTATGTTGAATGACATTCATGAGTAAAGGTTGGGTGACATGTAGGAGATATGGTGGCTGGCAAACTGCAAGTACCAGACATACAATAGTAACTTGACCTGGATAGCAATAGGTATCAGGACACATAATGGTGGATGGAACAACTATGAGTATCTTATTCAAGCAATAATAATGTATAGATTTGGTCAGAACAGACTAAATGTATTCCAAACATACATAATAATGAAACTAAGTATAAATGCACTGAGAGAAGGGGGTTGAGCGGACAGAAGATGAGGTCCAAAACTCAACAGAATTGTGCTTGAATTTTGTCCACTGAATCAATGTGATTGTTTTGGATAAGATAGTTTTGGATAGGGTCCCAAGACTTCCTAAAAACTGGTTGTAAGAGGCTGAAGAGGCACCACCATTTGAGATCCATTGAGAGACAAGAGCATCCAAATCCTGCAAAGTAAACCGGGCTACATCTATTTTAACCCAATATGCCAACATTGCTTCCCTAAGAAGCGTCCAGTCATGGGATTTGAATCCTTTTAAAAACCCAATTACTTCCATAACTTCATCAGAAGGGATAAAGAATTGTAACTGATAGGCCATATTGTATTTTCTTGCTCCATCCACTTCAGCAGCCATCTTTTAAGAGTCCAAGAACTGTTCAACATTTACAACATTGAAACCTATATTCATGTTCTGAGGTTTGATCTTGACCATCTTTGATCAAGCAGAGGTTGTTGGAGTACCAGTAGATGCAATTTCTAATGAGATGGACTGGAGCCATGTAGATGGAAAGTGGAAGGATGGATTCATTACATTAATTTATCTGAGTGAAGCATTAGAAAAAGGAAAAGAGAGAGTACATACCTGGAGCCATGTAGATGGAAAGTGGAAGGATGAGGAGAGGAATACTTCCACGTACCCGACTCCAGGTATGCTATACAGCTTGTGACATTTGTGTGAAATGAAACTAACAGGTTTTTAGCAGACACAGAAGAGGCAGAAAAGGAAAGAGGAAAGGAACAACGTGACATAGCTCAACACCCCCCCTTGCTGCAGACCTGAAGAGAAACAGAGCAAGCAAAGGGAGAAAAGGAAGAATGAAGAAAAAGAAAGGAAAGAAACAGAAGGAGAGAAAGAAAGAAAAAAAATCAGGGAACAACGCCAAAGAGGAGTCAATGTCTTTCCAGAAGGACGCGTGTGAGCGGCTTGGTGAGCTTGTCGGCCAACATGTGCTTTGTTGAGAAATGGGTGAGGCAGACGCTCTTGTCCTGTACACATTCACGAATGAAGTGATAGCGGGCGTCAATGTGTTTTGTCCGGGAGTGGTTTTCTGGGTTTCTGGCCAGGGCCTCAGCCCCCCCGTTGTCGACATGCAGTGGGATAGCGGTGCCAGGTTGCATCTTCAGCTCGGTGAGAAGGTGTTGGAGCCACAGGGCCTCCTTGCACGAGTCAGAAAGTGATTTGTATTCCGCCTTGGTACTGGAGAGCAATACAGTGGCTTGCTTGCGCGATTTCCATGAGATTGCGCCGTCGCCAATGTGGTACGAGTAGGCGGAGGTGGATCTGCGGTCGTCACGGTCCTCCGCCCAGTCGGAGTCGGAGTAACCTGAGAGAGTGAGTTTGCCTCCAAGACAAAGCTTCAGGTGATTCGTTGAGACGAGGTAGAGGAGAACCCCCAGTGCGGCTTGATGTTGGCTTTGGAAGGGTCGCGCAGATGTTGGGACAGGCATTTGACCACGAAAGCTATATTGGGGCGTGTGCACTGGCACACCCAAAGAAGGGAGCCAATCAGTTGATTGTACAGGCCCGACAAAGGGGGGTCACCAGGAGACTTTCAACCGAGAGACTTGAAGGTGGAGTCAGTGTGGTTCGCCACTGGCGTGTGCTTACCGTCAAGGAAACAAGTGCACAAGTCCTCAATGTATTGGGACTGGTTCAAGAAGACGTGCCGGTTGGCACGATCTCACGTGATCCGTAGGGAGAGAAAATGGTGTAAGTCCTGATTGTCCCCGATTTGGAACTTCTTGCCAAGTGAGGTAATCAGATGGTCCACGAATGTGGATTTGCCCACAATCGCAAGGTCATCAACATGAGTGGTCAAGGCCCCAATGATGCGATCTTCTTCTATCTGGAAGTACAGGGTAGGGTTGTATTTGGAGACGGAGAGTCCAAGGTTAAGCAGGGCTTGATGTAACTCCGTGTTCCACTGTCTGGGGGACTGTTTCAGACCGTAAATTGAGCGGTCCAGCTGACAAACCCAATCCGGATGCAGTGAGTCCTCAAAGCCAGGGGGTTGCTCCATATACACGTCGTGGTCAAGGTGGCCGTTGAGGAACGCAGTCTTGAAGTTGACCTGCCAACCTTTCCGGTCGTTGGAGGCCATCAGACTCAGGACAAGGCGCAGAGTTTCAAGGCGGAGAGTTGGGGAGAACACCTTGTCGTAGTCAAGTACGCATATTTGAGTGTAGCCCGTTGCTACCAGGCAAGCTTTGAGCTTGTGGACAGAGTGATTGGGACGGCGTTTGACCTTGAACACCCACTTGGACTTGATGATTTTCCGTTGGTGGGGGCAGGGGACCAGACGCCAGGTCGCCATGCCAAGGAGGGAGGCAAATTTGTCCTCTGCGGCGCGCAACCATTGGTGTTTGTGGGGGGATTTAAGAAGCTGACTCCACGTCTTGGGTGTGTCTACATCAGCAGGAACCTCGGCGTTCTTTGACCAGTGCCCGTAGCGCTTGGGTGCTTTACGTTCCCTCCCAGAACGCCTCTTGGGCGGAGAAGAGGGAGGTGAACGCGCCAGAGGGACAGATGGCGGGGAAGCCATGCCAGAGCCTCCCCGACGGGAGGGAGAGGACAGGTGGGTCTGCGGGGAGGGCAGGGTTGAGAGTCAAGGCAGAGACGGAAGATCTAAACGCACAGCGTCACCTGCGCTGGAGGAAACGGGAGAAAGACCCGGCAAGGAGGTCAGGGAATCGGACCCCAATGACTCATTGTTCGCGCTGTGAGGACAGTTGGCGGGTGCGTGAATGGAAGCCGAGAGACAACGGTCCACATTCCCTCTGAGGGGAATGTCAAGGGTGGTGGATTCATCCGGTGGAGGAGGGCCTGGGGGGGGGAGGATTGGCCAAAACAGACGGGGCTGGCGGAGAGCAGGCCGGCCAGGGAATTTTGACCTGGACAGATTCCGGAGATGATTTAGCCCCAGCAGAGTAGGGAAAGGAGGAATCAATGAAAACGACATCTCTCAACTTAACAACAGTGCGCTTCTTGAGGTCCCATAGCCGATAGCCGTTCCCGTCGGACAGGTACAATAGAAGAATGGAGGAGCAAGCCTTGGGATCGAGCTTCTGACAGTCCGCCTTGGGGACTTTGTACCAAGCCAGACAACCAAAGGGATGGAGATAGTCAAGAGGGACGGGGTCTGAACCAAGGATGGACATCGGTGAGCTGAAGCCCGCTGGAGTGGTGCAGGGAAAGGAATTGTGGGCAAAAAAGGAGTGCCTGAGGGCATCAGCCCAGAAGGACTTGGGAAGCGAGGCTTGAAGTAGCGCACAACGAACCAGATTGTGTATGGTTCTGTTTGTGCGTTCCGCTACGCCGTTCAGTTCAGGGGAGTGGGGGGGGCCCGGTTCATGAAGTATGCCGGCGGATGAAAGGAAAGAAGAAAAGGAGTGGGACAGATATTCCCCACCGTTGTCCGTACGCAGCGCTCGGATGGCGTGCTTTCCGCCGCTCTCAAACGAGGAACAAAAGAGTTTGAAACATGTGAGGGCATCACTCTTGCATTTCATTGGATAGACACAGGTAAATTTGGAGAAATCGTCGATGAAAGTTACAAAATATTTGTATCCCTCTCTAGAGTGAACCTCGTAGGATGCAACATCAGAGTGTATAAGCTGTCCTGGAGATGTTGACCGATGCGGTTTACGGGATTTGAAAGCTTTTCTGGGAAGCTTACATTGGACGCAGGTGGGACACTGTTGTACGGCAATCTTGTTCAAGGTGCCCGGAGTGATGTTGTGAAGTCGCAGAAGGCGTTTGAGGGGTCTAAGGCCTATGTGAGAAAAGCGGATGTGATAACCCATAAGAGAGCGGTCATCGGGTGCGGGATTGGACAAAAACGCCCATTTTGAGCTTACGGGTTCAGATGGCAGGTAGTAGAGATTTTCCCGTTGATAGCCCATGCCTGACGGCTTGCCCGTGACTTTCACGGCGTCCATTGAATAGTTGTTGCATGATTTGCTAGTGAAAACAACCGTTAAACCAATATTGCACAGCCCAGCAATGGACAGAAGCAGCTTGTGGAGTGAGGGTACAACAAGTGTTTGGATGGTCTTGTTGCCAGAGATGGGCACTTGAAGGAAACCCTTCTGAGTGGCTTCTATAAGAGAGTGATCCGCAAGATGCACAGGAGTGTTGTTGGGTTTGGTATTGAAGACGGATGAGGCGTCCGGAGTCATTGATATTGAGCAACCCGAATCCAGATTGGCGTTGTGGGAAGTAGCATTGGGGAAAGTGGAAGAGAGAGCGACGGAAGCGTGGCCGGCAACAACATTGTATTCAGATCTGGAGTAGTCAGATTCCTCGGAGGAAGGGCCAAGGGACGTGAATGTGGCTTGGCCTGCCTTAGCGGCAGACTTGTTGACCCCTTTTGAGTTGGACTTAGCTTTTTGTGAAGCCTTTTGTTCTTCTAATATGAAACGAGTGTTGTTGCACATGTTGAGGTCATGACCGTTGACGTTGCAGAAGGTGCAGTGACATGACTTCTTTTTGTTGTCGGCTGGACGCTTCTGCGGTTGAGATTTGGTCTTAGCGGAAGAGACTGTGGCGATGGTGTCTGGCCGAGACTGACGGCGAGTGTACTCGTTTTTGAGGGCAGACACAATTGCTTCAGTTCTCACACTGTCCTGGTTCATTAGCGCGGAAACACAGTGCAGCCAATCTTGAGGGATTGAGCTGAGCAAGGCGGCGGAGTGAACATTGTCGGGGGTGAGAGGCTCGTTGGCAGATACCAAGGAGTCGAGGCGTTTGTAGTAGTTTGCCATTGTGTCGATGTGTCCCAGGATGTTGTCGTTCTCCATTTTGGTGAGAAGAATTTTACAAATCCAGTAGACCCGACCGCCTTTTGAGGAGTCTTGATGAGCGCTCATGAGTGAAATGCAAATGTTGTAGGCATCGCGGCAATGTTCTCAAATATGTCGTAGGTTGCAGGCATCAATGGTCTGGGTTATTACCGAGAATACGAGCTTGTTGTTGGACTTCCAAGAAGGGGAAGGTTTATCTGGCTTTGGAAGGGTGACGACATAGTCAAGATTGGCCGCCTCAAAATATGCCATTACAACCAGCTCCCAGTCCAAGTAGTTTGAGTCCGGTCCCGGGGCATTGAGAATAGGGAGACAAGCGTTCGAGGGCTTTTGGGAGTTGTTGGAGATGGAGTCCGAGCCAATTTGGACGGAGGTGCTCATTGCTAATGGTGCGATTAGAGTGCTTTAACAAAGAGCTTACGGATCCTTGTGATGGGACAAGCTGGAAGTGCTCTGGGCTCATAACCTAATGAGATGGACTGGAGCCATGTAGATGGAAAGTGGAAGGATGGATTCATTACATTAATTTATCTGAGTGAAGCATTAGAAAAAGGAAAAGAGAGAGTACATACCTGGAGCCATGTAGATGGAAAGTGGAAGGATGAGGAGAGGAATCCTTCCATGTACCCCGCTCCAGGTATGCTATACAGCTTGTGACATTCGTGTGAAATGAAGCTAACAGGTTTGTAGCAGACACAGAAGAGGCAGAAAAGGAAAGAGGAAAGGAACAACGTGACATAGCTCAACAATTTCAAATAATAGAATTCCTGGAGGATCCACAGAGCAGATTTCCAAAGTGGCTCACAAGTGTGGCAAGAGTAGGGTTTCACAAAAAACAACAAGTACCTTGCCCAGATGGAGCACAAATTGGGAGGACTTACTTCTAGGATAAGTTACCTCCACGGATCAGATCTGAGAAGAGAGAGAGAAACAGAGAAGAAAAGAAAATGATTGTATTTTGAATTTTGATTCAAAACGTTAATGACAATGGGATGGAAATCCCAAAATTGCTGGTTTGATCCCAGCCCAGGGGACCAAGTTTAAGACTCCAAATGGTGCTAAGCCATAGGCAGTTCTGTGGAGGGGAAAGGTGCTGTTAAGCCTGCCCTCCTAAGAGTTACAATAATATTTAAATGTAACCAGAATTGAGGTCCAGGAACTTGTAAATAAGGAATCAATATAAGGGATGAGTTTGGTAATAGTTGGTAGCAAAGGAATCAACACTATCTGAGGCAAGATGGTGGAGGGAAAGAATTGAACAAAATAATTCAAAGTTCTGTTCAGAGTTCAATGGAACAAGGCATTTGCAAGTAACAACACCCACAAGTTAATAACTCTGGTTGTCAGCAGAAGATTAGGAGAGATCAAATCAATCCCAAACAACCTCCAGGTTCTCTATGAAACTTCCAGACTCTCTGCAATAAAGCGCTTGAAGGGTACCAGATAACTGTGGGTGTCTGAACAAAAACAAAAGCAATTTGTTTATGAAGCTCTAGAAGCAAAGCAATAACAGATTCAAACAAGAATAACCCAACACTTCTCAACAAACTCAAGAGTAGCATGGCAGAATACAAAAGAATAAAGGGAGGTCTAACACTCCAGGTTTAAAGCTTAAAAAAACTCCCCAGTCAAACATGACTGGGTCCAGAAAGATGATCAGGAACAGATCAGACCAGTGTGGTTGGAAAAAGGATCAAGAATGGTATAACACACTCAAGAATTCCAGCAGAGGGAATTCTCTTCAACCAGCAAGGCTATGGTTGGTGATAAGGAACTGGGTCACAGATGAACAAATCAAAGGTTTGAGTATGGAGGCTCAAAGGATCAAGGTGCAATCAACAGATAAAACCAGGATAAATGTTGCAGATGAAGGGGGAGAGGCCCTTCAGAATGATCAGATTTATTTATTGATATGTTGGATGGATCAAATGCAATGATGCAAAAAGGCAGGGGAGAGCCCCTCCTTTTATAGACCAGAGGCCTGTAGACTACTTACAAGAGATGTTTACAAATGAGAGCAGAATTTTTTTTTGTTTGCAGATAATTGAATGATGCAGAAAAATAGAAATGAAAATCAAACAATATCAAAAAAAATGACAGGGAAATAAAAAAAAAGATGACAGGAAGGAGACCAGCCCACATCACGGATGAAAGCGGGTAGCAGATGGACATTTGCGGACTTTTGGATGAGAGTTTATGAGCTGGCAATGGGTTTGGCTGGGGGCGACTGCGGTTGGTCAAGGGAGAATCAATGGTGGCAGTGCAAAGTCACCAAAGGCTGCAAGAAAATGCTTGTGGTCATCAGTTGGTGGCAGTGCAAAAATTGCAACGGCGGCAAACAAAGATTTTTGGTTTTCAGGATTCAGAGATGAATCAGGGGGGCTGAGGTTGAGCAAGGTGATGACGGCTGTTGGAAGAAGTGACGGCGTCATTGGTGTCAGCCTTGCTATTAGGTAAGTGCGAGGTCATCAAAGGCAAGGATGGGGATGAGATTGGTCATGGGAGTCATTTTCCACATGACTGATCTTGCGCAGGTGATCAGGTGATGATTGGGGCTGGTCATGTGGTCACCAACAACCGTAAGCATTGCTTGCGGTCATTGGTTGATGGCGGAAATTATGGGGAGCTTTATGGCTAATGATATTGGCGGTTGATGGCCAATGAGATTGGCAGTTGATGGCCAATTGCGCTGAGAGATCCATGAAGGAGGATAGTGGTGCTGAGTTGAGGAGGGAATGGCCAATTGCGTGCTTAGCCAAAAATTCGGGGCGAAGCATGTGCAAGGGGGGATTTAAACAGAGGAGGCAGGCATTGGATGACCAAGCAAGGCCTCCTAGACCGCTAGGACAGGGAAGAGCTGGGAAACAGGGAAATGAGTGGGTAGCCATAAAGACACAACTTTTTTTTATTTATTTATGGATAGCAGGGATGGATAAGGGAATGTAAAAAAATTCAAGAATTTCCACAATCCATGAGGTGTCCTGGATTGGTCACCACAGCTCTATAAATGAGAGCACACAGGCCCCAATCCCCAGAAGGTGTTTGGCTGCGGGGACTTGATATGAGCTGGTATTTACAGTTAAAAATACACCCATGGGTAGATTTGTAGCTTGTCACCAGCAGTTACATTTATAAGTGGTCTGCCAAAGTGTCCCTCACAATGCTTGGTCCAGAGTTTTAAAAATTTAGGGATTGGGGGTTCATTCATGCCCTTGGAAAATACTTGACAAATCAGAGCATTCAGTTGATGCTCTAAATTTTGAAGTAATCTACCATTGTCTAAGATCTGTTTACTTTCAGTTCTTCTGTCATGAACAGGGTCAAGCTCATCAATTTTTTGAGCATTGTAAATCTTATCCAGTTCAAAAAATCAAATTGAGAATCACTGGGATTCGTGCTCAAATTAAGCTGCTTCTTGCCATTGCTTGGTTGAGTAAATTATTTATGGTTACATAAATAGCTTAGATGTTGTAAGTTGGAGGGATCAGGAGGTTTGAAAGAAGTGGAGGAATAAAAAACCTCATCTATTTGTACCTAAATTCTGGCTAATTTGCCACATAAAAATTGTGTGAAATTATGCTTTTAGAAATGTGTATTTTAATTTTTTTTTTGAAATGAATATATGGTGATCTGTTTGGAAATAAAAAAGCTTTTTATTACTCAATTTTTGGAAAGCAGTATGCAGAAGCTAAGAAATTATTTGAAAAAAAAGGTTGTGGGATTTAATTTCAGCCTTTTCACATTATCCTTGTAAAAGAAAAATTTTATGTCACCTACTTTTTTTCAATATTAAATGATCCATTGCAACCAAGATGTTCCTGTTTTCTGGACCATATTAAATGGGAGGTGATTTTTTTGAGAATTAATGAATAAAATAAGAGGAAAAAAGGTGAGGAATTGAAGAAGTATATACTTGGAAGTGAAAAAATGGGGTTAAATTATTTGAAAATCATACAGCTTGGAAATAGATCAACCATTAATCTGAGGAAAATCAAAGATAAAACAGGTATCAATGAAGGGGATTCTTGGGGGGGAAACAATTGAAAAGCAAAAGAAACCTTTGATAAGTTCTGTTAAAATACGTATGCACTTACGCGTGTGCTATGTATAAGTGTAATCCAAATGGGATTCACATATGGGCCTCTCCGGCCCATAGGACACTCACACAGACCATACGGGCCTGTGTGGATGTGACTGATTTGGGGGAACTGGCCTCAAAACGCGTGAAACAGGCTCATCGGTACACGGGCCCCAATGGGCCTGGTGGGGGATATGGGCAAATACAGCCAGATGGGCTTGTATGGGCATAATTGGGCCCAAGGTTTATTTTGGACATACTTGGCCAGATGGGCTGGCCCACCAAACTGTGTTTGTCTCAGGTTTTGGGCTTGGGGCGGCCCATTGGGGCCGCCGCCCCTGTTGAAGCCCGCTTGGGGCTTCTTCCCGTGCCGTGGCCCTCTCAGGGCCGCTTCTATTCCTCTTTTTGGCCCACGCAAGGCCCAACAGCCCGCGCGGGGCGGTCGCGGTGGCCAAGGGATCCCGCGCGGTGCAACACCGCGCAGGCCCGACCATTTGCAAATGACGGCCGACGCCACGGGGCAAGGGACAGCGGCCCCGGCTCCCTCCCCCTTCCCTTGCTTGCCATTGCGAGGGGGAGGGGGGGGCTGGCTGGGTTGAACCAGCCAGCAACCAACCGCAACAAGGCCATTGGGCAGGGAAGGGGGGATTTCATCACCCCCTTGCACAAAGGATGACAAGGCCAGCCGCAAGGAGAGAGACCGGTGTAAGACTCCAAACGGTGCTAGGCCATGGCAGTTCTGTGGAGGGGAAAGGTCCTGTTTAGGCTGCCCTCCTGAGTGTTACAAAAATATTTAAATGTAACCAAGATCAAAGTCCAGAACCTGGTAAATGGGGGTCCAAAGAGTAAAGTATAAAGATGATAGTAGTCAGTAGCTGGGAAACAACACTATCTGAGGCAAGATGATGCCGAGGAAAAACTTAAATAGAATAAGTCAAGGATTTCTCAGAGTTCAACAGGACAAGGCAATTGTAAGTAACAACACCCACATCTAATAGCTCTGGTTGTCAGCAGAAGCTTAGGAAAGATCAACTCAATCCCAAACAACCTCCAGGTTCTCATTGAAACTGCCCAACTCTCTGCAATCAAGCGCTTGAAGGGTACCAGATACCTCTGGGTGGCTGCACAAGACAAAGCTAATTTTTTGATCAAGCTCTAGACGCAAAACAATAACTGATTTGAGAAGAATAACCCAACACTTCTCAAGGTACTCAAGATTAGCGTGGCCAAATTCAACTTCAAAAAGATATAAAGGGAGGTTTAACACTCCAGGTTTTAAGCTTAATAAAAACTCTTCAGTCAAATGTGACTGGTTCCGGAAAGATAATCAAAGGATGATCAGGACCAGTATGGTTGGATAAAGGGATCAGGAGTGGTGTAACACACTCAAGAATTCAATCAGTCAAATTCTTTTTCAACCAGCAAGGCTATTGGTTGGTGATAAAGATCAATGATCAGGATTTGAGTAAAGAGGCTCAAGTATAAAGGGGAAATCATGGATATACCCAAAATTCAGTTATCAGATAAAGGGGAATGAGACCCCACAGATAATTTATTTCAAGGTGATAGTGATGATAATTCTCCTTCATAGGATACCATAAGATCCCCCCCATCCAAAAGGCAGGGGAGAGCCCCTCCTTATATGGGCAGGAGGCCCTGTTAGACTATGTACAAGTGATTCTACAAATAGAGCGGATTTTTTTTTTAATTTCAGATGATCAGAAAAATAGATCACGCGGGGCCAGTGGAAATCCGGCCTCCCTGACTGGGGTGGGATCTTTTCTCATCCCTTCACCTCTCTTGCTTCCTTCTGCGGACGGGCACGCGCAACAACACAAGGATCACCCACCCCTCACCCAAAGGTGGAAGGGGTGGGAAAAAATGAACCAGACCGCCAGCAGATGTTTGGGGGCAGTAGACAACACTTTTCCACCCCCACCCAAAGATGGAAGGGGGGTGCAAGTGGAAGTTGGCAGGATAGGAGCCAGGGGAGGATACCGTTGAGGATATCCCAACAGAGATGGGAGAGATGATGGTTGGATTGGTTTGATGGAGTAGACGGTAGATTTGCCAAGCGCATCTAGAGATTGGATTGATGGGAGAGGATCTTGGATCTTGATTGGGGTTGTTGTCGTTGTTGTCATTGTCGTCTTTGTCAGATCACTTGGATCAAAGCCAGGTTTGATGGAGCAAGTTGAGCGCCCTAGTTGAGATGGTCTGGAGGAAGTAGTAGGTTGATGAGATCCGATTGTTTTGGATGATGGACCAATAATCTATCAGATCCTTGATTGAGTAAGATCAAAGGCAGAGTAGTTGGAACAGGTTGGAGTAGGAGCTTAGGATGATTTGAACAAGTAGGATTGACCAAATCTGGTGATCTTGGGTTGAGTGAGGATGATGATCAAAGATGGGCAGGGAGGCAATGAGGGTTTGAAGAGCAAGGAGGAGGTTGTTGGTGGAGAATGACTTGGGATCAAAGGAGTTGCTGAGATTGAGGGACTCAAGCAAGGATCTCAAGCTAGCCCTGAGTTCTTGGGGAGAGCTGGGGTGGTTGGGAATGAAGCGGATGAGGCTGGATGGGAAAGGATGATGGGGGCGTGGAGGAAGTTTGGGCCAAGCGGGTCTTTGCCCGCGCGTTTTGCCAAAAGGAAGGGGGGAACAAAGAGAGAGGGAATCAAAAGCAATGCCTAGGTGATGAGACCAAGAGAGGCCTTTCCTAAACCACTTGGAAAGAGGAATGCTTGGCAGGATGAGGAAATTGGAGGAGTGATACTGATACATAAAAATTCTTTTTTTTTTTTTTTTTTTTTTTTTTTTTTAGAATGACACCAAAATAAAAGAATCGTAAAAAAAAATTTTGAATTTTCTGCATCTGATCCAGGGTGTCCAGATTTGGTCACCACATCTCTCCCCAACTTACAGACTGTCCCTAGTCTGCATCTGCACTTGATGTCATAAAAAAAGAAAGGAAAGATGATTGAACACAAGAAATGGCCATTTGATATTGAGGACGATTGAAAAGAATATCTTGATCCATCCAAAGAAAATCCTAGATTTGACTGCGATAAAATGAAGAAGGGGTCCCAGGTGGTCACGTATGTGGCATACAGTAGAGTTTAACAACAAAAAGCAGCAGATGACCCTGGTGGTGCACAATTGGGAAGACTTACTTCCAATTGAAGTTGCCTCCACAACAATGAAATTTCTTGACCTGATCAGCAGAGAACCTTCTGGACATCTGAGGACCATCTAGTCCTTCCAAAACATATGATCCACCTCTGACTTGATGGACCACTCAATAAGGACCATTCCTGCAATTGGAAAAAAGCTTTCCCCACTGAGTTTCCAAGGATTGATTATAAGCTCAAACTAGATCACCAGGATTCAAGGAATCCCTGACTCAATTGGAATGCTTATCCTCCCAATACTGTACTGATTTTTCCCTTGACTCCATCATTTTCTGATAAGCTTTGTCACGAAAATCTTCACTTTGCTCCTGTTGCTTGGATCTGGCAACTAATAGATCAGTGGTGGAAGAAACCTTTTCCCCAGAAATACCTAAGAAATAATACATTTCCAGATCAAGAGGAAGCACAGCCCTTTGCCCAAAGAGGATTTTGTAAGGTGAGTAGCCAGTGGGTTGTTGAGTTGAAATTTGATCAGAGAAGAGGACCAGAGGAAGAAATTTGCAACAATTCTTTCCACTTTCACCAGCCAACTTGACAAGAGCAGCCTTCAAAGGGGCATGGCCTCTTTCCACCATTCCTTGTCCTTCAAGATAATAAGGAGTGGTCACCCTATGTTGACCAGGAATCAATTGGATCATTTTGCCCAGTTTGCCACCAAACTCAGAGCCACCATCAGTTGAATAAGATTGAGCCAAGCCATAATGCATTGTCCAAGTCTCATAGAGGAAGGCTGCTACTGATTCAGAGCTGAGGTTCTTAAGAAATCTTGCTTCAACCCATCCAGAAAAATAATCTCCAGCCACAATGAGGTACTTAGCTCCACCAGCCTTAATGTGAACCACATCCATAGCAATCCTTCCAAAGAAAGTGGACTCTCCAGTGGGATAACAAATTTCCGCGGGCGCCCAAGATCACGTTTCTGACATACTTCACAACTCTTGCACCATTGAGAGACTGATTTCTTTAAAGATGGCCACCAGAATTGTTTGTGTATAAGTCGATAGGTCTTGGTTTCCCCGCCATTCCCAAGGCCTTCATGGAGACTTCCAAGGATTGAATCTTGTTTAGAGGGGATAGTGACAACAATAAGAGCACAAGGATTGCCTCTTTTCATAAGCCTAGTACCTTGGACAAAGAAATTGGAGGACTTCCTTTTGAGTGATAAAAACTCTTTAGCAGAGAGATAAGGAGGCCTTTGGAGAGTGGAAAGGTACTGCTCTAATTTTAGCCAGAAACCTTGTTGGAAGCCAGAATAATCTTGTGAGGAAAAGGTGAAGACTGCACAAATCAAAGGCTCCTCCTCACCAAAGTCCACTCCAACATCCAATTCTTCATCTCCAAGGGGGCTTTGAGATAAACCATCAGGCATGGTGAAGGATTTTCCAGGCCTATGAACAATATCAAAAGAGAAAAGTTGGATAAAGGCCACCCAGCAATTCATAGGAGCATTTGGGAGGCTGGGAGCATTGATCATTTTGATGATGGACTGTGCCTCAACTTTTAACTCAAAGTGTTGACCCCAGAGGACAGTTTGGAGTTTCTTCAACATTTGAGCCACGCCACAGAGTTCCAGTTTTGTTTGGGATTACATGGATTCTACATCTGAAAATAACAAGGATTCATAGAGAGCAGGACGGTCCCAACAATTTTCATCTTCCTGAGTGAGGACAGCCCCAACAGATTGATAACTATAATCAACAGCCAATTTGATATTGCCAGCTCCTGGTCCATAAGCAATCTTTTTCAAGACTATGTCTTTGCCAACCATCATTTTAAGTAGCTGAAAAGAAAGTTCACAATCTTGGGTCCAGATCCACTCAGCATCTTTTCTGGTCAGGCAAAGTAGAGGAGCACAGATTTTGGATAGAGATGGGATAAAGATTCAAACATAACTAACAACACCTAGAATACCCCTGAATTCAGTTGGATTGATGGGAGTAGGCCAAGAGAGGATTTTGTTGACTTTGGATGGAGCCATCCTTCTTCCTTCCTTGCAGACCACATGACCAACAATTTCCAGAGCAGGGACACAGGCAGCCAATTTGGATCCGGAGACAGTGAGGCCAGATTCTTCTATTTGGAACAAGATCCTTTCCAAAGTGGTTGGATATTCCCAGATAAATTGACGGATTCCTGAATACCAGGGTAAGAGATCATTGTTATAATCAGAAATTGGTCCTTTAATTCTGCCATTGTAAATAAAGATACCAGCATGATCAGGGATTTCATCCTGGAGGATCCAAACCATCTGAGCCTGATAGACTGCAACCAGGTTGGTGGCACCTTGAGGCAATTGAGTAAGTTGGAAACCACCAAGGGGAGTAATGAATTTAGTGAGAGGGCAAGAAATTGGATGTAAGGACTGTTTGTCATAGCCACCCATAATGTCACCTAGACCATATCAAGCTCTCCCAGAGAAGGATTCAAAAAATTCTCCAGTAGCAGGTGGAATACCAGAGTCTTTCATAGTAACCTTATTTATAGGCTGGAGATCATGAGCTATTCTAAGTTTACCGTTACTTTTAAGTATATAGAAAACATGACTGGAATAGCTAGAAGTTGACTGTTTGTATAAACCGGTTTGGACTTGTTCCCG
Source organism: Puccinia polysora (assembly GCA_025617555.3). NCBI lineage: Eukaryota > Fungi > Basidiomycota > Pucciniomycetes > Pucciniales > Pucciniaceae > Puccinia > Puccinia polysora. The sequence goes on from CM062628.1 coordinate 10,881,749, forward strand.
GACCAACTTGATGAATTTGTTGACTTTGGCAGCAGGGATCAGGATCTTTTTCTTTTGCCAGGGATCATGTTCTAATACAGGAATGATATAAGGCAGACCATAGGACTCTTTCAAGAGAACTATCTCTTCTTCACAGAAAGCAATAGCTTTTTCCCTAAGAGCAAAGACATTTTTGATCAAATACAACTCATCAGGTAGAAGCCATCCGTCTGGTCCAAAGTAGACTACTCCCAGACGTTCTTCAGTGACACAACCAGAGGTGATGAATGGACCAGTGAGAGATCAAGGTAAACCACAGTAAGAATCGGGGGATAGAGGAGGACGCCTAAGAGGAGGGTTGAGATTGAGAGGCATTGGTTGGTTGACTGGTTGGATTTTCATAGCAACTGGTTTATATTTGGAGGCAAAAGAGAGTGGTTCTTGTTTTCTCCAAGAGTTGACCAGAGAGATTTGACTACAAGGATTGAGACCAAGTACTAACGCCTTCCAAGTTTGATGTTCCCCAACGTTTTCAAAAGGTGCATTTTCCATAAAAGAAGTCCCAGGAGATAATAAATTTCTCACATGTGTGGCACAAGGTAGGGTTTTGAAAATGATAGTAGTAGGATACCCTGGTGGTGCACAATTGGGAGGACTTAATTTTACCCCAATTTTCCTCCACTGAAGCCCATATTCTTCCATACAAAAGCCACCAAAAATAGGATCAAGATTGGGATCCAGTTTAGACTCATTGCAGAGATTTGAACCAAAACTAAGAGAAGATTGATTAGGAATAAGAGTACAAGGAAAAGAAGAAACAACAGATGAAGAAGAAATATTTTTGGGTTTTTCCATTTTGATTTGTTTTTGATTTTTGATATTTTTGAGATCAGAAGAAAACGTTGAAAAGAAAGATGAATAAGCCTCTGGGATGAGAGTTGACCCTTGAGTTGAATTTTGAGGCTGAAAAGAACTACAACTATTAGTAGGATAAACTACTCCCATAAAAAATAAGAGAAACTAGAATTATCCTTCTTTTGTCATTTTAGAGATTACTTAGGAAAATGACCAGTGAAATCTCTTTCCCAGCAACCAGAGTCCAAAGAACAAAGAGGAACCTCAATTTTTCTACCATCAGAATCAGGGAGGAGGATTCTCTCCCCAACTTGATTGGAAAACATAAGAGTTGCTCCAAAATCAATTAAGAAAGGTCAGTCCAAGGTCATAGGTCCATCCAGGCGTGTGACCCAGAAATGACAAGTTCCAGCAATGTTTTGGCCAATCCGGACTGGAACATCTCCAACGATTCCAACCAATTGGAAAGACTGGTTTCCTATTCCATACACTGAAGAGGTGAAGCTGACCCTAGGGCTGAGTTTAAGTTTGCAGGCCATAGCATCTGAGATCAAGTTGAGCTGAGAGCCAGAGTCAACAAGGAGTGAGACCGTTTTTTCTGATTCACAAAGATAGCAGGGAAGAAAACCAAGAGGACAAGAGTAAAGACTAGACTCAGGAGAGGGATCTGTTCCACCAGAATCCTCAATCAAAGTTCCAGAGGAGACCATGAGTTCTTCAGGACCAATTTCCACAAGTCAACAAGAAACCCATTTCTTCATTCCTTCAGCAACAGATGGAGAGATCAACAGGAGTTCAGCCACAGATAGATCAGGAATTTTAAGATCAGAAATTTTCTTTAATACCCCTTCCACAGCATTGGGGTGATCTTTGGAAATTCCCCTCTCACAAAAAACTTTGGGCTGGGTGGAGGGAGGAAGATTGGGTGAAGCAGGAACAGGATCAGGGGATTGAGGAGGTTTAATAGATGAGGGATGAGGATTAGGGTGATCTTGAGAACTTTCCATGAGTGTTTCTTTTTCCACCTCCATGTCTTCTACATCAGAAGAGGGTTCAGGTGAGTATTGTCATTTGGGTGGTTTTTGGAGGATTGAGGTTGGCAAGGAAGGAGCTTTATGAGGTTTGGGCTCCTCATGTTGCTTCCTAGCTGGATTGGATTGGTAAGTACAAACCAGAGAGGAGGAGGAAATAGCTGGGGGATACCAATGTTGAAGAGTACCACAAGAAGATCAGAAATCCACAGAAGCCAAGGATGCCTTCATAGAAGGGGGTGGATGGTAAGAGGCCACCACATGACAAATGGGGCAAGACAAATCAAAGGGGGTTAGGGCACCATTAGGAAGGAAAAATTAATTCCCTTTTTGCTCTACCAATTTCTTGTCTTTGTCCTTCTGGAGTTTGAGACACTGACCGGTTCCATGGCCTTCCCAGTGGCAATAATAGCAGACTAGAGTATTTTTAGGAACAGTGCTAGAAGCATTAGGAACAACAAGAGAGAAATTTTTTTGATCCATTTTGCTCTCAAAGGCTTTGAGAAGTTTAGAGATCTTGTCCATTGTAGCAGTTTCTTGGTTAGGCTGAGGGTTCTTGGGCCTGCAATCAGATTCCACTTTATTCATAATCTTGTTTGACTCTTTGAAAGAGGGGGAATGGACTGGTTCAGTGGTTTTAGATTTCTCAAAAGTGAGGGCTGTTTGACCTTTCATGACTTTATCCACAACTCCCCTAAGGATAAGGAAACCAGGGAGCTTGAATCAATTATCCCTGGTAGTGATCATGGATCCAGACTCAACCAGTTTTTCCTTGGTCCTTTCCTGTACTCCAGGAGAAAAATATTGGAAAAATGGGACTCAAATTTTGTCCACTGTGTCGATGTGATTGTTTCAGATGAGGTACAATTGGATGGGATCCCAAAATTTCATAAAAAACTGAAAATCAGAAGCTGAAGTTACACCACCATTGGAGATCCACTGGGAGACAAGGTTATCTAGATCCTGAAAAGTAAATTGTGATACATCTATTTTTCCCCAATAGGCCAACATTGCTTCCCCCAGCAAGGCCCAGTTATGCCGTTTGAAACCTTCAAATGACTCAATAATTTCCATAACTTCATCAGAGGAGATAAAAAATTGTAAATGGTAGGCCATATCAAATTCACTAGCCCCGTCCACCAGAGCAGCCATCTCTTATGAGTCCAAGAAGCATTTCACATTTGTCCCATTGAATCCTAATTTCTTGTTCTGGGGCTTGATCTTAACCATCTTAGGACAAGCAGAAGAGGCGCTGGTAGATTCCATTTTGACAAAGTTTCCTAAAAGATCCAAGGAGCATATTTCCAACGTGGCTCACAAATGGGGCAAGAGTAGGGTTTCTCAAAAAACAACAAGTATCTTTCCCAGATGGAGCATAATTGGGAGGACTTACTTCTAGAACAAGTTGCCTCCACGGATCTAGATGATGACAAAAAAAAGAAAGAGATTGGATTTCAAAGTTGATGATTCTTGGACTGTAAATCCCAAGGTTGCTGGTTCAATCCCAGCCCAGGGGACAAAATTTAAGACTCTAATTGGTGCTAGGCTGTGGCAGTTCTGTGGAGGGGAAAGGTGCTGTTTAGGCTGCCCTCCTGAGTGTTACAAAAATATTTAAATGTAACCAAGATCAAAGTCCAGAACCTGGTAAATGGGGGTCCAAAGAGTAAAGGATAAAGATGATAGTATTCCGTAGCTGGGAAACAACACTATCTGAGGCAAGATGATGCCGGGGAAAAACTTGAATAGAAGAAGTCAAGGATTTCTCAGAGTTCAACAGGAAAAGGCAATTGTAAGTAACAACGCCCACAAGCTAATAGCTCTGGTCTTCAGCAGAAGCTTAGGAAAGATCAACTGAATCCCAAACAACCTCCAGGTTCTCATTGAACCTGCCCAACTCTCTGAAATCAAGCGCTTGAAGGGTACCAGATACCTCTGGGTGGCTGCACAAGACAAAGCTAATTGTTTGATCAAGCTCTAGACGCAAAACAATAACTGATTTGAGAAGAATAACCCAACACTTCTCAAGGGACTCAAGATTAGCGTGGCCGAATTCAACTTCAAAAAGAAATAAAGGGAGGTTTAACACTCCAGGTTTTAAGCTTAATAAAAACTCTTCAGTCAAATGTGACTGGTTCCGGAAAGATAATCAAAGGATGATCAGGACCAGTATGGTTGTATATAGGGATCAGGAGTGGTGTAACACACTCAAGAATTCAATCAGTCAAATTCTTTTTCAACCAGCAAGGCTATTGGTTGGTGATAAAGATCAAGGATCAGGATTTAAGTATGGAGTCTCAAGTATAAAGGGGAAATCATGGATATACCCAAAATTCAGTTATCAGATAAAGGGGAATGAGACCCCACAGATAATTTATTTCAAGGTGATAGTGATGATAATTCTCCTTCATAGGATACCATAAGATCCCCCCCATCCAAAAGGCAGGGGAGAGCCCCTCCTTATATGGGCAGGAGGCCCTGTTAGACTATGTACAAGTGATTCTACAAATAGAGCGGAATTGTTTTTTTTGTTTAATTTCAGATGATCAGAAAAATAGATCATGCAGGGCAGTGGAAATCCGGCCTCCCTGACTGGGGTGGGATCTTTTCTCATCCCTTCACCTCTCTTGCCTCCATCTGCGGACGGGTGCGCAGGACAACACAAGGATCACCCACCCCTCACCCTAAGGCAGAAGGGGTGGAAAACAATGAACCAGACCGCCCACAGATGTTTGCGGGCGGTAGACAACACTTTTCCACCCCCACCCAAAGATGGAAGGGGGGTGCGAGTGGAAGTTGGCGGGAAAGGAGCCAGGGGAGGATACTGTTGAGGATATCGCAACAGAGATGGGAGAGATGATGGTTGGATTGGTTTAATGGAGTAGACGGTAGATTCACCGAGCGCATCTAGAGATTGGATTGATGGGAGAGGATCTTGGATCTAAATTGGGTTTGTCGTCTTTGTTGTTGTCTTTGTTGTTGTTGGATTGCTTGGCTCAAAGCCAGGTTTGATGGAGCAAGTCAAGCGCCCTAGTTGGGATGGTCTGGAGGAAGTAGTAGGTTGATGAGATCCGATTGTTTTAGATGATGGACCAATAATCTATCAGATCCTTGATTGAGTAGGATCAAAGGCAGATTAGTTGGAACAGGTTGGAGTAGGAGTGTAGGATGATTTGAACAAGTAGGATCGACCAAATCCGGTGATCTTGGGTTGAGTGAGGATGATGATCAAAGATGGGCAGGGAGGCAATGAGGGTTTGAAGAGCAAGGAGGAGGTTGTTGGTGGAGAGGGACTTGGGATCAAAGGAGTTGCTGAGATTGAGGGACTCAAGCAAGGATCTCAAGCTAGCCCTGAGTTCTTGGGGAGAGCTGGGGTGGTTGGGAATGAAGCGGATGAGGCTGGATGGGAAAGGATGATGGGGGCGCAGAGGAAGTTTGGGCCAAGCGGGTCTTGGCCCACGCGTTTGGCCAAAAGGAAGGGGGGAACAAAGAGAGAGGGAATAAAAAGCAATGCCTAGGTGATGAGACCAAGAGAGGCCTGTCCTAGAACACTTGGACAGAGTAATGCTTGGCAGGATGAGGGAATCGGAGGAGTGATACTGATACATAAAAATTCCATTTTTTTTTTTTTGAATTTTCAGCATCTGGTCCAGGGTGTCCAAATTTGGTCACCACACTGGTGGTGGGGGGGGTCTGATAACCCCTCCACCATTGAAGAAAAGCAGAGACCAGGGGCGCTCTCCCCCCCCCTTTAACAAAGGGGAGGAGCAATGGGGCTGAGGGGATTTGACCACCCCCCAGCCCACTTCCATTGACAATTCCCTGGGGGTATTGACGTTCACGGCCCCTGATAGGAGGAATTGACCGCCCCTCCAGGAATATGAGAGAAAGAGGGGGGGACAGCATGTCTGCTGGTCACACCCCCCATGTGAATCTGAGACCAGACCCAGGTGTGTCCTGGGTCCCACCTGGCTGTCAGCTTGCTACTATTGCAGAGCAAGCTGCAAAAGTAACAAAAATAACATAAAAATAATAATAATATAATTAACCTAAGAAGGAGTAGGAAAAACCATAAATATTATTACAGAAATGGATTCTCCACCCAAAATTAGGTAGGGTCACTCACTGACCCCACCCTTGAAATCCAACTCCTTATATTTTTAAATAATTAAGGAAAGAAAAACCAAAATACCACGGCACCACCATTGAGCTTTTGGCCAATTAAATATTTCACAAGCATTTTCACATATAGGTTTCACAACTAAAATCAGTCAGAATTGAGGTGTTGTGTATATTTTAGGAGTTATGGACGGAAATGTGTTTTGTCACAATTCCTGCATGCAGCGGCGGCAGCCAATGCACCTGCGCGCGGCTGAAATACAGCCCTGTCACTCCGTCAAGGTTGTGTACGCAGCCCCGGGCCTCTGACAAGTACGCAGCCACGGGACTACAGTTTGACAGAGTGACAGGCAGCCTGAGAAGCTTAGGTACCGCGTAAACATGCTACAACCCACACAGGAACATTCTATATATGTAATAAATGTTCCTGTGGATAATAGATAGTCTAAAAGTACATAATATTATGTATAAATAATTAAATAACCCTCATACGTATTTTTTATTAAATATAATTCAAAGTACCAAGAATTTCAAAAATAAGACAATGACAACTTTTAAAAATATATTAAAATACTTTAAAATACTTTTATGAAGATTTAGAGACATTAACATCTTTGTGACATATCAAGGAAACTGATAATGTAGAAATATTACATGAAATCCCATGACTTATATTTTTAATTAATTATTTTAGTAAATTAACTGAAACTCAAATATAAGGAGTAAAATCAATATCATGACTTTACTCCAGTTATTTAATAAATAATGAGAACCCACCTGAAATCAGGATGTCCTTAGAAAATTCTATTAAAATAATTAGTAACTTACTGGGAACATTTACTAAGGATAATTAATTGAATAATACATAAATAGGACAGATTAGTGTTATTCACACCTCCTAATATCAATTATAAAGTAGAGTAATTCCCATACCCTGAGGAATTAGATGCTACCCGTGCTATAGCACCACAAACACGTGACAGCCTACCACTGGTTACCCTCCTAGCCTTAGTGTCTGTCCCTTTCAGCCCCTGTACCCCTCAGAAGGATAATATTGGGACTCCAAAAGCTATAAACAAAGAGCTCTTTTGAGGATATTGAAGGGCACAGAACAAGTTATATTTATATCCAGACACCGTGCCAAGGTAATCAAGTACTTATGAGAGATAAGTAAGTGATTTATGGCTTAGTCTGATCAATAATATCCGTCCTCAACCTCTTTATATGAATTTAAACTGCTGAACAACCTTATAACCCCAGTATACAGGTTTAACCCATCAGTGCACATCTCAAACAGATACCCAAAGGATTTAATAATATACAAGTGAGTTTTATTATCCTTCCTCTGTCTTGGCAGCTTGGTTACAAGGCCCTGCCACTCCACCATGTATTTTATATAAATATTATCTTTGGGTAAAATATCCTTTAAACTAAAGAGCCCAAAGTAACCAGGACTACGTGTTTTCATACTGAAATCCCTGAAGAGATGTTTTAAAGATCCCCAATATAATTGTGGCCCCTCTATAAAAATATTTAATAATCAATTTATTCATATTGATTTATAAAAATAAACCATAACCAAACCAGTCAACCTTGCAATAATCTTAATTCAAATATTTTATGGATTTTTGCTGCATTTATTAAATAATATATTTATTATTTATTCTATCACCTCTGGTAGCTAAACAATAGCAAGGGTCTTGGCATCCAGGAGGCTGAAACTGGCCATTTGTATGGCCAGGGGCTGGTTGCATAAGGCAACCAGCCAGCGTGTGAGGCAATAGGACTGGTTGTAACAGACAAACGGCCCAGGGATTGAACAGCACAGGGGCTGGTTCAGTCTCATAAGGGTGAAAACACCAGAATGGACCGGAACAGGCTGGTTGTAAAGGTTCAGGGACTGATGCCATGTTGGCTGATGTAGCCCAAACCAAGTAACAAGGCCTGTAGAGCCTGAAGAGCTCTTTTGGGGCGGAAAATTTGCCTTTTGGATTTTTGTATCATGGGCTCACAAGAGGCCAATCTTTTTTAATTAAGGAGCTCTTCTCCCTGCTGTTTTCCATCCATCAATTCATCATCCAATCAAATTCATCAACAATATCATCCAACGTGTTGCCCCATTGTGAGAGCCCATCAAGCAATTAATGACACAAGGTGTCAGCATTTCTTTTGCTTTAAATACTGCTCATTTTCCTAAGCTAATTTCTGGACATATTTATAAAAATTCCTGCAGATACAAATTAGAAAAACAGTGGAAAATTTGAAGAATCAAATGAGGATCCATTTTTCACTTTTGGAGAATTTAAGAGGAGTCTTGGAAGCAATCATGGATCAAATTTTTTTTATTCTTTGTGAAATCTACCAGAAAAAAAAAGAAACAGATTTCCTGGTGATTTCCTCTGGAAATTTATTATAAAATGTAAAGCAATTGGGGAAACCATCATGGTGAAGTGAAGTCTCTGGTCAGCCAGAGATGCCCAATTTTCTTTGGTGGCAAGGGCTGGGTTTCAACCACCCCTGCCTTTCACCAAGGTATTCAAATTATTTTTCCAAAGATTTATGTGGTGAAAAAATATGGCTTTTTCAGCATCACTGCCAAATTTCCTTGGGTCAAGAAGGGTGATGCTTGGAGAAAAAGTCCTGAAAATTTCTCATAGAACCAACAAAACGTATTCCCCAGGTCTCCAAGAGATATTTTGGCACGTTGAATTGGACCATCACCATCCCCCAACCTGTTTCCCCTGAACAAATCAAGGCTGATTTTAGCAAAAATTGATTGCAAGTGTTTTCAATAGTTAAATGCATCATATTTTAAAAATTCATATCAACATAGCACAATAAACATTTTTATTGAATTCTGAATTAATCAGGATTAAAATGCAATTTCATTATAGAATATGTTGATCACTGAAATTTGAGTTTTTAGATCAAAATGCACAATCTTTGATTGGAAATTTTGATTTGATTGGGAATTTTAAGTGATTCCCAGTTGTATCAAAGTGGACATTCAAGCTAATTCAGGTTTTTTATTGGGGAATATCAAGTGAAATTAATTTTCCACCATGCTGGATACAATGTCAATTCTATTTTTCTTTCAATTTAAACTGCAGTGAACTCAAGAATATCTATTGGTGAATATAATTTTCCTGTAAAGGGACTCAATGGGCCAGAAAATAGGACTGGATGGTGAAATGAAGTAACTGGCCAGCCAGAGAACTCAATTTGGCCCTGGTGTGGTGTTAGGTGTGACCAGGGAGGATGAGGAGAAGGGATCCAATTCTAGTCTGTAGTAAGAGCAGTCTTGTGTTCAGGCAAGATGAGTGACTGCTGGGAGTCCCTTGGGTTTCCTGGATGAAATTGGTGAATCCGCGCAAGTTACAACAGGTTTGAAAGATGATTTCACACAGTAGGGACAGAGTTGTGGAAATTGAAAAAAAGGGAAAGTTAAAAAGGAAGATATGATGGGAAGCAATGAGAGGCTCAATTGAAGAATCAAAATACACCACCATCTAAGCTTTTAAATTTCCTGAAATAACCCAAAAGTAAAATATACATTTTTCCTCATTAAGTTTTGATTCAAGTTTATTTTCTACACTACTATTTTAGTTCAATTAAATTCATAAATGAATCAGTCTTTTAAATTTCCAATTTTCCAACTGCTTTTAATTGTGAGTTTACATACTCATCATGTATATGCAATACTTATTATATGGTTTTCTTTTATTTTCTATATAATTATGCATATGCTTCCTAGCCACTCCAATATTTTACTATTTTTGATGTTGAATAATTTTGAGTGATTAAAAAATTATGCTCCCTTTGTAAAACTTTACACAAATATCCCCAAGGGTAATCCCTTCTCTTCTGATTTATGAAATTGAAGCTCCTGTATCAGTCCTCTAATTTTCTTAAAAATCAATTATTTGTGATTTTTATGTAATTCCTTCCTTCTTCTTTAGGATTTAATCATTAAATATTTTGATTTATGATTTACTCTTGCAACTCCTGTATCAATCCTCTAATTTTCTGACAATCAATTATTTGTGTTTTTTATTTCATTCATTCCCTCTTTTTTAAAAATCAATCATTACATGTTCTGATGTTCTGAAAATATCCCCAAATTATTGACTACTCCTTGAAATTACACACTTCCATTCTTTTCCTTTCAAATAAAGTGTATTTTAACTCAATCCCAGCCTGAACCCCTGAGAATTGTCTAAAAGGAACCAATTTCTTCCTCAATATCCCTCAAATAATTCTTTCTCCTCCTCAACTTTATTTTTTAGACTTCTTTTTGTTAATTTTAATCCTCAAATCTTGTGAAAATATTTTCAGAAAATCTCTAAAAATGATGTTGTCTTACCTGATATTGACCCCCCCTCTGTTTGCAAAAATTTATTTTACTAATATCAATCTTCAACAGTAATTAATTAGAGGCATGAAAGATACCACTACGCTTAATCTTGAAAATCCTGCCACATCTGTCAAAATTCCACATGTTCAAAATCATTTTGATATTATCTTGCTTCCCACAGATATTCTACCAAATCTTCCCCAGTCTACATGGAATCCTTGGATGTCCACTGCCAATTATGCCAAGATAAACCTTCCAAATAAGTTCACCCACTTTTCTCATACTTTTTTTCCTGCATGATTGCCTTTTTGATGTCTGTCTTTTTAACTCAAATATATTACTGTGTTCCCCTTCTGTTTCTTTCCATGACCAATACTACTTGTTTTTTAATGTCAGAACAATAATCAAAGCCTTTCATGTTCCATCCAAATATTCCTGGAGCATCCTGTTGTGCCATTTTTTTTGCATGCAATGTTTCTATTGCAAGAAAAAGCACTTTGTTTTCTTCTCTAAATCTCCTACTGGAGGTCCAGATACCTTTCCAATCAATATTTTCCCAGTGTGGTGAAATTGGGGATTCTCCCTGTAAGTAACCACAGAACCACATAATCATTCATTCCCAGGAGTTCATCCTAAACCCTTTATGTTGAACTTAGCCTAATTTCCTTTCACATCAATTGCATTTATTTTCATAAAAATTCATTTTCACTTGTGCAGTGTCCTTTTTTTGCTCCTGGCACTTGGCTGGTATGTTGATATTTCCAAAATTCATCCCAAATTTACCATAAGTTATGTATTGCCTTTTTGAAATTTGAACTAGAGCAGAAATTGATCATTTTTTGTCTGATGGACATATTAGGCTGTATCAGAGATAGATAATCCCCCATGAGAGACCCACCATTTATTTTTTAAAAAACTGCGTTTAAAGATGGTGGTTTTTTGGGACACACCTATACATCAATTGGTGTGTCTTAAAATGGAATTTTTAATATAAAGAGTATTTTTAAAAAATCAAATCCCCCATTTTTAAACTTTTACAATAAAGATGAAAAAATTCATCCCAACTTCCACATAATCCCATCATATTGCAACCAAAATCCTGACTCCATCATTTTATAAACCTGATCAATTCAAATCACAAAAACCACCATAAGTCATAAAAATATTTATTTTCATGATTGAAACCAACCTCCATAAAAATATTTGAAAAATTAAATCCAGGTGAATGAAAATTTGTTACTATTTCACTAATTCAGACTCCAATTTTGAATCTTACTGGTAATCCTGGTATCATTGCATATTGGAAAGGCAATACTTGGTTTCCAGTTTAAAGAAGGTTAACCATTTTATGTATGGAAGGAAAAATATCCCTCTCCTTCATAAATTCAGCTACCACCAACTTTTTTAATTCTTTAGAATCATTCATGAAAACTTTGGAGTTGATCAAGAGCCATAATATCTTCAAGAATAAATCTTGGAATCTTCAATGAAGGCCTACTATCAAGCTTTCAGATTATTTGTTTATATTTTCCTACTTTCAAAATAGAGAAGCAATTCATTTTGTAGAAAGAATTTTTCCAATAGCTCTGGAAAATTTGATTCATATACCAAAGCAGTAATCACTACTATATTGATATTTTGAGGTTCAGACTTTTCCTTGAAAACTAAGGAAAAGCACATGATGATATATGAGGACATAATACTGAAGTATTTCAAGATTTTATTGGATTTTTGATGATTTAAAAAATTACCTTAAGTCAAAATCCCAAGCTTCATGAAAAGCACCATTTTACCGGAAGAGAAGGTGACCCATTATTTTACGGTCAATCTTAAATTAGCAACCCTGAGGTTTCAAACAGGCATGGATTGCTTTTTGTAACTCATATGTGTTGTAAACAGCAATTCACAACCCAACAAGCAGCAAGAAAAGTACTTTTCAACTTGTGCATCTCTCAGAGGGTTGCAAACAGGTTTGCACATGTTTTCCTGGCCTATTTGGGGTAAAATATTGCCAAATGAGCCATTTGAGGGGTTAATTGGGTTACCTAGGCAGCACTGGACCGCATTTGAGTTCTTTTAATCCAAATTTGGGGATTTGGCATACTATGTGGGACTATTATTGGGCCACAAAAAGAACTTAGGAATGCCAAGGCTTTTCACAAAAGTTACAGTGGGTGGAAAGAAATTGTGGCACTGATTTCTAAAGTGCCCACACCCACAAAATCCATATCAAACAGGAACCTTTGCAAACCTTTGATCATCAAAGACCTTTAACAATCTACCTCTTGACCACATACATGGATTTGCTACCATCCCGCCTTCACTTCTTTCAACTTCTCTTGCTCTATTTATTAATGTGATGCCATTGGTAAATTCTTTTCTCCTCTATTTATTTTTTCAATATTATTCTAACTTTTTTTGATTTTTCTTTAATTATCTCCTTTTATATTTAATTAAAATTTAAACAAAAGAACTTACCAGACAATGTGAAGGCAAGGATTGTTGGTATGTACAAAGGAGGCACATTGGGGAATTCCATTTCCCTGAAACTGTGGATTCCAAGATCAAAATTCTACATTTTACTGAATTTTTTCAAGAAAAGAGGAACTTTCAAATCCAAAAAAAGACCCAGGAGACCTCAAAGTTGAATATTCACAACCTCTGGGAGCTGGGGAGTGTCATCAATCATCTGCAGAAAATGAAGGCCTATAAATTCAGCAAATTGATCATGAAGGACATCTCAACCCAGAAAATCCAACAAAAAGCCCATGAGATGCAGTGTTTCTTGAGGATGGCTGCCAAGAAGCCATTCATTTATGAATATCAAAGAAGAAGACTCACCTTTGCCTGCAAAGACCAATTTTGGATGGTTGAAGATTGGACAAAGGTGATCTGGACCAAAAAATTCAGCTTTGAAATTGGAAAAATCTCCCAGAAAGTGATGGTCTGGCAAGCCCCTCAAGAGAAGGTCAAAACCAACTCTCTTGCTTCCACATTCAAGAGTGGGAGATAATAAATAATGATCTGGGGTAATTTTATTGGTGGAAGCACCTCCCCGCTTTTCATCATGCCAACAAAACAAAGAACTGCAAAAGATTTCATCAACATTTTTTATGAAGGCACTCTTGGTCCCTCAATCAGCAACCTTAATCAATCCAATTTTTTTATGGAAGAGGGGGCCAAATTCCATAAGGCCAGAATAAGCAAAGACTGGCAACACTCCAAAGAGATTCAAAAAAACTTTGGCCATCTCAGTCCCCAGACCTCCATCTCATTAAAAACTTGTGGAAAACTTTAAAGAAAATCTCTGAAAACTTTACCTACCAAATTCAATCCCAGAGATGGAAAGGGCCTTTCAAAGCTCCTGGGATGACTTTTGTTTTCAAACCCTCAAGAATATAATTGAATCTGTGCCTAATTTTATGCAAGATTTCATCAAGTCAAATGGAGATTCTACCCAATGGTAGATTCAATTATTTTTTCTTCTTTTTCTTTCTTTCTTATTTCACATCATCTTATCCCTATTTTATGCAACTCCAATCAATTTTCAATAATAAAACATTTCTCTATATTTTTTAAAATTTATGCTCAATCAACAGGCAAATTGTGCTGTATTTTTATCTCTATATTTTAAATTATGTCTAATTTCTTTTTAAAATAAATTAAACTCATCTTAAGTCAAAATCAAAATGCTCATCTAGTAAAATAAATAAATTTACAACAACATTTTGCATCTATTTTTTCAGAAAAAAAAATTAAAAATGAAAAAAAAATGAAAAAAAAAAGTTGGGCAGAAAATAGGGGGTTAGTGCCACAGTTTTTTTTCACCCACTGTACAAAAAACTTCCTTTTTGGATACACAAACCATACACACCAATTTCTTTTTGGAAAAATTTCTTTTTCTCAACCAAAAAGTGAGAATATTTTGGAGTTGTTGAAACATTTGGATTGAATGATAAATTGACATGGGATTTTTTTTTCTTTTATTGGAACAGTTGAAAGCCCAAGCCTTCCTGGTTTAAACATGAATTTGTTAAAGGACTTGATTGAAATTTTTTTAACAAAGCTTTGGATTCTAGGAATCTTGGTAGGGAGTTGGAAAAAAAACCTTTTAAGCCCCAATTGCACCCTCATCTATTTTTACAATTGAGGAACAATATTTATCTTCACAACTGAAATTTAATAAAGCAGGTGGGCCAAATTTCATATGCCATTTGACTGAGAATTATTTGGCTTGATCAAAACTAATGAAACAATGGCAGGTGTAACTATGTAACTATGTAAATAAGAGATTCTGGAAACCCTTGATCCTCCTCCTGTGAGAGCCTTTCCTCATAGGAAAGAAGCAAAGATTTATTTTCAAAGAAAGGCCACCATGCATGGCTACGCATTGAAAACATTCCAGTTGAAAAATGAAAAACAAGTTGACCTAGCATGCAAAAGATTTGGAGTATATGAAGGGCCATGTCTCACCAAACATCAAATTCAAAATCACACAAGGAAGTTTGGGTGTCAATTCCTGATCTGTGCAAGTTTCACAGCAGCAGATTCCCCATGGCCTCTCTCCATTAGAAATGACAAAAACAATCATCAACCATCTGAAAACCCCTTAGTGCATCCTTGACTGAGGATAATCTCTGGTGTAGCCTTGGATCAACTCAAATAAGGAATGAAAGATGGGCTCAATACAGTACAAATCAAAAGAAAATTGAGCAAGATTGTGGCGGAAAATAAATTTAAAATAGAACCATGTATAACACTCATCACAATGTAAAGCAAGTAGAACTCAATTGGAAACATTTTAGGGACATTCTACTTTAAAAGCTCTGGGAAACCCAGTGGGCTTCCAGGTAAAAATTTGGTGGAGACGGTCACTTAGAGGCCCTGTTCTTGGCACATCCTGAGTCTATAAAACTTTGAAAAAAATACCATCATGTTGCTTTTTTGGATTAACCAGGGTAAAAATGGAGGCACATGCTAGCAGGATCCACCCTGTAAGAACGTTTCAAATTGGTCATAACTGGCTTGTAACTCTCTCATAATTCAGGAAATTTATTCAAATAACTCACAATTAACCACACCACAACTTCTGTTTAAATATTCTATAACCAATGTGCAATCAAATGTTACACATGCTTGAAAGGAGTTGAAATTTCAAATCAATGTTTCTTCAAAATTTCTAACATCTTTTGGTGATGTATGATCAAGAAATTTGTTTCATATATACTTTACCAATTTTTTTAATTTCTGTCATTCTTGAAAATTCATTATAAAAATTCAAGAATTTTCTCAAAAAAATTCAAAGTTAAATGCATCAATGAATCTCAGTAGAATTTTACTACTGCTAATATGTACCGTGAAATTTTGAAAACAACCCCACTCCAGCTGGTTCCTTATCATTATCAGAAAATAAAAATTCTATCCTGTTTTCATAACTGTTCTTTGGCCTAATATGCTCACAAGGATTGGCCATTATATGCATCACAACTTTGGTAAAAACCCCAGTATTGCAAGAATATTTACCAAAGGCTTTAATTTTTGAAATATTCTTTCATAAGCTTATTATTTCTAAAAAAAAATATATTGAGAGAGTGATAAGCTATTTTATATATATTACAAGAATATTCCTAAAGTTTGACAAATTCTTTAGGGCCTTTTTACCCGTGTTTATGGTTGATAAAGAATAGAACCATAAATATTTTTTCTAATTTTCCATCCTTTTCAGAAATTTCAACATTGAATTTTTGAAAAACGGGTCAAAGAAAGTCATTCTTTAACTACAAAATAAAAGCATTATTTTAGCTGGACATTCTAAAAAGCACAATGTTTTCAAAGAAAAAAAAAAACATTGGTTACTCTTTTTGCCTTATTATGCAGAGCTAAATCATTAGCTTCAAAAACCCACAAGATAAGTGGACAAAAATAATCATTGATTCAGTAAGATGAGACCAATCTATCATTTATTTCCAATGTTTTTTCCCCTTGCTGATACTCCATTTTTGTGATACCATTGTATAAAATCAATTTATTAGGGGAATTTTAAAGTTTTGATTATGTACCTGCCCCTCAAATTTCCTTGCAGCTTTCTCTGTTGGATATATTTTAATGAGGGCGTGTAATCTGGTGTTTGGCTCTTTTTTGTTGACTCCACAGCATCTGCTTTTTACTGAATAAATTTTTGAAATATTTATCACAGGGTGTTTTTAGACAACAGTATTTCAAAATGTTTCAAATAGAATTTTGAACCGTTAAACTATTCAACCTTTCTGGCTTCTACCCTTCTACAAAAATTGGTAAATTCCTTTAGCTAATGAATGGCCTAGAAGTTTTTATGACTGGAATTTGGTTTTTTAGTATGCACCTATCACTTTTCTTGAGATTTCTCTCAAATTTCTTACAGGAAGAGATAGCTCAGACAGAAAAGTTCCACTTTTTCTCTCAGAAAATTGGGGACACAGATTGAAGGTGTTTTAAATTTTGGAAATTGAGTTGCAGAATCTTCAAGATAAAATTACAACCCAGGGTTGATGGACTTATTCATTTTGAATGTATGGGATTTGGTGTTTAATTGTCTTTTTAAACAATTCTCAAAATGAACTAATTTTGAGAAATTTTCAACATTGAGGCAGAAATTTCCCCCAGAACTTTGCCTGGAGGCCTGGGGGACACTATATGCATTTAGATTCTTTAAAGAAAATTTCATGCATATAAATACTATCCTTGTGAATTGCTCCCAAAGTTTCTTCCAAATCATATTTAAGCTTTTTCCTTCTAAAAATTTTAATCTAGTTCAATCCAAATTCTATAAAAAGGCTGTGGAAGCAATAAAACCCAAAAATTCCCAAAAACCTAATATGCAAAGATGATTATAGATGTGGATTTTCAGAGTGGATTCAATATTATCTTCCAAAAACATAAGTCACCAAGAAAAAATTTGGTAGATATAAGATCCCAGTGCCAATTAACTCCAAAGAATTTTTGACAAAGTCTTCCAATACCAAAGGGCAGGTTGGATCACTTACCCCAGGAATATTCAGTTATTATAGCCTTTCTGTTGTCTGTCTTGAGTATATCAAAAATCAACTTCAATTTTTACGCATGGGAGTTTGTAAAAGTAGAGTATTTTCCAGATTTTTCTTGATTGAAATACTGAATTTTTGCCACACCCAGGGGAAAATTTGTATTCCATTCATAAAAAAACCATGATTCAGTATCTGCTTGTGCACATACATAATCTGAAAAACATAATAGTTTTTTCAACTACTTTAAGGTCAAGGAAAGTTCTCAAAAAGAATATGATTCTAGTGATTGAATTCCCTTCATCTGGAAAGGCCTGGTATATTTTGAAAATGAGGCCCATATTTCTCCAATCCAGATATTGAACCTGAGAAAGTCCAGCATTTTAAAATTGGTCCAAGTTATTCAGTTTGCACCACTCATCACCTGGGGTGATAAGCATGTTATTGGCTCCATTTTTCCTTATCAAAGTCACATATGCTTGAAGGATTTTGAACCAAGATCCTTTTTGAAGTGTGTGGTTTGTTCATGGTTTTAAACACAACTTTTGGACTGCCTCAAATATATTTAGCATGCATCCAGTCTTTTCAATCCAAAAATTGGGTACTTTGTCAGTCAATCCAAAGAGAACAATCAATTAAAAAACCTATCTAATTGTTTTGGCATGATAGAATAAATTCAAGGCCCTGTTGTGGGTACAATGAGAACAATTAATTATTTTAATTTTGCTTCATTTTTTATTGTCTTCCTTGTATATTTTTTAATTTGATTTCCTTGAGAGTTGAAGCTAATGGCATTTGTCAAAACTTTGATGCATTTGCATTGTATCAGAATTAAAACTGAATTTGATTTTGGTTGGGAAAGATTTAAATTTTTTTTATGTTTGAGATATGGTTTGCTTAACCTCAAGTTACACCAGAGTTATTTCTTTTAGTAGCGCCAACATTACCTGGTGATTTTACTTATAAAAGAAATGGTTACTGTTGAGATGAGGAAATGAGGCAATGCAAAGAGAGGCTGAAAGGTAGAAGGATATATTTCATATAAGTAGAGAATAAATAAAAAGAAAGAAACATTAGAAAAAACAAATGACAATGATTACCTGAGGAGATGCAGAGATAAGTGGAAAGGTAGAAGGATATATTTCATAAAAGTAGAAAATAAACAAAAATAAAGAAACATGAGAAAAAAGAAATAATAATGCTTACCTGAGGACATGCAGAGTGAAGTGGAAAGGTTGAAGGATGAGGAAAGGAAATCCTTCAACCCGGCTTGCGCTCTGTCCTCAGGTAAACTTAGTTATTAGAAATGTCACAGGGAGTGTGACATTGATGTGAAAATGAAACTGAAATACAAAGCATGCTTGAATAATGAATAATGAAAATGAGATCCCACTTGTGTTGAAGCTTAGAGCAGACTGACTTCAGAAATGATTGAATTGTGTGACATGTGAGTAAAAATGTTAGATAGTGAGAATCAAGGATGAATTGAAAGAAGAATAGAAATGAAGAAATAAAAGAAGAAATGAAGGAATGAAAGAAAGAGTAGATAAAGAAACTGACAAAGACAAGGTTTAGGTGGAGATAGTGATATACTCCAACACCCCCCCTTTGCTAACCACCACCCATAAGACCAAAAAGAGGTTCATGAGAGTTTAGAAGAACAGGGGGTATGGGTTTGGTTAGCATATCCACCAGAATTTTCTTGCTACCAAAATGCTGGACTGTAAAGATATTGAGGGAAACCCCTTCTTAAATGAATTGGTGACAAGCATCAATGTGCTTAGTGAAGGAGTGATGTTTGGGGTTTTTAGCCTGGGATTCTGTGCCTTCATTGTCAACAAAAAAAGGAGCTGGTCAGAAGTCACGCAGTCAGAGTTTTCAGAGGATGTTTCAAAGCAACAGAACCTCCTTGCAAGAATCTGAAAAGGCTTTTTACTCAGCCTTGGAGCTGGAAAGAGACATCCAAACTTAGCCCAACCGGAAAGTACAACCTGAGATCAAACAACAATCATAGCCATCTTTGGCCCAATCCAAATCAGAGTAACCAACCAGAGTGAGTTCAGGGCCACCAATAGTCAGTCAGAAATATTTTGTGGTGTGCAGGTAGGAAAGCAGCCCAACAGCAGCAGTCCAGTGGACAAGAGACGTATCCTGGAGGAATTGAGATAGATTTCCAACTGCAAAAGAAATATCTGGATGATTACATTGTGAGATCCACATAAGGGAGCCAATTAGTTGATTTTTTTGTGAAGGGGACTTAGGGGAGTCAGGGAGACGCTTGCAGAGAAACTTGAAGGTTTTACAAGTGGGGGAGCAAACAGGAGTGACGTGGTCTGGGAGATAGGAAGAGAAAATGGAGGAAATATAGTGGTCCTGGCCTATGGAGACAGTCTGGGAAGTGATGTCATGGCAAACAGAGATGGAAAAGAAGAAAGAAATCTCCTTGTAAGCACCTACAGACAAAAGCTTTCCAATGTTTTTTATGAAAGATTCCACAAAATTGGGTGTCCCCACAATGGCCAAATTGTCCACATGTGCCATGATGGAGCCCACAAGAGAGCCTCTGTCAGTTTTAAAATAGAGAGAGGGGTTGTAAGAAGAGCGCAAGAGACAAAGGGAAAGGAGAGCCAAGTTTAACTGGATATTCCATTGACTGGGGTATTGCTTCAGTCTGTAGATAGCTCTGGAGACCTTACAGACTCAGTCAGGGTGGTTTGGATCTTCAAAGCCTGGAGGTTGAGACATGTAGATTGGCTTTTCAAGAAGGCCATTCAGGAAAGCCTTCTTGAAGTCAACTTGGCAACCAACCAATCCATTTTTTCCCAGCAGGGTGAGAAGCAGGCAAAGAGTTTCTATACAAAGTGTGGGTGCAAATACCTCTGAGTGATTGAGACCATGGATTTGAGAGAAACCCATTGCAACTAGCTGCGCCTTGAGCTTGATTATTGAAACATTTGCACAACAATTCACTTAGAATACCAATTTGCAAGGGATGATCTTTTGGCCTTTAGGAGGAGGAACAAGTACCCATGTTTTCATGACTTGCAGGGAAGAAAACTCTTTGTGAGCGGAGAAAATCCAAGATTTTCAATGAGTCAATTTCATCAGCTGTTTCCACATAGTCAGCGCCACAAGATCATCCTTAACAGTGGCAGATCAGGAAATATTTCTGAATTGTGACGGAGGAAGGGTGGTTCTGGTGAAGCAACAAGGATGAGGAGTAGGGGAGAAAGAAGAGAAATGAGGAGGAGAGGAGGGTGTCGCAGATGGAGAGAGAGGAGGGTGTTGCAGATGGAGAGAGAGGAGGGGGGAATGGGGGAGACTTGACAGAAGAGCCAGAGATTGAAGGGGAAGGAGAGGGGAACATAGGGGGAGGGAAAAACAAGTCACTGGATGGGCAGGGACTGATGGAGCAATGATGATGATTCTGGGGATCCTGCTTAGGAGGGGAGGTGCAGCATCAGAGGAAAGAGATGGACTGGAGGAGGAGGGCACAGTAACAGTACCAGGGTCAGCAGGTGGAAGAGACAAGGAGGGCGAGTGTAGGATGGGTGGGATGACTGATGATGGTGGGGAGTTATCTGAGACACTTGGTTGAGGAGAGGAAAAAGAGGGCTGAGGTTGAGTGGGCAGGGAAAGAAACAACCAAGAAGGGAATGGGGAAGGAGAGGAAGGAAAACAGGGCCCTGGCAGTATAGAGAAGGTAGGGAGATGATCTGTACTTGTTTCCCAGCTGGAGGATCTATAGGGAAAGGCACTGTTTTTGAAGACACAATCCCTTGATTTTACTTCACATTTTTCAAGGAGATCTAGAAGACAATACCCATTTCCTTGATGAAGGTAGGAAAGGAGATTTGAGGGAAGGGTCTTGGGTGAGAGTTTATGCCTGTTAGCTTTGGGTAATTTGTACGAAGTAAGGCAGCCAAAAGGGTGAAGATAAGTGGGAGAAATAAGTTCCTGTTTCAGAATAGAGTTGGGGGATCTGAAGCATTGAGGGGTTTTGAATGGAAAAAAGTTAAAGGAAAAGAGAGAATGAAAAAGAGCTTCAGCCCAGTAAGATTTGGGAAGTTAAGATTATAATAAAGCACAGTGAATAAGATTCAGTATGGTCCAATTGGATTGTTTGGTGACACCTTTAAGTTGTGGAGAGTGAGGTGGTCCTGGCTTGTGAACTATAACTTTGGGAGATAGAAAATTTTTCATCTTATCTTTGATGTATTTGCCCCTGTTTTCTGTTTGTAGAGAGGCAAAAAAGTAGTGAAATTGATTTTTCAAAAAGGAGAGAAAAATTTTGGTGAATTCAAAAATTTCTTATTTTTGTTGTATTGGATAGGCAAATAGAGCTTTTGAACAGTTGTTGATAAAATTAACAAAGTATTTTTAGCCTTCCCCAGATATTATTTCAAAGCTACACAGATGAGAGTGTATGATTTGACCAGGTGAGTTGGAGCGGTAGCTGAGAAAAGAGTGGAATGGAGTTTGAGTCATTTTGGATTGAATACATGTGGTACATTGATGAGATTTTTGGATTGAATACATGTGGTACATTGATCATTTTGTATTGAATACATGTGGTACATTGAAAGTTTAGATGGGAGAATCTGCAGTGATATCCAAAATGACTTTTGTCAGACAAGCTTATGATGCTTGAAAAAACTTATTCTTCTTGGTTCACCTTCTTTGTTGGAAGCTAGTACAGATTTGCCTTTTGATATCCATTCATGATTGGATCTGCGGTTATATGAATGGATGAATTATTGAAAAATTTGCAGTGGATGGTCAAAAAAATAACAGTGCAGCCTGTGTCACATAAGCTTGAAACTGATAGAAGAGTTTCATGCAGAGTAGGGACAACAACAGAATGGATTTGACCAAATGGAAGAAAAAGTGAGCCTTCCACGTTTGAGGTGATGGTAGATCCATAAGCAAGACAGATCAGAGTAAAATTTGACTTGGTGTTCTCCAGTTGCCACTTGTACGGAGTTGTGGAGAGAGAGCAACCTGATTCAAGATTAGAATTGCCATTAGTGGAGATTGATTTGGTTAGGTTGCACAAAGCATAAATTGTGGAGATATGATCAATGCTTTCATGCAGTCTTCAGGACCTCAGTCAATGCATGCTTGTAGTTGGTTACTCATTTATCATATGTCCTTGAAAAGTGACATTAACATTGATCTCTAAAGGCATATCTTGACCACTGGGAAGCAAGCGTCCTTAGTATAGTTGGTAGTACACTTGCAATGCACATGAGAGACCTGGGTTCAATTCCCAGAGGACACATGTTATTTTCACATTCTTACATAAACAGCGTGAATAATGACTTCTGAGTTGGTAAAATCATTGTCCTCATTTTTGTAGCTGTTTTGATTTTCCTTAACAATATTTGCTCTGGCTAATTTCTGATTTGAAAAGTTATTTTTGTAGTTCTTTTTTTTTGAGAATTCAAGCACTTCCAGAACCTCCGGACATCTATAAAAGGATTGTCCTTTGGTCCTGCGGTTGGTAGAGGAGTACTTTCTGCTTGTGCTTTGAGTCTAACTCACGTTGGTAGGATATTCAAGGGTTTGTCAGTTGTGTCTTGGCAAGGTTTGCATCTACCTGATTCTCATTCCTTGTTTGAATTCACAGACTTTCTTGCTTTAGAGCATTGATAATCTTTGATGAGGTAACTTATTCCTTGTTCATCATGCTGGAAACACATCCCAGCCAATTTTCTGGAAGGGATAAAAGGATAGCTGTAGAGAGTAGATAATTAGCTATGAGTGGTTTGTCTGGGGTGATTAAAGACAATAATTTTTCTCCATAGAAGATAATTTTGCAGAGGTGGGTGCTCATTTCTCTGTGGTTTAATTTGGTGAGAAGCAGTTTCCAAAGGCAGTACATGCAACCTCCCAAGGAACTGTCTTCATGTGCATTGCAGAGAAAGTTTTACATCCCAATCGCGCTCTCCTCATGTTTTTTGATGAATTTAAAATTTGATAGTTTGATTGACCTTTAAATGATGGAGCAGACTGCTTATTTTTCCCTAGACCAAGTTTCAGGAGTTAGTTTTTGGGATTCATTATTGGGGGGATATCTGATTCCAGAAGCTTGCAAGTGAATTCTTAGGATAATGGACCAGTCCAGGTAGTTGGATTCTTTTCCATGTGATTCAAGATGTATTATGGATGGTATTTTGAGAACTGGATGGTTTCTTTGGATTTTATTCCATTGTTTGAGTTTAATATTGAAACTTGATATGCCAGATCCTTCTTCAAAGTTTGGTTTAGTGATTGATGAATTGCTTTAATTGTTTCAGCTCTGGGCTCATAACCTTTTGAGATTGAGAGCTGAGGAGATGCAGAAAGAAGCGGAAAGGTAGAAGGATATATTTCATATAAGTAGAGAATAAAAAAAAAGAAAGAAAAATGAGAAACAAAGAAATAACAATGCTTACCTGGTGAGATGCAGAGAGAAGGGGAAAGGTAGAAGGATGAGGAAAGGAAATCCTCCTGCCCAACTTGCGCTCTGTCCTCAGGTATACTTGGTGAGTAGAGATGTCACAGGTAGTGTGGCATTGATTTGAACATGAAACTGAAATAAAAAGCATGATTGAATGATGAATAATGAAAATGAGAGCCCATGTGTGTTGTAGCTGAGAGCAGAATGACTTGAGACATGATTGAATTGTGTGACATGTGAGTAAAAAGTTTAGATAATGAAAATTGAAAATGAATTATAAGAAGAATAGAAATGAAGGAATGAAAGAAGAAATGAAGTAATGAAAGAAAGAGTAGATAAAGAAACTGAGAAAGACAAGGTGTATGTGGAGATAGTGATATACTCCAACAGTTACAACATCTCTCTATTGCATGTTGTAGGAATGACAGAAAACAGGAAAAAATTTACAAAGCCTTTTGTTTATATGGAAAAAGCAACATATGAGTTCTACAGTTTGGCATGAAATGCACTAAAGGATTTGGATTATGATCCCAAGAGGGTTCCCAAAGTCTTTCTGACAGAGTCTGAAAAAGCTCTGATTTGTGTGATTTAACATAGTTTCCCTGAGTCATCTAGACAGTTGTTCTCCTGGAACTTGCCTAAAGATATTCAATCAAATTTTAAAGTTCAATTTTGTAATGAACATGAAGGATGGCAAAGTATTATGACTCAGTGGGAAAATTATGGGGCCTCTAAAGCCAAGGGGGAGGCTGAAGTCAATGACGCAGAACTCAGAGTAGGCCAACTTATTGCTTCTTGTGTTCATCCCTGCTGGAATTGCTTATTTTGAATCTTTTATAGAGTGTTTCTTGAAAGATTGTGAGGATTTGCTTGAGTATATGAAAAATAACATTTTACTTTTTCAGAGACATTTTTAATGGCCTGGAATTGTTTCAAGCATGAATTTGGAAATAAAACAACTTCTCTGGTAGAAGGCTTCCATGCTACTTTCAAACAATTTATTTCAGAATCTTTGGGGAAAATTTTTGATGTGTGGAAACACCTCAAAGGAACCATTAAAATTCAAATTAAATCAGTGCATGTGTTTCTAAAATACTTTGAATAAAGTTAGGAACCTTTATTACAAAATAACTTTCACCCTTGGGTTTCAAATGTTCAATTGAGGCAATTAAACTTATTGGGGAGCAATTTGAGAGGTTAAAGTTCAACCATGATAGGAAGGCTTGCTCAAATTTATATTCAAAAAAAATGGGCTTGCCCTGTTCCCAAATCTTAGCAGAAAGACTATCATCAAGAAGATCCATTGTGCCTGAGGATGTTCATCCTCAGTGAAGGTTTGAATATAATCCTTCCAGTTGAGTAAGTTGGGGTTTTGGATTTTTGGAAGGGTACCAATTATTGGATTGACAGATTAATTATTTTTTTTCTATCTGGAAGATTGACACAGATCCAGTGCTTAAAAAATATCAATTTTTCAACCAGCTGAATACATTATTATGGGGAAGCATCAAGAAGTTAGATTGAATATTCCAAAGTCTGTGGTCAATTATACATCCACTTTGATTGCCAAGCCAAAGCTTGAGCCAAAGGTCATAAGTTCGAGCCCTGGATTACCCAAATTGAAAAATACCTAACATGAAATTTCCAGGTTTGAGAATGTGGAAATGGAACTAAGAGGGAACAAGGGGTTAGAAGGAAACCAAGAAGACTAAAGATAGTAAGTCTTTTATTTTGAGAAGTGTTGATCTTTTTTTTAACAAAAAAATGGGAAATTATAATTATATTAGAATTCCTTAGGCTCAGAATCTGAATTTCATAGTTAAGAGGAAGAGTCTGAAAGCCAATTTTATTCAGAATATGAATTTCATAGTTCAGAGGAAGAGTCTTAAATTGAATTAGGCTCCCTTCATTTTGAATCTTGCGCTTCTGAGGAACAGTAAGAAGGGGAGAAGTCAACCAGAAATTCATCTTTTGCAAGTATTCAGTTCATTGATGTGATCAAAGCCAGAAATGAATGCCAAGTTGGTTTTGATCATAGGAAACAAAAGTGAATCACCTCAATCAAATCCCTGAGAAATTAAGTAAGTTTTTGGGGGAGATTTGGGATCCGGTTGGTGATGGGAATGAGGGATTTGGATTCATTGCTAAATCACTTGGGTACAATGAGAATGGATGGTTTAAATTACAAAATGAAATTATTGAAAAATTCTGTAAAAAATACATTCTACTCTAAGATCCTTGGTGGCAGTCAATACATTGAAAATATAAAACAAAGACTTTATGTTAATTAAATCAATGAAAATATTCCCTCTTCAAAATGGCTGTCAAAGCTGTACATGAGCCAATTAATAGCTGACACTTATTGAAGACCAAAATGTTTTATTTAATTGGATTCATGGTTTACTTATACTCCTATGAAAATGGGTGTAAAATAAAAATCAGATTCCATCTATATTTGCTTTGTTAACAATAATCATTGGGTTCATCTTTTAATTGAGGGATAAATTATTCCAATCCCGCCCATTGTTTGAAAACCTGCTTCTTTGAATTCTAAAAAAGCTTCTGGTTGGGTTTATTATCTCAAAGATTAACTTAAGTTGTATTATCAGATATAAAAATCACATTTATTTCATCATTTGGGTTTGGTTTCTGATTCTGATCTTGTAATTCTATTAATATAAAGTTTTATCAAATTTTTAACATCATTATGTTGAGTGCTTTGACTTAACATAATTATGTTGAGTGTTTTGAATGAGATTTTATTTTTAAGTCAGTTCAACTTGTGTTGGGCTGGTCACATCATAACAAGTATTTTTACTTCTTGTGATGGGATCAGCTCAACACAAGTTGAACTTGTTTTTTTGGTGTTTTTACTTTGAGGCTAGTCTATTAAGGTGGACTTGGGAAGTCTTTTTTGGTTTTTTGAATTTAGGGCTAGTCCATTAAGGTTAAATTGATAGAAGTATTTTTTGTTGTTTTCAATTCAGCACTAGTCTATTGAGGTGAGCTTGATACAAGTTGACCTCAGTGGACTTGACCTATCTTTTTGGGGGTTTGATTCTGTTTTGCGCTAGTGCACTGAAATAAGTTTAACTGGTGTCGGGCTAGCTGAACCCCTCATAAGGATTATTTCTACTTCTTGCAATTTTATCATGTTGACACAAGTTTAACTTCTATTTTTTGGTGTTTTTACTTTAGGGCTGGTCCATAGACCTTTTTATTGTTTATTTTTATGGGCTGTGGATTCATGGCACCAGAGTGGTTAGATTTTTAGAATTTCCTTTTAGTTTATTTCTTCTTTTTATGTTTTTTTTTTGTTTTGTTTCTTTTTGTTTGTTCAATTTTTCATTTATTTTTATCAATTTTCTTTTATGTCATTTTCATCTCTTTTCATTTTTTTTTCACTGCAAACAGGTTGTGAAATGGCCATTCACAACCCATTACAGGTTTTGAAAGGGCCTTGCACAACAAATTCAAGTTTGTGACTGATGGGTTGCAACCATGCCACACAACCCATTTTGAGTTGTGAACATGTTGCATAGGGGCTCAAATTTAACATTGCCTTTATTTTAATCAGAGACCTGTTTAAAAAGACACTTAAGGATAATTCTTTGTTTTCCAATTAGGTAATCAATTTATTTTCATTTTTTTTGTGATAAAAGAAAGAATTTCCTTTCCCTCCATTTTGGTCCTCCAGGCTAATTTCATGATTCATATTTTTTCAAATGGATGCAGATTGTTCAAGAAACTCAAATTTACGCTTACTAAGATGAACAAATTTTGGCCAACTCAGCTTATTGCATCAGTTAGAATGTTTTTAAATTTTATCACAATGCTTCCTCTAATGATCAAAATTTAAAATATCCTAAACATCATTTATCCCAATCAGGATTTAAAATTAAACATGCAATGAGTTTCAGCAACCTAGACTACAAGAAAATTTCTAAATTTTATCTAATTGAGTTGATAGCTTGATGAATAAATATTTTATTAAGATTTTATAAAGAAAAATACATCAAAATATGAATTTTTGTTTCATGCAAGGAGTTTTTTTGGTGGGTCATAAAGAATGGGTTGATTATTTATAGATTAAAATAGATTCCTGACATGTTCCTGGGATTATTTAACACCTTTCTTCAGGGGATCAAAGTTATAATATGGGCATCTGCAACCTGACAACCTTAATCAAAAGTATTAGTTCCCAGAATATATGTTGTACATCATTTCCTGGGTGGAATAACAGCCAAAAACAAACTTACCTGAAGCATCTTATCAAATTTGTTGATTTAAAACCTTTTCTGGGTTAATAAAGGACTTTCCATGGTGTGAGGTTGATTTATAAGGCAGAAACAATTAAAATAAGCTTCAGATAAAAATAATCAATCAATAAATTATCTAATTTTAGGTTTTTCATCCTTTATGGAATGGTTATATGTACAGTTATTCAACTGATTCTGGGGTAAATAGGGTCTGATGTTGGATTATTGGGAAAAGCTTGAATGAATTAAGAATCAAGAGGGCTGAGACAAAAACATTATCAGTAAAGAGGAAAGAAAACACAAGAAGAAAAGAAAAGAAAGAATACTGAATCAAAGAAAGAGTCAAGGAGAAGAACAAACATTGAGAAATGGAAAAGGGTTGAGTGATTGTCAAGATCTTCTGTAGGTAGGTTTGAGTTCTGATAAGAGATGGGAAGGCGATGATGGAAAGACTTTGAGATAGATTTAAAAGATGAGTTAGACTTGAATGATAAGAAGAAGAGTTGGCGAGCTGAAGTCTTACCAGTCAGAAATTGACAGGACGAGTACTGGAAAGTTGAGTTTGAGGAGATTTGAAAAGTGAAGTAAAGATTGAAGAGAAGAAGAAAAGAAAAGAAGAGGAATCAAGTTAAAAGAAGAGGAAAGAGGGGAAGAGACTGAAAAGGAAGGAGATGACAAGACAATGAGGAAGTATCATTGAGTCAGAGAGGAGGCATGTGTGAGAAAACCTGTGACAGAGAAGAGGGTTGCGCGGATGAGATTGAGAGATGACATGTATAAGATAGCTTGTGACAGAGATTAGAGTCGCGCGGATGATACTGTGAGAATGAATAAAGAAAGAAACCAAAAGAGGAAAGAACAGAACAGTAAAGAAAGAAATAAAAGTAAACATGAAAGAGCAATTATTTGAAACCCCCCGTGACTTGTAAGACAGAAGCCGGAGTGGAGTAAGAAGGGTCAATCAATTGAATGAGAGAGTTGAGAGAACTAAGAGGAAGAGCTTTTGTGAGGCCATCAGCCATCATCTCGGTGGAAGGAATTAATTTAATAATGAGGTTTTCCTTTTTGAGTTCTTCTTGAAGAGCTTTTGTTTTTATGTCAATATGTCCGGTTTTAGAGTTACAACCAAATTTCTTGAGCTTGTCGTCGAGACCTTTGTTGTCTATGAAATTTTGACTTGGAGAAATTTCAGTTTTCAAGAGTTTGGCCACCAGTCCTCTCATCCAAATTTCCTCCAGAAAAGAATCAACCAGAGGATTAAGTTTGGCTTCAGTTGTAGAGTGGGTAACATTTTGTTGCCAATAGCTGCTCCAGGATATGAGTGAATTGAAAAGAAGAGACAGATGGCCTGATTGAGATCTCCTTGTCTTGAGGTCATTGCTCCAGGTTGCATTGCTGTAACACTGTATTTGAGAGTTCGGGTGGTTGACTCTGTAAGGTGAGTTTGAGGTTTGTTGTGTTTTTTAGGTACTTCCAGCATCTTTTTACTTCCCTCCAGTGCTGAATGCCTGGTTTTTTGCAGAATCTTTCAAGGCTAGAGATGGCGAATCTGAGATTGGGACGAGTTAAACAAACTATGTAGTTGATAAGAAAAACCGCAGAGCGGTAGTTGTCATTTAAGGCTTTGAATTCTTCATGCTCTTCTTTGCTCGCAGGCGTTAAGTTGACGTTAGCTGTGAAAGGAATAGATGCTGGCTTGCACTCGCTCATTTTTAGTTCTTCCAGTCCTTGTTTGATATGTGTTGTTTGAGACAAAAGAATTTTTTTTTCAATACGCTCGTATTTCATTCCCAAGATTGTATTTGGTTTGTGGTGGCTTGATTTAGGAAATTGCTTGAGAAATTCGTATTTGAAATTATCCCCAGTACCAACAAGGATAAGATCATCAACGTGGAAGAAAAGAAAAGAATTGGAAGCGGAATGGATATATAAAAAGGGACCAGAAATGGACTCATGGAAAACTTGCTCTTGAATCCAAGACGTGAGAGTGTGAAACCAATTAGCAGGCGCTTGCTTTAGACCGTAGAGTGATTTTTGAAGGATTAGATATTTGGATCTTCTGTTGGAGCCTTTGGGTTTTTTGATAATTACTTTGTCGGCCAGTGGAGCATGAAGAAACGCCCTTTTCACGTTGAATTGAGAGATGGGTAGAGAATGGAAAAGACCAAAAAGAAGAGCTATACGGAGAGAAGCGGCCTTTCTGGTGGGAGAAAAGGTGTCTTTGAAGTCAAGACCGTGGATTTGATTGAAACCTTGGACACATAATCTACTTTTATAGACTAGTGGATCCCCATGGCAGTTTTCTTTAAGGCAATAAACCCAAGTCGTATTGAGAGGATTGATGGGTTCAGGATCCTTGTAATCTTCCCATAAGCCAAGAGATTCAATGCCATTTAGCTCAACGTGCATAGAGTTTTCCCATTTCAAGCTGTTGTGGCATCTTTTAGCTTGTTAGTAGGTTCTTGGAACGTAGTAATGGTGATAACCATATTGCTGAGGTGGATTTAGCTTTGATCAATCGCGAAGAGAGTGAATGGAAGATTCAAGTCAGTGGTGTAAGACTCCAAACGGTGCTAGGCCATGGCAGTTCTGTGGAGGGGAAAGGTGCTGTTTAGGCTGGCCTCCTGAGTGTTACAAAAATATTTAAATGTAACCAAGATCAAGGTCCAGAACCTGGTAAATGAGGAATCAAGGAGTAGAGGATAAAGATGATAATAGTTTGGTAGCAATGGAACAGCACTATCTGAGACAAGATTATGCAGGGAAAAACTTGAACAAAAGAAGTTAAAGTCCCTTTAGAGTTCAAAGAACAAAATCTGTTGTATGTAAACAACGCCCACAAGCTAATAGCTCTAGTCTTCAGCAGAAGCTTAGGAAAGATCAACTAAATCCCAAACAACCTCCAGGTTCTCAATGAACCTGCCCAACTCTCCGCAATCAAGCGCTTGAAGGGTACCAGATAACTGTGGGTGGCTGTACAGTACAAAGCACAATGTTTAAGAAGCTCTAAAGCAAACAGTAACTGATTTGAAGCAAGGATAACCTCAACACTTCTCAAGGGACTCAAGAGTAGGCTGGCAGAATGCAACTCCAAAGAAGCTAAGGGGAGGTATAACACTCCAGGTCTTAAGCTTAATAAGACCTCTTCAATCAATTGTGATTGGCTCCAGAAAGGTGATCAGGGATCAGGACCAGTATGGTCAGAGAAAGGGATCAAGGAGTGGTCTAACACACTCAAAAAATTCCAATAGAAAGAATTTTTCTTCAACCAGCGAGGCTATTGGTTGGTGATAAGGATCAGGGATCAAGGGTTTGAGTATGGAGGCTCAAGGATCAAAGGTGTGCTGATTTCATGCTGGATGATTCCATGCTCCAATGAATATTGATCCAAAAGGCAGGGGAGAGCCCCTCCTTATATGGGCAGGAGGCCCTGTTAGACTATGTACAACGGATTCTACAAATAGAGCAGAAAAGGGAAGAAAATCATGTGGTCACTCGCGTCCGTCCATGGATGGGCGCACGCAACAATACCAGAATCACCCACCCCTTGTCCAAAGGCGGACGGGGTGGGAAAGAGAAATGAACCAAACCGCTGCGGATGTCCACGGGCGGTAGTTGGCACTCTTCACCCCTTGTCCAAAGGCAGAAGTGGGTGGGAGAGCCCCAGGAAAGGTGATGGATGAAGTCCATGAGAGCGCGGATGGGCGGATAGGAGATCCGCTTGAGACGGTTGAGTAAATCCTGACAGGCTTGAGATTTGTGACTGATAGATCAAGTGAGATGGGAGATTTGAAGGATCCAAGGATTTGCCAAATGCTTGGGGGTGCGGTTGGGATGGATTCGGTAAATCATGGATGAGCGCCGCGCAACGGTAGCAATGAGGAGATTGGGACGCGCAACAACAAAGATGAGGACGCGCGACAACAAAGATGAGGACGCGCAATGAAAAAGGCGGAGATGACGAGCAACGTGCAACGGCAAGGATGATGAGCAATGCGGATAAAGAAAGCGCGACGCGCGGGATAAAGGAAGCGCAACACGCGGGGCGCGACGCGCGCGGATGAAGGACGCGCAACGCGCGACGCGCGCGGATAAAGGACGGTTCGGATGAGCCTGGGGACAAGTTAGTTTTTTTTTTTTTTTTTTTTTTAGGGTGTCCAGAATGGGGCACCACACCAATTGGCTAGTTCTTCCAAGGGATCAGATTTGGAATTGGAGAGGGGAATTTCTGGAGAGTTGGAAGAAGGGATGGAAGAGGAGTGATTGTTGTTGTTGGGATTTGCAGAGGAAATTGGAGAAGAGGGAGATTTTAGAAGTACGTCAAGAAAGTCGTTGTCCATTTTGATTTGCAGATCATGATTAGTGGGTTCAATGTCTGATGGTATAAGGGTGCCCGGGAGTCCACAATCATTGAATTTTTCAATGCAATTAATTTTGTTTTTGAGGTAGACTACCTTGGACCCAATAGGGTGGAAGTATTTGGTCTGAAGAGATTTTTCAGTGAATAATTGATAAGGAGACGGAGAGTTGGGAGTTTTAGGAATTTGATTCAAGGAGAGGATGGCGGTTTTGGCAATTTCCGCCCATAGATTGAGAGGAAGTTTGGAGCTTTGGAGGATGGCTCTCATAGATTCGGTTAGTGTTTGATTAGCTCTCTCCACCTTGCCATTATGTTTGTGATGATATGGTTTGGAGACTAAGTGTGGGATAGAGTTGGCGTTAAAGAATTCTTTGAGTTTGGAAGAGGAGAATTCTCTGCCGCTGTCGGAGCAAATGGTGGCTGGAAATTGATCTTGTTTTTGCTTTTCGTGAGTAAGGATAATTTTTAGCTGCAGCCAGGCGTCAGATTTGTATTGAAGGGGAATTGCAGCGATGTAGCCTGAAAAATTGTCAATGATGGTCATAATGTAATTCAAGTTGTTTTGAGAAGAGGGAGCAATAGGACCAATTAGATCTACGTGAAGTCGTTCAAAAGGTTTAGAGGATAATGTTGAATTGTTTTTAAAGGATGTCTTGGAGATCTTGGAGAAAACACAATCTTCACATTGAAATTCCGCCACAGCATTTGAGGATAAGGATGGAAACAGGTTTTTTAGACAATGCGGGTTTGTATGGCCAAAAGATTGGTGAAGAGAGTTAATGAGATTGTGGTCTGTTTCCTTGAGCACAAGATGGCAAAATTTCAAATTTTTACCTATTCGAGAAGGGGAATTGAGAATGAATAGGGTTTCTTGGATGAATCCAGAGAAAGCTAGCTTAGATCCGGCAAAGAGGTAGAATTGATTCTTTGACAATGAGAGAGTGCAGTTGTTGGATGAGATGAGTTCGCCTGGACTAATTAGATTAATCACAAGATTTGGGACATAAAGGAAGTTTCTGAGAGTAACGTTAGAGCCTTTCCAAGACAGCATAATGGTCCCTTTGCCCATAATGGGTAGTTTTGCTCCTTCTTTCCCGGTGTGGATGAACTTGTCAGTAGTTTGCTCTTTGAGATGAGAAAAGAAGTGTTGAGAGTTGAACATGTGACAAGAAGCGCCAGAGTCCAACACAATGCGATTGAGTGGGTTAATTTCCTTGATCCACGTGGTCATGAGGAGAGTCACGTAATGGGCAACTTCTTTCGGCTTGGATTGAGAGTTGAGTTGGGATCTCCAGCGAGCTTGAGCTTCTTTCCACCAATTGGGAGCAAGGTGTTCATGCAGGTTCCAACATTTATTTTTGGGATGATCAGGAGATTGAGGATTATGATAACCTTGTTTGCATCTGAGTTCCGCAGGGACAGGATTTTTAGTTGTCCGAGAAACGACGAGGGGGGTTTTGCCAAGCTTGGCTTCCTTGGATTTAACTTTGGTTTTGTTTTCTAGCTGGGTGAGATGATTAAGGACTAGATCCATGGTGACAACCTTATCGGAATGCATAATTTGTTGGCGTAGAGAGTGAAGTGACGGGGAAAATTTAAAAAGGATGAGATAGGCTAGGATATTGTCAGGTAGATCAATTTCTACATCTACCATCTTTTTGAGAGAGATCTTGGTTTCTGTGATGAAAGGATTGATTGCCTCGGGTTTGAATTGTTGGTAGAGAAACTTGTTGAACACTCGGGCTCTATTTGCAGTTTTTGAGGAAGCAAAACGTTCATTGATTGTTTTCCAAAGAAGACAAGCTGAAGAGATGTTGGCTGGATTTACCACGTTGTTGTGGGTGATGGAGTCAATGCGCGAAAGAAGGATAACTCAAGTTTAAATGTTGTCAGTTGGGCTAAGAGTTTTTGATTTGTCCTCTAGGGCTTCCTTAATGCCTTTGAGCTCAAGAAGCATGGACATTTTGTCCTTCCAGATTGAGTAGTTTTCGTCAGAGAGTATAGGAACTGCTTCAAGAGCTGCTTTGAGGATGATTTGTTGAAAGCCGTCATTGCTGGATCCCTCCATGGCTTTGGTTGAGCTTGTTGGGTGGTCTTTGGCTTTTAACCGTGTTGGATTATTGGGAAAAGCTTGAATGAATTAAGAATCAAGAGGGCTGAGACAAAAACATTATCAGTAAAGAGGAAAGAAAACACAAGAAGAAAAGAAAATAAAGAATACTGAATCAAAGAAAGAGTCAAGCAGAAGAACAAACATTGAGCAATGGACAAGGGTTGAGTGATTTTCAAGATCTTCTGTAGGTAGGTTTGAGTTCTGATAAGAGATGGGAAGGCAATGATGGAAAGACTTTGAGATAGATTCAAAAGATGAGTTAGACTTGAATGATAAGAAGAAGAGTCGGCGAGCTGAAGTCTTACCAGTCAGAAATTGACAGGAAAAGTACTTGAGAGTTGAGTTTGAGGAGATTCAAACAGTGAAGTAAAGATTCAAGAGAAGAACAAAAGAAAAGAAGAGGAATCAAGTTGAAAGAAGAGGAACGAGGGGAAGAGACTGAAAAGGAAGGAGATGAAGAGACAATGAGGAAGTATCATTGAGTCAGAGAGGAGGCATGTGTGAGAAAACCCGTGACAGAGAAGAGGGTTGCGGGGATGAGATTGAGAGATGAAATGTATAAGATAGCTTGTGACAGAGATTAGAGTTGCGCGGATGATACTGGGAGAATGAATAAAGAAAGAAACCAAAAGAGGAAAGAACAGAACATTAAAGAAAGAAATAAAAGGAAACATGAAAGAGAAATTATTTGACATCTGAAAGGGTTCTGTATTTATACCTTCCTGTTTTAATCATACTTCTTCAGGGTAAGAAGAGGAGGAAGAAATTATTTTTAGAGGCTAGGGGGAAGCCAGGTGTCAATAAGAAATTGTTCATTTTTTCTGTGGTATTTTGAGTGTCCTCAAATAATCATAAGGTGGATTTTACTCAGATAAGAAGTGTGACTATTAAGATGAAGGTCCACCTTTGGCTGTGTGAATACCTATGTGAAAGCTATCAGATGTGGGGTTTATTATTTTTGATTGAGTAATTTAGGTTCTTTGAAATTAACTGGAAATTCATTTCACTTATTTCATACTGGTTTGAATTAAATTGCATTTTTCTGCTTTTAAAATCCAAGATTATCCCCTTTTTTGATTCTTGTAAAAGACCTAAATTTCTATTTCCCTGGTGTTGTCACATTGCTTGAATTTTTTTGATATATTTGAGCTATTTCAATGAAACAAACTATGATTGGAGATGTGTTTTAAAAATTAATTAAATCCCAATGATAGTTTTATTCTTTCTGTGAAATAACTTTCTTACAGGTTTTTGTAGACTGCCCAGTCTGGGTTGGCACGAGCCATGTGCAAACCCTTTGGTGTTTCTGCATACAATCTGAGATTAATTTGATTATTTTGGGTACCTGCTGACTGTTAATTTATTTAGAAAAAGATTTCAGACTGCATGAATGGATTGTATCCAGGTGCAGCTGTGCATGGGAGTTTGCAATATTTAGTGCATAAATGCATGCATAAATCACAAAAAAACAGTTATTTCCCAAAAAATCCTGAATTGAAAACAATTACTTGATCATGAAATAATCGTAGGGCGTATCAGAGTTAAGAAAACCCGCCATTTTTTAATGGTAGGTTTGAACTCAAATACGCCATTTCAAAACCGCCATTAAAAATCAAAAAAACCACTTATTTCAGATCAGACGCGTCAAATTTAACATGAAATAAGTGGGTTTTTTCAAGTAAAGTATATAAAGGCCTTCACCAGCTCAACCACACGTCATTCCACATCATCACCCCTGGTTTTGTCCTCAGGCCTCATTGGAAAAAATTCTTCCTCCATCCTCATCAAGAAATTTGATTCATTGCTCTCATCACTTCATCAATCTCATCTCTTCCGTTTCATCACTCTCACCTTTCTTGATAACTGTCATCACTTCATTGCTTTCATCACATCCATACTCTGATTGCTTCATTGCTTCATCCATTCATCACTTCATCCCCCCTTCCATCACATAATAACTCTCATTGCTTCATTACTTTTTTGCTTCATTGCTTCATCCCTCCTTTTATCCTATTGCTTCATAACTTTATTGCTTCATCCCTTCATCCCTCTTACTCTTTTTGAATGGCCCCTCAGAAAAACTCCCCCCAAAATTCCACTCAACCAAAGCAAACATCCCCCAGGAACTCAACATCCAACAATCCCCCCTCATTGGCTTCCCAAGGCTCAAGTCAGCTCAAGAGAGTTGATCACATCCTCGTTGTAAACTGGCTCAAAATTCCTTCCAACTATGACACTTGCTTTGGATTGGACAATGAAACACAAGTTTTACAACCTCCATCCTCTAATTTTAATGGTTATCTCCTGATGGAAAATGAACTAACAAATAAAAATAAGGTAGGCTGGCTTTTTCATCCAAACAAATGAGGAAGCAATTCAAAAACTATCATTCCAAACATTTCCCCTTTAACCAATGCTGACAGTCCGGATTCTGTCCCTGTCACTTTATTTTTCCCAGTTCATTTCCTCCCATCCACATAATAAATTTTGGCTGAGGATCAAGAAGGGATTCAATTCATTGTATAAAATTTTGAGGGTTGCAAGCCCTATTCTTTCTCCATCTCTGTATGTTTGTCAAATCATCTCCTCCCATCTTGTTCCCTTGAAACCGTATACTTTGATCAGGGTGAGGATCAATAAGTGATTCAATTTTATGTATAACATTTTGATGGATGCAAGCCCTAATCTTTCCACATCTCTGTACCTTTTCCTAATCATCTCCTTCCATTTTGTTCCCTTCCAACCATATATTTTGATTGGGGTGAGGATCAATAAGGGATTCAATTTTCTGTATGAAATTTTGAGGGATGCAAGCCCTATTCTTTCCATGTTGCTGTATGTTTGTCAAATAATCTCCTCCCATCTTGTTCCCTCCCAGGAAAATTATCCGCTTGGTTTAAGGATCAAGAAGGGATTCTTCTTTGCACAAAATTGTGAGGGCTGGGGAAGCTTGAAAGCCAAAATTTAGTTGCAGAAAATTGGATTTAAACCCATGACCTCAACATTGGTGAGTGATGTTTGAACCACCAAGATAAGTGTGCCATTGTCAGATGGGCCAATGTACCTGTCCCCCCTGGCACTCAAATCCTTACATCAAAGGCCACTTCCTGCAATCAATCCATGGATTGCGGGCAGGGGAACAGGCCACCAAGCTAAATGTGCCATTGACAGATGGGCCAATGTACCTATCCCCCCTGGCACTCAAATCTGTACATCAAAGGCCGCCGCCCGCAATCAATCTATGCGTTGCTGGCGGGGGAAGGGGAGGAGAAGGTGATGGAGGCCGCTGCCCAAGATTGACTACTGGCAGCTGCAGAGGAGCAGGAGGAGGGGGCCGCCCCCAATAAATTGCCAGCGGGGGCAGAGGAAGAGGGAGAGAGGGCAGCCCGAAATCAATTTCGGGCAGTAGCAAAGAGAAGCTGGAGGAGGCCTCTGGAAATTGCTCTATCAATTGCGGGAGGCGGGAAAGGAGGAGGAGGAGGAGGCCAAAATTGTAATAAATTGATTGCCGGTGGCGGCCTCCTCCTCCTCCTCCTCTTCTGCCGCCCGCAATCAATCAATTGCTCAATCATTTGCCAGCGGCGGCGGAGGAGAAGTAAAACAAGGTCGCTTCCTGTGATCAATTGATTGATTGCCGGCGGAGGAGGAGCTGGAGGAGGCCTCCGGCAATCAATCAATCAATTTCCGGCGGCAGCAGAGGAAAAGGAGGCCACAATTGATTGCCAGCGGCGGCAGAGGAGGAGGAAAAGGAGACCGCCTCCCGTGATTGATTGATAAATTGCCGGCAGAGGAGGTGCTGGAGGAGGCTTCCAGCAATAAATCAATAAATCTCTGGCGGAGGCAGAGGACAAGGAGGTCGCCTTGAAAGGAGCAGGAGGAAAATGCCGCAATTGCAATTGATTGATTGAGTGCGGACAGCGCCAGAGGAGGAGGAGGAGGAGGCCGCCTCCAGCAATCAATAAATCAATCTCTGGCGGCAGCAGAGGAGGAGGAAAATAAGGCTTCCGCCCATGATCAATCAATCAATTGCTGGTGGCGGCAGAGGACAAGGAGGCCCCCCGGGGAGGAGCAGGAGGAGAAGCCCACAATTGAAATTGGTTGATTGCCGGCGGCGGCAGAGGAGGAGGAAAAGAAGGCCCCCGCCCGTGATTGATCAATCAATTGCTGGCGGAGGAGGAGCTGGAGGAGTCCGCTGGCAAACAATTGATTGATTTCCAGTGGCAGCAGAGGACAAGGAGGAGGAGGAAGCCACCCAAATCTTTTTGGAACATGATTTGGACATATTTCTTGATTGACCGGGGATTGGAATGCAAGATTGCAGGATCAAGGTTTCCCTGTAAGGCAATTTGAGGTGCTTCAGAACCAAGGGATTTGATAGCCACAGACGGTGGTTTGGCTTGAAGGTGGGAGGATGATGAGAGGGAAACTCAGGTTCAGTGACCATTTTCCCGTTAAAATCTGGAAAAACTTAATTTCCTTCCGGAATTTGGGAACTTACCAGGCGGATTGAGCAAGGAGGTGAGGGTGGACCTAAATTTTGAATGATCAAAGGATCAGCAATTGATGAGGGCATGAAGAGTAGGAGGATGAGGTGGAGGGGGGGGCTTACCAGGGCTGCCAACCAAAGGAGAAGGGGAGGTGGTGGGTGAGTTGGAGGTGATGGGTCAGGGGGTGGTGGTGGGTGAGTTGGAGGTGATGGGTGTTTGGTGAGGAGGAGGAAGGAGTGGAACAGTGGTTAATAGTTCATTCAGCTTTTTTGTGTTTTGAAATTGCTGAAGGGAAGTTTGATTGGACATGTTGAAAAAGATGGTAATTTGATGTGGGTTGATGAGATGATGATGGGATTTGTGTGAAGATGGAGATTTGAAGGGATAGAGATGCAAAGCAATAGAGATGTGAAGCAATGGAGATGAATGTTTGTGATGTGATGGAGATGGGATTGGTATGGATTTGCTGATGTGGATGGGTTTTTTGGATGTGATGGATGGTGGATGGATGATGATGCATAAATGACGGGTTAAATGGCCAGTTTGATGTTTGAAATACGCCATTTTCATGAAACCTGAAATTTTGAAATACACCAGTTAGAAGATATGTGTATTTCAGAAACCTGCCATTAAAAATGGCGGGTTTGGTCAAAAAAAATGGTGGGTTTCTAATGGAGGGTTTTCTAACTCTGATACAACCTGATTTTAGCCTTTAATAATGTATGTAAAATGGAATTTGAAATATCAAAATTTCCAAAAAATATTTTATTCAGCTCTGATGTCCTGGGGGTCTTTGGAAACTCTTTATGAAGTGGGAATTTGGGGTGGGATCAGTGAATGAACCTACCTCAAATAACTGTGGTAATTCATTTCTTCAGTAATAATTAATCAAATTCTACCAATAGAATATTTTTCTATCAATTTTTCTTTGATGATTTTTACAGATTTGTCTGCAATTATAACTGTCTCATAATAGGATTCCTGAAAAGAATATGGTTGAGCTTCAGAGAAATGTTTAAAAATAACTAGTATTTCAAGGAAAGAAATGTATTCATCAAATAGATCCCTTGTTTTTTTGTTCTTATTAATTTTATGGCTGAAATAATTGGTGAAGATGATAAGTAAGACCAAACAAAATCCTTTTGATGAAGCTAGTAAAATCCAAACATAAGGAAGTTCATTTTGAAGTAGCTGAACACCTTACCCCTGGGTTATTTGAATTGTACTGAGAATCTCTTTAAAAAATTACCCCCCTTCAATTTCTCACATTGGGCAACCTTGCCCATATTATGCACTGGATTTTCATTTTTTTCCCTTTGAAAATTAATTCACTATTAAATCCCCCTCACAAAGAAAGAAAAATTCTAACCACTTGAGCCTAGCTTTTTGGATTCCAATCTCAGATCCTCATAAATAAGCTGAAGGAAACCAAAATCTGAAAAATAACTGCTTTGGTATGATGGGAGAACAATTTTGATTTTTTAATTTCTTGGTTTATTTAGACTTGAAAGAGTTCCTTTTTGGGACAGTCTGTTTTTTTGGTTCAAGGGATGTTTGAAGCCAGGCTCATAAAATAGCCCAAATTTATACAAATATTGGTTTCCTCTGTTGAATTCCTCAATTAGTTTAAAATTATAGTTTCTTACATGAATGGAGAAATTTCCCAACATAATATTTGAGTTTATAAAGATCAAATATATAATTCTTGAAGAAATTTTAAATTTATATTTACAATAATCTCACCTATACAATAATCTAACCTATAGAATAATCTCACCAATGCAATAATCTCACCTATACAATAATCTCACCTATACAATAATCTCATCAGGGGGAAAAAAGTGGCACATGCCTATATTTG
Source organism: Puccinia polysora (assembly GCA_025617555.3). Lineage (NCBI taxonomy): Eukaryota > Fungi > Basidiomycota > Pucciniomycetes > Pucciniales > Pucciniaceae > Puccinia > Puccinia polysora. Next base: position 10,922,625 of record CM062628.1, read on the forward strand.
CCTTCCTGTAATGGTTCTGTTACTGAAAGAAATAACTCTGGTGTAACTGGAGGTCAAGAAATAAGAAAACCATATCTCCAAAATAAAAAACATGTAACTCTTTTCCAACAAAAAGAAAATTCAGTTCTAAATCTGATACAATGCACATGTATACCAGGTTTAAAAAAGGAAATTGGCTTGAAATTTCAAGGCAACTTAATTAAAACTATTCACAAGGCAGATGATTAAAATGAAGCATAATTATGAAAACTGATAATTTTGGTTGTGCACATAACCAGACCTTGAATTTATTCTATCATTCCAAAACAATTACACTGGTTTATGAATTTATCCTTTTCTTTGTATTTACTTACCAAGTACTCCATCTTAGCATTGATAAGACTGGATGGGGGCATCAATGGAATGCTTAAATTTAGACGGTAAGATGACTTGAAATTTTTTATTCAAAATTATTTATGGAAACCATCAGTGAGCAAAAATACCTTCCAGCTAAAATAATTCAGAAATTCATTCTGTCTTCCTCACTTATTAAAAATTTCACCAAAATTAAAGATTTTTGACAGGAAAAATCCAACAGAAAACTAAAAAGAAAAAAATCAAACTGACTCTCAACCAGTGGAATGCCTGTTGAATGCTTGTAAAACCTACATCCACTTTGAGTTCCATCCTCATAGGCCTATTTGATCCTTTCTCTGTTTTTTTTTTGTGTCTGTCAGATATTTTTTTCATTTTTCTCTAAAAAAAATGTATAAAATCATCCATTGAGATCTTTAAATCCGGGTTTTTGTGTTTCAAGGATTCATAAAACAACAGGATATTCACAGCAGCAAACCATCTTGAACAAAACCAACCAAAAAGAATTTGATACTAACATTTCATTCCAAAACCAATAATTTAATTTATTTTTTGGACAGGAGAAATCTTAGTGATTATTAAGGCTGAGTTAGAATGTTGGGGATCTTTAGAACTTCAATTTTTTAATGAATTGACCAAACCATTTCAATGAAAAATTTCAACATGAAAAAATTGAACAAAAATGAATGGTTAATTTTTTAAAACAACTTTAATTCATTGGGAATACCACATCCCAAAATATTTTCAGGAGGGGGATTGTTCAATATCAAATTTTTTGGGAGATTTCATGGCTTTATGAATGCCATAGTCTTTCCAAATATTTTTTATTTAACTCAAGTATTATTTATTTGCTGAAAAAAAAATTGAAATCCAATTTGGCAAAAGGTTTCAGAGCCATGCACAAGGACACTGTGTATATGCAAGCCATTTTTTTTAATCCTAAATGAAAGATAGGCCTTTGGGCAAAGGTCTGGGGGACATTTGTGTCTCAATTCTGAAGCATTTTTGGAATCAATTCATATTAGGCATCCTTTAAACAGAAACTTTAACACCAAATACCATATTTTCAGCTTGGATAAATCCATAAACCCTGGGTTGTAATTATATCTTGAAGTGGATGCAACTCCATTTCCACAATTTTAAATATCTTGAATCTGTGTCCCCCCTTTTCCAAGAGAAAAAATTCAATTTTTCTGTCTTAATTATATCTACCTGTAAAAACATTGAGAGAAATAACAAGAAAATTTCTGGGTGCATACTAAACCAACCAAATTTCACTCATGAAAGCCTATAGGCAATTCATCATTTGGAAAGAAATTGACCAATGTTTTTTGAAGGGTAGCTTCCAGAATTTTTTAAAATTTGAATGGTTAAAAATGCTATTTGAAAAATTTAGCAATACTGTAGTCTAGAACTTGTGATAGATATTCAAAATTTATTTGGGTGTATCAGAGTTAGCAAAACCACCATTTCTTTTTACCAAACCCGCCATTGAAAATGGTGCGTTTCTGAAATACATATACCCTTTAACTGGTGTATTTCAAATTGGCTGACTTCATGTAAATGATGGATTTAAAAAATCAAACCTTCCATTTATGCACCTTCATCCATCCCATGCAAAGCACCCATCCACACCTCCACCAGAGAAAATCCATACCAATCCCATCTCCATTTCATCACACACATCTCATCTTCATTGCTTCAAATCTTCATTGGTTCACATCTCTATTGCTTCACATCTCCTTTGCTTCATAAAAATCAAATCATCATATCACCACCCCACATCACATCACCATCTTTCTCAAAATTTCCAATAAAAATTCCTGGAAGAAAGTCAAAAATAAAAACAGCTGAGTGAACTATTTTTATTATTTGACTCTGACTCAGACTCCTATTTGGAATCAACTTGGTTAGCTTTGAATTCTCTATTGTAAAAGCAATACATGGTGCCAAAAATAAAGAATCTCCACAAACCTACGTATGAAAGGTAAAACCTTCATCTCCTCCACAACTAAGCTTTGAGAAACTGTTAAGAACTTTATTGCCTTCATTCATGAAAAATTTGGAGATGATTGAAGACCACCACATCTTTCAGAAAAATGCTTGGAATCCTCAAAGAAATCCAGCTATCCAACTGGCCATTGCTCTTTGTGGATTGGGATCAAATGGAAATGGAGCAGAAATTCATTGATTAGGAAATCTAGTCTTATTTTGTTACAGAACCATTGACCTATACACCAAAAGAGTGATGATTAGTATCCTATATTTCTGTATCTCAGTTCTTTCTTGGGAAACCAATGAGGAACAAAAGGAGATATCTCAACTAATTGAGACTGAAGGCTTTCCTGGTTGCATTGGTCTTCTTGATGGAACCACTAGTCCCTTGAGTCAAAAACCCAAGCTAGATGGAAACCACTATTTTTATTGGAAAAAAACGCAATTCATTCATTTCTTTTTATACCACACTGACCAAATATTTTTTATATCTATGTATAGATACTCCTCGTCACTAAAACTAGTTTTTGATAAAATCAAGAATTTTATATCCCTCCATGCTGGCCTTCCAGGGTCTTGTCATGATTCATATGTTTTCAATGGGATGCCAATTTTCCAAAAACCAGAGAACCAATTTTACCAATATCAATACCTTGTGGTAAATTCAGCTTATGCTAGTGGTAAATATGTGGTTCCAGCATACTACAATGTTTCATCTGAAAATCAATCCAAAAATGATTTCAAATATTGTCTTTACCAATCACAGGTTTTGATTGAGCATTCCATAGGAGTCCTGAATTAAATATGGGCCATCTTGGTGGGAATTCAAAACCAGCTTCAAAATTCTAAAGACATGAAGATCCTCATCAACTGGATTATCACTTTTGTAATCCTTCACAACCTTCTGGCCAACATCAAAGATGAATGGGACAAAATATTTGAATACAATATTTGCAATCCTCCTCAAGTCATCCTGGTCTCATCTGGTCCCTCATCTTCTTCCATGAGCAAGCAGATTCTACTCCTGACACTTGCTCACTTTGATGAGTAGCATATGGTTTTTCAATAGGTGAAAAATAACATGAGTTTGTTTTTGTTGTCCAACCAAGAATCATAGGCTGACTTGGGGTTTTTTCTTTCTTTCTTTTTTTTTGGTGGACTTGGATAAAAAAACTCAAAACCTCCACCTCATACCTCACCCCACCAAGCCACCAGTCCACTCCTTCCTAACCCTCAGAAAACCAACAAAACCAACTGGTCCATTCCTTTGTCCTCCTCATCAAACTGCCTCACTGACCACTTCCACCTCACCATCCACCTCCTCTTCAATTGTACTCAGCAGCCTTCCCCAGTTAAGCAACACCCCCTCCTGCTCCTCCTCATCCCCCACCCACCCTCTTCCTCATCTTGCCAACCACCTCTATCCTCCTTTCCCTTTAGGCCATCCCCCCCCTCCACCTTTTGTCATGCTTTTTTTGCTCTTTTTTCCATTGGAACCCTTCTTCTGGTAAGCCACCCCTCCTCCTCCTCCTCCTACTCCTCCTCCTGAAAAATCAATAAATTTTTTAACCCCACCCTCCTCTTACTCCTCATGACCACCAATCAAACTGACCACTTTCACCTCACCATCCACCTCCACTTCAATTGTGCTCAGCAACCTACCCCAGGTAAGCACCACCCCTCCTGCTCCTCCTCATCACCCCCCATCCTCCTACCCCTCCTCCTTATCTTTCCAACCACCTCTATCCTCCTGCCCCTTAAGGCCATCCCCCCCCCCTCCTGCTTTTGTTGTGCTTTTTCACTTGTAGGGCCATTAGCAACCTGCGTCTGGTAAGCCACCCCTCCTCCTCCTGCTCCTTCTTCTCCTCCTCCTTCTCCTGACCAATTAATTTATCTGTTGATTTTTCAGCCCCCACCCCCTCCTCCTCCTCCTCCTGAACAATTAATTGATCAATTGATCAATTGGTCAGCCCCCCCTCCTCCTCCTCAAGAACCATTCATGGCTGACCCTGACCCCCTGAACCTCCTCCTCTGCAGGCCATTGGTGGCTTCCTTGCTCCTCCATTGCCCATCACTAATCACCCTGCCCAAGGTCAGCCCTCCCCCTCCTCTGCCTCCCCTTGAATGCTTAAAATGTCTGGGTGACCCTTTATCTTATTTTATTTTATTGGGTGGGAGGATTGACTGGTATTTTTTTTAAATGTTTTTTGATCATCTACCTTGACTATAACTTACTAATAAATTTTTTTTTGTTTTTTTATTTGATTCCATGCAATCCAACACATGATTCCACCCATTGCTCCTTCTACAACTGCCATTTTTCCAGCTGTCCAATTCTTCTCCCACCAAAATCAAAATGCTAAAAAATCACTTGAATCCTTTCTTGATCCTCATTCCAATTGAAGTATTTGTATGGGAGGAAATGATTGAATGAGCATACAGGGAAGTGGGGATAATAGGGCTTGTCAGAAAAAGAGGGCTCAACACAAAGATTCCGAAATCTCTTTGACGATCAAAGAGGGAGGAATCAATGACCAGGTTGTGTGGTCTGAGCAAAAACTGAGGCTTTGGATCTTTATCCTCCCACCACTGCTGAAAAAAGAAAAACCATCAAAAAGCCTTCCCCTGATAATTTTGAACAGGCAAAACAGGAAATCAAACAGTTCTATTTCTTCTCCTCTGTAAAAGTATTCATTCATGATCAAACAGATCATGAGGCTCTGGTTTCAATAATTAAATTTGTACCTTCAAAAATTGAATTTGTCCCTTCAGAAAAACTCTCTGAGCAAGATAAGAAGGACATCAACTCAGTCGCAACATTCCTTCAACAATCCAAAAGGTTATTCAACATGTTTGGTCCCTCAAGACCTTGGTGTGCTAAAATGTGGGAAATGGGATGGCAAAAATTGATTAAACCTTCTGAAATACATGGAAAGTATTTGAAGAAAGCTGCTATTCAATTTTCCCCTCAAGATTTTTATATTTTTAACCTTAGGTCAGACAAGTTATTGCAATTTTAGGCCAGATATTCCAAGAATTAGCCAGACTGGCACATGATTCCAACTGTGAAACAATGCTGGAAAAAAAATCCACTCTTTCTCTTCATTGGAATTTGGATCCCAGCTCACTCCCTACTTCTTTGCCCCCACATCACCTCACCTAAAATTATTTCTACAATTCTCCACACACTGAAAAAAGCAAAATCTCTTCCTATTCCTTTTTACTCGTGTTTCCAACCAAAAAATTGAATTGACAAATCATTGACAACAAGAAAGAATAGCAAGTATCTGATAGATCTTTCATTTTTCCTGAATTTGGGTTTGGTGTTGATTTCAAAGAACAAGGTGTGGTTGAGATGATTTGGGTGGCCAATAAGTACAACAAATTTATGTTTCCTGCTGTGGAGATTGCCACTCATACAAGAATGGCAATGTCAATGCAAATCAAAATACAAATCAAAACACTTCCAGGTACTTGAAAGGTGGAAAAATATATTCTAGAAAAAAATAGTGTAAAAAAAAAATTCATTGGTGGGGTTAAAAATAGGTTCAAACATTTTTGTATTTGAATATAATTTTTTTTTTTACTTTTAAATTTTTTATCAAAGCAAATATTTTACAAGCCAACCAATTGAGTAAGTCCTTTATTTCTTTGACAGTTCTACAGCTACCAATAAATGGCATGGCTACTGAAAAACTATCTTTTTTTCCATTTCCAGTTGTTCCCTCTCCTTTGCCAGCCTCTCCTCCTGTTGATTTTTCTCCTTTTCTTCTTTTTTAAACTCCTGCTATGCCTGTTTCAATATCCACTCAGTATCAAATTTCTGTTGATAAGCCCAAATCTTGTCTTTCTGCTTTTGAAAATCAATAGACAGTTGAAAATCCCACTTCTCCATTTCAAATAGTAGTTTTTCAGATTCAAACTGCAATTTCACTTTTTTTTTTGAGAATAGGAATGAGCTTGATTTGGAAATTGAGGAGAATCCAATGAACTTACTTCAATCTTGCTTCTCCATGATCTCCTCAAAGCCAGAAAAATTTGAAGTGTTTTTCTTCTTTTTAAAGCTATTTGGTTTGATTTCGGTGGAATTGGAGGCCTTTTTCTGTCCCTTTGCACAGGAGGTTTGTGTGGGAACTTCATCACTCTCATTGGAAGGGGATGTTGAAGGGCCCAATGGCTTGAGTGTTTGTCCATTCAGGAAAGGATGAGCCTTTTTTTTACAACTTAAAACAGTCAGGATTAAACTGACAGAAGATAAAAGAATTTTTTCCTTACTTGAGCAGAGTTTGATGGCAATGATGATACAGGAATAAGACACTCCTCATCAGCCAAGTTGTCCATTTTATCCACCCCAGGAAGATAGCAATTGAAATATGAAGTGAGGGCTCCAAGAAGAGTTTTAATTGTTGATCAATGCTGATTTATAATTGATTTCAGCTGGTTCTGTTTTATTATCCTCCCCCACATCACATTGGGGCTACTCATAGGATTCATTGGCATCATCATTGCTAGGCGCTAGGCTGAGAATGCACAGCCAGTTCCTCAGCATCAAGTGAATCTTATTTTTGGGCATTGAAAGCAGCTAAAGGGGTGATATTTTCCTTCTTTCCAAAGGTTTTTTCCATTTTAATATGGAAAGGACAAATGGAGTCCAACATATCAACCAATGAGTTGATTCCCTTGGCTTTATTGGGGTCAGTGATACCAAAGCCAGTGGAGATTGACATTGAGTGGTCTTTTTTGTACTTTGCTTGATAGATCTTGAATTTCTCCCACATCTGTTTGGATGAAAGATCCTGCCTACCTTTAGTTTTATTCTTCACTTCATTGGCCATAAAATCACAGAAATCTGCATGTCACTTGCTAGCAAGTGCCGTCCAAGATCTCTTGCCCAATGTATGGCCAAGCTCAGTTCAAGCTCCTACCAAGCTCAGGTCAAAATTTATCAACACTGCAATGCACAGTCACTGCCTTTGCACAATGCACAGTGACTGTGAACAATGCATAGTGACTGTGCAAAATTCACAGCAACTTCACACAATTCACAGCAACTGCACACAATGCACAGCAACTGTGCAAAATGCACAGCAACTGCACACAATGCACAGCAACTGTGCAAAATGCACAGCAAATGTGAAAAATGCATAGAAACTGTGCACAATAAACAGGAACTGTGCACAATGCACAGAAACTGTGCAAAATGCATGCCAATTGTGCACAATTCACAGCAACTGTGCACAATGCACAACAACTGTGCACAATGCAAAGCAATTGTTCACAATGCATAGCAACAGTGCAAAATGCACAGCAACAGTTCACAAATCATACAAACTTTGAACAATGAACAGCAACTGTGCACAATTCACAGCAACTGTTCACAATGCACAGCAACTGTGCACAATGCACAGCGACTGTGCACAATGCACAGCAACTGTGCACAATGCACAGCAACTGTGCACAATGCACAGCAACTGTGCACAATGCACAGCAACTGTGCACAATGCACAGCAACTGTGCACAATGCACAGCAACTGTGTAAAATGAACAGCCACTGTGCAAAGTGGAAAGCAACTGGGAAAAATGAACATCAACTGTGCAAAATGGACCACAACTGTGCACAATGCAAAGCAAATTTGCAAAATATACAGCAAGTGTGTACAGCGCACAGAAACTGTGCAAAATGCTCAGCAACAGTGCACAATGCAAAGAAACAGTGCACAATATTTACCCATGCTCCAATGCACAATGCAAAGTGACTGTGCACAATATTCATCCAAGCTCCAATGAAAAGTTGCTGCTCATTGTGCAAATTTGCTGTGTATTGTGCACCGTTGCTGTGTATTGTGCACATTTGCTGTGCATTTTGGACAGTGGCTGTATAATGTTGAAAGTTCAACACAAAAAAGTAGCAGCACATGATAGCAAGTGCCATCAAGGAAGCTCTGGTTGAAGCTCTGTAAAATCTCTAGTTGAAGGGATTTTCATTCTCCAACATGTTTTTGGTTCACAGTGACTGTGCACAATGCAGAGGAAATGGGGGGAATGCAGATTGACTGCGCACAATACAGAGTGACTGTGCACAATGCAGAGTGACTTTGCACAATTCAGGGGGACTGTGCAAAATACAGAGTGAGTGTGCAAAATGCTGAGTGACTGTGCACAATTCACAGTGACTGTGACCAAAAACAGCAACTTTCCACAATGCACAGCAACTGTCCACAATACACAGAAACTGTGCACAATGCACAGAAACTGTGCACAATGCACAGAAACTGTGCACAATGCACAGAAACTGTGCACAATGCACAGAAACTGTGCACAATGCACAGAAACTGTGAACAATGCACAGAAACTGTGCACAATGCACAGAAACTGTGCACAATGCACAGAAACTGTGCACAATGCACAGAAACTGTGCACAATGCACAGAAACTGTGCACAATGCACAGAAACTGTGCACAATGCACAGAAACTGTGCACAATGCACAGAAACTGTGCACAATGCACAGAAACTGTGCACAATGCACAGAAACTGTGCACAATGCACAGAAACTGTGCACAATGCACAGAAACTTTGCACAATGCACAGCAATGGTGCATAATGCACAGCACTTTGCACAACGCACAGCAACTGTGCACAACGCACAGCAACTGTGCACAACACACAGCAACTGTGCACAACACACAGCAACTGTGCACAACGCACAGCAACAGTGCACAAGCACAGAAACTGTGCACAATGCACAGGATCAATGCATTGGAGCTTGGATAACAATTGTGCACAGTCACTGTGCATTGTTCATTGGAGCTTGGATAAATATTGTGCACTGTTGCAGTGCTTGTGCACCATTGCTGTGCATTGTGCAGAGTTTCTGTGCATTGTGCACAGTTGCTGTGCATTGTGCACAGTTTCTGTGCATTTTTGATAGTTGCTGTGCATTGTGCACAGTTGCTGTCCATTGTGCACATTTTCTGTGCATTGTGCACAGTTGCTGTGCATTTTGCACAGTTGCTGTGCATTGTGCACAGTTGCTGTGCATTTTGCACAGTTGCTGTCCATTGTGCACAGTTGCTGTGCATTTTGCACAGTTCCTGTGCATTGTGCACAGTTCCTGTGCATTGTGCACAGTTCCTGTGCATTGTGCACAGTTCCTGTGCATTGTGCACAGTTCCTGTGCATTGTGCACAGTTCCTGTGCATTGTGCACAGTTCCTGTGCATTGTGCACAGTTCCTGTGCATTGTGCACAGTTCCTGTGCATTGTGTACAGTTCCTGTGCATTTTGCACAGTTCATGTGCATTGTGCACAGTTCCTGTGCATTGTGCACAGTTCCTGTGCCTTGTGCACAGTTCCTGTGCATTGTGCACCTTTCCTGTGCATTTTTCACAGTTCCTGTGAATTTTGCACAGTTCCTGTGCATTGTGCACAGTTCCTGTGCATTGTGCACAGTTCCTGTGCATTGTGCACAGTTCCTGTGCATTGTGCACAGTTCCTGTGCATTGTGCACAGTTCCTGTGCATTGTGTACAGTTCCTGTGCATTTTGCACAGTTCATGTGCATTGTGCAAAGTTCCTGTGCATTGTGCACAGTTCCTGTGCATTGTGCACAGTTCCTTCCCATTTTGCACAGTTCCTGTGCATTTTGCACAGTTCCTGTGCATTGTGCACAGTTCCTGTGCATTGTGTACAGTTCCTGTGCATTTTGCACAGTTCCTGTGCCTTGTGCACAGTTCCTGTGCATTGTGCATCTTTCCTGTGCATTTTTCACAGTTCCTGTGAATTTTGCACAGTTCCTGTGCATTGTGCACAGTTCCTGTGCATTGTGCACAGTTCCTGTGCATTGTGCACAGTTCCTGTGCATTGTGCACAGTTCCTGTGCATTGTGCACAGTTCCTGTGCATTTTGCACAGTTCCTGTGCATTGTGCACAGTTCCTGTGCATTGTGCACAGTTCCTGTGCATTTTGCACAGTTCCTGTGCATTGTGCACAGTTCCTGTGCATTGTGCACAGTTCCTGTGCATTGTGCACAGTTCCTGTGCATTGTGCACAGTTCCTGTGCATTGTGCACAGTTCCTGTGCATTGTGCACAGTTCCTGTGCATTGTGCACAGTTCCTGTGCATTGTGCACAGTTCCTGTGCATTGTGCACAGTTCCTGTGCATTGTGCACAGTTCCTGTGCATTGTGCACAGTTCCTGTGCATTGTGCACAGTTCCTGTGCATTGTGCACAGTTCCTGTGCATTGTGCACAGTTCCTGTGCATTGTGCACAGTTCCTGTGCATTGTGCACAGTTCCTGTGCATTGTGCACAGTTCCTGTGCATTGTGCACAGTTCCTGTGCATTGTGCACAGTTCCTGTGCATTTGGCACAGTTGCTGTCCATTGTGCACAATTGCTGTCCTTTGTGCACAGTTTCTGTGCATTGGAAACAGTTTCTGTGCATTTTGCACAGTTGATGTGCATTGTGAAAATTTGCTATGCATGGTGCAAAGTTGCTATGCATTGTGCACAGTTGCTGTGCATGGTGCATAGAAACTGTGTCCAGGGAACAGTGCGTTAGCGTTCTGACCTTCTCTAATTTCTTATCACCTCAGTTCTCTTTTCTACACATTTCTTTCCTTTCTTTTCTTTCTCTTGTCTCTTTTCTACTTTCTTCTTCCACTCCAAAATTACTTGTAAAAGCACTTTCTGTTTCTTTGGAAGCAACACTTGTGTTCAACTCCGCGGCACACAATGCTTGTGCACTGCTGTCAGTCCTTACCTTGTGGCCTCTAAGAATTCACTGCTAGAGGACTGCTCAAAATGATCAAGATCAACAATATATCAATGCAACAATTATCCAATTCCAACTCAATCAGCCAAATGAGATCATCTTACCCTCAATCAAGATCAATCAAATGAATTAATCAACCAACCAAGAGTCCCCTTCTTTCAACTCTCAAACTCTTTCTCATCCAAATCATTGTACCTTCAAGACTTGCAGCCATTCCAACCACATTCAGGAAAGCATTCACCTGAAAACTCATTGATCAATGCAGGAACTTTTTCTCCTCCTTTTAGTTCCCTACTAACTATCTATTTAGAATTTTCTTTGCACTCCCTCATCTGACTGCTTCTCATTAAGTCCAATCTCTCTAACTTCATCATATTGTACTTGTCTGCATCAGTCAGGCTCTCCTCTGTTGGGCACTCTCTTTATCCTATCTTTCTTTGTATTTTGGTTGTTTAAACTCATTCTCATTCTTATTTGTGACTGCATGAATTACAGCTTGGTCTTGGTTTCCAGTCTCAATCTTCACATGGTTAAAAGCCTGTGCCAATCAAACAATGGATCAACCGGGGACCTCATCCATGCCACAACCGGGGGAGACTCTACCAACTACAAATCCTTGGAAATCAAATCTCTCATTGAATCCACACCTCTAATAATGGCCAATAACTATAGTATGTGGAGGAAGAGCTTGAAAAGCTCTTCAAACTACATGGAATATTCAACATCATGACTGCCAATGACTCAACCTGTCTGGAAATGGACACAAACCAGGAATTTTCAGCTCATATTCTTGCCAAAATTGACGTGAACTCCTACAACAATATCATTGATGACACCAACAAAGACAATGCAAATTTGATCTGGATCTCCACACAAGGACACTTTGCGTCATCCCAATCTGCAAAAAAAACTTGGGTCTTCAATGGGTTCCTACACCTCTCAATGGAAACTAATATCAACTTGTGTGTAACTACCATTAAGATATATCTCAAGAAGATGACCAAGGTTGGCATCAAGCTACCTTCAGAAATAATTGCCTATCTAGTCCTCTTCAAGTTTCCTGGCTCAATGCAACACATGAAGTCGCAAATCATGCACTCAACCACCAATATGAAAGTTGATGTTGTACTCAATCATTTGATCCAAAACAAAAACAAATCTATTTCTGAAGGAGAGCAAGCCAAGCCTGTTAACTTTGCATTATACTGAGGACCTTGATGTGAGAACGGCAAGCACAATCTGGCAGTGACTTCCCATCCAGCCAGTTCATGTTGGTTTGAATTTCCAGAACTCAAGCCTGCCAACGCTCACGATTGCAGATCTTGGAAAGGCAAACCTAAGGCAAAGGATGAATCTCACTTCTATAGTTTCTTTTGCAGACTCAGCTCTACTGTATTGTCAAAACCAATTGATAAACGCTCTTTCATCCTAGAATCAGGTTTTTCAATCCACATGATTGTTGATTGGGACTTTTTCAGTACCGTTGAGAAGAGCAATGGAACCAAAAGAATTCAAACTGGAAAAAAAGAAACTGCAATTACAATTGAAGGAAGCCGTATAGCTGCTTTGGCCACAAAAGATGCTAATATTCTCCTCTCTAATGCCTCCTGGGTACCAGAATCTACAGTGAATCTGATTTCATTGGATGGGCTCATGGGTCAAGGGGCCAATCTCTGGGTTTTCAGGAACAGGAATCCCAAAACCTTCAGACTTACCTTGCATGGTACTTTACTACTTTTTGGTTCTATTATCAACAATCTGTTTATGATCAATATGGCTACAACAAACCCAAAAAGCTCTTTTTAATCTGATGATTAACTATCTATCATTAATTGATCCCTGGGTCACGCTAGCTTATCTCAAATGGAGAAGTTCCTCAACACCAAAATCCCCAAAGCACAGAAAGCCTCTTTTGAATGTCTAAACTGTGACAAGGCCAAGATAACTCAAGCCCATTTTAATCATCAACCAGAGAATTCTGGTAGCTTCTTTGAGAATATTCATCTAGATCTCATTGGACCCATCAAACCAACATCAAAGGGAGATTTCCGTTACGTTCTCACTATTGTCAACTCTCACTTGGGATATTTGGCGGGTTGTCATCTCCAATCCAAGAGTGATACCGTGGATGTTCTGATGTTTGTGATAGAAAACCAACACAGGAAAACCAGTCAATACCCAAAAGAAGTGTGCTTGGATAGTGGCAGTGAATATTTTAATAAGAAACTAGAAAACTACTATCAAAACCACCATGTCAATCAAGTCACCAGCAAACGGTATTACTCAAAGCACAATGGCCAAGTGGAAATAGAAAATCAGAGGATGATGGAAGCGGTTTGAGCAACTCTGTTGCAGTAAAACATTCCCAAATCTTGGTGGCACAAAGTTCTTAAGAGCTCCTGTTTGATGTTGGATCAGATCTCCAAACAGAAAGGCAAGGACTCTCCCTGGAAGAAGATGCACCAGAATCAACTTCCGAAGGATTCTATCAAACTGATTGGATCCGGCCTAACCTAAAGGATCAATGACACGGAAATCAACTCTAAACTCAGCAAGAAAGGGGCCTCAGGACTGCTACTGGGTTTCAATCCATCCTTACTCTCCTACAAAATACTTACTCCATCCGGCAAAATCATTGACACCAAGCACGTCAAATTCAATCACCAAAATCCAACTTCAAATCTATGTGTAGATGACACTTCCAACTGCAAACAATTCACTCACCCAAATGTAAATCAAGCTCCTGGTTCTTACACGCTTGATCAGATGCCGGCAAATACTCCCTCCAATTCATCGCCCATTATGAAGGAAGAATCCAATTTCAATAGCTTGGGAGAGCCCTTGGAATCTGACTCAATAGTTGAAGAGAATTTGTGGCCAAATCTGAGAACCCAAGAGGCTCTTTCTAAACCTGATTGCTACGGATTTATATCTGAAAAACTTCCAAAATTTTTAGCTGAGTCCATGAAAATCCCTCAATGGAAAGAATCAGCTTTAAAAAAATTCAAAAAAATTGAAGATCAGGAAGTTTGGGATGAAGTCAATGTGAAAATAGTCACCAACCCGCTCAACACTGTCCTAGTCTTCATGATTGAACAGAATGATTATGGCAAAGTCCCAATTCTCAAAACCAGATTGTGCGTGCAAGGGTTCAATCAGCGGTATTGACTGGAGTACCTAGAGACCTATGGGCCTATGGGCAAAGTTGTGTCTTTGAGGGAAGTTCTTACATACTTAGCCAAAATGAACCTGGAGATTCTCCAACTGGATGTCAAGGGGGCGTTTCTACAATCCAAATTGGACAAACAATTCTTTATCAGAGCATCTGTTGGTTGTGGTAGGTCTTCCAAATACCTGGGGCTCAAAAAGTCACTGTATGGACTGAAGAAAGCTCCAAGGAACTGGTATTGGATGTTGAGCAAATGGATCAAAGCCCAAATTTTTCAGTATTCTGCATGCAATTGGTGTTTGTATATTGGGGAAAACAAGACAACGGTAATATTATTTCACATTGATGACCTTCTTATTGCTGGGAAGGTCAATCAATTCAAAGAAACATTTCTTTAATAATTCAAACACTCATCTGCACACCCTCCTAATAAGCTCCTTGGGTTGAATATTGAAAGGAAGGATGGCTTAATCTACCTTTCCCTACCGCTACAAATCAAAAAAGGGCTTGAAGAACTTGACCTCAAAAGCAGTCTACCAGTATCAACTCTGCTTACGCCTGGTCTTCACCTTGGAACAGCTGGAGCGGAGGAATGCAAACTGTTTCTGGCTCTCAATGTGAACTATTACTCTCCCATTGGCCAACTGGAATTCATAGCTGGTCTTTCCAGGACAGATATCAGCTTTGATGTTTCTATTCTGGCAAGACACTTCAAGCAACCCGGCATCAACCATTGTAAAGAAGTCCTGCACATCTGGAGATATCTGAATGACACTAAAGACATGACGCTAAAGCTTTGACTGCAATCAATTTAAAATCAACTGGTGTGCTTCAGAGATGCCACATGGGCGGAAAATCCATAATCTAGCATATCCCAAAGTGGTTTAATCTAATCCTTCAGGGGCAGTCCATTTTATTGAACTAGCAGGCATAAACAATCCATAACGCACTCGTAAACAGAATCCAAATGTGTTGAAATTTCAAGCTGTCATCTGGAAGCACGTTGGCTTCAAAAAAGGATCAAAGACATCTATTGGTGTTCATTCAAATTCCCACTCTGTCTAATTGACAATAAAGGACTTGATTATAAAATTAAAAAGTTTGGATACAACTCCAAAGGAAAACACATTGGCATCAAGGCCAAAAGTCCACGTGAAAACTTCAAACAAGGTCTTATTGAGGTCAAACTGATCCTGTCACAGTCAATGACTGCTGATGCTATGACAAAAGCTGCAAACAAAATTTCAGTCACTAGGCTTGTAAATTCCTTCAGCTCTCTTTTCCACTGATTACCAAGTTGTGGGGGCGTGTTAATGTTCTGACCTTCTCTAATTTCTTATCACCTCAGTTCTACTGTTTACACATTTCTTTCATTTCTTTTCTTTCTCTTTTCTCTTTTCTACTGTCTTTTTCTACTCATAATTAATTGTTAAAGCGCTTTCTGTTTCTTTGCGCAAGACACTTGTGTTTAACTCCACGGCGCACAATGCTCGCGCACCGCTGTCAGTCCTTTCCTCACGTCCTCTAAGACTTCATTTCAAGAGGACCGCTCAACATGATCAAGATCCACAATATATCATTGCAACAAATATCCAAACCCAAATCAATCAACCAAGTGAGATAATCTTGCCATCAATCAAGATCAATCAACTGAATCAATCAACCAATCAAGAATCCCCTTCTTTCAACTCTCAAAATCTTTCTCATCCAAATCATTTTACCTTCCAGACTTGCACCATTCCAACCACAGTCAGCAAAACATTCACCTGACAACTCATCAATCAATGCGGGAACTTACTCTCCTCCTTTTTGTTCCCTACCCACTATCTATCTAGAATTGGCTTGACACTCCCTCATCTGACTGCTTCTCATCAAGTCCCATCTATCTAACTTCATCATATGAGACTTGTCCGCATCAGTCAGACTGTCCTCTGTTAGTCACTCTCTTTATCCAATCTTTCTTTTTATTTTGGTTTTTTTAACTCATTCTCATTCTTATTTGTGACTGCACGAAATACAGCTTGTTCTTGGGTTCCAATCTCAATCTTCACACATTGCATTGTGCACAGTTGCTGTGCATTGTGCAAAGTTTCTGTGAATTTTGCACAGTTGCTATGAATTGTGCAGTGGCTATGCATTGTGCACAGTTGCTGTGCATTGTGCACAGTTGCTATGCATTGTGCACAGTTGCTGTGCATTGTGCACAGTTGCTGTGCATTGTGCACAGTTGCTGTGCATTGTGCACAGTTGCTGTGCATTGTGCACAGTTGCTGTGCATTGTGCACAGTTGCTGTGCATTGTGCACAGTTGCTGTGCATTGTACACAGTTGCTGTGCATTGTGCACAGTTGCTGTGCATTGTGCACAGTTGTTGTGCATTGGGCACAGTTTCTATGCATTGTGTGCAGTTGCTGTGCATGGTGCGCAGTTGCTGTGCATTGTGCACAGTGGCTGTGCATTGTGCAAAGTTGCTGTGCATTGTGCACAGTTGCTGTGCATTTTGCACATTTTCTGTGCATTGTGCACAGTTTCTGTGCATTTTGCACAGTTTCTGTGCATTGTGCACAGTTTCTGTGCATTGTGCACAGGTTCTGTGCATTGTGCACAGTTGCTGTGCATTGTGCACAGTTGCTGTGCATTGTGCACAGTTGCTGTGCATTGTGCACAGTTGCTGTGCATTGTGCACAGTTGCTGTGCATTGTGCACAGTTTCTGTGCATTGTGCACAGTTGCTGTGCATTGTGCACAGTTTCTGTGCATTGTGCACAGTTGCTGTGCATTGTGCACAGTTGCTGTGCATTGTGCACAGTTGCTGTGCATTGTGCACAGTTGCTTTGCATTGTGCACAGTTGCTGTGCATTGTGCACAGTTGCTGTGCATTGTGCACAGTTGCTGTGCATTGTGCACAGCTTCTGTGTATTGTGCACGTTTGCTCTTCCTTGTGCACAGTTGCTGTGCATTGTGCATAGTTGCTGTCCATTGTGACCAGTTGCTGTGCATTGTGAAGAGTTTCTGTGCATTGTGCATAGTCAAAATTCATTTTGAACAGTCACTTTGCATTTTGGGCATTTGTGGTGCATTGTCCATTTTGCATTATGCACAGTCACTGAGCATTGTGCAATGTGCACAGTTCCTGTACATTGTGCACAGTCACTCTGTGTTGTGCCCAGCCACTGTGAACCAAAAACATGTTTGAGAATGAAAATTCCTTCACCTCAAGATTGGACAGAGCTTCAAGCAGAGCTTCCTTGATAGCACTAGCTAGCAAGTGCCTTCACTTTTCAAACCTGTAGATGGAAATTAAAAACCCCCCCAGAATGGATGATGGAGAGTTAAACCCACACCAGAATGGATGATGGAGGGTTAAAACCCCTCCAGAATGCATGATGGAGGGTTAAAACCCCTCCAGAATGCATGATGGAGGGTTAAATCCCCTCCAGAATGCATGATGGAGGGTTAAAACCCCTCCAGAATGCATGATGGAGGGTTAAAACCCCTCCAGAATGCATGATGGAGGGTTAAAACCCCTCCAGAATGCATGATGGAGGGTTAAAACCCCTCCAGAATGGATGATGGAGGGTTAAAACCCCTCCTGAATGGATGATGGAGGGTTCAAACCCCTCTAGAATGGATGCTGGAGGGTTCAAACCCCTCCAGAATGGATGATGGAGGGTTAAAACCCCTCCAGAATGGATGATGGAGGGTTAAAACCCCTCCTGAATGGATGATGGAGGGTTAAAACCCCTCCAGAATGGATGATGGAGGGTTAAAACCCCTCCAGAATGGATGATGGAGGGTTAAAACCCCTCCAGAATGGATGATGGAGGGTTAAAACCCCTCCAGAATGGATGATGGAGGGTTAAAACCCCTCCAGAATGGATGATGGAGGGTTAAAACCCCTCCAGAATGGATGATGGAGGGTTAAAACCCCTCCAAAATGGATGATGGAGGGTTAAAACCCCTCCAGAATGGATGATGGAGGGTTAAAACCCCTCCAGAATGGATGATGGAGGGTTAAAAACCCTCCAGAATGGATGATGGAGGGTTAAAATCCCTCCAGAATGGATGATCAAGGGTTCAAACCCCTCCAGAATGGATGATGGAGGGTTAAAACCCCTCCAGAATGGATGATGGAGGGTTCAAACCCCTCTAGAATGGATGCTGGAGGGTTCAAACCCCTCCAGAATGGATGATGGAGGGTTAACAGTCACTGTGCACCATACACAAAGACTTTGCACAATGCAAAGCAACTTTGAACCATGCACAACAACTGTGCACCATGCACAACAACTGTTCAAAATGCACAGTTACTGTGCAAAAAGCACAGTGACTGTGCAAAAAGCACAGTGACTGTGCAAAAAGCACAGTGACTGTGCAAAAAGCACAGTGACTGTGCAAAAAGCACAGTGACTGTGCAAAATGCACAGTTCCTGTGCAAAATGCACAGTAACGGTGCATTTTGCACATTTCCCGTGCATTGTGCACAGTTGCTGTGCATTGTACACAGTTGCTTGGCATTGTGCACAGTTGCTGTGCGTTGTGCCCAGTAACTGTGTGTTGTGCACAGTTGCTGTGCATTGTGCACAGCAACTGTGTGTTGTACACAGTTGCTGTGCGTTGTGCACAGTAACTGTGTGTTGTGCACAGTAACTGTTCATTTGGCACAGTCATTTTACATTTTTCACAGTTGCTGTGAATTGTACAAAGTTGCTGTGCATTGTACACAGTTTCTGTGAATTTTGCACAGTTGCTGTGCATTGTGCACAGTTGCTGTGCATTGTGCACAGTTTCTGTGCATTTGTCAGCTTGCTACTATTGCAGAGCAAGCTGCAAAAGTAAAAAAATAACATAAAATGATAATAATACAATTAACCTAAGAAGGAGTAGGAAAACCATAAATATTGTTACAGAAATGGGTTCTCCACCCAAAAATAGGTAGGGTCACTCACTGACCCCACTCTTGAAATCCAATTCCTTATATTTTTAAATAATTAAGGAAAGAAAAACCAAAATACTACGGCTCCATTATTGAGCTTTTTGGCCAATTAAATATTTCACACACATAGTCAAGTATAGGTTTCACCCCCAAAATTCAGTCAGAATTGAGGTGTTGTGTATATTTTAGGAGTTACGGGCGGAAATGTGTTTTGTCACAATTCCCGCACGCAGCCGTGGCAGCCAATGCACCCACGCGTGGCTGAGATATAGCCCTGTCACTCCGTCAAGGTTGTGTATGCAGCCCTGGGCCTCTGACAAGTACGCAGGCATGGGAATACGGGTTGACCGATTGACAGGTGGCCTGAGAGGCTCAGGTACCGCGTAAACATGCTACAACTTACACGGGGACATTCTAAATATGTAAGAAATGTTCGCGTGGATAGTAGACAATCTAAAAATACATAATATTATATGAAAATACATAAATAATCCTTATACGTATTTTTTATTTAATATAATTCAAATTACCAAAAATATCGAAAATAAGACAATGAAAAATTCTAAAAATATATTAAAATACTTTACTATACTTTTATAAAAATTTCTAGGCATAAAGATCTTCGTGACATACCAAGAAAACTAATGATGTAAACATATTACATGAATTCACATGAATTATATTTTTAATTAATTATCTTATTAAATCAACTGGAACTCGAAAATAAGGAGTAAAATCAATATTATGACTTTTACTCCAGTTATATAATACATAATGAAAAGTTACCTGACATCAAGATGTCCGTAGAAATGTTTATTTATACAATTATTAAATTAATGGGAACATTTACTAAGGATAATTAATTAAATAATACATAAATAGGACAGATTAGTGTTATTCACACGTCCTAATGTCTATTATAAAGTGGAATAATTCCCATACCCTGAGGAATTAGATGCTACCCATGCTATAGCACCAAGAACACATGACAGGCTGACCCTGGTTACCCCGCTAGCCTTAGTGTCTGTCCCTTTGAGCACCTAAAACCCTCAGAAGGAAAATATTGGGACTCCAAAAGCTATAAATAAAGAGCTCTTTTGAGGATATTGATGGGCAGAGACCCAGTTATATTCATATCCAGACACCGTTCCAAGATAATCAAGTACTTATAAGAGATAAGTAAGTGATTTATGGCAATTTCTGATTGATAATATCCGTCCTCAACCTCTTTTATATCAATTAAAACTGCTGAACAACCTTATAACCCCAGTATACAGGTTTAACCCATCAGTGCACGTCTCAAACAGATACCCAAAGGATTTAATAATATACCAGTGAGTTTTATTATCCTTTCTCTGTTGTGAAAGCTTGGCTAAAAGGTCCTGCCACTTCACTGTGTATTTCATATACATATTATCTTTGGGTAAAATATTCCTTAAACTAAAGAGCCCAAAGTAACCAGGACTACGTGTTTTCATACTGAAATCCCTGAAGAGAGGTGTTAAAGATCCCCAAAATAATTGTGGCCCCTCTATAAAAATATTTAATAATCAATTTATTCATATTTATTTAAAACAATAAACAATAACCAAACCACTTAACCTTGCAATAAGCTCAATCCAAATATTTTACGGATTTTTGCTGCATTTCTTAAATAATATATTCATTATTTACTCTATCACCTCTGGTAGCTAAAGGATAGCAAGGGTCTTGGCATGCAGGAGGCTGACAGCATTGTGCAGAGTTGCTGTGCATTGTGCCAAGTTGCTGTGCATTGTGCACAGTTGCTGTGCATTGTGCACAGTTGCTGTGCATTGTGCCCAGTTGCTGTGCATTGTGCACAGTTGCTGTGCATTGCCCACTGTTGCTGTGCATTGTGCACAGTTGCTGTGCATTGCGCACCGTTGCTCTGCATTGTGCACAGTTGCTGTGCATTGTGCACTGTTGCTGTGCATTGTGCACCGTTGCTGTGCATTGTGCACAGTTGCTGTGTATTTTGCTTAGTTGCTGTGCATTGTGCACAGTTGCTATGCATTTTGCACAGTTGCTGTGCATTGTGCACAGTTGCTGTGCATTGTGCACAGTTGCTGTGCATTGTGCACAGTTGCTGTGCATTGTGCACAGTTGCTGTGCATTGTGCACAGTTGCTGTGCATTGTGCACAGTTTGTTGAGTTGACGGAATCAAAAGTGGCCAGCACCTCCTGCGTAGTCGCGGCACTTCCAGTGTCAATACTTCAAATTCAGTTGTTCCTCCCCTATCTTCACTCCTTGGTCTCTGCGCCGACTTCTCCGATGAACACAACATTTCCTTCAATCACCGGTCCCCTTGAAACTTTCCTCCCGCAATCAACCAACCTCTTCATCCCTTCCTCCGGTCATCATCTCCTCATCTCCCCGATTCCTCACATCCCATCATCACTTCCTCATTTCCTTGATTCCTCACTGCGTTCAACCCCTCGATTAATCCTCCCTCCATCATCATCTTGCTCCATCATTCTTCACATCTGCATCTGCTCCTTACTCCCCTTTCTTCAATCCTCCCATCAAATTCTCGCCATCCAATCATCACTGTCACCGTCAATCTCAACCCTTGCCGCCTCCTGCCACCTTTTAATACAACAACAAACATCGATCTCTTCCCTTCATTCCAAGAATTCCGTCAACTCCTTGATTCAGTCCAGCTGTGAGGCAACTTCTTGCTCTGACTCCCACAACACAAATTTAACGTTCATGTCCGATCATTTATGTCATTTTCATCAATCTCTCAAACTCATGCTTATTTTGGTTGTCCCTCCTTTGCGCTAGCTCCTTCCTTCTTTGTCTCTGTTGGTCTTTGTTTTGAAGTCCTTCAATTTAAATTTTCACGGTTAAAAGCCGAAAGCCACGACCAAGCCAATCCGGCAATCATGGACTCAACTGGACCGACAGACTCAAACTCATCCCTCCTCCGTACCTTAATGGACTCAATTCCAAACCTTCACGAATCCAACTTCTCATTATGGCGATCAAAACTGACGACCATATTCTCCCTGAAAGGAATTGCGAAATGGCTCAACCAAGAAGACAAAAAAGAATGTCCTCCTGAAATTAACTTGGAAATTGCCGGGTACATCTTAGCCAAGCTGGATAATTGAACTTACGTGAACTGCGTCAAGGACTCCGATGCTCTGAATGGAATCGCACTCTGGAAGTCGATCAACGAGTTCTATGCCTCCTCTCAGACTGCCAACAGATCTTGGATTTTTTTTAACTTTCTCAACCTGGCATTTGACCCAAAAAATGTTGAGAAATTCATCACTGACGTGCGATCATGCCTCCTGCAAATCTCCGAAATTGGCATAAACATGGACAAAGACATAGTCGCCTACTTGATTCTGTACAAGTTTCCGCCACAAATCGAGCACTTAAAGACCACCATAACCCATTCCCTTGGCGAAGCAAAGATCAACGGCGACTTAGTTCTCAGGCATCTGAACCAAATCAAAAATGAGGTGGCCGCAGGAACCTATGCTTCAGCTCTGCTCGAAAATCAAGAACCCCTACGTTGCAAACCCAACTGGCACAATCCTCAAGCTTATCATCCAAAGAACAAGTGCTTTGCCCTATATCCTCACCTGCGCCCCAACTTCAACGGAAACAGTGACAATCTCCCCTCCAAGAATCAACCGCAATCAACTTCCAACCCTAAAGCCTCAGCCAACTTGGCATACACCTTTGCCGTCGCCAACTTCCATCAGATCTATCGCGTCTCCCTGCTCCTGGACTCCGGCGCCACCAACAACATGTTTAATAGCCCCAACTATTTCAATTGGCTCAAGGACGACTGTACCAAAGTCAACACCGGAAAGCCCGACGCATCCATCATGTCCCAAGGGACCGGCGACGCTATCATTCACACCGACACTGCTTCTCTCACTCTCACCAACTTGCTTCTGGTACCCGATCTGGCGGTCAATTTGATCTCGCTTGGCCAGCTCATCCAA
Source organism: Puccinia polysora (assembly GCA_025617555.3). Lineage (NCBI taxonomy): Eukaryota > Fungi > Basidiomycota > Pucciniomycetes > Pucciniales > Pucciniaceae > Puccinia > Puccinia polysora. The sequence goes on from CM062628.1 coordinate 10,945,831, forward strand.
AAAGGATGCTCACTGGTTTGATTGGACTCCCAAGGGTTTTGTGTGCTTTTCAAAGGAAAGCTGATAATATCCGGTCGCATTCACAACAATCTCCTCTACGTCGAAGAATCAATCCCTAATCCATCAAATTGCCACACTTTCCTCTCCATGTCCACAATTCACAAGAGATTCGGCCACATTCACCGTGAACAAGCCAAGATTTTATCCACCTTTTTTCCCAATCTGAAATGGGACAATTATGCCTGCACCTCTTGCGCAAAAGGAAAAATCAATCGATTACCTTTCAAAAACCACGTTCCTCCAAGTTCCCGTCCTTTTGAATTTGTCCACGCTGATTTCTGTGGTCCAATCAATCCCATCTCCAAATTTGGTCATAGATACTTTTTACTTCTCACCAACAATTACTCTAAATATAAGACTTGTGTGCCTCTCAAGCTCAAGTAGGATGCGACCGATGAAATCATCAACTTTATAAAATTGAACTCAAATCGCTTCGATCAAATGCTAAAAATTTTTCACTCCAACAACGGCGGTGAATTCATCAATTCCCATCTCTCATCCTTCCTGAAAGACAACGGTGTCCTCCACACCACCTCCAAACCTTACACCCCTCAACACAACCCAGTGTCCAAACGAGGAAATAGAACACTCGTCGAGGCTGCCAGAACATCAATGATAGACATGTCCATTCCACTTGACCTGTGGGATGAGATCACGGTTGGCGTGTGCGAGACCCTCAACTCAGTTCCATCAGTACACCTTAAAGTTTCCCCGTTCAAACTCTGGAACGACAAGACTCCAAAGCTCAAACTGTTTTGAACGCTAGGCTCCAAGACCGTTGTTCTAAACAACAACTCAAAACTCTTGAAGTTTGACAAAAAGGGTGTCAAAGGAATCTTGGTGGGATTCGACCTTGCCCTAAACTCTTACAGGGTATATTGCCCCAAACTTGGTTCAGTTGTCCGTAGCAAACATGTTCAAATTTTTGAAAATATGAAATTTGACGACTCTTCCTCCTCCTCTCCCAACTCCCCTTTTGACTCCCTTCTTCCTGATCCCTTGACTGACATTCTCACTCTCCCTATTCCCCAAATTGCTCAACCTCCAAATCCGGTCCCTCAGACCTCTGTCTCATCCACACCCGAACCTCTCCTGTCTCCCTCCAATCCACCAACTCCCACGCCTCCGACATCAGAGAGCAACTCAAACCCCGATTCGAATTCTGACGCATCAGATGGCAAGCGAGTTTCCAATCTTCTAACTCCTCACAACACTTACAACTTCCGCAACCGCTCAACTGTTCAGCGGCCCCAACGCTATGGTTTCCTCATGCAATCCATTCCTAAATCCTATAAAGACGTAGAGAAGAACCCCAATCGAATTAGATGGTTAGAGTCAATGAAAGTGGAGCTGGACGGCATAGACCTGCTTAAAGTCTGGGAGGGTTGCCACACTCTACCTGACGGGAAGCAAGCTCTGACTACTGTCTGGGTCTATCGACTCAAGGAACAGCCCAACGATTCCAAATCTCTCTTCAAGTCAAGGTTGTGCATCCAAGGCTTCAAGCAAACAGAATTCTGCAATTACAGAGAAACATACGCCCCCACCGGCTCGATCACCACACTCCGCGCTCTCCTAATCTACGCATTCCATCATTCTCTTAAAATTCGCCAAATGGACATTAAGTCCGCCTTCTTACACGCTCCACTTGACAAGGACGTCTGCATCAAACGACCTGAAGGATACCGTTCAAACTTCCCTTACTTCAAACTTAACAAGGCCCTGTACGGCCTTAAGCAAGCTCCAAAGAGTTGGTTTGACTTGTTAAGGGAGTGGATTGTATTCGAAGGATTCACTGCCTCAAGCGCGGATCCCTGTCTCTACATTAACAGCAAGCTTTCCACCTTTGTCTTTGTCTACGTGGATGATCTGATTGTAATCGGTCAATCAACTGAATTCTGCGATTGGCTCAAATCCAAATTTTCCATCTCTCACGATGGCCCACTTCACAAGATCCTTGGAAATCAACTTGTCAAAACTCCTCAGGGACACGGTCTTCTGCAACCCAAGCACATTGAGTATGCCCTAAAAGAGTTAGGCTTGTTTGAATCCAAACCGATCACCACACCCATGACTCCCAACGTTTACCTCTCCCCGGCAGCTGATGAAGAATTCAATGACTTTCTCAAACTCAACATCAACTTTTGATCATCTTCGGGCTTTCTTAACTTCATTTCCAGTAGAACTCGTCCCAACCTGTCCTACGCGGTATCCACTCTCTCTAGATTCAATAGCAAACCCGGCCTTCAGCACTGGCTAGAGGCCAAACATGCTTGGCGATATCTGAATCATACCAAAAACCTAGCACTCAGACTCAAGTCGACACACTTCAATTACGACATCGTATGCTTCAGTGACTCCGATGGCGGCAATGACACTTTGACGCGTAGAAGTCATACCGGTTTCATCATCCTGTTGTATGGCTGTCCCGTATCCTGGAGTAGAAAACTCCAACCATTGGTATCTCCCTCTTTGACTGAAGGTGAAATGAAAGCCTTGGTATCTGTTGCCCAAGAAAAATTGTGGCTTGATAATCTGCTTCACAACCTCAACCCCCACATTCATCTATCCCACTGCTTCAACATTGACAACAAGGCGGTCAACAACCTAGTCTGTTTCAAGTCGCATCATAGTGCCTTAAAACAAGTGGACACTCAGATCAAGTGGCTCCAAGAGCATCGCGAGGCCAAGAATCTAATTACAAATCTTGTTCCATCTCATGAAATGATCGCCAACCCGTTAACCAAGCCAGCAATCAGACCCTCGGTCCAAGCTCTCACCTCCGTTATACTAGCACCTCACAACTGAACAGGGCGGTGTGTTGAGTTGATGGAATCAAAAGTGGCCAGCACCTCCTGCGTAGTCGCGGCACTTCCAGTGTCAATACTTCAAATTCAGTTTTTCCTCCCCTATCTTCACTCCTTGGTCTCTGCGCAGACTTCTCCAATGAACATGACATTTCCTTCAATCACCGGTCCCCTTGACACTTTCCTCCCGCAATCAACCCCCCTCTTCATCCCTTCCTCCGGTCATCATCTCCTCATCTCCCCGAGTCCTTCATCCCTTCTTCCCGTCATCATCTCCTGATCTCCCCGATTCCTCATATCCCGTCATCACTTCCTCATTTCCTCAATTCCTCACTGCGTTTGACCCCTTGATTAATCCTCCCTCCATCATCATCTTGCTCCATCATTCTTCACATCTGCCTCCGCTCCTCACTCCCCTTTCTTCAATCCTCCCATCAAATTCTCGCCATCCAATCATCACTGTCACCGTCAATCTCAACCCTTGCTGCCTCCTGCCACCTTTCAATACAACAAAAAACATCGATCTCTTGCCTTCATTCCAAGAATTCCGTCAACTCCTTGATTCAGTCCAGCTGTGAGGAAACTTCTTGCTCTGACTCCCACAACACAAATTTAACGTTCATGTCCGATCATTTATGTCATTTTCATCAATCTCTCAAACTCATGCTTATTTTGGTTGTCCCTCCTTTGCGCTAGCTCCTTCCTTCTTTGTCTCTGACGGTCTTTGTTTTGAAGTCCTTCAATTTAAATTTTCACAGTTGCTGTGCATTGTGCACAGTTGCTGTGCATTATGTACAGTTGCTATGCATTGTGCACAGTTGCTGTGCATTGTGCACAGTTTCTGTGCATTGTGCACAGTTTCTGTGCATTGTGCACAGTTGCTTTGCATTTTGCACAGGTGCTGTGCGTTGTGCATTGTGCACAGTTTATGTGCATTGTGCATTGTGCACAGTTGCTGTGCATTGTACACAGTTGCTGTTTGTTGTGCTCAGTTGCTGTGCATTTTGCACAGTTGCTGTTCATTGGGCACAGTCACTGTGAACCAAAAACATGTTAGAGAATGAAAATACCTTCAACTAGAGATTGGACAGAGGTTCAACCAGAGCTTCCTTGATTACACTTGCTAGCACATGCCACTACATTTTTTGTGGTGTCAGTACATAACCATTAACCTTAGAGGATGCTTGTTGGACAACTCCTGTTTCATTGTTGGATACAAAGCAACTGTCCTAGTTTGAGGGAATTTTGAGCCAGTTTACCAGGATGATGTGATTAGCTATCTTGGGATGACTCAAGCCTTTGGAAGCTGATGGGGGAGGATTGTTTGATGTTGAGTTCCTGGGGGATTGTTGCTTTGGTCCATTCAATTGTTTAGTGGACATGTGGGGGGGTTTCCTGAGGCACCATTCAAAAGTATTAAGAGGGATCAAGGGATGAAGAAAGGAAGTGATGAAGTGATGAAGGAATGTGTTTAAAGTGGTCATGAAGTGATGAAGCAATGAAGCAATGAAGCAATGAAGCAATGAGTGTGGAATGAAGCAATGAAGTGATGAGAGGATGGATGTGATGAAAACAATAATGTGATGAGGGTGATGAAGCAATGAGAGCGTTAACATGGTGAGATTGAGGAATTGATGAGGGTATGAGAGTGATGATGCAAAGAGGATGGAAGAGATAAGAGGGATGTCAACTGGTATTTAGAGTTAACTTCAAGAATTGCAAGTAGGTACTGAGTTGCGAACAATGGAACTTTGTATTGCAAGCCGGAGGCAGTAAGCCAAAGGCACCATTGTTTTTTTGCTTTATTTGTGTCACACTTATGGACTGAGTTGGATGGTAATGAGGAATAGGATATGTCAAAGTGGGGAAGACAATAACCCTTAACCCTTGATTGCAACAGGTGGATTTGTGTTCAAACCCCCCATTAAAAAATGGTGGGTTTGCTTAACTCTGAGTGGAAAGCAGATTATGTGGAGTTGAAGAAAAACAAAAACACCAGATTACACCCCATCATAAAAATATATCAAAAAAATCAATCTGTGGGGAAATCAGGCGGGCAGGTACATAATGAAAGCTTTCAAAACATCCTAAAAGATTTATTTTCTATAATGGTATCAACAAAGTGGAATATCCGCAAGGGGGAAAAAAATTGGAAAAACATTATATATTGGTTTTATTTAACTGACTCACTGATTATTTTTCTCCACTCGTGTTGCAAAGTTCTTGAAGCAAATGATTCACCTTTGCAGAAAGAGCCAACAAAAGCAACCAATAGTTTTTTTAATTTTAAGCAATTTTGCTTCTTTTAGAAGTTTAGCTGAAAAAATGGGTTTATTTTTCAGTTAAATAATGAAATTCTTTGATTTTTTTTTTCATAAATTCCATTTTCACTGTCCTGACAATGACAGAAAATTGGATACATGAGTTATGGTTCTATTCACTATCAACCAAAAACATAGGTTAAAAGGACCTGAAAATTTTATAAAATTTGAGGAATATTCTTGAAGTATGAATAAAATAGCCAATTACACTCCAAATATCATTTTTTTTTGGAAGTCATAAGCTTATGGAAAACTGTTTCAAATATTAAAGAATTAATTAAATATTCCTTCAATACTGGAGTTTTTATCAATTTTTTGATGCATATAATGGCCCATCTTTGTGAGTATGTTAGTTCAAAGAACAGTTTTGAAGACCATGATATAATATTCTTTTTTAAAAAGAATAAGGAACCAGCTTGACTGGAGTTGTTTTCCAAATTTCAATTTCAAGATTAACAGCAGTCAAATTCTCCCAAGATTGATTTATTTATTTAACTTTGAATTTTTTGGGAAATTACTTCAAATTTTATAATGAATTTCCAAGAATGAAAAAATTAAAAATATTGGTATAACCTATATCAAACTAATTTGTTTACCATACATTACCAAAATATATCAGCAATTTTAAAGAGACCTTGAGTTAAAATTGAATCTCCTTTCAAGCATGAATGATATTTGATTGAAAATTGGTTATAGAGTATTTCAAAAATATTTATTGTGTGGTTATTCGGGAGTTATATGGATAGATTGCCTGAATTATTGCAGAGTTACAGCCCAGTTGTAACCAAGTTGGACCATTTTTACAGGATGCCACATGCTAGAATTTTCCTCCATTTTTCCCCTTGTTTCTTCTTCTTTTGTTTTCTTCAATAAATCCAAAGTAATGAATTTACCATCCAATTTTATGACAAATCTATTTGATTGAATAAATGGTTTTTCAATTGATAACAATAGTAATTTCTAATAAAATATCATTATTCTCTGATGAACAAAAATCTTTCCAAACCTTCTCAAACTCCTCTTTTTGAAAAAACAACTCCTTTTGTTTGAAGTTACATCAATTTCAATTCTCTTTTCTTAAATATAACTCATTCTTTTCACTTAAGGTTTATTTTTTGAAAAAACATTTACATAATTTATCTCTACTAATGTTGGTTTTTAGAAAGCAAAAAACCTATTCTAGTAGCTCATTCATTAATTTTTTTAAAATAAATAGAATTCTTCATTTCATCTATGACTAGTACAAATAAAATCTTTGATTGGTAGTCAAACCTCTTTCACTTCAAATCAACATTAGATAAGTAATTCCAAACTATTTTTTATCCAATCATTTTCCAGTCACAATTGAACAATAATTTCTCACCTTTTCATGTCCCAAAACACCATATATTGAATATCCAAATAAAACAATCAAGAAATTGCCAGTATTGATTTTGGCTTCATCTTGAACTGAAAAATCCAATAATTCATTGGGCTATTTTCATTTTAACCCATTGCATCATTTCTCACTTGAAGTGATTCTTTCAATCATTAACATAGGTCTTTCTTTCAGCCTGTAGCTTATATTAAATAACTACATTTTTATCTTTATTTTCTGTGCATTCATTAATGCCTTCTTTTGTCCCTAGCTAGATCAGATATCTATCACTTTTTATCCTTCAATCTCTCTGAAATGTATAGTAACTCAAAATTCAAAGCCTTATTCCTCAATATTTCTCCTCAGTTATTTGATTGCATGTTCTTGCATCTTTCTGAGTCACAAGTCTTCAAATGAAGCTAACCTCAATTTAATTATTTGAAAAAAATTCCATCTTAAATTTTTCACTTGGCTTGGAAGCATTGTATTTTGAATTCAAATGATAGTCTTAATAAGATAAAGATTCCTCATAATTTTGCTCACTTCCCACTTGCAAAAAATCCACTTTATCCCATCTCCCATCTCAGTAAAAGGGGTGGTCCTGAAAAATAAAAGGTCCAAATTGGAATTTTGTTCAACAATTGATTTTTGATGCTCCCATATCTTCCTTTAAAACTCAGTTTTATCACCATCAACCTTTCATCTCAATTTTTTTCAAATTAATTATTCATTATTATGAATGTATCTGCACTAAAGTTTCATATATTCAAGGATCTTATTCAATTATTTTCTTCACATGATATGTTCAAAGACTCCCAAGCTTGAGGAGCTTCTCCTTTGTAATGGCTTTTGGTTTGATTTAAAAGTAATTGGAGTCCTTTTTATTTACATTTAATTAGGAAAAATGTTGCTGAAAATCATCAATATTTTTTCTGGTGAGATGGAAGGTCCCATCAGCCTAAGCTCTCTATTTTCCAAAAAAAAGGATGCAGTATTTTACTGAAAATAAATAAGTATTCATAAAGAAAGGAATTGATAAGATATTGAATAATTAATTTAGTGGAATTTAATTAAAAATGAGTTTTTTTTGGTTGAAGAGGGGGTGCTGAATTGGAATTGTAAAAATTATGGACAGCAATTAGCTTAGACAAATGAGCATTATATAAAGCTAAAAAATGCTGAGACAATGATTTGTTATGATAAATTTACCTGAGGCAGAGGGGAAGCACACTTGTGAATGTTAATTATATTAATGAATGAATGAATGAGTGGAAAAAAGCAGGTAGAAGAGCTCCTCAAATACAAAATACGGCCCTCATGTGGCCTAATGTAATGAAAAGAGAAAAGCCAAAAATTTCACCTCAAATGGACTCTAACGGCTCTGCAGGGCTTGTGCCTTGTGTTGGGCTGTATGAGAATATATGGCAATAGTCCCTGAACCCTTTTGACCATCCTGTTCTGGTTGATTCTGGTGTTTCAACCCCCAGGTCTGACCCATCCTTTTTTTGTTCAACACCTGGCTGTTTGTCCATTACAACCAGTCTGGTTACCTCAGTTACATTACCCACATTGCTTTTTACCTCATCCAACTAGCCCCTGGCCCCACATATGGGCCTGGTGGGACCCAGGACTCACCTGATTCTATTATCAAACTCCCAAGGGGCGGTTTAACCAGCAAACATGCTTTCCCCCCCCCCTCTTTCCTGACTAGGTGACCAGCAGGGGTGGTCAAGTTCCACAATGGTTTCCTGGGATGTGGTTTGCCCCAGTCATACCAAAGAAATGATGGTCTGGAGGAGGGTGTTGGGCTGTATGAGAATATATGGCAATAGTCCCTGAACCCTTTTGACCATCCTGTTCTGGTTGATTCTGGTGTTTCAACCCCCAGGTCTGACCCATCCTTTTTTTGTTCAACACCTGGCTGTTTGTCCATTACAACCAGTCTGGTTACCTCAGTTACATTACCCACATTGCTGTTTACCTCATCCAACTAGCCCCTGGCCCCACATATGGGCCTGGTGGGACCCAGGACTCACCTGATTCTATTATCAAACTCCCAAGGGGCGGTTTAACCAGCAAACATGCTTTCCCCCCCCCCCCTCTTTCCTGACTAGGTGACCAGCAGGGGTGGTCAAGTTCCACAATGGTTTCCTGGGATGTGGTTTGCCCCAGGCATACCAAAGAAATGATGGTCTGGAGGAGGTTCAGGTCCCCCCAACCCTTGGTGCCTCCCCCTTGTTAATTGGGGGGAGAGCGCCCTGCTTGTCTGTAACTTTCCACCTAAAACAGGTGGGAGGGAAATCAAATCCCCCCACCACTGGTTACCTCAATGCAATTGTCCTGGACTGGCCCCGCTGGCTGGTTTGGACCAGCCAGCCACCTCCCCTTCCCCTTCCAATGGCAAGCAAGGGAAGGGGATGGAGCCCGGGCTGACAGACCCAGCTCATGAAACCCTAATTGCTGCCCACAGCTGAGGTCAATGGCCCTGTTTGGGCTTCCGGGCCCTCTAAAGGCCTGAAAACAAGAAAAAACAGCCCAAGCAGGACCCAATGGGCTTTCCCAGCCCAAATCCTCAATTTTACACACTTTGGCTAGCCAGCCCATCTTTCCAAGTGGGTTCAAAATGAACCTGGAGCTCAATAATACCCATAAAATCCTTTCTGGTTTTATTGGCCCATATAACACACTGGGCCTGGTAAGGCCCATGTACCAACAGGCATAGAAAACATGTTTTGGTGTCCATATGCCCAAAACCATATACATCAACATAGGCCCATGTGGCCTAAGTGATGTCCAATGGGCTATAAAAGCCCATATGTGCATCCCATTTGGATTATACACTATATGTGTCACAGTACTGCGTGTAGCTGTATTTCAAGAGGAATAATCTTCTTAAAATTATTTTATTTGATCCAAAATTGGAATTGACGGCTCCAAAGGTAAAATGAATTTTTGCAAGGAAGGATTTCACCTACTTGAAGATTCTGCTGTGAATTGCATTGGGGAAGATAAATTTGGAGTTTCCTCCTTTTCATTAGATGCTTTCTAATTGAGAAGCTGTAGAGTTTTATTTTTATTTCCACCAATCAGATGAGGACTGGAAATTATCTCTCAGAATTGGTGGACTCAAGTATTTGGGAGTCATGATCATCTGGTAGGGTAAGGTTTGCCCTCTTCTCAAAGATTTGAGCCAAGTGATTTTAATAGAAAAAAAATTGATTTGAATTTCTCTATAAGCAAAGTGTTTAAATTGGCTTCATTGCTTCTGGTTATGCCAGACACATTGGAAATAGATAATTAAAAAAATTATTTTTTATTTTCACAGCAGTTCTTGAAACACTCACTCACCTTCTTTGAGTTAAATTCCAGCCTTCCTTTTCATTTTTTTCTTTACCTCCTTTTCCATCAGGGGAATTAAATTAAAATTAGAAGCTGGTGGTAGGCCATGAATATTTTCTTTTATGGCCCCAAAGCTATAAGGATAAATAAATTCTGTTAATCCTGGACCAGGCTGATTTTCATGAGAGGGACACAATTGAGGGTCAACACAGGAGAAGGCCATGAATATTTTCTTTTATGGCCCCAAAGAAATAAGCATAAATAAATTCTGGAAATCCTGGACCAGGCTGTTTTTCATGAGAGGGACATAATTGAGGGTCAACAAAGAAGACAGAAAAAAAAAGAATAAGATGCAAGAATAACAGGAATGGACACCAACACAAAGATTTAGTCTGCAGGCTGGATTATGGCCTATTTACAGACTTAGCAGAACAAGGTAGGTACCATCTGATGTAAATAGATAAAGGAAGATAAAAGAAAGCCTTGAAAGAGTGGTGAGAAGTTGAGAAGAGTGTAAAATATTTATGTAGCTCTGGCTCTGGGTTCTTGAGACGCCAATGACTGATCAGACCAAGACAAGGATTGATCTGTGAGAGTGAGCTGCAGTTTCAGGTGAGGCTTGATGCAGAGTTGAAAGATGGTTGAGGCTCTAAATTTCTTTGGGTTCTTCAGTTAGGGTTCAGTTGTTGCAAGGAGTTGACCCATTCAAGGATATTATGAGAAGAGAGAGTTGACTGAGAAAGGAGGTGATTGAGAAGGAGGCGCGGTTGAGGTCTTTAGGCAACAGAGACCTATCAAGTTCTCTATAAGGTTTGGGGAGTGCGTCAAGCGCCAGAAGGAGGAAGCGCAAGTCAAGTTTGACCAAGAGAATCACAAAAGAGATTTCACAAGAGGAGAAATGGGAAGAGACACAACTGAGGAAAGAGGAAATGAATAAGGTGAAAGAAACAATTGAATAATTAACACGCCTTCTCAACTCTATATTGAGAGAGCGGTCAGGAGTCAACATACTCAACCAGTTGTTTTACTGCAGAGTTACTTGCTGCTTTAGTCAAGGCATCAGATAGCATGTCTTGAGATGCAATCAGTTTGATCTTGATGTTTCAATTGCTAAGTTTTTTGTGTAGTCTCTCTAATTTTATACTGATGTGCTTTGTGTGAGACTTTGTGCTAAAATTTTTTAATTTGTCTCCTAATTGTTTTTTGTCAATAAGGTTTAAGGGAGGATCCAATGGCTTGCCCCAGGGTTGGCCTAAAAAGTGAGGCAGCCATTTTCCTTCCAGGTGGCTGGCAAATAGTGAGTTACATTCTGATTTGGTTGAGGATTTGTCTATGCTGGGTTCTAGACTGCTTTTCCACTATATTGAAATTCCCTTGAACAGACAGAGAAGGCTAGATTGAGATAGGCAAGAATCAGGATTGTCACCCCTGGTGGCATTGCTGAACATCTCTAGATGATGGGCTGATGATCTGCTTCTGAAGGTTATTTTGAAGTCAATGGTGTTGAGCAGGTACCGCCACACTTGAATGAATTCCTTCCAGTGTTTGATGCCAGGAAATTTGGAGAACCGCTGTGGTGACCAAATCTGGACACCCTGGACCAGATGTGGAAAATTCAAAATTTTTTCTACAATTCTTTAATTTTGGTGTCATTTATCTGAAAAAAAAAAAAATAGAAATTTTTCTTTTGTATCAGTATCACTCCTCTAATTTCCTCATCCTGCCAAGCATTCCTCTGTCCCAGTGGTCTAGGACAGGCCTCTCTTGGTCTCATCACCTAGGCATTGCGTTCAATTCCTTCTCTCTTTGTTCCCCCCTTCCTTTTGGCCAAATGCGCGGGCCATGACCCGCTCGGCCCAATCTTCCTCCGCACCACCACACCCCTAGCCCTCTCTATGCTCAACTTTGGCCGTTTTTTTTTTTTTTTTTTTTTTTTGGCCAGACGCCAACAATGATGACCAGTTTGGCTCAGGCTTGGCTTTGCACCCAGCGCCGGAGACGGCCATCAACCTTGTCCTCCTCACCCAATCTCACCATCATCCATCTGGTCACCCGTTGTGGTGAACCATTTGGGACACAGTGGGAAAGGAATTCAAAAATTTTCCTCACACGTCGTGCATTCCTCATCCGCATTGTCATTTTTGCGCGCTGCTTACCGTCATCATTGCGTGTTGCTCATCATCATCGCGCGTCCCGATCTCCTATCTGCCTGTCGCGCATTGCTCATCCTTATCCTCGGCCATCGCGCGTTGCTCATCCTTATTGTTATCCTTGCATGGCGCTCATCCATGACTTACCAAAACCATCCCGACCGCACCTCCAAGCGCTTGTTTGATCCTCGGATCCGTCAATCTCCCACCTCACTCAATCTATCAGTTGCCAAATCTCAAGCCCGTCAGGATTTACTCAATCGCCTCAAGCCAATCTCCTATCTGCCCATCCGTGCTCTCACAAACTTCATCCGTCATCCTTCCTGGGACTCTCCCACCCCCTTTCCATCTCCGGGTGGCGGTGGAGAAGTGTTGACTACAGCCCGCGGACATCCGCGGCGGTCCAGTTCATTTTCCTTTCCCACCCCGTCCGCCTTTGGACAAGGGGTGGGTGATTCTGGTGTTTTTGCGCGCGCCCATCCACGGATGGACGCAAGAGATGGTGAAGGGATGAGAATTATTTCCACCGGCTTGCGTGATCAAATTTTCCTGGTCACCTGATTTTTTTCTTTTTCCGCTCTATTTGTAGAATCTGTTTTACATAGTCTAACAGGGGGTCCTGCCCATATAAGGAGGGGCTCTCCCCTGCCTTTTGGATCCATCATTGAATGATTGGAGCATGAAATCAGCACACCCTTGATCCTTGAGCCTCCATACTCAAACCCTTGATCCTTATCACCAACCAAATAGCTTTTCTGGTTGAAGAAGAATTTGCCTAATCAAATTCTTGAGTGTGTTACACCACTCCTGAGCCCTTTATCCAACCATACTGGTCCTGATCACCCTTTGATTATCTTTCTGGAACCAGTCACGTTTGACTGAAGAGGTTTTATTAAGCTTAAAACCTGGAGTGTTCAACCTCCCTTCCTTTCTTTTGAAGTTGAATTCCACCACACTACTCTTGAGTCCCTTGAGAAGTGTTGGTTTATTCTTGTTTGAATCAGTTCTTGCATTGCTTCTAGAGCTTCTTCAAACAATTAGCTTTGTCTTGTGCAGCCACCCACAGTTATCTTGTACCCTTCAAGCGCTTGATTGCGGAGAGTTGGGAAGGTTCATTGAGAACCTGGAGGTTGCTTTGGATTGAGTTGATCTTTCCTAAGCTCCTGCTGACGACCAGAGCTATTAGCTTGTGGGCGTTGTCACTCACAATTGCCTTGTCTTGTTGAACTGTTACCAATCCTTGACTCCTTCTATTCAAGTGTTCCCCGACATCATCTTGCCTCAGATAGTGTTGTCTCCCAGCTACCAACCACTACCATCTTTATCCTCTTACTTTTGGTTCCCCATTTACCAGGTTCTGGACTTTGATCTTGGTTACATTTGAATATTTTTGGTAACACTCAGGAGGGCAGCCTAAAAAGGCACCTATCCCCTCCACAGAACTGCAAATGCACTGCGCCGTTTGGAGTCTTACATTTGGTCCCCCGGGCCGGGATCAAACCAGCAACCTTGGGATTTACAGTCCCAAAATTTTGGAATCAACTCCAATCTTTTTCTCCTTTTTCTGTTTTCCTTTTTTTCTGTGTTTCTGTTATCATCTAGATCCAATCTGTAGAGGCAACTTGTTCCAGAAGTAAGTCCTCCCAATTGTGCACCATCAAGGGGTTTGATCCTAGTCATTTCTTGTAAACCCTACCCTTGCCACACTTGTGAGCCACTTTGGAAATCTGTTTTTTGGATCCCTTAGGAAATCTTTGGTCAAAATGGAATCTATTGGTACTCCTTCTACCTCTGTTTGGGCCAAGATGATCAAGATCAAACCTCAGAACAAGAACTTATCCTTTAACGGTAAAAATGTCAAATGTTTCCTGGATTCCTACAAAATGGCTGCTGAAGTGGACAGTGCCAGCAAATACAACATGGCTTATCAACTGTGATTCTTTATCTCCTCTGATAAAGTCATGGAAGTGATTGAATCATTTGATGGATTTGAATCCCATGACTGGGTACTTCTTAAGGAGGCAATGATTGCCTACTGGGGCAAAATTGATATAGCTAGGTTCACTCTCCAAGATCTGGATGCCCTAGTCTCTCAATGGATCTCCAATGGTGGTATCTCCTCAGCCTCTGATTATCAAGCTTTCAGAAAATCTTGGGACCCTATCCAATCCTATCTTATCCAAAACAATCACATTGATAAGTTTGACAAAATTTGAGTGCAATTTTTTCAGTCTTTATCTCCAGGAGTGCAGGAAAGAATTAAGGATGAATTGGTGAAATCCGGATCCATGATCACCACAAGAGATAATTGGTTCAAGCTCCCTGCTTTCATGGTTCTTAGGAATACTGTGGATAAAGTGATGAAAGGTCAAACAGCTCTCACCTTTGAAAAACCTAGAATCACTGAACCAGTCCTTGCCCCCTCTTTTCAAGCATCTAACAAAATCATGAATAAGATGGAAGCCAATTGCAGACCTAAACCAAATCCTCAGATCCACCAAGAAACTCCAACTATCAATGAGATCACCAAACTCTTGCAAGCTTTTGAGAATAAAATGGATCAGAAACTCTCCTCTCTGGTTGTCCCCAAACCCTCCAACTCTGTTCCTAGGTGCACAATAGTTTGCTATTATTGCCACAGAGAAGGTCATGGAACTGGTTGCTGTCCTGAGCTCCAGAAGGACAAGGAGGAAATGTTGGTGGAACAGAAAGGGAGTAACTTCTTTCTGCCTAATGGTGCACTTATCCCTTTTGATTCATCTCGCCCAATTTGTCATGTGGTGGCCTCTTTCCAGCCTTCTGCTCCCAAGAAGGCATCCTTGGCCTATTTGGATTTTTGATCTGCTTTTGGAACCCTTCAACCTTGGTATCCTCCTGCTATCTCTTCTTCCAGCTTTTCTGGAACTTATCAATCTGATCCAGCTAGGAAATGTCATGAAGAACCCAGACCTCATAAATATCCTCCTGTTCTATCCCCAATTCTTCAAAAACCAATCAAAAGTCAATCTTCACCGGAGCCTCCTTCTTCTGAGGTAAAAGACATGGAAGTAGAAAAGGAACCCCTCATGGATATTTTCCCAGAATACTCTGATCCTGCTCCTCCGCCATCAAAATCACCTTCACCAACTGATCCAGTTATAGTTCCACCCTCACCAGAACTTCCTCTTCCAACCCAACCCAAGGTTCGATTTGAAAGGGGAATTTCCAAAGATCACCCCAATTCTGTGGAGGGGGTATTAAAGAAAATCTCCAATCTTAAAATCCCTGATCTAACCCTGGCTGAACTTCTTTCCATCTCACCATCTGTGGCTGAAGCATGAAGAAGTGGGTTTCTTGGCGACGTGGGGAGATTGGACCTGAAGAATTGAAAGTTTCCTCCAGAACCTTGATAGAAGACTCCGGTGGAACAGATCCTCTTTCTGATTCAAATCTTTATTCTTGTCCTCTTGGATTTTTACCATGCTCCCTAGGTGACTCCTCGAAATACTTGTCAATTCTGGGTCCCAAATAAACTTAATTTTGGATGCGATGGCCTGCAAGCTCAATCTCAGTCCAAGGGTCACCTTCAACTCTGCTGTTTATGGAATTGGGAATCAATCTTGTGAGTTGGTGGGTATTGCTGAGGATGTGCCAGTTCAAATTGGTTGAAATATTGCTGGAACCTGTCACTTTTGGATCACTCGTTTGGAAGGTCCTATGATTTTGAGTTGTCCTTTCTTAATAGACTTTGGAGCCACCCTGATTTTTTCTGATCTAGTTAGGGAGAGAATTCTCCTTCCTGATGCTGATGGTAGGAAGATTGAAGTTCCTCTTTGTTCTTTGGATTCTGGTTGTTGGGAAAGAGATTTCCCTGGTTTTTTGTCTAAATCGGTTCTGAAGGGGAAGCAGAAGGATTCTTCTAACTCCTTTTATTTTTTAGCAGAATAGTTGTTAATACTAATATTTGTAGTTCTTCTAAGCCTCAGACTTCAACTACGGGGCCAACTTTTATCTCTGAGGCATATTTTTCATTGTTTTCATCTCTTTCTTCTTTTTCTTCTGATCTCAAAAATGTCCAAAATCAAAAACATGTTAAAACACAAAATTCAAAAAATATTTCTCTTCTCTCTGGTTTTGTTGTTTCTTCTTTTCCTTGTACTCTTATCACTGATCAATCTTCCTCTAGCCCCGGTTTGATTCTCCTCAATGAGTATAAACTAGATCCTGATCTTGATTCCTTTCTTAATGGTTTTGGTATGGAGGAGTATGGGCTTCAGTGGAGGCACTTGGGGGTAAAAGTAAGTCCTCCCAATTGTGCACCATCAGGGCATTCTTCTACCATAGTTTTCAAAACTCTACCTTGTGCCACACATGTGAGCAAAGCATTATTTTTTGGATCCTCTTTTATGGAAAAGGCACCGTTTGAAAATTTTGTGGAACATAAAACTTGGAGAATGTTGGAATCTGGTCTCAATTGTTGTACTCAGGTCTTGCTGGTGAATGCTTGGAGGAAACAAGAACTTCTCTCTTTTTCCACTAAATATAAGCCAGTTGCAAAAAGGGTCCAGCCTTTCAACCAACCCATGCCTCTCAATCTTAATCCTCCTCTCATGCGTCCTCCTCTATCTTGGGATCCTTATTGTGGTCTATCTAACTCCCTTATTGGCCCCTTTGTACCTTGTGGTCGTGTCACTGAAGAACAATTGAAGGTGGTCAACTTTGGTCCAGATGGATGGCTTTTACCTCATGAGTTAAATCTGATCAAAAATATCTTGACTCTAAGGGAAAAATCTATTGCATTCTGTGAAGAAGAGAGAGGTCTCTTGAAAGAATCCTACGGTCTCCCATATATCATCCCTGTAGTTGAACAAAATCCTTGGCAAAAGAAAAAAAATCCCTATTCCTGCTGCAAAAGTTGACAAATTCATCAAGTTGGTCCGCGAATGAGTCCTTACCGGTCTATATGAACAGTCAACCTCCAGTTACTCTAGCTCTGTTTTCTGTGTTCTAAAGAGTAATGGTAAACTTAGAGTAGTTCATGATCTCCAACCTCTCAATAAATTTACTATTAAGGACTCTGGTGTTCCGCCTGCCACTGAAGAATTTTTTGAATCCTTCTCTGGGAGAGCCTGATATGGTCTAGGAGAAATCATGGGGGGTTACGACAAAAAATCTTTGCATCCTATTTCTCAGCCGCTCACTACTTTCAATACTCCCCTTGGTTGATTTCAACTGACTCGATTGCCTCAAGGTGCTACCAACTTGGTTGCAGTCTATCAGGCTCAGATGATGTGGATTCTCCAAGACAAAATCCCTGATCATGCGGGTATCTTTATTGATGATGGTGGAATTAAAGGTCCAGTTTCTGACTATGATAATGAGCTCTTACCTTGGCACTCAGGAATTCAATGATTTATCTGGGAGTATGCTACTATCTTGGAAAGGATTTTGTTTTGAATCAAGGAATCTGGCCTTACTGTCTCTGGATCAAAACTTGCCGCCTGTGTCCCTGCCTTGGAAATTGTTGGTCATATAGTCTGCAAGGAAGGAAGAAGGATGGCACCCTCTAAAGTCAACAAAATCATCTCCTGGCCTACTCCAATAAATCCAACTGAAGTTAGAGGTTTCCTAGGTGCTGTAACTTATGTCAGGATCTTCATTCCCTCTCTATCCAAAATCTGTGCACCCTTGCGTTGTCTAACCAGAAAGGAAGCTGAATGGATTTGTACCCAAGATTGCAAACAATCATTTCAGTTGCTCAAAAATATTGTTGGCAATGACATAGTTTTGAAAAAGATCTCTTATGGGCCTGGAGCTGGCAAAATAAAATTGGCTGTTGACTATAGTTATCAATCTGTTGGGGCTGTCCTTACTCAGGAAGATGAAAATGGTTTGGACCGCCCTGTTCTTTATGAATCTTTGCTATGTTCGGATGTGGAATCTAGATACTCTCAGCCCAAACTGGTCCTCTGTGGTGTGGCCGGAATGCTGAAGAAACTCCAAACGGTACTCTGGGGACAACATTTCGAATTGCAAGTTGAAGCTTGATCCATTGTGGAAATAATCAATGCTCCCACTCTTCCAAATGCTCCAATGACTCGCTGGGTAGCTTTTATCCAGCTTTTCTCTTTTGATATTGTCCATGGGCTTGGGAAATCTTTTACTATGCCTGATGGTTTATCTAGAAGACCTATTGAAGATGATGAATTGGATGTTGGAATGGATTTTGATGAGGAAGAACCCTTGTTCCTCCCTGTTTTTGCTTTTTCCTCCCAAGATTAATGTGGTTTCCAACAAGGCTTCTGGCTCAAGTTAGAGCATTACCTTTCAACTCTCCAAAGACCCCCTGATCTCTCTGCCAAAGAATTTTGATCCCTTAAAAGAAATTCCTCTAGATTCTTTGTCCAAGGTTCTAGGCTCATGAAAAGAGGAGCTCCTTGTGCGCTTTTTGTGGTTACTATCCTGGCTAAGCAAGATTTTATTCTTGAAAGTCTCCATGAGGGCCTTGGTCATTGTGGGGAAACCAAAACTTATCAACGATTATCCAAACAATTCTGGTGGCCATCTCTGAGGAAATCAGTCTCTTGATGGTGCAAGAGTTGTGAAGTTTGTCAAAAATGTGATCTTAGGCGTCCAGCTGAAATTTTCTATCCTACTTGGGAGTCCACTGTCTTTGGAAGGGTTGCTATGGATGTGGTTCATATCAAGGCAGGTGGTGCTAAGTACCTCATTGTGGCTTGAGATGATTTTTCTGGATGGGTTGAAGCCAAATTCCTTAAGAGCCTTAGTTCTGAATCTGTGGCAGCTTTCCTTCATGAGAATTGGACGATGCGTTACGGTTTGGCTTGATCTTATTCTTCTGATGGTGGCTCGGAATTTGGTGGAAAACTGGCTGAAATGATCCAAACGCTCCCAGGGCAACATAGAGTTACAACTCCCTATTATCCTGAAGGACAAGTCATGGTGGAAAGAGGCCATGCTCCCTTGAAGGCTGCTTTTGTTAAACTGGCTGGCAAAAGTGGAAAGAATTGTTGGAAGTTTCTCCCCTTGGTCCTCTTCTCTGATCAAATTTCCACCAAGAGAACCACTGGCTACTCTCCTTATGAAATCATTTTTGGTCAGAGAGCTGTTCTTTCTCTTGATCTTGAAATGGAGTCTTTCTTGTGAATCTCTTGGGAACAATTTTTTTCAACTACTGACCTATTAGTTGCCAGATCAAAGCAACTGGAGCGGAGTGAAGATATTTTTAATGAAGCTTATCGCAGGATGATGGAATCAAGAGCAAAGTCAGTTCATTATTGGAAAGATAAACATCTCAATCAAATCAGGGATCCTTTAAACCCTGGAGATCTGGTATTGGCTTATAATTGATCTTTAGAGACTCAGTGGGGAAAACTTTTTTTGAATCGTTGGAATGGTCCTTATAGAGTGGTTTGTCAAGTTAGAGGTGGATCTTATTTTTTGGAAGAACTGGATGGTACTCAGTTGGCTAGAAGGTTCTCTGCTGTTAAAGTTAAGAGATTATATTTTCGTGGGGGCAATTTGGGTTCAAAGTAAGTCCTCCCAATTGTGCACCACTGGGGTCTCCTGCTGCGTTTTGTTGTAAAAACTCTACTTTATGCCACATACATGAGCACTAGGGACGCCTTTTCTTTTATCTTCTCCACATTTAGGCTCTTTTTGATGGACCTGGATGGGTTTCAACATTTTTTAGAGGATCAAGGAATGGCCAATTATTTTCTTTTTCATGTTTTCAAAATTATGATGCAGACTAGGGACAGTCTGTAAGTTGGGGAGAGATGTGGTGAACCATTTGGGACACCGTGGGAGGGAATTCAAAAATTTTCCTTGCGCTTTGCGCGTCCCTCATCTGCATTGTCATTGTTGCGCGCTGCTCACCGTCATCATTGCGCATTGCTCATCATCATTGCCCGTCCCAATCTCCTATCCGCCCGTTGCGCGTCGCTCATCCTTATCCTTGGCCTTCGCGCGTTGCTCATCCTTATTGTTATTTTTGCGTGGAGCTTATCCATGACTTACCAAACCCATCCCAACCGCACCTCCAAGCGCTTGTCCAATCCTTGGATCCATCAATCTCCCACCTCACTCAATCTATCAGTTGCCAAATCTCAAGCCCATCAGGATTTACTCAATCGCCTCAAGCCAATCTCTTATCCACCCATCTGCGCTCTCACAAACTTCATCCATTTTCCTTCCTGGGACTCTCCCACCCCCTTTCCATCTCTGGGTGGGGGTGGAGAAGTGTCAACTATGGCCCGCAGACATCCGCGGCGGTCCAGTTCATTTTCCTTTCCAGCCCCGTCCGCCTTTGGACGAGGGGTGGGTGATTCCAGTGTTGTCGCGCGCGCCCATCCACGGACAAACGCAAGAGATGATGAAGGGATGAGAAGGATTTCCACCGGCTCGCGTGATCAAATTTTTCTGGTCACCTGATTTTTTTCTTTTTCGGCTCTATTTGTAGAATCCATTGTACATAGTCTAACAGGGCCTCCTGCCCATATAAGGAGGGGCTCTCCCCTGCCTTTTGGATCCATCATTGAATGATTGGAGCATGAAATCAGCACAACCTTGATCCTTGAGCCTCCATAGTCAAACCCTTGATCCTTGAGCCTCCATACTCAAACCCTTGATCCTTGATCCTTGATCCTTATCACCTACCAAATAGCTTTGCTGGTTGAAGAAGAATTTGCCTAATCAAATTCTTGAGTGTTTTAAACCACTCCTGAGCCCTTTATCTGACCATACTGGTCCTGATCACCCTTTGATTATCTTTCTGGAACCAGTCACGTTTGACTGAAGAGGTTTTATTAAGCTTAAAACCTGGAGTGTTAAACCTCCCTTTATTTCTTTTGAAGTTGAATTCAGCCACGCTACTCTTGAGTCCCTTGAGAATTGTTGGGTTATTCTTGTTTGAATCAGTTCTTGCGTTGCTTCTAGAGCTTTTTCAAACAATTAGCTTTGTCTTGTGCAGCCGCCCACAGTTATCTGGTACCCTTCAAGCGCTTGATTGAGGAGTGTTGGGCAGGTTCATTGAGAACCTGGAGGTTGTTTGGGATTGAGTTGATCTTTCCTAAGCTCCTGCTGACTACCAGAGCTATTAGCTTGTGGGCTTTGTCACTCACAATTGCCTTGTCTTGTTGAACTCTCAACAATCCTTGACTCCTTCTATTCAAGTGTTCCCCAACATCATCTTGCCTCAGATAGTGTTGTCTCCCAGCTACCAACCACTACAATCTTTATCCTCTTACTTTTGGTTCCCCGTTTACGGGGTTCTGGACTTTGATCTTTGTTAAATTTAAATATTTTTGGTAACACTCAGGAGGGAAGCCTAAAAAGGCACCTATCCCCTCCACAGAACTGCCAACGCCCTGCTCCATTTGGAGTCTTTCACCGTGCAAGATTGGTTGCGGGAACAACCTTCATCAACTGACCCAATTGGTTGTTCCCACAATTGATCTTGCACCCTCATCTTCCCTCCCCGGCCAGTGTCAACCAACAACCCGCCTCCCATCATCTCTGCCCACCATCTGCTGAATAATCTCTGAGAAAATTCCAAAAGTCTGCCATCATTGTGACCCAGATCAACCAGACAGCTCTGCAGCCCCAAAAGCTTCAAAGCACAAGAACCTCTTCTTAAGCCCCATCAAGCTTTACTTTCCAAATCACTACTCCCACTTCCACCCTACACGCTGTGGTGACCAATCTGGGACACCACGGAAAAAAAAAAAAAAAAAAAAAAAAAAATTCTTTTTGGTTGTACCCCTATGGGTACCTTCATTTCCCCCCATCTCTCAACTTCTCCCTGTCCTAGCGGTGTAGGACAGGCCTTTTACCTGTCTCTCCGTTTCGATCCCCCCCTCCTATGTTCAACTCCTACTTGTTGCGCTCGCGGCCTTGACTTTTGGCGACGCGAGCAATCGTTGAACCACCTTTGACTATCCCTTTGATCGGATCCTCCTCATCATCACATCATCATCAATCTCACCACCGATGATCATCCATCCTCATCACCATCATCATCACCATCACCATCTCCATCACCATCACCTTCAAAACTTCATTTGATCCTTCGCCTCGGTCACTTCTTTTCATTCCCCAGGTTTCAGATACACTATTGGGGTAAACTCTTAGAGATCCTTCGGAATCGATTCAGAGCCAAGGTGATCATTGGAAAGGTACCCCCGACCGGAACAATTGAGGAACAAGCGAAACATCTCGATGAGCTACTCCAACTTGAATCCAATCCAAACCATCGTCATTCAGTCTTCAACTTGGTCGCTCATTCTATGGGTGGCTTGGATGCTAGACATCTCATCACTCACATTGATCCCAAGATTTACTCTACCATCAATCACCACAACCACAACCGTTCATCATCATCATCCTTGATCGATCCATCTCCTCTCCTCCTCCAATCTCATTTCTTAGGGTCTTGAGCCTACAACCTATCCTCCTCCATCACGGTCATGCTTCCACTCAGTATCCTACACCATCCCAAACGACGGTCCATCTCGCCCATCATCTGGTCCAACCGACGACCGCAAGCAACCGCTCGCGGCCGTCGGAACCTTCACCCTGTTGTCGCCGCCAATCGGGCGACGACAGCCGTTGTTGACACCCGCAACCGCTGTTGCGGGTGTCCATCTGGTTGCCCGTGGTCATTCTCAACGCGGGCAACATTTCTTTTTTTTTCCCTCATGTCATCTTTTTTTTTTTTTTTTATGTTTTCATTTTCCCGCACCTATTTGTAGTATATCTTGTGCATAGTATACAGGGCCTCATGTCTATAAAAGGAGGGGCTCTCCCCTGCCTTTTGGACCCGGATCCTAGCATCCAATGAGACTATCATCATAATCAAACTTATCCGTGGGCATCCTTTCCCACTTATCTGAGCAATTTATCCGGGTATATCTATGATTGCCCCTTGATCCTTTGAGCCTCCATACTCAAACTCTGTTCCTTGTGACCTTGATCCTTATCACCAACCAATAGCCTTGCTGGTTGAAGAAGAATTCCTGTCTGTCTGAATTCTTGAGTTTGTTTTACCACTCTGATCCCTTTTTCCGACCATACTGGTCTTTATTTCTCCTTGATCATCTTTCTGGAGCCAATCACGTTTGATTGAAGAGGTTTTATTAAGCTTAAAACCTGGAGTGTTATACCTCCCTTCTTCTTTAAGGTTGAATTTCGCCACGCTATTCTTGAGTCCCTTGAGAAGTGTTGGGATATTCTTGCTCAAATTTGTTATTGATTTGCTTCTAGAGCTTCATAAACAAATTGATTTTGTTTTGTTCAGCCTCCCACAGTTATCTGGTACCCTTCAAGTGCTTGATTGCGGAGAGTTGGGCAGGTTCATTGAGAACCTGGAGGTTGGTTGAAATTGAGTTGATCTTTCCTAATCAGCTGCTGACGACCAGAGTTATCATCTTGTGGGCGTTGTTACTTACAACTGCCTTGTTCTATTGAACTCTGAACAAACCTTGACTTATTTGTTCAAGTCTTTACCTGCACCATCTTGCCTCAGATAGTGTTGTTTCCATTGCTACCGAAAACTCTTATCCTCTTCCCTTACTTTGATTTCTCATCCATAAGGTTATGGACCTTGATTCCGGTTACATTTAAATATTATTGTAACTCCTAGGAGGGCAGCCTAAACAGCACCTTTCCCCTCCACAGAACTGCCACGGCTTAGCACCGTTTGGAGTCTTACAACGCACTTCTTCTTGACTGCTCCTAACTCAGCCGCTCTTAGATAACCATCCTGGGGTATCTGGGCTCTGCCAGCGTCCAATTGTTCTTACATCACCAACCTTCTTGCCAAACATCCAATCCGGCAGCTTTCCTGATCAGCTCATCCCTCAATTCAATTTCTATCACGTTGCCTGCTCAAGCCCATACTATTGATCAAGCATCATGCCCTAGTCAGCCTCTGCTTGCTTTCAAACCCCATCCATCTCTGCCAGCCAGCTATCCCAATGTCAAAAGTCTGACGTTCAGAACAACAAGTCCACTACCACCAATTCGCACTAGTACTCCCACGCGCTATCTGAAAAGGACCGGCATCATACCCCAACACAAAACACTAAAATCTGACGCTGTAAACAGGCCAACAATTCTCTTGTCATCCTCCTCCTCTTCTAATAATCTCCCCCCTGCCACGCCATCTGGACCATCTCCTCTGGCTGTCCCAATGAATTCACCCATCACTCAACTTCTCCGCTCTCGCACAATCATCCACGGGCCAGCAGTTGCCCATGCCCATGAGCCTGTCCGCGTGGCTCCTCACCTGCAACTCTTCTGCCCTTGCCCATCATTGGCACGGGCTGGTGTCTCTCCATCCCCACTCATCCATGATTCTGTCCATTCTTTCAATTTTGTTTGATTTTTTGTTTTCTCATCAGTTTCTCTTTTGTTTTTTCTCATGTCCATTAAAAAAAATAAATAAATAAATAAATAAATAAATTCCTCTCTATCTGTAGTATCACTTGTACAAAGTCTAACAGGGCCTCCTGCCCATATAAGGAGGGGCTCTCCCCTGCCTTTTGGATGGGGGGGGGGGTATCAGATGGCATCTTACCATGGAATGATCATCATTATTGTCTTGAAATAAATCATCTGTAGGGCCTCATTCCCCTTTATCTGAGACTGAATTCTGGGTATATCCATGATTGCCCCTTGATCTTTGAGCCTCCATACTCAAATCCTGATCCTTGATCTTTATCACCAACCAATAGCCTTGCTGGTTGAAGAAGAATTTGACTGATTGAACTCTTGATTGTGGTACACCACTCCTGATCCCTTTATCCGACTATACTTTTCCTGATCATCCTTTGATTATCTTTCCAGAACCAGTCACTTTTGACTGAAAAGGTTTTATTAACCTTAAAAACTGGAGTGTTAAACCTCCCTTTATTTCTTTTGAAGTTGAATTCTTCCATGCTACTCTTGAGTCCCTTGAAAAGTGTTGGGCTATTCTTGTTTGAATCAGTTATTTTTTTGCTTCTGGAGCTTCATCAAACAATTAGCTTTGTCTTGTGCAGCCACCCACGGTTATCTGGTACCCTTCAAGCGCTTGATTGCCAAGAGTTGGGCAGGTTTGTTGAGAAACTGGAGGTTTTTTGGGATTGAGTTGATCTTTCCTAAGCTTCTGCTGACAACCAGAGCTATTAGCTTGTGGGCCTTGTTACTTACAATTGCCTTGTCTTGTTGAACTCTGAAGAATCCTTGACTTCTTCTACTCAAGTTTTCCCCAGCATCATCTTGCCTCAGACAGTGTTGTTTCCCAGCTACCAACTACTGTCATCTTTATCCTTTACTCTTTGGACCTCCCATTTACCAGGTTCTGGACTTTGATCTTGGTTAAATTTAAATATTTTTTTAACACTCAGGAGGGCAGCCTAAACAGCACCTTTGCCCTCCACAGAACTGATATGGCCTAGCACCTTTTGGAGTCTTACAATGCGCAAGAATTGACACAGAAAAACTGATGTTGGGCCTGGCTAGGTTAACAATGGAATTTATTCAACCTATAGGAGAATGGTAATTTATTTTGAGTTCATTAAACTTGGCCATTTCTTCTTCAGCAGCTGGTAATAATTGAATTCCTGCTGTGCAGGGGTTGTTCAACGGTTTAGCATTTGTTAGTTGCAGTTCTCCCAGTCCTTTTGTGATGTGATTGGGTAAAGATAGTCCAATGAATTCCTTGCCTCTGTCCACTTTCATCCCCAGGAGAGTGTCAACTTTGTGTGCCAAGGAGTCTTTGAACCTCTTAGGAAGACGGTTTTGAACCAGTAGACATTTCCAGTGAAAACCAAATCATTGATGTGAAAGAACAGGCTGGTAACCAATTCATTATGCAGGTACAAACAGGGGTCAGAGTTGCTTTCATTGAATCCATTGCTCTTTATCCAGTTGACCAGTGTCTTATACCAAATCAGAGGGGCTTGCTTTAGACCGTACAGCAACTTTTTGAGCTTTAGAAATTTGCAGTTTCTTTTTGAACCAACCAGAGTCTTGATATAAACATCTTTGTCAAGAGGTGCATGGATAAAGGCACCTTTGATTTTGAATTGGAGAATGAGGAGGTTTTTTTTGATGGAGTAGGAAAGAAGTGCTTTCAGAGAAGCTATTTTCCCATTTGGTCCAAAGGTTTCAATGTAATCAATACTGTACCTTTGGTTGAACCCTGGTATGCAGACTCAGGACTTGAAGGTAATTGCACCAGTATGGAGATATTTTTTCCGCCTGAAAGTCCAGGTGGTTTCTAGTGCATCAGTAACCGCGGTCTTGTCTGCTTCTTCCCATATTTCAAGCTCTTCAGCTGTGTTGAGTTCCTTTTCAATGGAGGGAATCCATTCTGGAAGCTGGAAGGCCTTGTGAATGTTGGAAGGAATACAGTTGGAGTGGTAGTATCTGATGAATTTGAGATGAATTTTCTTATAACTGAAAACCAGAATTCAACGGACAGGAGTTAGAAAATTTGAAGGCCATAAATAAGACACACAAGAAGTAAAAAGGAAGAGAAGACAAAAATCTTAGACTTTATTTAATGAATAGAAAAGAGATCAGGCAGCACAAGGTTGATAGAGTCAAGGCAGCGTAGATGGATGACTGCAGGCAGCAGAGCTAGGTTGTCAGGGGAGTCAAGACAGTATGATCTTGAGGATCAGGCTCTTACCAGGCATGGATCCATGAATGATGAGACTTGATTAGACAAGGGTTGTTGGAGTAGTGGAACCAGGTTTTGAGGAGTGTTGAGTTGGGATGAGTTGCAGATCAAGAGGAGGGGAGAAAGCCATAGACAGAGAGAAGTCAAGCATTAGAGATGAGAGGGGGAGAGAAGTGAATAGAAGACCAATTAAAGGAGGAAGAAGGTGAAGAAATTAGAAGAAGAACAAGAATCCAAAGAAAAAGAGAAAGAGCTCCCGCGGGTCATCTCATTGAGTGAGAGACCCAAACCTGGTCAGGAGCGGAGTTCCCCAGGTGGAACTGGAAATTTCACAGGTACTTTTCCCAGTATGCACAACAACTGAGATTGAGACAGAGGAGAAAATAGATTCATGGTCAAAGTCAATTAATTCTTATAACCCCGCGTGACTGGTAAGGGGATGATCCAAGAGATCACTTTTCTGGAACGGCAAAGATTTTTTACTGGAGGAGCTCCAAGGAGCTCATTGAAGAGGCTTTTGTGAGAGAATTTGCAATGATGGAGTGACTCTGAATCAGACTGAGAGTAAACTCCCCACTAGCATAGTCCTCACACAGTCCTTTTTTTGATATCTATGTGCCTGGATTTTGAGTGTGATCCAAACTTCTTGATCTTGTTGTCCAGGACCTTGTTTTCAATGTTTAATGTGGGCTTGGGTTCAGGAATTTGATAAATCTTGCTGATGAGGTTCTTGATCCATTTGAGTTCAAGGTAGCAGTCAAGTAGTGCATTTAACTCAGATTTGGTGGAGGAGTAAGTGATGTTTCTTTGTCTAGTGGAATTCCAGATGACCAGGCTGCCATAGTGAAGGATTATGTATTGAACTTGGGACTTGAAAAAAGTTGGGTCAACTCCCCAGGTTGCATTTCTGAAGCTTGAGAAAAGTTCTTGTTGGGATTCACAGTTGATGACAAGTTTAAAATCTTTGGTCATTTTGAGATACTTCCACACTTTCTTGACTTCTCTCCAGTGGTTCATGCCTGGTTTTGCATTCTGCCTACCCAGGCTAGACATGGAGAATTAGATGTCAAGTCAAGAGTATTTGGCAAGGTGATTAAGAAGTACAATTGCAGATCTTTAATTGATGTTCAGTTGGCAATATTTGGCATGATTGGTTTTGAAGGCTGGTTCAAGATTTAAACTCTGAGTTAATGGAGTATGTTTGTACTTGCAGGAGGATAAACCAAGTTCTTCCAGACCTCAGGCAATGTGGTTGGGCTGATTTAAGAGGATTCTGTTGTATTTGACTTTGATGAGCATTCCGAGAATAGTGTTGGGAGGATGGCATGATGAATTCTTGAATTGTTCAAGGAAGTTGGATTGAAAGAGGCTAGAGTTACCTAAGTGTACCAGGTCATCTATGTGGAAGTAGAATATTTCTCTTGTATTAAAATTGAGATAGAGGCAGGGATCACTAGTTGATTTCTAGTATCCTTGAGACTTGATCCACAACATCAGGTTTTTGTACCAGTTCTGGGGGGGTTGTTTCAATCCATAGAGGGATTTTTTAGTTTGAAAGAAGGAGATTTCCTGTCTGAACCTTCTGGAGTCCTTATGATAACAGTTTTTTCAAGAGGAGCATGAAGGAATGCACCTTTTACATTGAATTGAGTTGGTTTCATTTTCTCCTTCAGGCCATATATGAGGGCCACTCAAAGTGATCCAAGTTTACCGGTTGGTGCCCAAGTTTCATTATAGTTGATAGTTGATTCCAAGGATTGGATTGAATCCTTGAACACAGAGTCAAGCTTTGTATTTGACAGGATCACCGTGGCAATTCTCTTTTACCTTGAAAACCCACGTTGTGTTTAGAATTTTTTCCAGGGTGCCCTATTACTCTTCCCAGACGTCTTGGAGTTCTATAAAATTTAGTTTGTCATCAGGGGCCTTCTTCCACCTTGGCCATTCAGGGAAATTGCATGCGGCTTTATAGGAGGGTTTCTCATAGTAGTGATGGAAACCATATTGTTTGGGCTTTCTTGTCTCTTGTCTGAGCCTTTGAGAGGTTGGTTGGATAGGGGGTTCTGGGGCTGGAGAAGGCAGAGGAGGAGAATTGGGAGATGAATAGACTACAGATACTGAGTCTTCCCTGTCCAAATCTGATTTGGAGAGGTCATTGTGAGATTCTTGAATGGTATATTGTTTTTCTATTGAGGAGAAATCGGACTTGTTTGACTCAGAGTTCATTTGACTAAAGAGATTGATCCCCGGCAATTCAAGGGGAGGAAAATTTTGAACAGAGTTTTTGAGGAACTATACGTGTTTGGTTTCCACAACAGCACCATATGATTTGAGGATCAGATAAGAGTGAAAAATGGTATTTGACCCAACTAAGATCCCTTCTAATCCCTTCTCATAAAATTTTCTCCCTTTTTTTAGGTTATTTGCAAGGTAAATAACAGGGGACCCTATAGGTTTCAAATAATCAGTAGGAAGCTTCTTGCTAAACATAAGTTCCCAAGGGGATTGATCATTAACTTCCCAAGGAACTTGGTTAAGCATGAAACAGCAGCTTCTGACCACAATGTGCCAGTAACTCTTATTCAACATGGATGATGAGAAATTTGCACGTGCCAATTCTATGATTGTTTGGTTGGCTTTTTTGGCTCAACCGTTGTGTTGAGGGTGGTAGGGTTCAGAGGTCAGGAGCTTGATGTGTTTGGACTTGGCAAATTCCTTCAAGGTGTTGTTAGTGAATTCCGTTCCTTTATCTGAGAAGATTTCCATGGGATAGTGGTTTAACTGTTGGTATTCAGTCTCAAGAATATTGATGATAAATTCCAGGGTTTCTTCTTTGGATTTGAGGGGAAAAGCGGCAAGATAGCCCATAAAGTTTTCCACAAGAGTCAGGATATACTGATGGCCAGCCTTTGATTGGGGAGTGATTTTTCCTATCAAGTTGAGGTGGATTTGTTCAAGGGGTTTAGAAGAAGGTGTCAAGGTTGCTAAGAAGGGTGCCCTTGTGATTTTGCTCCTTACACAGCCATCACACTGAAATTTGTCTAATTTGTCTTTAGAGTACCAATCCTTGAGAATATTTTTGAGAGTAGAGATTGAAGCATGCCCATACATCTTGTGAAGATTGGATAGCAACTGAATTTGATCAATTGAGTGGTTAAATATTGGTTTGAGAGATTGAACAATAGGTTGTTTCCAGCAATTTGAGACTTCTCAATCACAAATAGAATATCTTGAATTAGGCCTTTAAGAACCTTGTTGCCACCTTGAGTGATGGGAAAGCAATCTTGTTCTTGTGAGAGACTGCATCCCTTTTTTGCCAGGAGACCAGGACTAATCAGATTGACTATGATTTCAGGAATGTACATGCATTCTTCAAGCGTAATAATAGATTCTTTCCACTCAAGTCCGACTGTGCCTGTTCCCCTATCCTGAGATTGGCTTCCAACTTTCCTTTTTTCATTTCCTCTGGCTTTTCCTGTAGATCAATTGAGGTGAATTATTTCAGAACTTTAAATATATGAATTTTGGCGCCTGTCCCACAACCACCCCACGTACTATAGGGAAATCTTAGATGATTTTGAGTGCAAAGGAGAGACTGAGTGCAAGGTAAAGTGCAAGGTAGCAAGGGCTAACTGCAAAGCGCAAACTTATGGTGGAATAGATTAACACACAGAAAGATGAATGAATTTTCCAATGGAAGGAAACCAAACCCAAGCCAGATGTGATGACTGGATTTAGCAAATGCAAGAACGTATGAAATTAACTAACTGAGGATAAAATCCCCAGGTAAGCGGCGTAGCCTTTATAAGGTAATCCAAAATGACTAGATACAACCTTATGGAAGGTTAACTACAGTTACAAGCAATGAGACAATTAATGACATGATTGGAGTACAAAATGAAATAAAAGTATGAACATTTCCAAGGTCTTAGCGTAAGTGCAAGACAATAGAGGACAAATGTATTGGAGCATAACGGTTGAGACATGAGGGAGTGACCTCAGAGGCAATGCAAATATGAAGATGTAGTTTATTCAGGGTAAGGGACTATTCTATTTGCAAACTATACAGTTGAGGTGGCTTGACTAGCATGGGTGCAAACTAGCAAGATCATGTGACCAAGAATGGGAACCCAAGGGTAATTGATAATCAGGGCAAAAAGGCTGAGCCCAAATGGATGGTTGAATGAGGTAGAGTTTACTGAGAGGTTTGCTAGTGGGTGCTGAGTCAGTTGCTAAGGATGGAAGATTTTTATGCAAGCCAGAGTTGGTAAGAAGAAGGCACCATTGATGATGTGCTTCTATTTTGTCAAGCTTATGTACTGAGGTAGATGTTACTGAGGAAAAGGGTATTTCAAAGTGGGAGGAAAATAATCCTTAAGCTCAAAGCTTGATAGTTTCCCGGGTATAAAGACGCAAGCTCCTGCAAGCATTCAAAAAATTTTCCCATCAATTCAAAAGTCTTTAAAAATACTGTATACCCATTAACATCACTTCTTTTCTGTTAAATAGATTGATAATTAATTATGGCGTCATTGTTATTCTGCCATTGCAAAACCTGCATTTGACAAAACAAGCAATGCATCCCTAGTACCGCCACGCAAGGTATCCAAGGCAAGTGAAAACAATGTTGTTTGTGCAAGGTTTCTTGCAGGTTCCCTATAAGTAGCAATTTGGTTGTGGATGTTCCATCAGTGTCCGGAAGGGAGGTGCAAAGTCAAAGGTCTGCGCCATGAGTCAACTACCATATACCACCAGTGCCGGAGATTGAGTTCTTAGGTATTCAGAACCCTGTTAATTCAAGGCTTTAGAGACTAATAATAATTAAAAAATAAAAGAAAGGAAATGGAACTAATATAATTTTTTTTTTTGTAGTACTGCCACAATTTTGGAGATATACCACTAATACACTTCTGCCGCCGCCGCCATATACTGGGTCAATCAGGTTTGAAGTGCAAAGTGAAGTGCAAGCTGAGGAAACACAGACAGTTGAAAAGGCAAGAGAAGAAGGAATAATGATCAAAAGTGAGATAGAACAGGAGCAAAGGGAAGACAATGAAGAGGAAGGAAACGGGATAGAAGGAAGGAGTGGAATGGAATGGGAGGTTGAGGAACAGAATGGAATGGAAAGGGACAAGATGGAGGGCTGAAATGAGGAGAACCGGGTGCAAGTAAAAGGGCCAATTGAAACTGATGCAAGGCAATTGACTGGAAATTTTGGGGAAGGGTCTTCAAGGGGCCAAAGGAAGAGAGCTCACGGGGAACTCATGGAGGAAGTTGTATGGAATACCCAACCAAAGAGAGTTTTGACTGGAAAGTGCAAGGAGATCTTCAAGAGGCATCTGGTGGCGCAGGTGATGATCTTGCAAAGGCTGTCTTCTTTGGTAGACAATGAAGATTTGGAAGAATTTAGGTTGATGGTAGAGGAATTGAAAAAGAATTGGGAGGCAGTGGAGAGAGAAATAAAGGATGATTTGTAGAAATGTATTTTGTAATCTTATATATATATATTATTATTATTATTATTATTTTAAGGAAAATAGGATTCTTATTTTGAAATAAAAAGTAAAGGAATAAAAATTGTGAAAAAAAGAGGGATGGGTTTTTTAGAAAGGAAAAGGAAATAGAGTAAGGAAATGGGATTGGATTAATGGGAAGGAATGGGATGGAAGTGTGGAATTGGATGGAAGTGTGGAATGGGATGGAAGAAATGGAATGGAATGGGAGCTACAATTGGCAAGTTTTGCAAGGTTAACTTGCATGGAAGTCTCAAACCAAATTGGGAGAGTTGCAAAGGTGATGGGCTGGTTCCCAAAAGGTGAAATATTCATTGGACTGGAAGCCATTCCATTTGAAAAGGTATTGAAGCTTTCCTTTGTGTAACCTGGAATCCAGGATAAGGCTTACTTCCCACTCTAACTGATCTTGGAAGCTGACCGGTTCAGGAGGAGAATGATTCTTGCCTGGGTATAGAACTCAAGCTGGCTCTAGGAGAGAAACGTGAAAGACAGGGTGGATACCTTTCCATTTTGCAGGTAAGGTGAGTTGAAAGGGGTTAGGGGAGAAAATTGATTTTACTTTGAAGGGGCCAAGCTTTCTTTCAGAGAGTTTAAGAGTTGGGAGATTACTGCAAATATTGCAAGCATCAAGCAATACCTGATCTCCTACTGCAAAGGTTGGGGCCAAAGTGCAAAGCCAATCTGCTTGTTCCTTGTAGCGCTGGTTTGCTGATTTGAGGTTGGTTCAAAGTTGTGTTTGAAGGGATTGGATGTGATTAAATTAATTGGTAAAAGGTTTAGAAGGTGCTATGTTAATGGAAGAGAAAGTTGGATTTCTACCATAAAGAGTCTGGAAGGGCAGCTGTTTGGTGGGGGAATGAGTGGAGTTTTTGTAGGCAAATTTGGCTCATGGGAGCCATTGAGACCAGTCTTCCTGTTTGTAGGAGACTTACATTTAGAGATACTGTTCAAGGATCTGATTGAATTGCTTGGTTTTCCCATCCATTTAAGGGTGGTAAGCTGTTGATAAGTTGCAAGTGATCTTCAAATGTTGGCACAGCAAGGTCCAGAAGCTAGAGAAAAACAAAGATCCACAATCACTAATTATGTTATCAGGGAGACCATGCTTTGAGAACACATATTCTATGAATAAATTAGCTAAGTCTTCAGAAGAGGCTGTCAAATTACTGCAAAGAAATAAAGCCATCTTTGAGAAGCAATCTACTACTACTAAAATAGAATCATAACCACTAGAAACAGGTAATTGAAAAATGAAATACATAGAAAGCAAGTGCCAAGGAATCAGCGGAATTGGAAGTTGCTGGAGCAGCCCATACTTCCAATTTTTTGAGGACTTGTTCTGATTGCAATCATAGCATGGTTTAACATATTCTTTTACTTCATTGGTCATACCAGGCCAATAGAAGTCTTGTGCAATCAATTGGTAGGTTTTATCCTGCCCATAATGACAAGCAAGCGGAGAATCATGCCTTGACTTGAAGATAAATAACTTAATGCAAGGATTATCTGGTACTACTATACAATTTTTATGAACTAAATAATCATTTTCATCAATACTATAATCACTATCTAATAAGTTTTCATTCTTGCAAAGTTTTCTACACTTGAGGTTGTTGAGTTGAGCTTGTTTTAGTTTGGAAGCTAGATCTCAAAGTTGAGGGATGATCAAACTGAGTTTGGAAGATTGGGTTGAAAAAAGTGTCCTAATGTTTTGAGGGTTGTTGTTGGCAAAGGTGCTCCCCCCTCCTGGGTAAATGTTGTCCCAAAGTGACAAAGCATCAGGGACTACCGCTTGTTTCCCAGGAAGGTATGTGATTTTAAAGTTGAACTTGGAGAGATATTTGGCCCAATTTGCCTTTCTGCATGTAAGGACTTTTGAGCTCATGAAATATTTCAAAGAATTGTGATCAGTTAAGACCTCAAAAGGTTCCATAAGACTCAAAAGGTATGAAAACCATTTTTTCAAGCATGAAACAATTGCAAGAAGTTCCTTTTCATGAATCTTGTAATTGAGCTCTGCAGCAAGCAATTTGCAAGACTCAAAAGCTACGGGATGAAAGAGAGAAGAATAGGTGGAAAACTGTGAGATTACTCCTGCAATCGCATAGTTGCTTGCATTTGTTTCTACAATAGTGCAAGCTAGCTCATTAAAGTGAGCAAGTATTGGAGCAGTGGTAAATGCTTTTTTCAGATCTTCAAACTCCAAAGCAGCCTTTTCTGTAAAAACAAAATGAGTGTCTTTTTGAAAAATTTTAGTAAGGTTTATGGTTTTCTTGGAATAATGCTCAATAAACCTTCTGTAAAAATTACTGAAACCAAGGAAAACTTGAAGGGATTTAACAGAGGAATGTGGGGGCCGGTCCAATATGCACTGGCTCTTGGTTGGATCCATCAATAGTCCTTGCTGCAAGACTATGACACCTAAAAATTGAAGAGAAGGAGGATGAAATTTTCACTTAGAGGCTTTTGCAAACAGGTCATTCTTTCAAAGTTGCTGCAGCACATCATGCACATGTGCAACTTTATCCTCAAGATTTTTTGAGTATAATAGTATACTGTCAAGATACACCACAAGTTATTTCTCTACAAGGTCAGAAAAAATGTCATTGAAAAAATGTTGAAAAGTGGAAGGAGCATTGCAGAGGCCAAAAGGCATGATGGTATACTCATAACTGCCAAACTGTGTTCTAATTGCGGTGAAATACTCATGAACTTTTGCAATGGAAACTAGTTTATAGGTTCCCCAAAGGTCTAACTTTGATAAATAAGCAGCTTCATGGAAGAGAGTGAGGAGGTGCAACATAGGTGGTACTGGGTAGGCATTCTTCCGGGTTACCTGGTTTAGTTTCCTATAGTCAACACAAAGGCAAAGTCCACTGTCTTTCTTCAGCAAAAATAAGACAGTTGAACCAATTTTCAAATCTCTTTGTCAAAGAAATCCTTTCAATACATTTTCTGCAATTTATTCTTGAAGTGCTGTGGAGACTCCTTTGGGATTGGGTAAAAAGTTTAGCAAATAGCTTGCTGGCAGTCACTTGAGGGGGAATTTAGTACTACAACTACAAATAAGATAGAGCAATACTAAGGGTTGTTTTGAATTGCCTGCCCCTCTGAGTACTATAGTAGTCTCACAACAATAAAATAAAAGAGATTTGGTGGCTGATTTTCAGATAGAGTTGCTACTACAGTATTCTCTATCAGACCTAGGATCAATGTATTGAAGTTTGATGAGGAAGGAATGGTGGAACAGATGGTTGACCTGGTGGATAGAAGCTGATTAAGGGAAGAATTCTTTCTCTAGTCTTATCCTTTATATATTCTTTGTTTTTTTTTATTGGTTACTGATGAATTCTCCCTTGATGTTACAGGTGATGTTTGATAAAGTTGAAATGGTTGAGCCTATACTTGAAAAATGATGATGATGGTTGATGATGATTTATGATGATGATTATGGATAGGTGATGATGATGATGGCTGATGATGATGACTGATGATGATGATGGTAGGTGATGATGATGATGGATGATGATGATGACTGATGATGATGATGGTAGGTGATGATGATGATTGATGATGGTCAAGGTAGGTGATGATGATGATGGATGATGATGATGACTGATGATGATGATGGTAGGTGATGATGATGACTGATGATGATGACTGATGATGATGGTAGGTGATGATGTTGACTGATGATGGTGACTGATGGTGATGATGGTAGGTGATGATGATGGATGGTGATGATGGATGGTGATGATGGATGGTGATGATGGATGGTGATGATGGATGGTGATGATGGATGGTGATGATGGATGATGTTCAGTTTATGGGTAAATGGTGGTGATGTTCAAAGGTATGGGGTATTGAGTGAATAATGGTGGTGGTGGGTGGTCAAAAGTATGGGTTATTGGTCTGGGTCATGGTCAAAAGTATGTGTTGATGATGGTGGATGGCCAAGGTTAATGGTGGTGGTTGATGGTTGATGGTGATGATTGATGTTGATGATGATGGTGATGGTGATTTTTGTTGGTATGGGATATGGGATTGGTGATGGTTACAGTATGGGTTATGGGATAATGGTTGAGGATGGTAAAATTATGGGTTAAGGGTGCCTAGGAGGCATGGTGATCCCTGGAGGGGAGGATGGGGGGAACTCATGATTGGGACCTGGATGGGGGAGAGAGGCCCTCTATTTATAGAAAATCCTGCCCTCAGGGCTGCCCCTGAGGGTCTCCCTGGTACAATGAATACAGTTCATGAGGCATTTTTGCTGGTAAGAGGAGGAGGCTGTGCAGGATCTACATGCATGTACACCCTTGCATGCATTGCTTTGCTGCATAGATACAGGTGCCCCCTGCATAAATTACTTCTGTATAGTGGTGGTTGGTCATT
This sequence comes from Puccinia polysora, assembly GCA_025617555.3. Taxonomy (NCBI): domain Eukaryota; kingdom Fungi; phylum Basidiomycota; class Pucciniomycetes; order Pucciniales; family Pucciniaceae; genus Puccinia; species Puccinia polysora. The sequence continues at coordinate 10,982,441 of CM062628.1, forward strand.
TTTTTGGTCCTTCATGCATTGACTTGCATATATTTCTTCTGTATACAGCCTTTTGTTTGGTGCTGCATGCACAATCTTGCATATATTAATTGTGTATACTTCTGCAGGTTTGGTGGTGCTGCATGCAGGGTCTTGCATATATTAATTATGTATACTGCTGCAGGTTTGTTTGGTGCTGCATGCAGGGTATTGCATATATTAATTATGTATACTGCTGCAGGTTTGTTTGGTGCTGCATGCTGGGTATTGCATATATTAATTATTTATGGTTGTCCTGTATGTGGTATGTACTTGGAGGCATCCAGGGTATTTTCATGACTTTCACTGGTCTGTGACACCTGGTAGGGGTATGGGTAGGCCAGGGTTGACTTGGGCTGTATCTTCTAAACCATGAGAGATAGAGGGGTACTTTGACTGAGTGATTAGGGGTTTTTTTGGTGTAGAATCCATTTGTGAGGTCTGTTTGATGATTGTAGCCATCCTTATACTAGAAAAGTGATTCTGATGGCTATAGGTTAGGCTTTGGAGCACCACAGCGCGGTCAATTCCTGCTTTGAGAGAGAGTAGACTGGTCCGGGTGCTGGTGGTGGGCCAGTAAGTTCAATCTTATGATTGCAAGAACAGAATGGAGGAAGTTTATCTGCCTTTACATCTGAGAAGATGTCAGCAAAGTCATGATAAACCAAAGTTGAAGACTCTTCAATGATTTGTAAATCTTCAATCTTGTCATCTTCAAGCACGGGGTTCAAAGTGCTTGCATGATGCAAGAGGATTAGGGAGCTCAAAATACAATGTTTGGTCTGTGCCTGTTTTTCTTCAAAGAAACAAGGAAGAGGTAAGTCAGACAAATAAGAAATAAATCCTAAATCTGAAGAGGGAACTTGGGAATGAAGTTCACAATATTGCAAATCTCCTGGCCAAATAGTGTCATCCAACTCAATGACAGTGTAAGTTAGGCTGTTTAATTCCCGTTTGACAGAAGGTTTAGTTTCCTGAGGTTGCAAGGTTTGAAGGTTAATTAATCCTTCTTGCCAATTCACATCTGGATTCCAGTGGACTAGGAAATCATGGCCTAGAATGGTATCATCCATTCCAGGAATATCCAAGACAAATAAATCCCATTTGAAGCTGGGGAAATAAGAAATAGAAAAGGTCCATTTTGCCTGGGTAATGTTAAATTCACAGCTCATTTAGCCGTGCACATGGTTCAAATCAGGCCATGTGGCATGCCACATGGTCCAATTTGGGCTGTGTACAACCCCCCATGGCTTACAGAGTTGTGCGGCCCACCCAGCCCGGTCCGCTGCCGCTTGGACTTCCACATGACTACATTCAAGCCATGTGGAGTTGTACATGGCTCAAGTGTAGTTGTGTGGCATCCCACACGGCACCGGACTGCGGTGAGCCAAAAAAAATTTAAAATGAATGAAAGGGTACTAACACAACTGTTAAACTAAATAAACCTTTCAAAAAAACAGAAATCAACCAAAAAACCAAAGAATGTTCAATTTTTGGTTAAAAAAAAAACCAAAAAAATAAATAAAACAAAGAAAAAACTGTTACTATCCAATGGAATACAAAAAAAACTTTTACTATCCAATGGAATATTCCTAAAGTAAAAATACCCAAAAAAACACAAGTAACTGGACTAGACCTTAACTTTAAAACATCAAAAAAAAAAGACAATTAACATGACAAGCCCTAAAGTAAAAACACCAAAAAAAAGACAAATAACTTGACCAGCCCTAAAGTAATTTCAACTTGACTAGCCCCAAAGTAAAAGGGCCCAAAAATTTAAGAAGTCTTTTGATCAGCCTTGAAGTAAAAGTGCCCAAAAAAATGAAAGTCTTTTGACCAGCCCTAAAGTAAAAGTGCCCAAAAAATACAAGTCTTTTGACAGGCCCTAAAGTAAAAACACCAAAAAAAACAAGCTCAACTTGTGTTAAGCCAATCCCAACATAAGTTAAGCTTGTGATGGAATCAGCCCAACACAAGTTGAACTGACTTACCATTAAAATCTCATTCAAAACACTCAATATAATGATGTTAACTCAAAACACTCAAAATAATGATGTTCAAAATGTGATAACCCTTTATATTAATAGAACTTGTTAGGTGAATTAGAATTACAATTTATATGAAAACCAATGATGAAATGAATTCAAATTCTATTACCATCTAGAATACATTTGCAGTTGATCTTTTAGATGATCAACCCAACTAGAGGATTTTTTAGAAATCAAGGAATGTGGTTTTGCTACAATGGGGGGGATTGGAATCATTTCTCCCTCAATTACTAATAGAAACCAGTGGTTATTGTTTAAAAATCAAATGAAGATTGGATCTGATTGATCAGTAAGACCATTTTTCATTGGAGTATAAGTATCACATGACTCCAATGAAATGAAACATATAGGTTTGGAATATGTGTCTGCTATGATTTGACCCATGTCCAATTTAGCCAGCAATTTTGAGTATTGAATCTTTTCATTGATGTCTTCAAAATCAAGTCTTTTTTTAATATTTTAAACCTCCTTTGAACCTCCAAGCATCTTAATGTAGCATGCTTTATGTTTCTCTAATGTTTCTATCATTTCCTTCCCAACTTTACACCAACCATGTTGTTCATAAGCAAGAGATTTAGCAATGACTCTAAATCAGCAATTCCCATCTCCAATTGGATTCCAAACCTCACCCAAGAACTTATGGAATTCCTTGGGTATTTGATTGAGGTATTTCACATTTGGGTCCTATCATTAAAACTAACTTTTTATTCATTTCTTTAACTGGATCAATAAAATGAACACTCACCAAAGATGAGCTTCTGCTTGAGCTTTGCTGCATGTTCTCTTCCTCTGAAGAGGATTGTAATTCCAAATTAAGTGATCCCAATTCACTTTCAGTCTCTTCCTCTGAACTATGATATTCAGATTCAGATTCTGCCAACTTTGACTAACAATTCATCATTAGTTAGCAACTAAGTTCATTAAACCAAAAAAAATGAACATATCCCAAAAAAAATGAACATATCCCAAAAAAAATACTTACAATCTTTTGTCTTTTCTTATTTGGAGCCCTTCTAGTCCTTTTTTCCCCCTTGAGTTGTTTTTAAACAAGCTCAAACCAAGATGGTTCTTGTGGAATATCTTTAAATTTTGGCCAGCCCCTACTTTATTGTAAGACTTTAGGTTCAAGTCTTGGCTTTGATCAATATTTTGTAATCTTCTGAATGATATACTTCAATAGGCTGCTTTGCTCATGATCTGGAGATTCCAAGATCATTGCATTGAATTTTTCACATAACTGAGTAATGCTTAGCATTTCATCAAAATTGCACTTGAAAAATTAAAAAAAGGATCAATCATTTGTGAATTAGGATTCATTAATCAAAAAGCATTAATCACATAGTGACTTGAACAATCAAACTTTAGCAAACTTACAGAACAAGAACTGAAAGGTTCATAGTCCAACCTCCACTGAGGATTAAAATCATTTGGTACCACGGATCCTCTGAATGCTAGACAGTCACCTATTTGGTGGGAACAGGGCAAACCCATATTCTTGAAATATGACTTGGTGCAGACTTTGCCATCATGATCATGTTTGAACTTCTCAAATTGTTCCCTAACAAGACAGATTGCCTCTAAAGACAATTTGTAACCCAATGGTAACAGTCCAGGTGGAAGAACTGTCCCTAACTTAATTCAAGAGTTATAAAGTCATGCATGAACTGATTTAATTTGATTTGAAACTGTTTTGTCAAGGATTTTCCAAACATCTAACAGGTTTCCCAAAGCGTTTGCAAGGAATTGTTTGAGAGTTGCATGGGCCCCTTCAACCCAAGATTTTGTTTTGTTTCCAAAATCTGGGTTTATAAAAGTCCATGCTGTTACAAACGTCTCTTTGATAGGGAAAATGTTATTTTCCATATACTTTAGTACATCCTCATAGTCGTTCAAGAAACACTATAAAAGTCAAAAGGTCAGAACCCAGAACTAGGAAGAATAAGAAGTAGTGATTTGGACCGAATCTGAGTTCTGCATCATTGACCTCTGCTTCCTCCTTGGTCTTTGAGGCCTCATACTTTGTCCAAAAATTCATAAAGCTTTTCCATCCTTCAAATTCATTAACAAAGCGCACTTTACTATTTTCTTATATGTTCTTAGACAAGTTCCAAGTGCAAAATTTTCTTGATGACCCTGGGAAACTAGTTTAAATTGCACAAATCAGAGCTTTTTCAAAGTCTGTCACAAAGACTTTTGGAAGTCTCTCAGGATCATAAGCCAACTCCTTTAATGCATTTACAGACCAACTGTAGAACTCAAACATTTCTTTTGTTATAATAACAGGAGCTTTTGTGAAAGTTTTCCAATTGGCTGTCATTCCTAAAACAGGCAATAGTGGGGTTATGTACTTATTTGTTCTATAAGGACCATCCAACATAGCAATATGATGGAATTGTTTTGAAAGCTTTACTTCCTCTGGATGCACTATGTACAGGGCCTCCAAGTGACCCTCTCCACTGAACTTTCACTGGTGAATCCAACTTGTTTCTTCAGTCTGTTCATATAGTACCTCAATAACACTTTTTGCCTTTAGTTCTGCAAGTGTGACCTTCTGCTTAGTTTTATAGATTTTTTGGTAATCAACATAATTGCGCCAATCAATCTTGCTCAATTTTCTCTTCAGTTGTAACTTATTGAGCCCATCATTCATGCCTTCTACTAGCTTGTCTAAGGCCACCCCCAAGATTCTCCTCAGTTGAGGATGCACAGAGGGATGTTCAGATGGTTGATGGTTATGTTGGGTTTCTTTGTAGGAGAGGCGCCACAAGGGGTCTGCCTTTGTGTGACTTGCATGGATTTAAAACTTGCACCCAACCTTCCTTGCGTGAGTTTGTCTAGACCATTTGGTAAGAAGATTTCCTGAATAGGAACCATGTCTATCACAGGCTAAATCCACATATTGGTCACGCTTTGAGTTGAAAACTGTTAAAGCGTAACCATGCTTGATTTGCCCATGTTTTAAAATAGTTTTTTGCCTCTTCCCTAGTAAAAAAAGCTCTCAAGGGAGGTGGGTCAAGTGGATCTAGTAAAAATTCATTGGTTAAGTCATAGTTTCATAGTTACATGCACCCATCAGTTTCAATCAAATTAAATATGGCAAAGACCAGTAACATAAAATGTTTCTCCCCACCAGCAGTCATGTCCATTTGTGAATCATTTTGTTCCTCAATTTTCACCCTTGATGAGGATGCAATTAGGGCTTCCAATGTTTCATTACCCAAATCCTTTTTTTCTTTTTCCAAAGCTTTTTTGATGGCACTATCAATGTAGACCTTCCAAGCAGCCATGTCAGAAAAAGGATGACTTTCCACTGTTCCCATGCAAAAAAATGCAATGGTATACTTCATTATTCAATCCAAATTTCAATTGATCAAAAACAATTTTCTCACTTTTGAGTTGAGAAAGAATTGTTTGCAGATTTTTATATTATTTATTATTTGAGTTTTCACTTTAATTTCACTTGGGTTTGACTTTAATGTCTCTTTGGGATTGCTAGTTGTGGAAGAAAAGTCCCACAAAGTATGTTTTAATCCCAAATTTGAGTTGACAGAACCCAAGTGTGGTCCAGGGGGTGCCCAAAATTCTGGCACAACTTCTGGGGGTTACACGGCTCCTACAAACCCCCTGGGGGTTGCGCATGTTTGAAACCGCCCTTTGTGGTTGTCTTGGGGCCCTTAGGGCTCATTTGGGCCCTGTAGGGCCCTACACATCTACCACACGGCTGGAGCCATGAATTTAACATAACCCATTTTGCCTTTTGGGAAACCCAATGAGAAGGCTCAGTTGCACTACTTACTAAATAAATAGGGAACCTATCTATCTTGGAACATGTAAGATTTTTGGAATTGGCAAAAGATTGACTTATAAAAGATGCATTGGTGCCAGAATCAAGTAAAACTTGATGAGGGGAGTTATTGGAATGGAAAAGGACAAATCTCAAATTTGGAGCACCTAGTGACTTGCAAGTGCAAAGATTGACTTGCTGTAATTTAGATAATGTGTAGTCTTCCTTGCGAGTTTCAGGAATACTACAAGCTAATTTTATGACTGTTTAGCTGCTTTGCGCACTAGCCGCTTTGCACAACTATCAACATCATGCTTACCTCCACAATACATACATAACCCATTCATTTCTGTCCTTAACTGTTCCTCATTCCGGAGCATCCCAGTTTCTTTGTCCAGGAACTTTGGAGTTTTGGTGACAGGCTTTCCTTTTGGGTTGGAGTGCAAGGTTGGATTTGGTTTGAATTGCTTTGGATTCTTCAAAGATTTTTTTGAGGATTTGTCTGCCTTTGGAGCCAAGGTTGACAGTCCATGGTTGTTTTTTCAAGAGTGGTTCTTGTCTTGATAACCATTATCAAGCTCAATCACCCATTCAATTAACTGCTGAAGGCAGGTTGTCTTATGTCCCCCAACTGCAAGTTTTTTGATTAGGTGTGCCAGTAAACCTCTGCAAAAATGAAATAGAAGGGCTTCCTTGTTCCATTGGATGCAATAATGCAGATTTTGAAAATTGGAAATATAAACAGAAGCACTACTATTCTCCTTCATGACTAGATTATTGAGTTCATATTCAGTGTTTCTAACTTCATTAGGTTTGCCAAACAGGGTGAAAAGCTGTTGCTCAAACTTTTCCCAATTGTTGAGAATACAAGTGGGACTAGTGTTATCTAATAGTTTGAGGTAGTGTTTGAACCACTGTGAGGCTCTTCCACCAAGGAAGGAAGATGCATACATAACTATAGCTCTATCAGTAGGGAAATTGTGAGGATTGTTTGAGTAGGTAATTTTACAGGACTGTAGGTAGGATCTAAGCTTATGAGGGTGTTCCCCAGTAAAATGATCAGGCTGCTTCATGCCTGGGGTACAAAAACTAGGACCACTCAGACCAGATTGCGAGGCAGTTTGGTTAAGCGCCTTGATCAGGGTTGAGAGTAAGGTTGAAGCATTGGGTTTGGGAGCATTAGGGAAAGCCTGTGATCTAAAAAATTTGAGGTTTCATGGGAAGAGTCTTTGATTTCTTTGAGAGGGTCCACTTCTTCCCAAGAGGGAGCAAGGGGATCATCAAGAGGTTCTACCAAAGGAGATTTAGAAGAAGGGACAGGATCTAAAGGTTGTCTGGCCCAAGAAATGCTTGATCTCCCTACCCAATGGATAACATCATTGTAAGGGGTGAGGGAAGTGTTCCCAGTTGAGAAAGTACGTGACATTGTAAAAGAAATCCATTATAGGTTGGCAAGCTACAATAGATGATTTGAGTTAGTTGATGTACTGTCACACAACCACCCCACGTTGTGGTGTTGTATTTATAACCTTGGATTGGGAGCTGCATTGGGGGCTGGGCACTCAGCAGTTGGGTAGGTTGGGCTCAGCAGTGCCTGCTGCGGGCTCAGCAGCAGCAGATGAGGGCTCATCAGCAGGGATTGCGGGGCTTGGCACCAGGTGCGGGTCGGGCCTACTCTGGGGGGCTCCGGGCCGCGACCCGCCCAGGGAACGCGGACCAAGTGATGGAGCCGGCCCAACCAAGCTTGCGGGTGGCTAGTCCGGAAGGCAAGGGCGGGGCGATCAGGGGTTATACGCGCCAGGGAGGTTTGCGCGGACATAAGGGCGGGCCAGCCCACAGATTGCAGGATCCGCGGATGCGCCCAGACGGATAAACCCAGGGGGCTCCAAGTAGGGGGCGGCGGAGGGATGCGCCATGAGAAGGACAAACCAGAGGTACGTGATATTCAAGGGGACGGTTTCAGACAGGGTGGGTGGTATGGGGTAGGGTTGGGGTGGAGCTAGGGTCCTGCACTTGGAGTCATATGTCATTTATCTTGTTGCTTGTGGTTGTAACTAGGTTAGGGTTGAGTGGGAGGACTCAAAAATACCTCACTCTCAACTCTGGGTTGGGTCATCATCATAGATCATAATCAACGGACCACCAGGGAATGGTATGGGAAGGATTGGAAGGGAGGAATTTATCTTGTCATCACTCTCTCAATTCTTAAACTCATTGCATCCAATCTCCTTCCAGGCGCTTAGACCAATAACTTCTGGAACTTGAGGACAACATTGGGGGTATCACATCTCTTGTTTCCACACCTGGGGGTCTGGCCAGGAACAATCTTTTGTCAAAGTCTCTCAAAGATACTTATGGATGCTAGCAGCAGTTGCCCCTCTTTCTTCCTCCTTCTCCCACCGCCTCTGCACCAGCCCAAAGGATTACCCTCATATTTGATTCAACACCATGGATGTGGAGCAATTCATCTCATGGTATGAAGCGATTTCAGACTCTGAAGGCGCATTGGATCTTGAGAAGGCACGCCATGTTGTCCTGTTCATTGAGGACATGGAAGAGCGTTGGGACGTAGAAGAGATGAGAGGCTACTGGAACCTGGATTGGCCAACACTGAAGGGGGACATGTTGGCAAGATGGGGGAGGCGCAACTCTTTTTTTTGGGAAGGCAATTTCAAGCCATCCGCAGAATTGGACTACAAAGCAGGCATGTGCGGCAGGGTCCGGTTATATAAGGGGGGGGAGAGAGCCCCTGTCCTGCTTGGTAGCCCCAACCAATTGATGGTGGGGGGCTGATGAAATCACCCCACCTGCCGGTTGCTACTCTTGCGGCCGGTGTGGTGTCATTATATAGCCTTGGATTGGGAACTACGTCGCGGCCTGCGCGCTCAGCATCTGGTAGGTCGGGCTCAGCAGTTGGGGTGCGCTCGTTCTCAGCAGTGGCCGCTGCGGGCTCAGCAGAAGGCGCAGCAGGGCGAAGCACGCAGCTGCGGGCCGGGTCTGACTAGGGGAGGCGGGCCGCCACCCGCTTGGGTGTCCAACCCAGTGATGGAGCTGGGCCAATCAGGTTCTTGGGCGGTTAGTTAGGGAAGGAAAGGGCGGAGCAATCGCGGGGCTATATCTGTGGACGGCTGCGCGCAAGCGCGGGCCGGCTACGGGACTAGGAAATTCACAACGGCGCGTCGGGCGGATACGGGCAATCGCGGTGAACTTTGAAATCGCGCGGCGGAGGGCCGCGCCGCGGGGGACAAACCGGATGCGTGTAATGGCAGGCGAGCAAGCGGAATAGGATACGGACAGGGTATAGGTTAGGATATGGGATAGGGTTTTTGGCCTAGGGTTTCCTTCTTCATTGTTGTCGGGTTGTTCATGTGCTTGTACTTAGGTTAGGGTTGAGGGGGAGGGCTCAAATACCTTTCCCCTCAACTCCGGGTTGTAGGGGGGGCATCTTACCATTGTATCATCAGGAGGCGGGGGAGCAGAAAAAGGAGCGGACTTAGGAAAACAGAATCCCTCCCCTCTTCTCTCCTTTTCTCCTCTTTGGGCTCTCTAAAACTTCTCTTTACGCTTGGTATCTAATCCTTACAGACGCTTAGACCCAAGAACTCCTGAACCTGCGGCAACTTTGTGAGGGATAACCTCTAAAGTTTCCACACCGGAGCCCCCACCTCCTTGGGCAAGGGGGTGGTCAGATCCCCCCTGCCCTGACCAACCGTGCTGTCACGGTCGGTCGCTGGCTGGTTGAACCCAGCCAGCTTGCCCTCATCCCCCTTGCAACGGCAAGCAAGGGGAGGGGGAGCAAGTCGGGGCCGCGAGCCCTGGCTCTGTGGCGCTGGTTGCCGGGCGCGACCAGCTGGGCCCACACGGGATCCCTTAGCCGCGCAACAGCCCCGCAGCGGGCGGTTGGGCCCCGCGTGGGCCGCACCAAGGAACACAGGCGGCCCCTAGCGGGCCGCAACAGGGGCGGCGGCCCCAATGGGCCGCTCCAAGCCCAAATCGGCAGAATTACATACTTTGGCGGGCCAGCCCGTCTGGCCAAGTATGTCCATAATAAAGCTTGGGCCCTTTTATGCCCAAATAAGCCCATCTGGCCAGGGTGGCCCATCCACCCTGGCGGGCCCGTGAGGGCCTGTGTCCCAAAAGACCATAAAAACGTGTTTTGGCGCCCAAATTCCCAAAACCAATAACACCCACATAGGCCCACGTGGCCCACGTGATGTCCAATGGGCCGTGGAGGCCCATTTTTGCATCCCATTTGGATTACACACTCCAATGCACATTACCTGAGTGCATCCACATTTTAAAAGTTTTATCTGAGCTTTCCTTCAAATTATTCCCTGTCTTATCCTGTATTGGTACCCCTTATACTCAATTTAAAAACATCATTTTGACTTTTGGATGGAAGGTTTTCTGAAACTTTGAGCTTGTGTTTTTCCCCTTGTGGAATTAAGTGGGTTGCATTTTACAATTGTTTTAAATATTTAAGAATATTTGGAAAAAATAATTGATTCAAATTAATCCAAAGATTTTGTTTGAATTTAGGCAGAGCTGTATTACAGGGCAGTGTGCATTCTGGCCCCACCACCGGCAACCATCCCTTGGGCCAACAAACTTGCAGAGGTGGCAAGGGGCCTCAAGGCCTATCTGGAGAGTATTCAGAGTCCTGGCGCGTCTGTGCCCCGGGTGCGCATGTATGGGGACAACAACAATTGTTGGCCGCTGGGACGCAAGGGTTGGACAACAGATTCAAACACGGGACCGGTTTCCTTGGCATAGGCAGGGTGCGTGTTGGGGAAGAGGGTCTGGGAAGAACTGGTTCAGCCTGCTGATAGGAAGCAAGCAAGGACAAAGGAATGGGGAGTAGATACTCCGTGCGTTTTGATAACCAATGAACAGCGGATGGGTCTTGCGGAGAGGGAAGGAGTGGAGGCAGTGAGAATGGCCCAAGGGTTGGAGGATTGTAACCAGGGCTGGGCCTCTTTGACGGCGGGGAGAATGCATGCAGGACAGAAAAACGTGGTGGTGGCAAGGAGGATGAACGGGGAATGGAAGGATGAAGGGCACGGGGAGTGCGGGAAGGATTGACGGAGGACGGGCCCGTTGCCATCATGGCTAGCAGAGGTTTTGGCGTTGGTGCAACGGACACTTGTGGTGGGGCGTCAGGTGTAGAATGGGGAAGGATTGGGCGCGAATGAGATGACTGGGAAAAAGGAAGTAGGGGTTGCAGGGCTTCAGCAGCAGAAGGGGCGTTGGGACGGAAGTTTGGAGAATTGGCCGGTGGACACAACCTTTGTGGGATTGGTTGAGACTGTCAGCTGAGGACAGCAGCCAAGTTGGGGGGGAAGCTAGCGCAGGATGGGACGCGGGTGGGGCGCAAGCCAGGTCCGTAAACGCAAGGACAAGCCCCACGGTTGGGTAATGGGGGACAAGGAGCGGAGGCCTGGTGTTAGCCAAAAAAAAAATTCTTTTTGGGTTTGGTTTCCTTTTTGGGTTTGGTTCTTTTCTCTGTCTTCTCTGTATCAGTTGTCTTCTCCTAGAGCGTAATGGGTGCTGAATATGCGTGGGACACGTACGGGACAGGTCTGATTTGGTGAGGGGGTGTCCTAGCCGGTTCACTGCTGGAACAGCTAGACACCCCAGAGTGTTTGTTTCCTCAACTTCTTTTCCTCTCTTGGATGACTGTGTCTGCGCGCTGGTGGAGGGTGGTTGTGTTTGTTGCAGGTTGGGTATGGGGAACTGTGTGGCAGTTTGGCTGGGGTGGTCCAGGTACCTTCCGGGGAAATTTGTTGGCTCAGGACACAGGCGCAGATCTCAATCTCACTCTCATTCTCACCAGGAAGCAGGTGCAGATCTCAATCTCACTCTCATTCTCACTTATGACGCACGGACGCAGAACTTTCTTTAAAACTCACTTGGGAAGCAGGGATGTTTCCACAGGACAACCCTCTGGGAAGGGACGCGCACTCAGAAGACGTGTATTTCTCTAATCAGGGGAAGCGCGGTACAATGAAAAAAGCGGAAAGAAGGAAGTTGGAAGGAGGAGCGGGACTAGTAGCTGGGGTGGTCTGGTAGTGCTGTAGGGTCAAGGTAGTGATGAAAGGACCTCTGGGGACAGAACTCAACTTGGGGGGGTGTGGTGTTGTATTTATAACGTTGGATTGGGAGCTGCGTTGCAGGCTGGGCGCTCAGCAGTTGGGTAGGTTGGGCTCAGCAGTGCCTGCTGCAGGCTCAGCAGCAGCAGATGAGGGCTCAGTGGCAGGGATTGCGGGGCTTGGCACCAGGTGCAGGTTGGGCCTACTCTGGGGGGCGCCGGGCCGCAACCCGCCCAGGGAACTCAGACCAAGTGATGGAGCCGGCCCAACCAAGCTTGCAGGTGGCTAGTCCAGAAGGCAAGGGCGGGGCAATCAGGGGTTATACGCGCCGGGGAGGTTTTCGCGGGCATAAGGGCGGGCCAACCCACAGATTTTGGGATCTGCAGATGCGCGCGGACGGATAAACCCAGGGGGGCTCCAAGTAGGGCGCGGCGGAGGGCTGCCCCATGAGAAGGAAAAACCGGAGTTATTTGATATGGAAGGGGAGGGTTTCAGATGGGGTGGGTGGTACAGGGTAGGGTTGGGGTGGAGCTAGGGTCCTGTACTTGGGGTCATATTTCATCTATCTTGTTGCTTGTGGTTGTACCTAGGTTAGGGTTGAGAGGGAGGACTCAAAAATACCTCACTCTCAACTCCGGGTTGGGTCATCATCATATATCATCATCATAGATTGTCATGACCAGACCACCAGGGAATGGTATGGGAAGGATTGGAAGGGAGGAATTTATCTTGTCATCACTCTCTCAATTCTTAAATTCATCGCATCCAATCTCCTTACAGACGCTTAGACCAATAACTTCCAGAACTTAAGGACAACATTGGGGGGTATCACCTCTCTTGTTTCCACAACATACTATAGGGAAATCTTAGATGATTGTGAGCGCAAAGGAGAGGCTGAGTGCAAGGGAAAGTACAAGGTAGCAAGGGCTAACTGCAAAGCACAAACTTATGGTGGATTAATTTAACACACAGTGAGAGGGATGAATGTTCCAATGGAAGGAAACCAAACCCAAGCCCAATGTGATAACTGGATTTAGCAAATGCAATGATGTATGAAATTAACTAACTGAGGAGACAATCCACAGGTAAGCGGTGTAGCCTTTATAAGGTAATCCAAAATGACTAGATAAAACCTGATGGATGGTCAACTACATTTTGGAGCAATGAGGCAATGAATGACATGAGTGGAGTACAAAATGAAATAAAATTATGAATGTTTCCAAGGTCTTAGCATAAGTGCAAGACAATAGAGGACAAATGTATTGGAGTGTAACGGTTGAGACATGAGGGAGTGATGTCAGAGGCAATGCAAATATGAAGATTTAGTTTATGCAGGGTATGGGACTAGTCCATTTGCAAACTATACAGTTGAGGTGGCTTGACCAGCATGGGTGCAAACTAGCAAGAGCATGTGACCATGAATGGGAACCCAAGGGTTATTGATACCCAGGGTGAAAAGGCAGAGCCCAAATGGATGGTCAACTGAGGTAGAGTTGACTGCAAGGTTTGAAAGTGGGTGCTGAGTCAGTTGCCAAGGATGGAAGGTTTTCCTGCAAGCCAGAGTTGGTAAGAAGAAGGCACCATTGATGTGGTGCTATTATTTTGTAATGCTTATGGACTGAGGTAGATGGTGCTAAGGAAAAGGGTATTTTGAGGTGAGAGGACAATAATCCTTAAGCTCAAAGCGTGACATCACCAGAGTCCATGAAGAGTTTAGGTGTGTTTTCTGAATTAATCCAGAGAGTAATTAAAGCATGGTAGTGAATGGTGAGTGTCTTCTTGGTTCTGTTCTTCCATTCATTTTTTTGTTCAATCCACCATTGGGGAGTAATTTGGGGGTGAAGATGAAAGCAGCAGGATTTGGGATGCTGCACATTTGGGTTGTGAAAGCCTTCTTTGCACCAAATGCAAACCTTTTTATCTTCCTTATCAGTCTTGCTCTTAGTAGTTACTAGTGAGACATCAGGGGTGGATTTGCCAGTTTTGAGTTTTGCCTTAAACTTGTTGTTTTACTGAGTTAAGTGATTGAACACAACCTCTACTGTTATCAACTTTTCTCCATGCATAATTTGTTGCTTCAGATTCTCTAGAGTGGGTAGAAATTGGAAAAGTATTAGATACACCAATATGTCCTTTGGCAGTTCTATTCTAACTTTGGCCATGCAAGTGAGAGATTTTTGAATGTTTGTTATGAATCCCTCAATAGGGTTTTCATTAAATGGAGCGTGGAGAAATTGATTGAAGATACAGGCTCTATTGGTGTTTTTTAATGAGGCAAATCTGCGGGTGATCTTGGCCCAGAGAAGCTTAGAAGATGTTATTTTTAAGGCATTGACAACATTGGCATGGTCTGTGCTGTTGATTTTGGATAGAAATATTGCTTGAATTTCTTGGTCTTTCTTTACAGGGAGTTGGCCCAGATTTCTGGTAATGGCATCTTTGATGTCTTTGAGATCAAACAGCATCATCATCTAGTCTTGCCAGATAGAGTAGTTATCCTTGTTGAGCGGGGGAATAGCATCAATGGAGGCCTTGAGTGAAACCTATTGAAAGTCATTGTTTGCTTCCGCTGGTTTTTTCATTTTCAATAACGTAGAGTTGTCTTTTGGCTTTTAACCGTGATGGGATTGAGATGAAAGTTCTTAGAACTGAAAACAAGCATACTAGGGACAGGAGTTAGAAAATTTGAAGGCCAGACATAAGGCACACAAGAAGAAGAAAGGAAGAGAAGACAAACAGCTTAGACTTTATTTAATGATTAGAAAAGAGATCAGATGGCACAAGGTTGATAGAGTAAAGGAGGCCTAGATGGATGACTGCAGGCAGCAGAGCTAGGTTTTGAGGGGCTTCAAGTCAGGATGATCTTGAGGATCAGGCTCTTACCAGGCATGGATCCATGAATGATGAGACTCCATTAGACAAGGGTTGTTTGAGTAGTCAAACCGGGTTGTGAGGAGTGTTGAGCTGGGATGAGTTGCAGATCAAGAGGAGGGGAGCAATCCATAGGCAGAGAGGAGTCAAGCAGGAGAGATGAGAGGGGGAGAGAAGTGAATAGAAGATCAATTAAAAGAGGAAGAAGTTGAAGAAAAGAGAAGAATCATAAGAATCCAAAGAAAAAGAGAAAGAGCTCCTGCAGGTCATCTCCTTGAGTGAGAGACCCAAACCTGGTCAGGAGAGGGGTTCCCCGGGTGGCACTGGACATTTCACAGGGACTCGTTCCAGTACACAAAACAACTGAGATTGAGACAGAGGAGAAAATAGATTCATGGTCAAAGTCAATTCATTCTTAACATTATCCCTATATTTCTGGAGCTTTGATCAGATTTTGATCCCTCAGCCGTGGTAGTAGTGTGTTTTGAATAGTTTGATTGTACTTTTTGCAATTGGAAGCAGATCAGCTGGTGTTGTTGATCAACAAAGGTCTTTCTTCTTTGATTGGTGAAACGGATGGCACAGCAGAGGTTGAGGGAATTTGAGCTGGTTTGCTGGTGGAATTGTTGGTATTAACAGTGTTGAGGTTTTCAGTTGAAGGCAATGTTGGGATGCTTGATTTCAGAAACCTAACATGTTTGGTTTCAACATTTTTCCCAGTTTTGGAGATAAGTTTGTAAGAAAGCAACCAAGGGTTATAACCTATTAGTATGCCTTTTGCACCTTTATCCACTAATTTAGATATGATTTTGGTTTCAGGGATGAGGTATATAGCTCTGGATCCCAGGGGTTTGAGGTATTCAGCAGGGATCTTGGTTTTGTGCATCAGATCCACAAGGGGTTTTTTCACCTTCAGTTGTGGAAATTGGGTTTAGAGAAAAGCAGAATGATTAGATGACCACATGCCAGTAGCTTGTGGGGATAGCAGAGTTTCTGAAAGCTGATCTGATGTATTCCATTATGGCTCTGTTGTCCTGTTTGGCCTTGTTGTTGTGCTGAGGATGATAGGGTTCACTAATGAGATGATTGATTGATTTTGACTTAAAGTAAGAGGATAGAGACACATTCACCAATTCACCACTGCCATCAGTGATAACTTAAATTGGATAGTAGCCTTGTTTCTTAGCTTTATTTTTTATCATGAACATGATGGTGGCAGCATCAGCATCTTTAGAGGGCACGGGGAAGCTGGACTAATATCCGGATTTGTTATCAATGACTGTGAGCAAGTATCTCATCCCACCTTTGCTGGTGGGATTCAGGGGACCCATCAGATTCATGTGAAGTTTATCAAAGACTCATTTTTCAGGAGTTTGTGAGTGGTAGAAAGGAGACTTGGTGATTTTTTCTTTTTCACAAGCCATGCATTCAAATTTGCTCTTGATTTTTTGGTCTAGCTGGTATCCTCAGTGTTTTTTGATCATTCCCAGACTAGCGTGACCTAGTTTCTTGTGGAAATTGAACAATTTGGACAGGTTCAGGTAGCAGCAGCTGTCTTTTTGACAAGAGGTGTTGTTCATTATCAGGAGATGGTTTAGTATCATCCCTTCTAGGATTGTTTTCCTTTAAGTTTAACAGTGAATTTTGGGGTCAATGGTTTGGTTTTTACTGATAGGTTTCATCCTTTCTTCAGCAGTGCACCCATGAAGATGAGATTGATGGTGGCTTGAGGGACCCAGGCCAAGTTCTTGAGGTATATGAGGTTATTCTTGGTGGAGATGTGAGCTGTTCCCAATCCTTGTATGGTTAAGCTGTTGCCTTTCTTCCCTGTTTTGATCTTTTCATCCCCAGATTGGATTGACAATAGTAGTGAGCTTCTTCTTTCTTGCTGACACCACGTTTGGCCTTGTTGGGGGGATTTTCTGGAAAGAAAAGAGGGAATTGGACCCAAAATGAGGATGGGGGATTAGTATTGACTAGAGGATTGTGTTTTCCATTCTTGCATCAAGGATTATTTGAATCTCAATTTTTTTCGTGGTACAGAGCAGTAGTGGTATCAGAGGATTCTTGATTTTTTGATGGTACTTTGTTACAATGTTGAATAAGGTGATTGAGAACCAGGGTAACCATTAGTTCAGAGCCAGAGTGCATGATCTGTGATTGGATGGGTTTAAGAGAATTTGGGAGTTTGAAAAGAATGAGGTTCTGATGGAAGGTTGATTCCAACTTCATCAAGTTTTCCCAGGTGTTGCTTCACTGCCATAAAAAATCCATCTATGCCATTTTGGTCAAAAACTAGATAAAAAAAAATGAAAAACATGCAAGCCCTGTTGGCAGCTTGAGTGGAAGCAAAGTGATCCTTGGAATCCATCAAGATCAGTTTTGAAGATTCTTTGTTTTTGTGCATGATTATGTTGGTGTGAGTTGACCGGTCAATTTTTGACATCAGATAGCCGGCCATTTTGTCATTGTCTGGAATGATTTCAAGAGGGTTACTTGAGTTGATTAGATGAAGGATGCCATGCATCTTGAATAGAAATTCCATCTTCTTTCTCCAGACAGAGTAGTTGGTTTCAGTGAGTAGTGGCATAGAGTCCATCAGGAATTTTATAGCCAGTGCCTTGAAGTTGCTTTCTCTTCCTGTTCCAGTTAATTTGGATGAAGGATCCATGTTGATAGAGCTTTTGGAGACCTTTGGCTTTTAACGGTATAAGGACAAAAGAATTCTGGTAATCCTGGACCAGGCTGATTTGCATGAGAGTGACACAATTGAGGGTCAACACAGGAGACAGAACAAAAAAGAATAAGATGCAAGAATAACAGGAATGGACACCAACACAAAGATTTAGTCTGCATTCTGGATTATGGCCTATTGACAGACTTATAAGAACAAGGTAGGTAGCGTCTGATGTATAGAGATAAAGGAAGATAAGAGCCAGCCTTGAAAGAGTGGTGACAATTTGAGCAGAGTGGAAAAAGATTTATGGAGCTCCAGCTCTGGGTTCTTGAGAGGCCAATGACCAATCCAACCAAGAAGAGGATTGATCTGTGAGAGTGAGCTGCAGTTTCAGGTGAGGCTTGATGCAGAGTTGAAAGATGGTTGAGGACCCACAGTTCTTTGGGTTCTTCAGTTACAGTCAAGTTTTAGCAAGGAGTTGACCAAGTCAAGGAGATTATGAGAAGAGAGAGTTGACTGAGGAAGGAGGTGGTTGAGAAGGAGACGCAGTTGAGGCCTTTAGGCAACAGAGACCTATTGAGTTCCCTATAGGGTTTGGGCAGTGCGTCAAGCGCCAGATAGAGGAAGCGCAAGTCAAGTTTGACCAAGAGACTCACAAAAGATATTTTACAAGAGGAGAAATGAGAGGAGAGACAACTGATGAAAGAGGAAATGAATAAGGTGAAAGAAACAATCAAATAATTAATAAAAGAAAGCATTCTAGCTAGTAGTATTTTGGAGGAAGTTGAAGATAATGATTTGATAATCCCGCTTTAGTTGACCTGAACATTTTTAATTGGATTTAGAAGTAGTATTTTTTAAATCTAAATACCTTGGAATGGTTTTATTGTCTGAATATGCTTCATGAGTTTCTTGGGAAGCCATTTTTTCCTTTAAGGAAGATGATAGGAAATAAACTGATTCACTATGTCACCCAAAAAGAGGTTTCATATTTCTTGCTAGAAATTGTCATCACGGAAGCTCTAATTGAAGATTTCTCCATTCTCTAGTTGCATCTATCTCCATTCTTGAATCAAAGAGTTGATGCAAAGTCACTTTGAACAATGCACAGTGACTGTTCCCTGGAGCTTTTTCAATCCTTTGCCTTAGATTTCTGAAAGCTTGACCTGAGCTTGGTCATAGGGTTGGGCCTGAGCTCCTTGATGATGCTTGCTAGCAAGCATTGTCAAGTTTTTTTAGTGTAGAGAGCTAGTGATTTAAGGATGTGAGGATAAGGTTGGAGATTAATGGAGAAAGCATAAGATAATGGAGTGGCTTGTGTGAGGAGAGGATGAGAATATCTACAATGAGTTAGGAGTTGGACAGAACTTAGAAAAAAGGGGCGGATGATTCTTTCCCATGCACATGCATTTTTGAGGGTGTTGGTACTGATGAGGTATGTAGAGACAATTATTTAAGGATTCAAGGTGGAGGTTGGAGAGTTATGAAGTGAGTGCCAGAAAGTGTAGCAGTTTGTATATGGAGAGTCTGAGGAGATCTTGAACAAGTTTGAAGTTTGATGGAAGTTGGAAAAAATGTGTGTATGATGCTCTCCAATTAAGGTTTGAGTGTGTGGGTAACTTTATATACTATAACTCAAAAAATCAAACTATTCTTGACTGAATCTGACATCCCTCTCATTAAATAAGTGTGTTTTCATTCTTCAATGCAAGATTTTGGTTGAAACCTCCCATTAAAAAAATGACCAATTTAACTACCCTGATACACCTTTCTAACTGTAGATTGACTCAAGATAACAAAAATTATCCCTGTAGATTGTTTACTCTGTTAAATCAAGCTTTTGGAGTCAGAGTCTCCTTTTATGCAGACTGCCACCCAAGGATTATAAGGCTTGATCTTGAAGGCTTCAAAATCATTTTCAAACAACACATCAGGTATTTACAGGGTAAGAAAGGCAAACCCTTGGTAAGTGGACAGGCAAAAATGGCCCACCCAGGAATGGTGCACTTAGCTTACCAGTTAAAGCATCACTCATGAATGTTGAGGTCATGGGTTCAAATCCCATAGTGCACACCTAAATTTTGGATTATAACAAAAGCTTGTGCCAATTTTGATTATTGAAACATACCATGTCCACCTAATTCCTTTGCCCCTCTTGGTCTGTGGGGTGGATGTGTGACAGGAGGATAAAAAAGACATAGCAGGGAAGTGACAAAAAATGTGAGTACAAGGGAGGGATAGGTACACTGGGAGGACCACAATTTTTCATTAGTCTCAAGTAAGGGAGTGATGATTAGAAACAAGATGAGATCAGGTCAAATTATCAATATAGTTTATTTGGTGTGGAGAAAAATCCCCTTCTTATTTGTAGATCTTAATACTAAGAAAATCTGACCCTTCCTTAGGGCTAGCATCCCACAAAGTAAAATGAGATTAATGGTTTTCTAAGTTTACTTGTCTTTTGTAACATTTTGTTCTCAATCATTTCAGATTGAAGCAAAATTTCATGATTTTTTATTTCAAATCTAGAAATGAAATTATTTCTGATGATAAACACAATTTGGTCTCAGGTGCTGTTTAACAAAAGGACAAAAGAAACAGTGTAAATGTATAATGAAACATGAGATAATATATGTAGGCCCTGTAAGGTACAATATTTCTGAGAAAATGACTAGTATTCTGGAAGAACAGTATTCTTCTATGATTCATAACTTTATGCATATATTTGTGATAGATTGGAGTCTACACAGTGAGTTTGTTACATATAATCAAAATATTTGATACAAGGTCTGTGTTGTCTAGAAATATACTCCCAGGAGATTCTGACACTCCAGGTGAGTTATACTCCTTTTGAGAAAAAAGATGACATTGTACTGGCCATTAACTGCAAAATTTTGCAAGTTCATGGTTCTTGCTAATGGTCTTGTTTTTGTCTGATGCTGCATCATGCATTTTAAGAAACTTGCCAGAGTTTTTGTTGCACATGTCAAGCCAGACAAAATGCCAAAAAAAAACTGGACCAAATTGAGCAAAAACCGGACATGCAGAGGTAAAATTGGTTCCCAGAAATTTTGTGTGTTGGCTGCCTGTCTGGGTTCTTCTCAAACCAGACTGGAAACATATTTTTAATGCCTCTTTTTTACTAACTCAATTGGAGCCTGTCCTCGAAGATCAAAATGCAGACAGAAAAATTGAAAAAATAGGACGGAAGCAATGTAAAGGAGGACAGGAATTTTTAAATTACTGGGCAAGATTTTTCAACTTTGGGACATAAAAGAACTAATATAGGACAAAAAAAATAAAAGTAGGACAAAAACTTGAAAAAAGAGGGCAAGAAATCTGAACCCATAGACAAAATTCATGTAAAGACAGGACGGTATTCAGCTGTATGGGATCGTTATTTTTTCTATTGTGTTTTAATTGGGTAATTGGGAGTCGCTGGGCGGTACGGGTACGTTGGATCGCTAGAATCGGGGTTTTTAGTGGGACGTGGGAACGCTAGAGTCGGGTATTTTCGATGGAGTGGTCCGAACGGGTGACGCGAGGTTGACCGGGATTTAGATTTGTTGGCCAAAAGGTAAGCAGCGCGTTGGCCGGCTGCAGGCTAAGTAGTCGGCACATTCGACTGCCAGACTCCTCACATTCTCACAAAATTCACGAAATGCTGCCACCGCTTGAGCGCGTAGACCTACTTTTCACCTAATTTCGTCCGAAAGAAGTTGAAGAAAGTCAAAAATCGATACATAGTGACTGATCCAACTTTGCGGAAATAAGGGGGCGAAAAGAAGAATTCATTCGAAAATACTGACTCTCAGTATCTGGCGCGGCAGGTTTGCAGTAGTTATGGACTTCAGGCCTCAAAGTATACTTTGTCTGGAATTTGGATTGGTAAAGTTATCCCATCGGGTGTAATTAATGGGAATTTTTCCAAAAAGAGCATTCAGCTAGACTTTCATGACGATATAGTGAGTTTCTTTTCTTTTGATTACGGATGAAATCATAAGACTGACTCGGAACGTTGAACCTTTAATTTGAAGCAGTGGGATAGTAAATAAGAACAATCCAGCCATGATACTG
This sequence comes from Puccinia polysora, assembly GCA_025617555.3. Taxonomy (NCBI): domain Eukaryota; kingdom Fungi; phylum Basidiomycota; class Pucciniomycetes; order Pucciniales; family Pucciniaceae; genus Puccinia; species Puccinia polysora. Next base: position 11,004,005 of record CM062628.1, read on the forward strand.
TCCTTCGAAGATTTAACTTTCAGCGTCCGAACTTGAACGCACACATAAAACCAACGCGACATAACTTGATTTCGGGTAAATCAAAGTTTACTCACGCTGCTTCGCATGCAAATGTTTCAAAAGGGCCCTTTCTTTCAGCCCATGTTACCTGGAAATATGGCACAGCGAATCCACCAAGGACTCGAGCTAGGTTCAAGAGACTATTTTGTTCCCTTTAGTAATCGCCAAGGCGTGATCAATCAAGGTTCAAAATTTCACAGACCCAGAAATTTCACCCGGAAAGAAAAACTACGGAGCATGAAGTCGGTCCTTGCGTTGGCGGGCTTTCCATTGGTTTGAAAAATTATGGACTTAGAAAAGAAGAAACATCTTACGGAGTTGTTTAGATAGTTTGCTTGATTAATTTTTGAGATGCAGAATGTTTTACTTTCAGCGGTTGAAGCCATAATACAGCGTGACAAGCGATGCAGAGCTCAACGTACTGCAAGCTACCGTGCCAATCATGATAGCGATTACTGAAAGACCCCAGCCAAACACAACTGCGACTCTGTTTCCAACGTTTTCAAAAATTTTGAGGTGCGTCAGCAGCGAAAAGCAAGATTAACAGAACTCGTTCGCCTGTAAGAAACTCAACACGTTCCACTTCTTTTGGAATGCTCCTCCAAGAATAAGAAATCCAGCAACGTCGAGTATTATGCCGCAGTACAGCGTCCTTCGGAGCAAAAAAAGGTCATTTAGTGTATAGTTATAGGACATAAGTGGCCCACTCAGGTTTAAGCAAACCAAAGTCTCATCTCGGGCTCAAAAACCCCATGATTTCGGTTGGTCAAAAAAGAGGCCGTCTTGTCGTTCAAATATCGGCCCAGCAATTCGCCCATGATGACAGCAACCACTGGGGTGGCATCTGTTGGCGAAAAAGATTCAGATCATCATATTCTGACATGAGCGTGGAATCAAGTTCTTACAAAGTGAAGCCACGACATATTCCGAAAACCCGTAGCCGAACGGAGGGGGAGAGCCAGCGAAAATGACTGTGATCCAGTGGGTGTGCATTCAAGTTAGATTTAGAACATAATACCAAAAGCTCACGAGTGAAGATTTTGATTTACCGTTGGTCACATTGACCCCGATGGCAAAACCAAATGCAACGCCCTAGAACACGGAAGCAAGGATGTAATAAACCAACAGAATCTGACGGAATGAGTCGAAATTGAGCATTGAACCTACAAGGTAGAGTAGGATGGCTAGACAATGCGGCTTCGTCAACAATTTCAAAGTAGGCATTATCGCTTGCTTCCACGAGCAGTTGTATTTAGACATTCTATACCCAGTTATCCCAATCAGGGTTTCCAATTTTGACTTAGATATCTCTCGACTGGGGGAACTCAAAGGTAGGTATCTGTCGTAAGCCGTTTCTTCACCCAAAAGCGCGATCAGCACTACAACGAGTAATGCGTAAAAACAGGTGATCCCATACGCCCAACGGTAATTCTGTTATCAAGCTGTCAATTGGACGCTTGGATTCCACTGCGTTCAAGGCGTATTAGTTACTACTAAATAAGGGCTCACGATTTTCGCCGCGAGGTATCCGAACAGCCCTGGATGACGGTAGGAAATGGAGGAGTGGTGAGTCTTCCATTGGGACCTTGTACCTATGATCCTTGGTGCGTAAATTTAAAGTCTGTGTGAATAAGGTCCCGTACTTACAAGGAGAAATGTATGGTGAAACCAAGAATCCAGCGCTCCAAAGATTTATCTGATTCGGAAAGATTGCTCTGGGTGAGGCTTTGTAAAGCCATGCAGTAGGTCGAGGGGCAAGGGGCAAAACCAGAGACTCCAAACTCACCATCCGTGCTTGCAGATGAAACGGATACATGTCTCAAAAATCAAGAAGGCAACGATTTCTTAGCAAAACGGGTAATCCGAACGGGCCAAGGAACAAAAAAATCATGTACCTGTGACGATGAGAATTCCGGAAACTTGTGGGGCCGTCGACAAGAAACCGACCAGGCATCGCATCGCTTTATGCTCACATTGAGTTCTGTGTTAAGTGTTCAAGTTCTTACCTGGAGGAGACCCAGTAAAACACAAAGAGGAGCTTACCGGCAAAGGTGCTCAAGTTAGGTGCGAAAGTGCAACCAACCAAAAAACTAAAACCTGCGACTTGAGACCAAAATAAAACCTGAGAGGAAAGATGCTCAAACTAAGTCCGAAGCTGGGAAATCAACATCTTGGGGTGGTGTTAAGCCTCACAGGTAGCCGACCGTAACGCTTAGATAATATAACTGCAAAGATTCCCCCCGGCCCCAGAAGGAAGATTGCCCAACTGCTTGCGAGTAAACTCTAGAATCAGCAGTCCTTTGGTTTACTGGAAGCAACGGAGTTGATATTTAGGACGAACTTGGAGGATACATTGTTGATTTGACCCGGTGTGGTATTATATTCTTTGGCCAAAGGGAAGAGACAAGCTATGCCGACCGAGTTGCTGAAGTCGGTTACCTGGAGCAAAAGGGCTTTTAGTATGGTTCTCCGTTACACAAAGGCGCCGAGGGCGAAAGAATCGCTTACAAAAGCAGCCATGGTCATAACAACCAAAATTTTAAATTTTCGGAAGTCATCCCAGTTTTGAGGGTCCTCGGGGTCATCACTTGGTTGAGGCCATAATACAACTTGACCAGTCTTGTCAAGTTTCAATTTTGAAGCAACCAAGGCTCCTAGCTTTAGACCAGTTTTGTTATATTTTAAGCCCTTGATTTCCTGCCATGACCCGGTTGAGGCGTTAGAAAAGTGAGGTAGGAGCTTACTTCATTTTTTGCTTCAGCGGGATCTACTATAACCCGACCAGATCCAGTTTCGTACTCATAATTCAGATCAATGAAGCTTTTATGCGTGCCAGATGCTGCATCTTTGGGATCAAGGCAATAGGGGTTTTCTTTTGAGTCCGCTTCGATTTCCATCGACTATGACTGAGCAATTCGGCGAAATAAACGAATCGCCCGGGAGGAACAATCTGTTAACCTGGTCAAAAAACAATGATGAGTCGAGTGAAGTGCCCCTCCGGAATCTAAGCTCTACCCGAGTTAAAGTCAAGGCTGAGAGGAGTTGAGTCAAGCCTTTCGCCCGGGTGGAACAGTCAGTCAACCTGGTCAACAAACAAGGGTGAGTCGTGTTTAGTGCCCCCCCGCGTATTTCAATCAAGGCTGAGAAGAGTTGAACCATTACCAAGCCCTTGACACGAACTCTTGGCGGTACCAAATCATCACGTGTCAGGACTTGGGCAAGAGGTAACACAGTGGACGCAACTCGAACCCAAATCACTCATTCCATGCGATCTGTTCTAACTGTTATGAACTACAATCGCTTGGTGCGAGGTGTATGTACATCACAACATGGCGCTCAGTAAGCTGACAGCCGTTCCTTGCTTTACGTTGATGAGAACTGCGACGGCCACCTTCGAATCTCCGCAGGGGAAAGCCACGTAAGAGAGATATGGGGGTGCCAGACTGCCAATACAAGTTTGGGGAAAGGGTAACACGGTTGGTGGGGCCCCGACCTACAACCACTCACACGGTGTGAAATTCAGTGCCGCATCGATTGTTGCGACACCCGGACTACTGCCAACCGAATAGTGCACAGTCGGCTCTTAGCACGGTGACGCAGTGTGTTACGACCGGGCGTCGCAGAAATTATTACGACACTGAATTCCACACCGTATCAATGATTAATGGCAGTTGCTCCAACCTTGCAGCTACACCCGCTCAGTGCGAGCACATCTATATCTGATAGGTGTCTCTCAGTGTCAGAGAAGTGTCTATCAGTTATGTGCTACTCGGTCGCGCAGTCTCACCCAGACTGACACCACTATCGCCGACTGATGTGAACGACCACTTCCGCTTCCGAAGGCTGCGTTGTGGGGTTATTGCCCAATAGTATAATCAACTTGCATTTAGGAAAAATTTAATAGCCCCGGCGGGGTTCTGATCACTCCGTCCCCCTCCGCCGTCAACTCATTCTAACACCGTATCCTGAAAACTCCCCCCCCATTTTTTCCTCGGTGAAGGGCTTTTCCCCCTCCCCCCTTCACTGGGCGATTATGCCCCTCTTGCCCCCCCCCCCTTGGTCCTAGTCGTCTGACCCAGGTAATAGAAGTAGACAACGAAGGTTCGCGCAGTACGCATTGAGCTCTCCCACACCCTCCCAACCTTATGCCGCCGCTCTCGGGTCTACATACCCTGCTTAGCGAGCGGCTGCATGATGAGGCAAACAACGATGGCGAGGTGTCGAGTATTCTCTCCGATAAAGCTACGGAAACTATTTTCGGAAACATACAGACCCCTTTTCTATTTCTACTCCTTTGGTCACATTAATACAACAAACACCATTCCCCGTTCCAATCCTCTTTTTCTATTCCTTTGGTCATACTAATACATCTTCTACCGTTTTCTTTATTCTATACCTTCTTATCCTCTACTCTCCCTACATGAATTGTTCCTCCTACGGCTTCCCTTGTTTTTATCATTCTCTTCCGTCTTCCTACCTTCCTCACTATATAAGGCCGTTGTACCTCCCTTAAGATGCCTTTCCTTTCCTCATTGGCTCAATCTTGTTCATATATTGAAATACCATAATCTTAACATCTATCATAAACCCTCAATCTGTGACATTTTGAGCCAATCTCCAAATAAGAGGAGAACACCTCCAAATAGCCAAAGGACCCCGATTAACCCAATTACCTTAGAAATCCCATTATCAAGCTATTAAAAGAAACCCTCTACCCTAAAAAGGAAAGATACCTAGATACAAGCAAGATAGGATTGTCTTCCTCAAAAGAAAATTTGTATCCCATAATCTACTACTCGTCATCAGAATGACCACGGACCCCTCAACCACCCCAGGCATGAACCTAGACACCAACTTATTAACTCAAGAGTTCCAAGCCACAGGCTTGGACAAACCCACCTCTCCCGGAATATCCCTTTTGTACAAGTCATTCAAATCCCAACAAGAAATCCTCAAGTCAGTCAACCAAAATCTAGCAGCCGTAACCGCCACTCTTTGCGCCGTAAAAGAAGAACACTCCCACGATAAGCTCATTATCCAGCAACAGCAATCTTTAATCACCCAACAGCTCAAGATCATCAACTCCCAGCACTCAGCAACCCTAAAAACGGACGACCCCCAACATAAAGTCAGCAAACCGGCCCTCACTTCTCTCCGTTTCTTGGGGAAAATGGAAGATTTGGCCTACTTCCTGGATGCCATTTGCGACTTTATCCAACAGCACAACCACACCTTTGCCAACAATTCCCAACGGATAAACTTCATTTCTCTACATTTCAAAGACGGTATTAAACCTTCCCCTGCTGACACATGGTTCTCCGGTCTCCTCCGCCAGAATGCGGTGGAAAACTGCAGGGAACCAATGGACTGGAATCTTAAGGGCCTCCCCTATCTTCTTCCCAAACTTTGCACTCTTGATCATTTTTGTAAAGCCTTGTTCTCCGCCTTCGGCAACAGGCAAGCAAAGGAACGCCTAGAAAAGGAATTGGACACCTGCAAACAGGGCTCCCAATCCATCTCAGACTTCAACTCTACCTTCTTGGCTTTGGCATCAGTGGTTGACATGTCCGAGACTACTATTATTAAAAAATACGTTTCAGCTTTAAATACCGACCTTGCAGCCATTGCCATCCTCCTTCCCGGTTGGGATGTGGCTACCGTTCTGCAAGAGAAAATGGAACTCACCATTATAGCGGCAAACAAGCTAGAACAGCTTAATCAACTCCAGGGAAAACCCACTCCCTATTTGATGAAAACTCCTTCTCTCCCCCCAGTCAAACCCCCTTCAGACGCTATGGATCTGGATGTAGTCCATTCCCAATTGCAACACCCCCCTTCTACCTTCCCCCACACCCACTCCTCTCCGGCCCCTTGGAAGACCAATGACCCCTCTCAGCCCTCTCCCTTAGCTGGCTTTAGACAAGAATGTTGTTGCCAAGGCCTCTGCTATAACTGTTTGAAATCTTTAGGTGATAACCACTCGACTCCGGACAGGTTTTTCTGCCCAAATAACCGTCTCTCCCTCAATTACAAGCTGAACTGGTTTAGACGACAAACCTCCTCTCACAGCCTTCCAGCCTCAAAAGGACAACACACAGTCCACTCAGTCTCAGTCTCCTCTCCCCTGGACCCCTCTCCTCCCCCCATCAACAAAACCCCCTCCTCTCTCCAACTCCCAACCCCCAAGTTTTCCACCAGTCTTTCCTCCATATCCTCCTCCCTCTCCTCCTCCACCCCTTGTTTTGTCTTTGACATGGAAATTTGAAACAGGGACCGTCTTTTTCAGGGGACCGTTCTCCTAGACACAGGAGCCACCAAAATTTTTTTAAATCAGCAGGTTGTGGATTCCCTCCTCCTGAATTGTGATTCTTCAGTGAAACCAGTGGTTTGCTTGGGATTCAATGGATGCTCCTCCACAATTGATAAAACCTGGGAAGGCCAAGTCCAAATATCCAACAAGGATTGCTTCTTTACCTTTTGCAACAGATAATTTGTCACACAGCTTAAAACTTACAATATGATCTTGGGAACTCTCTGGATGTCTGCTCATGGAGCCACCATCACCTTGGATACTAACGGCCCAATTATCCTTCAGCTTGGCTCAGATGATTTCCTTCCCAGTAAGCCAAGTCACAGCTTGTCCTGTTCCTCCATCAATTCTCCTCTCCCTTTTCCAGTTTCTGAGTTCCTGAACATCTTTAAAGCACAGCCTTCCAACTGTTTACCCCCTCACCGTGATTTGGACCTAGCTATCAATTTGAAGAATGGGAGCACCCCCCCCTTTGGGAAAATATATACCCTTTCCCCATCCAAAACAGAGGAGCTTAAGAATTATGTTAACGATCTCCTACTAAAAGGCTTTATTTGCCCATCTTCCTCCCCAGCCGGGGCTCCTATATTTTTTGTGAAACAACCCAGGAAAAAAAATTGGCCTTGTGTCAATTACCGCGGCCTAAATAGGATCACCAGCCAAGATTCCTACCCCCTTCCCCTCATCACTAGCCTTCTCAGTAAATTGCATGGTTGTACTTTCTTTTCTAAAATCAATCTAAAATCTGCCTTTAACTTGCTACGTATCAAAGAAGGGGACAAATGGAAAACTGCCTTTAGAACCAAGATGGGCCTTTACAAGTATCTAGTTATGCCGTTTGGCCTGGCTAACGCCCCCGCAGCCTTTCAACGCTTTATCAAGTGGGTATTACAAGAGGTAATAGATATTTTCTGCTTTGTCTATATTGACAATATCCTTGTTTTCTCACAAAATAGGAAGGATCATGAGGATCATCTTCTACAAGTTCTTTCTAAACTCAGTAATCACAACCTAAATGCTTCCCCAGAAAAGTGTGTTTTCTTTTCCAATTCCGTAAAGTTCCTTGGCTTCATCATAGATAAGGAGGGAATCCGTATGGATCCATCCAAGACCGATGTCATCACTAGGTGGAAGCTTCCCTCCAATATTACCGGAATCCAACGGTTCTTAGGATTTGCCAATTTTTATCAAAAGTTCATTTACAATTTCTCCACTTTAGCTCACCCCCTCCATCAGGTAACAAAAAAAGGAACAGATGTACCAAGCTCCCTTTCCTCCCCTATCATTCAAGACTCCTTCAACAAAATAAAGAACGCTTTCCAGACTAATGTTCTTCATCATCACTTTGATTTTAATAAGGATAGGATTCTCTTTACTGACGCCTCCCAGATAGCCATTTTGGCTATTCTGTGCCAACCTGACAACTTGGGTCAAATCAGGCCTGTTTCCTTTTACTACAGGACCCTTACTGAATCAGAAAAATGCTGGAAAGTCTACAACATCAAACTCAGAGCTATCATTGCTGCCTTCTCCAAATGGCGGCCTTGGCTAATTGACACCCCAAATCCAGTTCTTGTGTTCTCCGATCATCAAAACCTTAAGTAATTCATGGGTTCCTCTCCCTTCACCCCCCGGCAAGCGCGCTGGGCCGCCTTTATGTCTAACTTCAATTTTTCTATCCACTATGTCAAAGGATCTTCTAACCCTGCTGACCCACTAAGCCAACCAGTAATCTATGATTCAATCAATACCTCTTCCGAGATCCAATTACCCCAATTCTGATCTAACAATTACCAAGATCACTCATCAGAACTTGAAATCCCATCAGAAGATATTTTTTCCATAAATCTGATGTTAAATCATTTTTGCCCTCCATCCTTGGAACTCCTGGCTGAGATTAGGTCAAAATTGTCGGAATCAGCCTCCCAGGGTTCCAAGCTCCCAAAAACGCAATGGAAGGACAGTATTCTTTGGTACAGAGGAAAAATATTTTGCCCTTTTTCACTCCAAGGTTTGGTTATTTCATCTTGCCATGATTCCCCATTGATGGGCCATTGGGGCTCCTTTAAAACTCTTGATCTTGTCCTTCGGACCTTCAAATGGCCTTCCATCAGGAATGATGTGAAGGAATTTGTGAGAACTTGCCTTTCATGCCAGACTAACAAGCTAAATCTGAACAGAAAGAACCGGCTGAAACATTTTGAACCCCCTGACAGGCCTTGGTCTACTATAGGCATGGATTTTGTTGTTAAAATACCAAAAAGTTCTTCCTTTGATTCCATCTTAGTTATTGTGGACCATTTTACCAAAGGTGCTCACTTTATTTTGGCCAACGAGTCATTGTCCTCCAAAGATCTGGCCCTCTGCTTCATAGACAGATTTGTCCGCTATCATGGGCTCCCCAACCGGATAATTTCCGACCGCGGAGCCACCTTTGTATCAAAGTTCTGGAGAGCGGTATTACTTTGGCTCAATATTTCTCCTTCTTATTCAACCTCCTTCCACCCTCAAACCAACGGAAAGACCAAAAGAATAAATGCAATATTAGAATCTTATCTTAGGCATTTTTGTAATAAAAAACAAAACAATTGGTCAGAACTAAAGGCTAGTGCCAAAATCTCTTGGGCTAATTCTACATCTTCCTCCACAGGCTATTCTCCATTCTTTCTTGAAAAGGGTTACCACCCCCGTCTAGGAGCAAATATCCATCCTTCAGACATCCCTCGTGCCGACAACTTTATCAAACAATTAATCGATTCTCAACTTCAAGCCTCCCATCACCTTGCCTTTAGTAAGGACACCCAGGCAGCCCAGTACAATAAAAAAGCCGGGAAGATCAAGGAATTCGAGCCGGGCCAATGGGTATGGCTGTCCAGGAAGAATATCACCACCAAGTGCCCCTCCGGGAAGTTGGACACCAGACACATTGGACCTTTCAAGATTTTAGAACTTGTCGGCTCTCACGCTGCTAAACTTCTGTTGTACCCCCCTTTCCATAAACTTCACCCGGTTTTCAATACAAACCTTCTATCCCCGTACTTCTCCAGGCTCCCAAGTAAAGAGGACCATGATGTTGAGTATTCTCTCCGATAAACTATGGGAACTATTTTTGGAAACATACAGACCCCTTTTCTATTTCTACTCCTTTGGTCACATTAATACAACAAACACCATTCCCTGTTCCAATCCTCTTTTTCTATTCCTTTGGTCATACTAATACATCTTCTACCGTTTTCTTTATTCTATACCTTCTTATCCTCTACTCTCCCTACATGAATTGTTCCTCCTACGGCTTCCCTTGTTTTTATCATTCTCTTCCGTCTTCCTACCTTCCTCACTATATAAGGCCATTGTACCTCCCTTGAGATGCCTTTCCTTTCCTCATTGGCTCAATCTTGTTCATATATTGAAATACCATAATCTTAACATCTATAATAAACCCTCAATCCGTGACACGAGGGCACCATAATTAGTGTCAAAGTGTCAACTCAGTTTGTCAACATCATTTTGGGGCTCTTGGGTGAGTCCAACCGCTCCTTCAAACTTGTAATGCACATGGCTGGGGTGACGGGACGGAAGGTTATAATTTTAATTGAATTTTTTTTAAGTGAAATTTTGCATTTTGCACAGACCACTTTGCATATGCATAGTGAAACAAATCTGAGCATAAATTGTATTTGATTTAAGCTACAAAGGGTCAATTCTTCCTAGAAACTATTCCACATCAATCATAGTTCTATCCAAGTCATTCCTTTTTGGTTTAGAATACAACAAAACAGTTTTGTGTTGTCTGACCACTTCTTGTTTAGATTCCTTCCAATATCCGCTCAAATGACTTGCCCTTTCATCTATATAAATAACCCCTCTACTCACTCAAAAATTAAGCTCCCTCATGGAGAAATCTTTGAACTTATTCATCTACAAAACTGTTCTGTCTGAAATTCATCTTAATACCTATTTGTGTTACACCTTACTAAGTTCTAGAGGCATTCTTGGTATGCTAGCTGGAATTCCCAGTTTCTAGATACCAAAATTGTTCCTAGATATACAAAACCAATAAATTTGAATTGGGAACAATTCTCACAATTATTTCTCCATCTGCTAAGATTAACTATAATGGATCCTCATCCTTCAAGAAGATCAGAAACATCCACTCCTCCTTTATCCACCATAAAAAATGACACTACCTTAGAAACCAGAGTTACTAAACTATCCAGTCAATTATCATCCTTAAACTTAGGTCTCACTAGCCAAGGAGACTTAAATAATCTTCACTCCAAACTGAAAAAGGTGAAGGGCCAATTTAAAGGCTTAACTGCTGATATAAAGGCTTTATCTGGTCTAGGAATTGTTTGACTAAATAAGTTAGAAGAGGACGCTAGTCAACTTTGTAGGGTTGTAGACCAATTATCCTCAACCATCCAAAATATTTCTTCCCAGATATCTGAATTATGGTGCAATTTTCAGCAACCCCATCAAGAAGTAGGTGATCTACCTAGTTTTAATTTTACAGGGAACACCTGCAAAACCAGATATTTTTTTTTATGAGGGAAAAGCTTCAAAAACGCTGTGGAAAGAGATTGTGTGTTTGGTAAAATTCCCCTCAAAAATATAAAATTCTCTGCAACAATATAAAATTCTCTGCAAAAATCTTGCTCCAAGTTCTTGAAAGCCCACTAGCCCTTGAGTCACACTCCTGCACCTCCGCAATTCCTAATCAAACTCCACTTCCACACCCAAGCTGGAAACCAATAAAGCTAACTTTCAATGAAATAATAGTAAATAAACAAGACGGACTCCCCAACAAGCTCTGCACTTGAACTATTTCCCTAAATATGAGCTCCAAGAACTCTTTCTGGTAATTACACACCAAAGTAACAGAAGAAAAGAATCTAGCTATAATTTTCTATGAAATATACTCCAATAATCTGATAATGTTAAATAATGGAATAATGTCCCCCTTCTCCAAAAAAAAGATAAGCTTCCTTATATATACAACAAATAAAAAATGAATGAAAACCACAAATGAAAGACCCCTATTGTCCCTGTGCATTCCGCACTGACCCTCCTTAGCTACTCCAAAAAGGAACGTAAACTGCTAATGAATGACTCCTTTTCCCACAGCCTCTGTGCGTTTCACACTGATCCTCCTTACTAATAGTCCAACCCTTACCCAATCCAATGATTTGCAGTAGATTCAATGATCCTGTTGCCAATTCCCCTTAACAGTTGAATTGCACCAATGCATAACTAATGACAGATCCTCATCAATCTTCCCTAGCAGATCACTCCCAATCCTGCATGCGGCATAACTAAAAATCCCCAACAACCCTCATGCCGCCTCCTCAACTTTAGCCTTCATCCCCCCACAGCTCTGCAACCTCAGTTCATATCCCATAATTGGCCTAATCCGTACTGCTTAGCTTCAAACACTTGCTTCCACATTAGAAAACCCACAGCCACAGGGGGAAAGTTATGTTTGACCATGTTCAATGTCCGCAAAAGGCAAAAACTCCAGCCCATTCTTGTCATTGTGCCCACAAAAAGTGCGCGCTGCACCAATGCTTATCCCTTAGCTAATGCACTCAGGAATAGAAAGTCCCCCAAAGTGCTTCTTTGAGCCTATTGTGCTGCGGACTTCCAACCACTGCTGAGCCGCTCCAATTCAAATGTCCAGTGCTGAGCCTACTTGCCTCCATGTCTATAAAGAACCACCACATCCTTCCACAACTTGAATTCCATTCCCAGGATGGACACACTCCACAATGCCAGAACATCCGCTAAACCCCTCAACCCCCAACTCCTAGTCACACTTTGAACCTCTCAAAAAAAAGAAATAAATCCCCTGTCATAGAAACGTGCAAGTATTGTGAAGAAATGCAGAGGACATGCACCCAAACCGCCGGTTGCCCAGCATGCAACACCTGCCATCTAGGTCACCACAGGTTTTTGTTTGTTGCTCTGACCCCTGGATCCTTGTGGACTTGTCCTTGGCCCTGTCCCCGCTCTACCTCCGGTCCCTACCGTTGACCAATGGCCGACTTTGTGATGGACAATGAAAAACCCATCAAGACAAAAAAATGGACTCCAAAGCCAGACCCCGGCACCTCTTTGTGGCCTTTTGCAGAGGCCACGTACCTCCTTTCCCCCCCTCCTTGACGCGCGGACTGCCCCACTGCCGCCGCCTGGGGAGATGGCACACAAGCCTGGGGCTAACCCCAAAAACTAAATGTTGGACTTGGCCAGGTACCACGCGGTCCTGACACGGCTCCTATATTTGTTTGAGTGCCTACGCCTCTGATACCCCTGCCGGCAGTGCCCAACGTCCTCCTCTTTGGTCCACCATCACCCACTCCTCTGGCCTCCACCACTCCAACCACAACACCTCCTGCGGAGGTTGAGTCCCCGCGCTTGGTCATTGTGATTAGCTTCAATTTGCGGCCCGTTCCCTGTGAGTTTTTTTTTCCTGACCCCTCCATATCTTCATACAGCTCCTGCGCCTCTCATTGAGTCACTGTTGTCTCCATCAACAATCAAAAGATCTCCGCGTCTCTTGTCTCCAATCCGGACCCTGTCGCCTCAAATATCCTTTCAGACCTCCAACTCCCGCCCTTCTAGGTTGACCCAATTCTGCCTGGTCTTTCCGTACCATCCAGCCATCCAAAGCAACAACAAAGAAGGTGGCCAAGGAATTGAGGAAGCCAAAATCAACTGGTTCCTCCGCAAATTGGATGAGAAAATACTGGCTGTCCTCCAACATTTGGTTGGGATCCAAGCTCCTCTGCAAGCCTCATTGTGCTGGTGGTGAGCTCCTCTGCGCCATCTTCCTTCCTTAGATTTCTCCCCGTCTTAAATTATTGACGCGCCCCCTAAATCTTTTATATAGCTCTTAAAATAAATATGATGTCTGGCCCCTCCCCAGAAAGCAATCCTCTTGATTCCCTGCACCATCCTACAAAATAAGACACAGAAACTATAGAGAATGGGAAAAGGTTTAAACCGCCGCTGGGCTATCCTAGTTGGCGTATGCATCTCCCAGAATGCAGTACATGGGGTCCTTACATTCCCCCACGGGCCAATTCAGTGACATTGGACTGGAAATTACTAAGGACCCATGGGATTTCCTATAAGAGGTGTTACTCCCCAACAGACAATGTTAACTGTCAACTTTCACAAATTTTGTTCTACTAGATATTAAGGCAGTAATGGAATTTTTTCTGCGACTGGAGTGAGCTTTGGGTCTAAAGCTGGGAGGGCGTTGCAACCTTGGTGGCAACTGGAAGGCAATAAGTAGTGACCGGGTAAGGGTCTGATGCATGAGTGACCTGCATGAGTGACCGGATGAGGGGCAAGTGTGGATGGCTGGATGAGGGCCAGGCATGGATGACCGGATGTGGGAAAAGCATGCAAAATCTGGGCAGGGTAAGTTGGGCGACAGGGTTGTTACAAGGGGGGATTGAACAGGCAACAGTGGTACTGCTGGGCTCATAACCTGTAGAGAATGGGAAAAGGGTTATGTTAGAATTATGGCCAGCAATTAGCTTAGGAAAATGAGCAGTAATTAAAGCAAAAAAAAAATGCTGGACACTGGGTGTCAATATTGGCTAATGGGGCTCTCACAATGGGGCAATATGTTGGATGAATTTGATTGGAATGATGAATGAATGGATGGAAAACAGCAGGGAGAAGAGCTCCTTAAGTACAAAAGATTGGCCTCTTGTGAGCCCATGATACAACAAGCCAAAAGGAAAATTTTCCGCCCCAAAAGAGCTCTACAGGCTCTACTGGCCTTGTTACTTGGTTTGGACTACATCAGCCCACATGGAATCAGCCCCTGTACCCTTACAACCAGCCTATTCCGGTTATTTTTGGTTTTTCCACCTCAATTGGGCTGAACCAGCCCTTAACTGTTCAATCCCCTTGGCTGGATGTCTGTTACAACCAGCCATGATGACCTCATTACCTTGTTTACGGGCTGGTTGCCTCATGCAGCCAGCACCTGGCCCCTCAAATGGGCCAGGTGGGACCCAGGGCATACCTGGGTCCGGTCTCAGACTCACATGGGGGGGTGTGACCAGCGGACATGCTGTCCCCCCCTCTTTCTCTCAAATCCCTGGTGGGGGCGGTCAAATCCCCTCAACAGGGCCCTGGGGGTTGATAACCCCAGGGCGTCATCAAGAAGGTTGGCCTGGGAGGTGATCAGGTCCCCCCAGGCCCATCACTCCTCCCCCTTGGTAAAGGGGGGGGGGGGGGGGGAGAGCGCCCCTTTGCTTGGTTGCTTCACACAATCAATGGTGGAGGGGTGATGAGTTCCCCCCCACCTTCCGGTTGCTACACTTGCGGCCGGCGCCGCTACCTCCTTGGGCAAGGGGGTGGTCAGGTCCCCCCTGCCCTGACCAACCGCACTGTTGCGGTTGGTTGCTGGCTGGTTCAACCCAGCCAGCTTGCCCCCATCCCCCTTGCAACGGCAAGCAAGGGAAGGGGGAGCAAGCCAGGGCTGCAAGCCCTGGCTCCGCGGTGCTGGTTGCCGGGCGCAACCAGCCGGGCCCATGCGGCATCCCACCGCGTGGGATCCCTCGGCCATGCAACAGCCCCACGCGGGCGGTCAGGCCCCATGTGGGCTGTACCAACAAACACAGGCGGCCCCAAACAGGCCGCAACGCGGGCAGTGGCCCCAAGCGGGCCGCAACAGGGGGGGGGGCCCAATGGGCCCGCTTGGGGCCACTGCCTGCGTTGGGCCCCAATGGGCCGCCCCAAGCCCGAATTGTGAGAATTACATACTTTGGCGGGCCAGCCCGTCTGGCCAAGTATGTCCATAATAAAGCTTGGGCCCTTTTATGCCCAAATAAGCCCATCTGGCTTGGGTGGCCCATCCACCCTGGTGGGCTTGTGAGGGCCCGTGTCCCAAAAGACCATAAAAACGTGTTTTGGCGCCCAAATGACCAAAACCAATAACACCCACATAGGCCCACGTGGCCCACGTGATGTCCAATGGGCCGTGGAGGCCCATTTTTGCATCCCATTTGGATTACACTCCTATGCACATTAACTGATTGCATCCACATTTTAACAGGTTAACCTGCCACCAGGGTATCCTAGTTGGCATATGAATTTCCCAGAATGCAGTACATGGGGTCCTTACACAAACAAAAGATACTCCACAACCACCAGTGAGAACCCCTCTGTATCTGAGAATGAGAAAAATAAAACTGAGACAACTGAGACAAAGAATAACTAAAGAGACTCCAAACTCTGCAAATACATATCACCTAAGGGACCTGGACCACCCCAGAAAAAGGCCTCTAAGACTATACCTTCCACGCTGCCCCGGTGATCTGAGCTTCCACGTCCCCCCACAACTCAAATTTTGACCCCAACTTCCATCCCTCCAAGGAATCCATCTCCAAAGACTCCATTCCTCTGTAGCCAGCTTGCTTATGTTGGCAATCTCTTGATTTTCATCCCCTGAAAATGAAGTTTTTTCAAAATCTGTAGTGCCCCACACGCAGAACCTCTTCACGTGAGCTGCCACTGCCTTCTGCTTGAGAAGAGTGCCATCCAATTCCTCCAACTGGTAACTCCCACCCAGAAACTGACTAAGAACCCAATAAGGACTGTTCCAGAAATCCGCAAAAAGCTTACCCCATTGCATCTCCAAGCTGTTATTATATAGAAGAACCAGGTTGCCTCTCTGCAAAGGGTACCACAAGCAATTGGCACAACGCTTGTCCCAGTACCAAACCAACTTAGCCCAACTATCCCAAAGCCTCTTTGCGGCCCTTGCCACCATCTCCTTTTTCAGAAAAAGTTTCTCTGCTGTGGAATTCAGAAGAGGACTTCTCCTTTAATGGTTCCAAGTTCAGAAGTTATTGATCCCTTGCGTCTGTGAACCCTGAGTGAAACTGTTCACCCTTTGACTGAGAGATAGATAATTGAGAGTAAAGATCCTTCCAAAACCTATGAAAACCAATGTTCCTCCGTGATCTGATGCTCCCTGATATCTAGGTTGAGGGTGCGGCTTAAGTAGCCTACCCCTCAACCCTAACCTAAGTACAACCAGAATCAATCAAGAATAATGAAAGAAAACCCCTAAGCACAGAACCCTAGCCTCAAACCTATCCTTCCCATCCCAGAATCCACAACCCATATCCCATATCCATCCATATTTCCCGCCTGCCATTACGTCCACCCAGTTTTTCCTTCTCATGACGCGGCCTTGCGCATCCCCCAACTTGGCGCCCCCTGCACATGTGCGCATCTGCCCAAAGCGCCATTCCAGATATCCAAGATATATCTGCAAAATCTGGATCCGCGTTTTGCAACGCGCAATCCGTCCAATCCAATCCAATCCAATCCATCCCGCGTCTCCAGATGCTGAGCCCACTTTGACTGCTGCTGAGCCCACAGAGAAATTTGCTGCGGCAAAGCCGCACTCATTGCTGAGCCTCCTTCCCCTGCTGAGCCTGCCGCTACTGCTGAGCGCGTAGCCCGCAGCCTATTCCAACTTGCTTTTATAAAATACCACCACACCGCCTGTGCCACAACTAACCAGTTGATAGCAAGTTAAGTCAACATTTCAATATCTATTGGACAATATCTATTGGAAGCACCAGCTGCTGCCCATAAAAGAGCTTGTAAGGCAAAAAATCCATCCCCTGCTTGACCAATATCTGATCCACAAACAGCACAACTGGCAAGTTTTCCTGAAACTTCTTCCTGTTACTTCCATAGATCTTGACCATGATGTCCTTGATCAGCTGATGCCCCTGCACCCTCCAGATAATATTCCATAACTCGCCCAAACTTTGCACCGCAAGATTCAACTAGCCTCCAAAGATCACCCCAAAACTCCACCCCGCCATCCACCATGATGAGCCACAAACACCCAAAAAAAGAAAACCAATCCTCCTCCAAAAACAGCCCCACCTTCTCTGCCAACAGCTTAGCCAACAGAAGCGCCTCCACCCACACCAACAAGTCTTCCCAAGCCACAAGCAGATATGGGAACTTGCCTTCCTTGATATGGACTATGTCCAGTGAGACCCTTCCAAAAAGGGAGTCCTCACCCCTTGGAATACCCTACTCCCCAGGTAATCTGGTACTCCCCCGCTGACAAGCTTTGAAACTCCGCACCCAATCTTGCACTGTTTCCCCCATACCGGGCCACAAGAACCTGGCCTTAACTCTTCTCTGCATCTCTGCCTCTCCCAAATGTCCTAAGTCATTGTGAAGATTCTGCATCAACTCCTCCTGATTCTCCGGCCTTGTGACCACAACCAAAGGTACTAGAAGTGCCTGCTTCCAAAAATGACTGTCCTGGGCAAAGAAAAGCAAGAACTTCCGCCAAACCCATCTAATCTTCATTGCGGACAATCCTTCAGGAAAAAGGAGGGTCCAAAGATACTTGTCCAATTCCTGAAACCTTCCGCACTGTTTCAGGGGATTTTTACCAACCTCCGCAGCCGTTGCTGCCACCATTAGAAGCTTTTTCTCCACTTCCAAATCCCCTTCTGCTGTGCGCCAGGCCTCTGGATACCAAGACAAGGCATGTGGCATTGTAAACGCCTTCCCTGGAAAGTGCCTGACCGTGAAATTGAACAACTGTAAGTATGCAATCCACTGTATCATAGGAGCATTAGGCAAGGTTTGGGAATTAATCATCCTATCCAGCGCTTCTGCATCCACCAGGAGTTCAAAAGACACCCCCCACAGCACATTCTGTAATCTCCGCAAAATCCTTGTCACCCCACAAAAATCTAACTTGGGCTGTGAGTACCAAGATTCTACCTCAAAAAAGGTTACAAACTCATAGAGTACTTGCCTGTCTTTCCCTTCATCTTCTTGGGTCAGCACACCGCCCAAAGCAAACTATCTTGAGTCCACTGCTAGCCAGATCCCTC
Source organism: Puccinia polysora (assembly GCA_025617555.3). NCBI lineage: Eukaryota > Fungi > Basidiomycota > Pucciniomycetes > Pucciniales > Pucciniaceae > Puccinia > Puccinia polysora. Next base: position 11,022,275 of record CM062628.1, read on the forward strand.
CTTTTTTTTAGTCAAGGTCCTTCAACTGTATTTGCTGCCAAACAATCTCCTTCAGCTCCCAGAACGCATGATTGCATTCCTCCATCCACACCCAATCAGCCCCCTTCCTAATCAGTTTTTTCAATGGGCTAGCTATCTCTGCAAAATGCTAAATGAAGATCGGTACCCATCCACATAGACCTCAAAACTGGGAAAGGTGAGTAGCATTCTGCGGAGTAGGCCATTCCAAAAATTTGTTAAATTTGGCCTTAGTGATTTTCCTCCCTTTTGCAGAAACCTTTTGGCCAAGGACTTCTAAGGCCGGAATGCACACTGCAAACCTTTTACCAGAAACGGTCAAACCTGCTTCATCAATCTGGAACAGGATTCTCTCCAAAGTCTGGGAATACTCCCAGACAAACCGCCCAATTTCCAAATTTCCTGCAATATTTTCTCTGCCGTAATTGCTCCATGGCCCCTTGATACCCCCATCATGGATGAATATCCGCACTGTTTCCAGAACATCATCCTGCAAAATCCACGTCATTTGGGCCTGGTAAACTGCTACCAAATTAGTCACCCCTGTGGAAGCTGTTTTAACTGAAGTTTCCCCAAGCAGGTTTCAAACACCTTCATTGGACGGGACTCAGGATGTAGCTCATGCTTATTGTACCCCCCCATAACGTCTACTAAACGGTAGCAGACTCTTCTGGTCATATTCTTCACAAACACCTCCACCCACGGAGGCAAACCAGCATCTCTGATTGTGACCAAGTTTAACCTTTGCAGGTTGGGGAAAATCTGCAGACTCTTCCTGTCCTTCTTTAGTACCACAAAAATTGGACTAGAATAACTAGAACAAGAAGGCTTGTACAGACCTGTGCCCAAACGCTCCCACACCAACTCAGTAAACTGATCCCTAACCACTACTGGAATAGGAATGGGTTTGGTCTGCCAAGGGTTGTGGGGCACCATAGGTATCCAGTAGGGGTCTGCAATATCATACCTGAGTAACCCCTGCTCCTCCGGACAAAAGGACAGCGCCTTCCTCCACATGACAATCACTGCCTTGAGGAATCAAACTTCCTCCTCTTGCAACCACCCCTCCAGCCCAAAGTTGAGTTCCTCCATCTGCTGCTCCATCAAGCCCGTCAGATCCTTCTCCAGGATTGCGGGTGTCAAAGACAACTCATAAGGGTCCCATGACCAAAAGATAGGCCTCATTGTTTTATTGAGGTCCTGCAGCATTGGCTTGTTCTGCGGTTGTACCTTCTTAGCAACTGGTGTGTATTTGCTACCAAAGACCCGCACCTCAACAAACTTTGATCCATCAGTTTTCTCCTCTATTTGTAATTGTTGACCTGCAACAAAATCCGGGTTTCTCACAATTGTGGCACAAGGATAGCTGCTTGGGCTGAAACCCATTGGAGGCACATAAAAGTAAGGACTCAATTTTGATCTTATCACTGCTCCCATCATTGTTGCACCAATCCCGGCTCTTCTCCATACTACCCAAAGCACATTGGACTGCACTGTGGAAAGAGATTATGTGTTGGTAAATTCTCCACAACAATATAATATTCTCTGCAAAAATCTAACTCCAAGTTCCAGAAAGCCTGCTAGCCCTTGAGTCACACTCCTGTACCTCCACAAATCCCTAATCAAATTCTGCTTCTGCACTTGAGCAGGAAACCACTAAAGCTAACTCCCAATTAAATAATAGTAATAAACAAGGTGGAATCCCCAACAAGCTCCGCACTTGAACTATTTCCCTATATATAACCTCCAAGAACTCTTGCTGGTAACTACACTCCAAAGTAACAGAAGCAAAGAATAACACTATAATTTGCTTTTATAATCTCCAATAAAGGTAAACTCCAATGCTCATACCCTCCATGAAACTAAAGAAAATCTTCCTTATGTATAAAACAAAAGAATGCAAGCCACAAATGAAAGACCCCACTCATCTCCGTGCATTCCGCGCTGACCCATCTTTGCTACTCCAAAAAAGGAATGTGAACTGCTAATGAAAGATCCCTTTTCACACCGCCTCCTTGCATTTGCACTCATCCCCCTTACCAATAGTCTGATCCTTACCCAATCCAATGATTTGCAGTAGATTTGGTGATCCTTTTGCCAATTCCCCCTAACAGTTGAGCCATGCCAATGCATTACTAAAAACAGATCCTCCTCAATCTTCCCTAGGGGATCACTACCAATCCTGCATGTGGCATAACTACAAATCCACAACAATCTGCACGCCGCCTCCTCAACTTCAGCGTTCATTGCCTTGCAGCGCCCTGCAATCTCAGTTCTTATCCCATAATTGGCTTAATCCATACTTCTTATCTTTGAACACTTGCTTCTGTGTTAGTAAACCCACAGCCATGGAGGGAATGTTATGTTCAACTGTGCAATGTCCTCAAAAGGCAAACCTCCGGCCCATTCTTTTCATTGTGCCCGCAAAAGGCGCATGCTGCGCCAATGCCAAGCCCTCAGCTACTGTACTCTGGAATAGACAGCCCGCCAACACTCTTCTCTGAGCCTATTTTACTGCGGACTTCCACCCACAGCTGAGCCTCTCCAAGTCAAATTTCCAGTGGTGAGCCCACTTGCCTCTGTCAGCCTCCTGGATGCTAATACTCTTTCTATCCTTTAGCTACCAGAGGTGATAGAATAAATAATAAATATATTATTCAATAAATTCAGCAAAAATCCGTAAAATATTTTGATAAAGCTATTGCAAGGTTGATTGGTTTGGTTATGGTTTAATATTATAAATCAATATTAATAAATTGATTATTTAATAAATTAATAGAGGAGCCACAATAATATTGGGGATCTTTAACACCTCTCTTCAGGGAATTCACTTTTAAAACACATATACCTGCTTACTTTGGAAACTTTAATTTTTATTCTTAAAGGAGATATTGCCCAAAGATAATATATATATAAAATATATGGTGGTGTGACAGGGCCTTGTAGCCAAGCTGCCACAAAAGAAAAAGGATAATAAGACTCACTGGTATATTTCTGAATCCTTTGGGTACCTGTTTGGGATGTGTACTGATGGTTTAAGCCTATTACTGGGGTTAAAAAGGTTGTTCAGCAGTTTAAATTGATAAAAGGGTTGGGGATGGATATTAATCAGAATAAAGCCATAAATCATTTAATTAACTCTTATAAGTAGTTGATTACCTTGGCATGGTGTCTGGATATAAATATAACTGGGTCTCTGGGTATCAATATCCTCAAAAGAGCTCTGTATTTCTAGTTTCTTAGGTCCCAATATTGTCCTTCTGAGGGATACAGGGGCTCAAAGGGACAGAGACTAAGGCTAGCAGGGTAACAAGTGGTAGCCTGTCATGTTTCCTTGGTTCTTCTGCACGGGCAGCATCTAATTCCACAGGGTATGTGAATTATTCTACCTTTTTAATTGATATTTGGACGTGTGAATAATGCTAATTTATCCATATTATTTATTATTTACGTAATTATCTTTAGTAAATATTCCAAGGAGGTTAATAATTCTAACAAGAGGGATTTCTACAGGTAATCTGATGTCAAGTGGGTTCTCATTATGTATTAACTGATGGGAGTAAAATCATGATATTGATTTTACTCCTTATTTTCAAAATCCAGTTGATTTACTTAAAATAATTAATTAAAAATATAATTTATGAGAATTCATGTAATATTTTACATCATCCGTTCCCTTAGTGTTTTAAAAAAATACTGATTACTTGAAGTTCTCACAATTGTTTATTAAAGTATTTTAATATATTTTTACAAATAGTAGTTATCTTATTTTGGAAATTTTTGGTATTTTTTAATTATATTCTATAAAAAACATGTATAAAGGTTATTTGATTATTTTTATATACCTTTATGTATTTTTAGACTATCTACTATCCATGGGGACATTTGTTACATATGTGGAATGTCCCTGTCTAGGTTGTAGCATATTTACATGGTACCTGAGCTTCTGAGGCTGCTGTGGTGTTGTATTTATAACTCCGGATTGAGAGCTGCGTCGCGGGCTGCGCGCTCAGCAGTTGGGTAGGTCGGGCTCAGCATCTGGCGTGTGCGAGGTATCAGCAGTGCCTGCTGCGGGCTCAGCAGTAGGGGCTGCGGGGCTCAGCACCAGGTATGGGTTGGGCCTACCTTAGGCGGCGCCGGGCCGCAACCCGCCCAGAAGAAGCGGACCAAGTGATGGAGCCGGCCCGACCAAGCTCGCGGGTGGCTAGTCCGGAAGGCAAGGGCGGGGCAATCATGGGCTGTACGCGCTGGGAAGGCCCGCGCAGGCATAAACGTGGGCCGAACCGCGGATCGCGGGATCCGCAGACGGCGCGGACGGAAACACGGGGGGCTCCAAGTAGGGCGCGGCGAGGGCCGCGCCATGAGAAGGACAAACCGGGATACGTTAATACCGAAGGGCGCGGGTAATGGCAAGGGATGGAGGGATAGGGTTGGGCTAGGGTTCTGCGGCTTAGGGTTGTATTTCATCACTTTTTCTTGTTGTTTGTGGTTGTAATTAGGCTAGGGTTGAGGGGGAGGACTCAAGACCTCACCCTCAACTCCGGGTTGGGGGGGATCATCATCACCTAACGGAAGGAGAAGGAAGGAATTTCATCATATCATCACTCTCTCTTCTTAAAACTCATTGGGCCCAATCATCTTACAGACGCTAGACCAATAACTTCCGGAACTCAGGACAACTTGCAAAGGTAACTCTTCTTAAGTTTTCACATCTGGGGGTCTGGCCGGGAAGTCACCTTTTGTCTCAGTCTCTCAAAGATAGCGTACGGGATGTTGCGGACAACTACTCCAGGATCAACCAATCCGCCCCCATTTCCCCCCTGGGCAGGAGTCAGCGGACCAACACCTCCCCCACCTCCAACCACTTGGACCGGCGGCTTCGCCCCCCCTTGGTTGGAGCCTTCAGAGGCGGCCGAGGCCCCACGGCGGGTATGGCTTAGGCCGCAGAAATTTCCCCATCTTTGGTTCAACACTGCCAATATTGGGCGTTTTCTTGCAAGGTTCGACGATATCGCGGACTCCAAAAACGCGACGAGCGAGGACAAGGTCCGCACCGTCGTTCTCTTCATCATGGACAAAAGTAAGCTGCGGGATGTGGAGGATATGGCTGGTTACAAAGCTTGGGACTGGATTAGGCTCCGGGGCAAGATGATGGCAAGGTGGGGAAAGCAAGAACCCCTCTTCTGGGAAACGGATTTTGAGCGGGCGGCGGCGGATGCAATCTCGCAAGGTGGGGTGCGGACGCGGAACAATTTGTCCGAGTACAAATCTCTGTTCAACCGTATCTATAGTTATTTCGCAAAGAACCAGGTGGTGGCGGGTCAGACGGGAGCAATAAAACGGGCGTTCTTGGGCGGGCTTGCGCCACAACATTGCGCGCGGGTTCAGCGGCACCTCTTCAAGCACGGGATGGTATTGCGGTTGGTGGACCAGAGTGTCATACTTCTCCCGGACCTGAGGGCAATCAACGGGGCGGTAGAGAGCGAGATCAATCTGGAGGAACTGATTGAGGACACGGCTAGGGCGTTCCCGTCAGCCTTGAAGAGACCAGCGGCTTCTTCAGCCCCGCCTCCGACACAGGAACTACACGCGGGCCCATCCACAACGAGTCGGCCGGGTACAATGGAGGTACCGGTGAATGAAATGATGGACATGTTGAAGGATCTGCGGATACTCCTCAATTGGGTAACGGCGCAGCCCGCGGCACAGCCCACGGCCCAGCCAACAATCCAGTCAACGGCTCCGCCCCCGCCTCCTTGGCGCAATGAGCCGCCCCACGTGGTGGGGGGTCCTTGGCCTGGTAGCGGACCCTCGGGAGGGTTCCCGGCCCAAACCTGCACATATTGTGGCAACAGGAGACATTGGAGGTTGGTTTGCGCGGAGTTGACAAGGGATATGGACGAGGGATTGGTCCGCGCGTCCGGATCGACTTTCATATTTCCAACGGGTGAGCCGGTAAGTTTTGGGCCCGACCACCCGTCCCCATTGGACCAGGTCAGGAGGAGAGCGCAGTCTGCAGGGGCCGCTCGGGTGTCGCTTGGAATTGTCACCGGGCCCGGCACGTGGCAAGCTCCGCGAGTGGAGGCGGAGGTTAGGGCGTTGGCGGCGGACGAGCAAATCTTGTCAGAGAAGATGGAGGTAGACGTGAAGGAGCGGCTGACGACTCAAGCCCCGAAGACTGGTGCGCAAGGAACGTCGGGCAACACGCCGTTGGCCGGCTCCGGAGGGAGAAGGAAGGCCGCGGAAGTGGTGCGGCAGGTGATGGGGAGCAAGATGCCGGTCCCTCTCACGCTACGGGAGCTGGCCGCGGTCTCTCCGGTGGTCGTCAAAGAGATGGTGCAGGAGTTAAGGGAGTACGGGCGCGGAAGGGTTCCAGCAACGGTGCAGCGCGTGAACGCGGCAGAGGAAGGGGGGGAACGCGAGTTGTGCCCACCTAAGGCCGTGTCGGTCCCGCTTGCCTACATCTTGATGAAGATTGCGGATCAGAAGGTGTGGGCAATGGTGGACAGCGGGTTGATGGTTAACTTGCTCCCGTCAAGATTGGTGGATGAGTTGGGGTTGGTCCGGAGGAAGTGCGCCATGGGATTGCGGGCACTCAACGGTGGAGAGTGTTGGGTGGACGGGGTGGTGGAAGGAGAGGAGGTGGAGGTTGCAAAGGTCCGGAAGCCGCTGTCATTCCTTTTGGTCAAGTGCGGCGACGTGATCTTGGGTTGACCGTTTATGTTTGGGTTCCGGGCCCGGATGGCATTCAACGAGGAGGAAGGGACGGAGGCGCTGATGGTAGAGGACGCGTCCGGGGCCAAGTTCAAGACAACAATCTCCGACCACGGGAAAGGGAAGTGGGTGCGGTCGGCGGCAGCTGGCAAGGAGACGGAATCCAACGGGGGGAACGGCTGCAAGGGCCGCCTCACAGAGGATTTTGCCTAGTCAACCGCGGCAACCGCGCAGGACAGGCTCCGGTCTTGCGCGGGCGGCCGACTAGGGAGGAGCAAGGGGGGGAGGGAAGTGCGCGGAGGGCGCGGGCGGCAGAAGTAAGTTCTGTTCCTTGGTATGCGTCACCGGGAGGTACCGCGTTTCAAAAACCCTACCATAGTGCCACTCTCGTGAGCAAAGGCAAGAGCCACGGGTTGATTGTTGCCAGGATCCACAATGACAACAATGGACGCGTGCGGATGGTTAGGTGTAACGCGGGGCGGTATAAGCCTGTGGCGCGAAAGGTCCGGCCTCGGAACAAACCAATGCCGCAGGGGCTGAACGGGCCCCTGAGACCAATCATCTGGTCTCGGGATCCCTGGGTAAGTCCATTGAAGACGTTGGGGTGGGTAACCCGGTTGGCACGGAGCGCGGATGAAAGGATTGAGGCGCTTAACTTTGGGCCGGCGGGGTGGTTGAGTGTGGAGGAGAAGGATTTGCTGGCATTGGTATTGGTGCTTCGCAAGAAGGCCCTCTCCTTCGGGCCGGACAAGCGCGGATTGTTGAAAAGAGAGATTGGCGACCCCTACGTAATCCCCACGGTGCTGCACAAACCCTGGCAAATCAAGCCGATTCCGATCCCTCGGACCGTACAGGAGCCCTTTCTGGAGCTGGTCCGGGAGCGCGTTAGAACGGGTTTGTACGAGCAGTCCACATCAAGCTACTCTAGCCCGATCTTCGCGGTTGTTAAACAGGACGGGAAGTTGCTGAGGATTGTCCATGACCTGCAGCGGCTGAATTCATTCACCATCTGGGACGCGGGATTGCCGCCGCGGGTGGACAAGTTCTTGGAATCGATGGCGGGGCGCGCGTGTTACGGACTGGTCAATGTGATGGGGGGGTACGATCAGCGGGAGCTCCACCCCGATTTGCAGCCATTGACCGCATTCAAAACAGGGCTGGGAAGAATGCAGTTGACGCGGCTGCCGCAGGGCGCAACAAACTTGGTGGCAGTTTACCAGGCTCAGATGACGTGGATACTACGGGACAACATCCCGGAGGGGGCTCTGATCTTCATTGATGATGTGGGGATTAAGGGGCCAAAGACGGACTACAGGGGCGCGGTGTTGGAGGAAGCCCCAAGGATTCGCCGCTTCGTCTGGGAATATGCAAGGACGTTGGAGCGGATCTTGTTCGGGATTGAGGAGGGGGAGCTTACGGTGTTGGGGAGTAAGTTGGTGGTTTGCTTTCCGGCGCTGGAGGTGCTGGGACATGTGGTGGGCGCCAACGGCCGGAGGATTGCGGAGAAGAAACAGAACAAAGTCCTTGAATGGCCAACTCCACGGACGCCTTTGCATATCCTCCAGTTTTTGGGGCTGTGCAGCTACGTCCGCATGTTCATTGAGCGGTTTGCGGAGGTGGCGAGTCCGCTGCAGGCACTTACGCGTAAGGGTGCGGCATGGGAGTGGACGGCGGGGTGTGACGCTGCCTTTGCAAAGCTCAAGGAGATTGTGGGGCGCAACATCGTCCTCCGGGACCTTGACTATGATCTTGGAGGGATCCGCCTGGCCGTCGACTCTAGCAAACTCGGCGCGGGAGGCGTTCTGACGCAGGAGGAGGATGGTAAGGATAGGCCGGTTCTTTATGAATCCGTAACCTTCACCGCGACGGAGAGTCGGTATTCGCAACCAAAGTTGGAACTGTGCGGGGTCACCAAGATTGTGCGGAGGCTGCAGCATTTGCTTTGGGGGGTGAATTTTGAACTCTTGGTGGACGCGGAGGCTCTGGCGCAGATGATCAATTCGCCCACGCTGCCAAACGCCCCTATGACTAGGTGGGTTGCGTTCCTTCAGCTCTTTTCCTTTAGTGTGGTTCATGTTCCAGGGAAGGCGTTCACAATGCCCGACGCGCTGTCGCGGTACCCACGCGAGGATCCGTTTGAAGGAGCGGAACACTTGGACGTGGAATCTCCGGTTATCCGGGTGGGCATGATGGAGATGGAGGTTGCCCTTCTGCTGCAGCAGTCCGGGCGTTACGCGACGTTGTGCTTTTTTCTGCAGGGTCTCCGATTTCCGGAAGGTACGTTGGAAACGGTAATTTGGTGGGCAAAACGGCAGACAACCAACTTCAATTTGCAGGAGGGGCAACTGTGGCGGCGGTGCACCCCCGTGCCCCTGGTGGTTGCGACATTGAGGAGGGACCAGGAGGTGATTCTGCGGTGTCTTCACAACGACCTTGGGCATCGGGGCGAGATTGAAACGCGGCGGCGGGTGAAAGCAAGGTTCTGGTGGCCGGGGGTGGTACGCGCGGTGCGCGAGTGGGTGAAGTCATGCAAGGCTTGTCAGAGGAGGAGTTCTAGGCTCCCGAGGGAGGTGGGTCACCCTACAGGGGAGGACGCCTTGTTTGGACGGGTCTCCCTTGACGTGGTTCACATCAAAGCGGGGAAGTTTGCGTACCTGCTGGTTGCGTGGGATGATTTGTTGGGTTGGGTCGAGGCGCGTCCGCTGGTCAAGCTGTTGGCAGAAAGGGTTGCCCAGTTTTTGGAGGAGGATTGGTTCGCGCGGTATGGTTCGCTCCGACTGGTCACCGTCGACAGGGGCGCAGAGTTCCAAGGCCGCTTGATGGGGTTGGCTCAGAGCTGCGGGGCTAAGTTTGGGCGGGTCACGGAGTACTACCCCGAGGGTGCCGGGATGATTGAACGCGGTCACCAGCCGATCAAGGACGCGCTGGTGAAGATGTGTGGCGAGGACGGGAAGCGGTGGCAGGAGACCCTTCCGGTGGTCCTCTTCGTGGACAGGATATTGGTCAAGAGCTCAACGGGCTACTTGCCTTATGAACTCCTCTACGGGCAGCGCCCGGTCCTTCCGGTGGACATTGAGCTGGAGACTTTCTTGGGCATTGATTGGTGGAAGGTGAAGACCTCCGCTGAGCTCGTGGAGGCGTGCGCCAAACAGCTTCTCCGGCGGGACAAGACCCTGGCAAAGGCCGCAGATAGGTTGCAAAAGACCAGGACGGCGTTGGTCTGCTACTGGGATGAGCGCTGTTCCCATTGTCTCCGGGATCCGTTGCGGAAGGGGGACTTAGTGTTGCTGTACAACCATAGTTTGGAGTCTCAGTGGGGTAAGCTCTTTGCCAACTGATGGAACGGCCCCTTCCGCGTGGCATCCAAGTTTGAAGGCGGGAGTTATCAACTTGAGGAATTGGATGGGGCGCCGCTCAAACGGAAGGCCGGGGCTTTGCACGTGAAGCGCTTATTTGCACGCGGCTCCACCTCCTTTGACGAGACGGCTGGCAATGGCGCGGACGCGCGGGACAAAGCCAAGGGTCCGGAATCGATGGGCGGGTTGGGTTCGTCGGTTGAGGAGGAGCCCGCGCTTGACGCGCCGCCCCGGAGGAGTAAAAGGCTACGAGTCGCTGGGGACAGTCTTCAAGTCGGGGGGGGCGCGAGTAGGGCAAAAACCTGATTTGGTGAGGGGGTGTTCTAGCCGGTTCACAGCCGGGATGACTAGACACCCCAGAATGTCCGTTTTCCTATTTCTTGTATAAATTGATTTTGCAAATTGGTACTGGTGTCGGCTATGTTTGGTTTTTAGGGACGCGGGCGCGGCGCAAGCCAGGTCCGTAAACGCGAGGACAATCCCCGCGGATGGGCACGCGGGACGAGGAGCAGAGGCCCCATAATGAAAATATATATATATATATATATATAGTGATCTTTTTCTTTAAGGTTTGGATCTTTTTCTCTGTTTTTCTCTCGACCTGTTGTCTTGTGTATGGAGTAATGGGTGCGGATTATGGGTGGAACACGCGCAGGACAAGTCTGATTTGGTAAGGGGGTGTTCTAGCCGGTTCACAGCCGGAACAGCTAGACACCCCAGAGTGTTCGTTTCCCTTATGTCCTCTTTCTCTCTCTTGGATAACTGTGTGCACGCGCTGGTGTAGGGTTGTTTTGTTTATTTCAGGGTGGGTACGGGGAACTGTGTGGCAGTTCGGCTGGGGTGGACCAGGTACCTTCCGGAAAACTTTGTTGGCTCAGTGCACGGGCGGGGTGCGGATCTCAATTTTGTCTCATTCTCAACCTCGCTCTCATTCTCAATCTCACTCTCACTCACAAAGCGCGTACGCGAAATTCTCTCAAGGCTCTCACAAGATGGGGCGGCAAAAGTCTTTCTTTGCAAAAGGGCGCGGAATAGGAACTATGAAAAAAAAAAAAAAAAAAAAAAAATAGGAAAAGGGGGGGAGATCCGTCTAAGTCAAGCAGGTCCTCATCATATCCTCCGCGTCCGCGCGAGCCGCCGCGACCAGGGTTTGGAAGGCCGCCAAGAGTTCCCAACGGTCATCAGTGGTGTGGGCTTGAGGGACCGCCAGGAATCGCCGGAGTAGCCCGTCCGCGTTGTCCGCCATCGCATTGAACCTTGCAAGCGGAAAAGCCGGGAGGACAGGAATGTCCGGAATCTCGGGCGGGTTGGGGGGAGGTGGGAGCGGGGAGGAGGCAGCCTCCGGGGGACCATCTGGACCGCTCTGACTGACAGGAGGCAACCACGGGATAATGATGGGTGACGCGGGCGGTTGAGGGGTGCCTTGCGGGGTTGGGGGCCTCTTGTCCAAGTAAGACAAGTGATGGGAGGCCGGAGGAGGGGTCGGGCTTGGAGCTGGGGCTGGAGGAGCCGGAGCTGGAGGAGGAGCGGGAGCCGGAGCTGGAGGAGGAGCGGGAGCCGGAGGAGGACCAGGGGCACAACGCCGGAGAATCTCATCAAGGCGCGGGTCCCTCGCGCCTTGCGTCACTCAAACCCGGTCCGCCCAGAATTGCATGGCTGCCCGGTACGCCGCAAAGTTTGGGTAATTCTCCTTGCGGGGAGGTCCAGCGCGACGGTATGGAGAGGTGGAGTTGCGGTCCGAGCTTGGGGAGGGACGGCTATGGGGCAATCCAGGAGGAGTCCATGAGTGCTCCAAGACCGAGTCATCGTCCGAAACCACAAACGAGTCCGGACAGGCCCTCTTGCGCGGCAGGGGACAAGAGCCGGATGCGGGTGGAGGGCGTGGCATACCCTCCCCCAGCAAGCAGCGGCGGTGACCGCGACGGCAGGAACCGCAGGCACGTTGACCAGGGGCGATCGTGCAAACTAGCCCGTTCTGGGAACAGAAATCGCAGAGGATCATGGAAAAGGCGGGGAGCGGAGGAGGAGGGCGGCTAAGACGGCTAGGGGTGGACTGGGGGTGGGGGTGGAAGCGGTTTGGTAGGTGCGGCAGGGGCAAGGTGATGATGGAAGGACCTCTGGGGACAGAACTCAACTTGGGGGGGGATGTGGTGTCGTATTTATAACCCCGGATCGAGAGCTGCGTCGCGGGCTGCGCACTCAGCAGTTGGGTAGGTTGGGCTCAGCATCTGGCATGCGCGCGGTCTCAGCAGTGCCTGCTGCGGGCTCAGCAGCAGCCGCTGCGGGCTCAGCAGTAGGGGCTGCGGGGCTCAGCACCAGGTATGGGTCGGGCCTACCTTAGGCGGCGCTGGGCCGCAACCCGCCCAGAAGAAGTAGACCAAGTGATGGAGCCGGCCCAACCAAGCTTGCGGGTGGCTAGTCCGGGAGGCAAGGGCGGGGCAATCATGGGCTATACGCGCTGGGAAGGCCCGCGCGGGCATAAGCGTGGGCCAACCCGCGGATTGCGGGATCCGCAGACGGCGCGGACGGAAACACGGGGGGCTCCGAGTAGGGCACGGCGGAGGGCCGCACCATGAGAAGGACAAACCGGGATACGTTAATACTGAAGGGCGCGGGTAATGGCAAGGGATTAAGGGATAGGGTTGGGCTAGGGTTCTGCGGCTTAGGGTTGTATTTCATCACTTTTTCTTGTTGTTTGTGGTTGTACTTAGGCTAGGGTTGAGGGGGAGGACTCAAGATCTCACCCTCAACTCCGGGTTGGGGGGGATCATCATCACCTAACGGAAGGAGAAGGAAGGAATTTCATCATATCATCACTCTCTCTTCTTAAAACTCATCGCGCCCAATCATCTTACAGACGCTAGACCAATAACTTCCGGAACTCAGGACAACTTGCAAAGGTAACTCTTCTTAAGTTCCCACACCGCCTGTCACTCTGTCAGCCCATAGTCCCGTGGCTGTGTACTTGTCAGATGCTCAGGGCTGCATACAGGGCTTGTCAGGGTACGCTGAAAGGGTGGCATTGCTGCTGCTCAGCCGTGCGCGGTTGTATTGGTTGCTGCGGCTGCGTGCGGGAATTGTGACACAACATATTTCCATGTGTAACTCCTAAAATATACACAAAAGCTCAATTCTGACTGAATTTTAGGTGTGAAACCTATACGTGACAATATGTGTGAAATATTTGATTGGCCAAAAAGTCCCATGGTGGTGCTGTTGTATTTTGGTCATTTCTATTTTTAATTATAAAAAATGTAAGGCTAGTTGGATTTCAAGGGTGGGTTCAGTGAGTGTCCCTAACTGATTTTGGGTGGAGTGTCCATTTCTGCAATAATATTTATGGACTTCCTACTCCTTCTCAAGTTAAATGTAATATTTTTATTTTATTTTATTTTTTTTACTTTTGCAGCTTGCTCTGCAATAGTAGCAAGCTGACATTCCCCGACTCCAACATATGGCCATATCTGAAAAACAAAATCCAGAGTGTGTTGGAAAAAGAATTCTATATGTGTTTCAGTTCCTTTTACTGGCTCTGAAGTTCTAAGATGTATTGGTCCATCAGGTATATTACTCTGTGGTAACCATTCATCTTTTTCTGCAGATTCTCCTTTGTATCTTACTAAGTATAGTCCAACATCTTTTCCTTGTACTCTTTCTTTCTTGTCTCTCAATATCCTTCTGACTTTCCCTTTTTCTTTCATGGGGTCAGGTTCTATTGGGATCATTACTGGAGGGAGGTTGCTACCTTCTCTTGGTTGAAAGTGATTTACTAGGCTAACAGGGAATACTGGGTGCTTTCTTGATAATCCTTCACTCAAGACTACTTCTGCAGCATTTTAACCGTGCATTTTCTGGATAACAATGGTCCTATAAAAGGTGGTTTCAGCTTTCTGTTCCCTGCTAAATTGTTTAGATTGGCAGTAGATATCAAGATCTGATCTCCTATCTTGAAATCAGGTTCTCTGTGTGATTTGTCCCATCTTTGTTTGTTGTATTCCACTGCAACTTCTACAAATTTTTTAGCATGATCATTTGCTAGGTCTATCATTTTTCTTGAAGTCAGAAGATGTGGGGTGTATGGTGGCTAAGCTGTAGTTCAAGGTATTCCTAGGAAGTTTTGGAATATATCCTCTTTATATTATGTAAGGGGCTTCTTTGGCAGTAGAGTTTTTACTGCTATTATAAGCCATCTCCAGGGCTGGGAGTAGGCTTACCCAATCATGGCAATATCCATCTGAGTTTTTGTATTCTAGGCTAAAGCTACAAAACCTTCTTAACATATCTTCCAGGGTTTGTATCATTCTTTCAGCTAACCCATCAGTCTGGGGATGGTATGCTGTAGAAAAGGCTAAAGTAGTCCCTAGTATATCATGTAGATCCCTCCAGAATTCAGAAGTAAATTTGGGGTCTCTTTCACTGATTATAATCTTAGGTATACCAACATCAGCTATAATTGTACTCCAAAATAGCAAAGCAACATTCAAAGCATTGTCTTCTTTGTGGTTAGGTAAGGATTTTTCCTTCTTAGAGTATCTGTCTACTATAACCAGGACAGAGTTATATGAGTGTGTATGTCCAGGGGGGAGGCCTGTGAAAAAATCCATATTAATTTTTTCCCACCTAGGTTTGGGTTCAGAGATCTTTTTTAGGAGTCCAAACCTTTTTCCAGTATTCTTATCAGATTTTTGGCAAGTCTCACAACTAGCAACATACTTAATAGTAACTTCTTTCAAGTCTATCCACCAAGCAGTCTGTTCTACTTTCTCCAAGGTCCTTTCAGTTGATAGATGCCCTGATGAACAGTTGTCATGGAAATATTGAAGTATGTGTTGTATATGCTCTTTGTTGCTTAGTACCAACACACTGGAATTTTGGTGTCTGTAGTAAAGGAGACCATCCAAAATGGTAAACCTTCCTGCTTTATAAGGTTTGAGTAATGAGGCAGTTGAACTATCTATCATGGCTGCTTCTGGGGATTTGCATTCCATAACAGTAATCAGAAGCTTGATATCAGAGGAATATTTTTCTCTTACTAGATCAAAGAAAGAAGTATCTAATTCACATAAGTGGATCCCCATAATTGGAGCATCTAATGCAAAGAGATTGATGTTTAAGATAGGAAAGATATCCTGATCCTCAGGGTCATATTCTGGATTGCTAGGATCATTAGACAAAGCATTCATACTTAGACTATCAGCATTCTGGTGTTTAGCTCCAGCTTTATGCACTATAGTCATCTGGCCTCTATTCTGTTGTATAGCAATTTGCCACCTGAGCATATGCCTACTGGGAGTCTTCATGTTCATGAGAGTTCTTACAGCCTTTAAGTCAGTAATTACTTGGAAAGTGGTTCCTTCTAAGTAATAGTGTAACTTTTCTAGAGCCCATACCAGAGCAAAGCATTCCATCTGACTGGCTCCATGTTTTTTCTCAGTTTCTTTGATCTGTCTGGATATGAAAAGTACTGGTTTCTCAACTGGTTTGTCTTATTCTATTCTTTCTGAGTGTAACACAGCTCCTAACCCTTCCATACAAGCATCAATGTACATCTTAAAGGGTTTAGAGTAGTCTGGTTGAATGAGTAGACGAGTGGAGGTCATAGCTATTTTCAATTCTTCATATTTTCTCAACCTCTCATGTGTAATTTCAAAGAGAGTGTTATTGTTGCATATTTCATACAGAATTTTAGTTAGCATGGCAAATTCTGGGATGTATTGTCTGTAGTCACTGCAAAAAATAATAAATGATATCAACTCTGTTTTATCCTGAGGCATGGGTCTGTTCATTACAGCAGCTATCGTATTCTGGTCAGCAGCTAGAGTTAGACCAGAAACTATATGTCCTAGAGCTTTTAGTTCTCCATATCCAAAGTTAAATTTTTTCATGGAGAATTTCCATCCTGCTTTGGAGATAGTTTGGAGAACTAATCTTATTTGATTTATATGAGTCTCCTAATCATCAGAATATATGATAAAATTATCTATATAAACCATCATCCATCCTTGTCTGATGTAAGTACCTAGAACTGTATCCATTGCTCTCTGGAAGTGTGATGGAGCATTTTTTATACCAAAGGGAATCCTGAGGTATTCATATATTCTTAAGTGACAGATTATTCTCATAAACTTTCTACTTTCAGGTCTTATAGGTATTTGGCAGAACACTTTAAGCATATCCATAGTAGTGATGTAGTTAGCTTTAGATAGGTTATGCAGAGCATGATCAATTCAGGGTATAGGATAATAGTCTGCTTGAGCATAGTTATTCTGAATTCTGAAGTCTCCTACCATTCTTGACTTATCATTATGCCAAGCTATGATTACAGGAGTAGTCATGTCTACTTCTTGATTGTGCCCTACTTTCCTCAATACTTGTAGGTTTATAAGTTCTTGGATGTGTTCCTCAAGAGCTATTCTAGATTTAGGACTAGAGGTATAAGCTGGTCTTCTTAGGTTAGGAGGATAAGGAGGCTTAATAGTCAATGTTAATACCATGTCATGTACTTTGATATCATGGATGGGGTGATCTCTAGTACAGAAAGCATTTTGATTCTCAAAGCAGACTGTCAATATATCTTTCTTCTGTTTGTCAGAAAGTTTCTCATTTAGAGCTGCTTGAAAGAATTATTCTTGATTGGATTCTTCTAAGTGCTTTTGATAAGTAGAAGAGGGGAAGTTAGTTTGGATAGTGCATATCTTAAACTTCTTGTCCCAGTTACCACCCAAAGTGAAATAACTTCCTTTACTTTGGAACACATTTATGCCATATAGACATAAAGCATCATTTCCTATTATTGGGTAGTCACATAATCCCTTGAGCAATACTACCAATTCCATTTGGATTCTCAAAGATCCTTTAGTATGGGGCAGTATTATAGGAGCATTCCATACTCCAACAGCATTCATAGTAGATTTTCAAGAACTAAATTTGACTTTTGGGACGGGAAAGAGGTGATATTTCCAGTTGGGATCCCATTTGTTTAAGAATTCAGTGCAAACACATGAACAGAAAGCCCCACTATCAATTAAGAACCTTATAGGTCTGTCTTTACACAATCCTGTTGCATAACAAGTTTGACCAGTAGTTTAACTCTTACCACTCATAGGTTTAACTGTTAATGGTTTAACATCAGTTACATGTCTAGGAAATATGGTGGGGTCCCATTGTTGGGGCAGGGGTAAACTAGAGTCACCATGGATGCTATGGATTTCTGTAGAAGTGCCTATATCTCCTTCTATTACATTGACAGGGTTGGTCATGATCAATACAGAGATCCTTCAGTATCAGCTGCATCTTCATAGTTCTGATTCCCTTCAATCTCATGTTCTCCTTCCACTACTGCTATCTTTCTTTTTGGGAATGGGCAGTCTTGTCTCATGTGCCCAGTCTTTTTACAGTTCCAACAAGTTCCAGGCATTCTCTCTTTATCCCTGTTCTCATTAGGCTTCTTATTGTCATGGATATCTATCAGAGGAGATTGTTCTCTGGTTTTGTTTTTATTGAATTTATCTTTGGGTCTAGAAGGAGTCTTCTTGTCTAACCAATTAATGTCTATCACTTCTTCTAACACATTGATTAGAGTTGGTAAGTAAGCATCCATGCTCATTCTGCATCTCACACTAAGTTTAAGATATCTGGGGCACAAGCTGAGAAGTCTTTCATTAAATTCCTCTTTATCAGAATCTGGATAGAAGAAGTCTAGTCTTCTTTTCTGTTCTAAGCACCATTTGTGAGGTTTATCCTTGGAGGGGTCAAATGAAGAATTTTCAAAATTTTTCATCATTTTTCTTTTCCACATTCTAGAACCAAATTTTTATTTAATTAAGAGTTTCTCAGAATTCCATGGTGAGGATCTTACTTCTTCTCTTTTACTAATAAACCAGTCTAGAGGTAGTCCTTCAAAGATTGTGGGAATCCTGACTACGGCTATAGCTTCTGGTAGGTCATAAGAGTTTATGGTGTAGTCAATAAATTTAATGAAATTTATATGGTTGTATTCTCCTTCACCGGAGAACTTAGGACATTCAGAGATTGGGGGTAAACGTTTGATAGCTTGTTCCATTTCAGGAGTAGGACTAGGCCTGAAAGTTTTACTCGTATGCATTACTAATAAGGGTGGTGCATAAGGAGTAGTTGTTTGTCTGGGAGGTTTTGGTTCCTCTGTGGTACTCCCCAAGGGGTTGGTCAGAAGGAATTTTAAGTCTCTAAGATTATTCTTGATCAGATTAAGTTGCAGGTCTACTTTATTATTAAGCAGATCTAATTTCTCACTAAAGGGAAAAATGGAGTTTTTAGTAGTATTTATTAATTCTTCTCTAATAGGCTGAAGGGAAATAATAAAATCTTCTTGGATATTTGATATCATATTCTCAATTGTTTGAGTCTGATTAGTTTTACCTTGGTTTATTGCCTCCAATAACTGTTCTGTATGTTCCTTAATATCTTCTTTCCCTACAGCTTTTGATTGGTTACTAATTAATTTGGCTACTACTGAGGTTAACTCATCCAATTGGGTGTAAACACCGTCCAAATTTCCACAAAAACTTTTGAAATGATAACAAATATCATTAGAAAAGGAAGTAATTACATCAGAGGTTGGTTTAGACAAGAAACTGAGTTCAGAATTAGAATCTAATTGTGGTACACCTTTTTCCACTTTTGAGCTGAGGATATTATCTGGTCCCAGTCTTTCTTTCACTTTGGCTTGGGATGGGAAGAGGATCTCTTCTTTCCTGATTCTCTGCCTTTCAGTTTGGCTAATTGATCCCACGGATTCCACTTTTCTATGTAGAACTCTACCTCTTTCCTTGGAATCATTTTCTGAAGAGCTATCTGGGTAGCCTTTGCCTGGGATATTATCTTTTCATAGATACTACGTCCTCCTTGGCTTTGGCTTCTTTGAATTCTTTGCAATATTTAACATGCTCTCTGACTAAGTCTTTGATCCTGGCTTCCTTGGCCAGATTCTGCTGTGGTGGCTGCAGGGGACTTTCTTGTGATGGAGGGGGGATTAATTCTACTACCTTCTCCGGCTCTAGGTTGAGGGAGGGCAACAGTACTTGGGGCTGTTCCTTTTCCACCAACATTCAATTCATGGGTTCCAGCCCCCTCATGGTTGTCATTATTAGTGGCCTCACTGTTACTGGGGGCTCCTGACAAAGATCCATAGGAGGGAATTGTGCCTGAGGCCCTTGTGTTATGTCTATTCATGTTGACTAAAATATTTATAAGTATTTTTCTAAAGAAAAATCCATGATAATAAGTTCATTAAAACTTACTTAAGTGGATTTTCAAAGGTACTAAGACTTTATTGGGATTGAATTGGTCCTTAATAGGTGCTCCTATGGGGTCTTGGTGTGTTCCAATGAGGTCTTCTCCAGTCCAATCAATATTTTTAGGGCATCCAGAAATATCTGGGACTTTGTGATTGAATAGATTGACTTCAGTCGCCGTGGTTTCTGGAATAGGAGGTTTCACTAATGGTATGAGAAAGATATCTTATTGGTTAAAAATATTTTAATATTATTTAAATTAAATATATAAAATAATGTGGTAATATCAAGTTTTTGCTTAATTTTATATTTTGAAAAGTAATTGATATGGTATTTTTCTGAAGCTTTATGTTTCCTTAATAGGGCTTGAAAGTTGATACGCCTCTCAAGATCTTCTTTTTCAAGTAGTTTATCTAATTGTTTATGGGCAGAAGAGATACTAAGTTGTTCAGCTTGAGTTAAAGATTCCCAACCAGTTGGTTTGTAATTTTTAATTTATTCTTCTTTTCTTATCTTTAAAAGATTTAAATAATATATTATTAATTATGAATTGGTTTTTAAATCCACTGCAAAAGAAATTAATGATAAATCACGGTTAAAAAGTCAGATAAATTATCTTTGATTCAATTTTTATGTGAAATGTCTGTTCCAAGGTATTAAATACAATACAATGTAACATTTCCCGGCCAGACCGCCAATTTTCAGCCTCCTGGATGCCAAGACCGTTGCTATCCTTTAGCTACCAGAGGTGATAGAATAAATAATAAATATATTATTCAATAAATGCAGCAAAAATCCATAAAATATTTGAATAAAGCTATTGCAAGGTTGATTGGTTTGGTTATGGTTTAATATTATAAATCAATATTAATAAATTGATTATTAAATAAATTAATAGAGGGGCCACAATAATATTGGGGATCTTTAACACCTCTCTTCAGGTAATTCACTTTAGAAACATGTATACCTGGTTACTTTGGAAACTTCAATTTATATTCTTGAGGATATATTGCCCAAGGATAATATATATATAAAATATATGGTGGTGTGACAGGGCCTTTTAGCCAAGCTTCCACAAAAGAAAAAGGATAAAAAGACTCACTGGTGTATTATTGAATCCTTTGGGTACCTGTTTGGGACGTTTCCTGATGGCTTAAACCTATTACTGGGGTTAAAAAGCTTGTTCGGAAGCTTGGATTGACAAAAGGGTTGGTGATGGATATTATTAATCAGACTAGAGCCATAAATCACTTAATTATCTCTTATAAGTATTTTATTACCTTGGAATGGTGTCTGGATATAAATATGACTGGGTCTCTGGGTATCAATATCCTCAAAAGAGCTCCATATTTATAGTTTCTTGGGTCCCAATATTGTCCAGCTGAGGGATACAGGGGCTCAAAGAGACAGACACTAAGGCTACCAGGGTAACCAGTGGTAGCCTGCCACTTTTTCTTGGTGCTGTAGCACGGGTAGCATCTAACTCCACAGGGTATGGGAATTATTCTACCTTTTTAATTGATATTTGGACATGTGAATAATGCTAATTTATCCATATTATTTATTATTGAAGTAATTATCTTTAGTAAATATTCCCAGGAGGTTAACAATTCTATTAATAGACATTCCTACAGGTAATCTTATTTCAAGTGGGTTCATTATGTATTAACTGATGGGAGTAAAATCATGATATTGATCTTACTCCTTGTTTTCAAGATCCAGTTAATTTACTTAAAATAATTAATTGAAAATATATTTTATGAGAATTTATGTAATATTTTACATCATCCGTTCCCTCAGTGTGTCACAAAAATACTGATGTCTTGAAGTTCTCACAATTGTTTATTAAAGTATTTTAATATATTTTTAAAAATATTAGTTATCTTATTTTCGATGTTTTTTGGTATTTTTTAGTTATATTTTATAAAAAATACGTATAAAGGTTATTTGATTATTTTTATATAATTTGAGGTATTTTTAGAATATCTACTATCCACAGGGACATTTATTACATATGTGGAATGTCCCTGTATAGGTTGTAGCATATTTACGTGGTACCTGAGCTTCTGAGCCCGCCTGTCACTCTGTCAGCCCGTAGTCCCCCGGCTGCATACTTTTCAGATACCTGGGGCTAGGCACATGGCTTGTCAGGGTACGCTGACAGGGTTGCATTGCTGCTGCTCAGCCGAGCGCGGGTGTATTGGTTTCTGTAAAAATAAAAAGAGCTTAAGCTCAAATTGGATGAAGGGATTAATAAATGAGTGAAAGGTGCTTGTAACGTCAAGCGTAACGGACCTGGGATCAGGAGGAAAAAGGACACTCCGGTTGACTTGGTGAATCAACAGGTGATTGAATTCCACTTGAGAGCACCATGGTTTATATATACTAAATAAATGATTGGCTAACAAGTGGTTCAGTACAAAATGAATAAGGCAAAATTAACATAAGCAGTTTAAGTGACATGGTATGTGAAATGCTTATGATTGGACAGTCTGAAAATCACAATACAGAAAACACAGCCTAGTTATATTTTACCCATTATTTTAATACTTCAATAAAAACAATAATAAAAATCAAATCAATCCAATCAAAGATACTTCAAACTCCAGTGAAAGTCACATATATAAAAACTCAAATTCTAACAGTTGCCACAGCTGCGTGCGGGAATTGTGACACAACACATTTCCGTGTTTAACTCCTAAAATATACAAAACACCTCAAGTATGACTGAATTTTAGGTGTGAAAACTATACGTGACAATATGTGTGAAATAATTAATTGGCCAAAAAGGCCCGTGGTGGTGCCATGGTATTTTGGTCATTTCTATTTTTAATTATAAAAAATATAAGGAGTTGGATTTCAAGGGTGGGGTCAGTGAGTGACCCTGCCTGATTTCGGGTGGAGCGTCCATTTCTGCAATTATATGTATGGACTTCCTACTCCTTCTCAAGTTAAATGCAATAATTTTATTTTACGTTATTTTTGTTACTTTTGCAGCTTGCTCTGCAATAGTAGCAAGCTGAAACAGACTCAGTCAAGAATATACCTATGCTCCACTGTAAGACTCAAAATGGTGCTGGAAGCAGGCAGTTCTGTGGAGGGTAAAGCTGCTTTTTTAGGCTTCCCTCCTTACTTTTACAAAAATATTGAAATGTAACCAGAATAAATGTCCAGAAACTTCTGAAGAAGGAATCAATGGGGAAGGGATGATCTCAATAGTAAACAATAGCTACAGAAGAGAACACTATCTGATGCAAGATGGTGATCAAAAATACTTAAACAAAATAAGTTATAGTTTGTTCAGAGTTCAATAGAACAAGGCAGTTTTCAGTAACAACGCCCCCAAGCTAATAACTCTGGTTTTCAGAAGAAGATTGGGTATGATCAACTCAAACACAACCAACCTCCAGGTTCTCAATGAACCTGCACAACTCTACGCAATCAAGTGCTTAAATGGTACCAGATAAGTGTGGGTGACTGTACAAAACATGTTAAGTTAACAGACTGAAGAATTGAATTATCAGGAAGGGTTAGAGAAATGGAAGGAAAACAGTGCAGCAACAGCACAAGCAGAGAAGAGAAATAACCTGAAGAACCAAATGAGCTAGAAAACTGAGTGTGAAGAATTTGGATGGGTCACTTGGGAGACTGCAGAGAATTGGTCTTGAGAACTTGAGGAGAGTTGGCTCTACTGAGGAGGTGCTTGAAGCTCTTTGGAGGATTTAGTTGAGTAGATGTGGGCTGGTTAGCTGTCAGAGAGATGAAAATGGCAATGAAGAATGAGAGAAAGCGTGAAAAGAAGCAAAAGAAGCTTAATCGACTAAGAGGACCTGAGAACCCTAAGGCAAACTCAGGATCTCAGTCAAGCAGTACAAGTAGTTTTTGAGAGATCCAGATCTGGAGTATTAACACAGTTCAGGGCTTGACAGGGGTATGCTAGATAAAAAAACAGGACAGAAGCATAGATAAATGAAGAAGACAACAAGAATGAGAGACACAGCACAGAGATGAAGTTCAGAGGCAAATGTGTGAAATTCTGAAAAAACAAAGCAACTTCTTTATGAAGCTCCACAAGCAAAGCAATAAAAAATTAAAACCAGAATAACACAACAATTCTGAAGGGACTCAAGAGTAGTGTGGCAAATTGCAACTTAAAAGTAATAAAGGGAGTTTTAAAACTCCAGTTTTTTAAGCTAGAACCTCTTAGCCAAACCTGACTGATTCCAGAAAGGCAATAAAAAAAAGATCAAGACCAATATTGTCAGAAAGAAGGGATCAAGGAGTGGTATAACACACTCAAGAATTCAATTAAATGGATTCTTCTTCAACCAGCAAGGCTATTGGTTGGAAATAAGGGATAGGGCCACAGAGTGGCAGATCCAGGATTTGAGTTCAAAGGCTCAAGAATCAGAGGGAAATAATAGATATAACCTGGACAAAGACTGATGAAATTATTGCTTGGATAAGGGGGGGGGTAGATAGACTCCCTCCCACATGGATTGATGATTTTGGAAAAGGCGGGGATAGCCCCTCCTTTTCTGGGAAAGAGACCCAGGAGAATGTTTACACAGGGATAACACATGTTAGAGCCGTTTTTTTCACAGATGGTAAATGATTATAAAATCAGAACTCATACAACCAAAAATGAACATGATATAAAAAAAAATTAAAAGAAAAATAACTGAAAAGGGAAACAGCCCGCAGGCAGGGATGAGCGGCAGCAAGCTGCGCAGACAACTGCGCAGAAACAATCAAAGTGGGAAAGAGGATGAGTTCAAGATGATGAAAGAAAAGCAAAATAAGGCAACAGTCAGAAAGCAGGCCAACAGTTTTATTGATGAGTGGTTTGGAAACAAGAGTGGAGGTAATCTCCAAGTTGTCCCTAAGTTTTGAATTTAATGGTCCTAGCGTCTGTAAGGATGAGGATGCACCACTAAGGTGAGAGAGAGAGAGAGAGAGAGAGAGAGAGAGAGAGAGAGAGAAAAGTGTTTTGAGAGATATATTCCTTCCGTTTCCCTTTTGTGGTATTCTTCCAGAGGTAGGTGGAAGTCACCTCCTCTTCCAACCCAGTGCTGTGAGTGCGGACTTTATTTCCTCACTCTCAACCCTAACCTAAGTACAAATGCAATGAAAGCCCAACAACAAATATGAAAGAAACCCTATAAACCAGAACCCTAGCCTAATGCTAGCCCATTCCCATACTTTCCAAACCCTCAAGCCCGCCTACCATTATGCACATGGGGTTTGTCCTTCTCATGAAACAGCCCTCTGCGGCGCCCTATTTAGAGCCCCCCTGCGTTGTCCCTATCCGCCCGGAACACCGGGTGATTCCCCCGTTCCTGCGGATTGGCCACACTAGAGCGCATCTGCCCCGCTTGTATAACCTCTAAAATTGCCCCGCCCGCACCTCCTTGAACTAGCCCGCCCATAAACTTGTTCAGGCCCACTCCATTCCTAGGTCCGTAACATCCAAGCGTATTGCAGCCCCCCACATCTGATTAATCCCAACCCGCACCCGGTGTGCTGAGCCCAGTGGTGCCTAATTCTGGGCCTGTAGGGGCCACTTCTGAGAAAGCGGGCACCCCATCTTCTGAGACCAAGGTACAAAATGCTGAGTGCGCAGGCCCCAACACAGTTCCCAATCCAAGGCTATATAACAACAACACAGTGCGTTGGATGATGGGTGCAAATGAGGTGGTGGTCTTTGTGGTTGTTGCCAAAGACAATGATGATGAGCAGAGGTGTCCTGAACTCACTTGCTCTTGAAGCGGCTGTGGCCATCCTCCCAGTGGGCAAAGAAAAGCTGGATTTCTCTTTTCCTGAGCTCCTTGTTGAAGTTAGAGAGGAGCCAAACCCTGGTGTCCAATTTTGGGTTTGGGGGGGTTGATGGAAGTGGTGGCTGATCAAAGGCCATGTGAAAGTTGGATGTCAGGGAGGTGCCTGCGGTGGATGGGGTGGTCTAGATGGAGGAGATTTCTTGAGGGTGTAAAAAATTATACTGGATCAGTTGGTAACTGGAGAGTATTGAGGTTGTTTGTGCGTGCTTGTCCCAAAAAAAAATTGGATTCCAAGTGCAAAGAGGAGGAGTTCAATGCAAGGCCTGAGGACTTGAACACCCCAGAGGAATTTCCATAGACAGTTCAGAAAGGGGAAAGTTGTAAGAAAGGAAAATCAAAAGATTTCCAAACAGCAACAAAATTCCCATATATATATATATATATATATATATATATATATATATATATATATATATATATATATATATATATATATATATTTAAGGACAAAAGATTATACAAAAAAAATTAATACTTTCCCTTTACTTATGAGGTGTCCCAATTTGGTCACCACACCAATTCTTTCTGCTAGTCCAGTAGATTGGGATGCCTTTAAAGAGTGATATAAATCCCCTTTTAGAGAATTGGGTAACTGATCTCTGCATTTAGCATTTCTATAGGTCACCAGGTGGTTGGCTGGAGACTTTTTTCAGAATTCAAATTTTTATTCAATGGTTTTTAGGAGATATTGCCACACATGGATTAACTCTTTCCATTGATTGATTCCCAGGTTCTTGTTGAATTGGGCAAGGTTTGATACAGCAAAAATTTTATTGATTCTTGCTTAATTTGCAATTAAACTTAGCCTTCCAATTGGAGACCTGTAGTTCACTTTCAATTTCTTGAATTCATCTATTTCCTCTGGTTTTACAAGCTGAAGATGGAAACCAGAGGTACAAAGTTTGTTCAGCAGTTTTGCTTTGAGAAGGCCAAGTTCTTTGAGACCATATTTGATTTGTTTTGGGAGTGAGAGACAGATGAAGTCTTTGTTCAGATTGACTTTCATCCCCAGTAGAGTGTCAACTTCATGAGAAGAGGAATCCTTGAACTTCCCTAGGAACCCTTGCTTGAAGTCATCTGTGTTACCAACAACTATAAATTCATCAAAATGAAATAACAGAGCTGTGATTTGATATTTGTGAAGGTAGAGACATGGATTTCTGTTGCTTTCCTTGAATCCATTTTATTTGATTCACTCACTTAAGGTTTTGTACCAGTTAAAGACCGCCTGGTTTAAGATGTACAAGGAGTTTTTTAATTTGAGGTACTTTGTGTTTTTTTTCAATCCAGCTGGACTCTTGATGAACACCTTCTTGTCCAATGGAGAGTGGAGGAAGGCTCCTTTCAAATCAAATTAAACAATTTTCAGTTGCTTTTCAACTGAGTAGCAGAGTAACTCTCAAAGCAAGGCCACCTTACCAGTGGAAGCAAAGGTATTGAAGTAATCAATTCCATATCTCTGATTGACTCCTTGAAAAAAGACTGTAGCCTTCAGCTTGCTGTTGCCAGTATGGAGATCCTGCTTGCATTGGAAGGCCCACGTGGTGTCAAGGGGGTTAGTGACTTTGGATTTATCTGCGTCCTCCCAGACTCCAAGTTCCTTGATGGTTTCAATTTCCTCATTGATTGGCAGAATCCAGAAAGGAGTGTTCAGAGAATCTTGAATTTTCCTTTGAAATTTGGAGTGGTAGTAACCCTATTGCTCTGGAGGCTTCATTGGGGATTGGTTCCTTAAATTAGGTCTTGTTGTCTCCAAGACTTCAGAGGCTGAGACTTCTCATTCCATGAGGTCAGGCTCTTCTTCAAGTTTGATTGATGGCTTACAATCATTCTCAGCATTGGGCTTGAGGGCAGTCTTCTTGTTTGATCTTTTAAAATGGCCAGAATTTGTGATTCCTTTGATTTCAGGTTTTTTGTTGGTTAATTCAGCAGTTGGCTTAGATTGAGTTTGGAGAAATATGACATGTTTGGTCTCAATTATCATTCCTGCTTTGATCAAAATATCCAAGAATTATACCCAATGAATATCCCTTTTTTACCCATTTTTATCAGCTTGGAAGAGATTTTTGATTCAATTTATAAGTAGACAACTGGAGCCCCTATTGACTAAAAATAATTTTTCACCAGTTTGTTTTTCTGAAGCGTTTCCCAATGATTTTTGCCACCTTTTTCTGAAGGAATCTGGTCAAGAGCAAAACAACAGCTTTGGATACAACAGATTTTAGGTATTATAGTTGAGCTGAACACAGAGCGTACTGACTCAATGATAGTTTGGTTTGCCCATTATCCTGAGAGTGAAAAGGTTTGCTGAAAATGTGATGAATTTACTTTTATTTGAAGAAAGCCTTGAGATCTTCATTCTCAAATTCTTCTCCACCATTGGAGAAACAACTTAAGAGCGATATTGGTGTCATTTCTTTGCTTGCATTTCAATGACAAACTTGATGGTTTCAGGAGCAGCATCCTTTGAGGGAAGTGGAAATAATGATAGGTACCCAAATTTTTTATTGACAATGGTAATTTAATAACACATTCCTCCTTTGCTGGTGGAATTGAGAGGAACAATGAGATCAAGTTAGATTCAATTGAAGACCCTGGCAGCTGGTGTTTTATTGCTGTCAAAAGGAGCTTCTGCAATCTTTGCATTTTTACATGCTAGGCACTCAAAGTTACTTCCACCTTTTTGTCTATAGTATGGCCAGGATGTTTTTCCATTCTTTCCATGATTTTTTGTCCTAATATTAATTAAAGTTTGAGCAGGTTGGCTTAAGATATACCAGGAAAAATTTGGTGGATCTGGTCAGCCAGTGACCTCACATCCTTTGGATGAGATGGTTGCATCCAATTGATTTAAAGAATGTTTCCATCATTTGGAAACACAGCTTACCCCCAGTTTGAAATTAGTTGATTATTCAAGTTTTTTTTTGGATTTAATCCCATTCTATTTCCCATTTTGATATCCTAGCCCTCTTCTTCTTTTTACCTTGTCTTACTTATGATTTGAATTGGTATTCTCCGAGTTTTCTATTTTATTTCCTCCCAGATTCCATGTGGTTTACAATTTTGTACTCCCTGATATTTCCCTGATTTTTCCCTGATTTCCCACAAGTTTCAATTTTTCCACCTATTATCACAATCCCTTCAAATTTTCTCAAAGGAAATAAAATCATTTTTGGAATAAAATTTATCCTAATCATGCATACAATTCCTTCCCTCATGAAATTTATGCTCTATCTACAGGTAATGCTTGATAAATTAAATTGGAATTAACTCCAAGACAATTCAAAGAAAAAAAATTGAAAAAATTCATAACACTTTTCATGTTC
Organism: Puccinia polysora; assembly: GCA_025617555.3. Classification (NCBI taxonomy): domain Eukaryota; kingdom Fungi; phylum Basidiomycota; class Pucciniomycetes; order Pucciniales; family Pucciniaceae; genus Puccinia; species Puccinia polysora. The sequence continues at coordinate 11,050,798 of CM062628.1, forward strand.
CATAATTTTTTAAATTTTGCTTTCAGGAAGATATAATTTTGTGACTAGTATTATTCCATTTTGAGAGAAATATGCACATTGGTCATAAAAAAAATCACAAGAAAAAATTTGTTGTTCAATCCCACGTTTAAATTTGTAAAAAATGAGATGCTTCCAATAAACTAAAAGATTCCTGTCAATTTGAAATGGATTCACTTTCAACAAGTAACTGGTTATTCTCCCATATGAATCCACCACACTGAATATGGTTTTTATCTTACACAAGAAGGAGACTTTACCCAGATTATATGACACATTACTTTTTCAAGAATTTGATTCTGTTTTTTGTAATTCCATTTTGTTTCAATGGAGACGATTCTGATAGGTCCAACATAGTGAGAGAGTAACAGTGTTTGGTTCATTGGCACTATTGATTTGATTGGAATCTTTCCAATTTGTAGATGAGATGGAATGCCTGAGATAATTGAGGAATTTTTAATAAGATTCTGGATTTTCATGGACAGGATTTAGGTTTGGGATTGAATTTTAACTTGTGGATGATCCAAGAATTCCTGAAAGTTGATTGATCTCTGGTAGTCCACCTGGTGAGTTGATCAAGGACTTTAAATTTGAAATGTTGCAGATTCTTTGAACTATATTAAGTGGTATTTCACCTGATTTAAATTTCAATCATAGTCAGCATTGTGTTATTCTGTGTATCTTTGATTGAAAGGTATTCACAAACCCAAAAAATTGTTGCCGTTGATCTACAAAGATAGCCCATTCATGCACTCATAAGCCCAGGTAGCACATGTGAGGCCAGGCCCCCACATTTGTAAAAGCTCAGTTATATGAGATTCAAGATGATGATTTGGCTTTTGATTTTGTTCCGGAAAGAGCTTCCTTCAAAGATTGCAATATTTCTTCCAGTGACTGGTGAAATTAGAGCCATTATGAGAGCTGGTATTCTAACTAGTGGCAATGTTCAAGCAGGTATCTAAATGGAAGGTATTTTTCAACAACTGTTTCTTGGAATGGACATTCTTCCAATTGCATGGCAATGATGAAATTGGGCATTTAGAATTTATAAAGAAGAGACCACTCTGCAGCCTTGAGACTTCCATGACTTGCTTCTCAATTTTTTTTTGGTACTCTTGTTCAATCAGATGGGATTGGAGTAATCTTGATGACTTGTTGAAGATTTTTCAGGAGAACCAAATCAAGCTTGAATTTTGATGAAATTGGAGGGGTTTGCTCAGGGATATCATTAGTTCTTTGATACAAAAATGTAACAGGTAAATAATCCAAATCAGAGAATGAAGAAGATGCCCCATAAATTCTTCATTAGTTAGAGCCAGAGGTTGTTATCTCTCTTTGCCTTTGAATTTTTGTAAATTTTTAATATCTTTCTGGGAATTTTTTTTCAAGTAATGCAATGTTATAGAATCAATTTTTTTAACTGGGATCTTCATTGTCTCCAATTTCATCTTTATCATTGTTTAATTCATCATCTGAAAATTCTGGTGCATTTTTCCTTATCTTTTTCAAAGTAGATTCTGGAAGGTTTAATTTGGTAACAGCATGGTATTTCAAGGCTGCAAGAATCAGGTTGTGAATTATTTCTAGGTTGGCCATTTTTGTGGCATCCCATTGATTTATTTCTTCAAATATTGAGTAACTGAAACCATTCTCTTTGAAGAGATTATCTCTGTGTGATTGAGTTGCATGCAACCATGTATTTACTTGAATTTTTCGCTCTGATAAATCTCTTGGGGCTCAATTGAAAGGCTAAATTTCATTTATCTCAGACTTTTTAATTGTACAAAATTTGCAAAGCTTTTTTCCTGAATTACTGGTAAATCATATTATCTTGTGCACTGTCACAACATCTGCTATGAAAGTGAGTATTCTCTGATGGTAACTCATGAAGGATCATTATAGGTCTTGGAGAAGAGGAAACCATTCCAAAGTTTCTGAAGTTCTCTGACTAGGGGGGTGATTATATGATTCAGTTGAGGACAAGTACACTCCTTGGGGCCAGGTATGATTCCTACCAGATAAATTTTTTCTTCTTTAAGAGATATTTCAGGTGGAAGATTCAGGAATACCATTGCAAAGGCTTGTAGTGAGGCATGACAAATAGAATTTCCAAAATCATTAAACCAGTAAAAATATAGGGTGAATGCCAATCTCCCAGGCTTTGAAAAAAGGGGGAAGTTTCCTTTGGGCCCTTGAATCTTTGCCAAACAATCACATCCCAGATATCTTTCATTATCTCAGAGGGTTTGATTTGGAGATGTTTGAGAAGTACTTCCTCAATACCTGGAAGGTTAAAAAATCTTTCTGGCCATTGTTGAAATGTTTGGTAAATGAAACTTTTTCTTGCAGAAAACTTTTACTCTTGTAATTTTTTTCTGCTAGGCATGGAGTTAATGGAAGTCTTAATAGATAACAAGGTGGATGAGCAAGGTGGATCCTGGTCAAATCTTCTTAAATTTTGTGTGCATTTGATATTAGGGTCTGTGAAATTTCTTTTTTGGTCACCCAAGTAGAAGCACCCTGGAAGTTAAAAATATATCTCCATTGAAGCATCCAGGTTGAGATGCTTGAAGATGGTCAAAATGCTGAGGGAAATCTTTGAGCAGTTATTTGGCAGATGGTTTTGAAGAGTATTTTTAAAAATTTATTCATTTTAAATATTGAAAGCACAAAGCAAGAACATTGATTCCTCTGTAGTAATTTGATGATGCACATTCATGATGGCTGTGATAAACATTGGAAGGATGATATGGCTTTGGTTTTGTATCTAGGGTAATAGTAAAAATTTTCAAGTTTCAAATATGGGAACACCAGCTGGAGGTGAAATTGAAGTGATATCATCTTGAGATTGGGCCATGTTTGCATTGTTATTATCTAATGGATAACTATTTTTTTTGTGATTTGGGGGGAAGTGCTTGTGGAGCAACTAGAGTGGAAAAAGAACTTGTGGTGATTTTCTGATGCTTTGAATATCCAGGAGGGGTAAATTATATGCGTTGCTTTATCCCATTGAAAGTCATATGATTTTTTCTGGAGCATCTTTCATACATGCAAAAATAAATTGGATATTTTTTGGGGAAATTTTGGTCCAAATTCTTGATGAGTCAAAGAATGTATGATGGAGGAGAAAATTTTCTCTTTATATGTAAAAATTTAAATGAAATAGGTTTCAGGTAAATCTTTTATTTTTCCTCCTCTCAGTGGCTCATATGGCTTATTAAGATGAAAACAAAATTGAGTTCTTATCTTGTAAAATTCAAACTGATTCCATCAGACATGTTTTGGAAACTTGGAAAAAAAATTTTCTTCACTTATCATGAAACAATTGATGGCTCATTATGAAGCAGTTGATGGCTTATCATGAAGCAGTTGATGGCTTATCATGAATCAGTTGATTCCCTATGATGAAACAATAGAGGCTTATCATAAAAAATTTGAAGGCTTATCATGAGGTGTTTCACTTCATTACTTATCCTGAAAAATTATTTACATATTTTTTTTGTTTCCCATAATAAATTACCCCAAGAGTGATAATTTTGTAGAATTTTCAGGTGAGGATTTCTGATTGAGGATAATTGGTTTTTTCTTTTGAATTCATTTTCCAGAATGAAGGAATAACTATTTTTTTGTTATATTTTAATAAGTACAATTCTCATGATAATGTGAAGGAAAATCACAAAGATAAATAAAAAAATATTACTTTTGTGTAATTGATACAACATGGGATTTATGTGAAACACTAAATAGAAAATTCTCTTGATTATTCAAAGATTGAAGCCACTAATCACTGAAATCATGTAAAAGACATTTAGCAAGAGTAAATTGTGAAGTCTGAGGCCAAGAGAAAGTTTTATAATCAAAGTAAGATGGTTGAATCAGAGATACAACATATGAATAGGTTCTTTTCCATATTTTTTCAGTTATTTCTTTTTGTTCAAGATGATTTATTTTAAAGATTAATGATATAAGATGGAGAGAATTGGTGACTTTTAACCTCTTCTGATCATCTGGAATAAGCAGGAAACCATTTATTCCAGATACCATATATGCTTCTAGAAGGTGATAGGCAGGACGTTTGATGAATTTTTGAGAAAGTTTGGCAAAAGCAGGAGTATATTTAGCAATAGTGGTTTTCCCCCTGTTGATTTTATGTTTTTAAAAAAGAATGGAGAAATCCATGAGCATATAGTGAATGTAATCTCCCACATTATATATTGCTTTGATGTTGCTTGCAGGCATGTTGGATGGATTGTTTTCTCCAGACTGTGTGATTTCTGGTTTGGTTTGGCAATATTTGATGCAATCAATGAAGTACCAAATATTTAATATTTCCTCTAAAATTTCATCCTCTGGATCAACTGGATTCTCAAATTTGGGGAAGGAGTGACTTCCTGAAAAACCAAAAAAATTGACTGGAATCAGATGTGGGCCCAGTTGCATTTGCAGTGCTTGGTAGGAAACAAAAGTAATTGAATCCAATTAAAAAGGGAATAAGTTCCCTTTCTTGGAAGGTTGGTTGATGTTGAGGGGATTTTGATTACTTCTGGGGAGTAAGATGAAAGAAATAACATGATGGGGAAAAATCTGGACAATAAATATTGGGGAATGTTCTCCTTTCAAGCTGCCAGGGAGAGTCTTGATATCAGATTTTTTTCCTCAGTGTTCAAATGACCAGGTGAAATATAATGTAGTCAATCCACTCACATGGTATTTTAATGAATATTTGGATATCATAAAAGCCATTTGCCCTTGGATCTGTATTTGAATACAGGTGGCTTGAGTGGCTGAATGCATAAAATACAGTTATAAAAATCAATACTTCATTCATTTGAGATTTCATTTATAATAAGGAGAGATTCAGTCAATACAGGGATAAGAAATCAGTTCAAAAAGAGGAACCAAGATTTGATTAGCCTAGGAATCAGCTTCAGTCAGATCATGCTTGATATCCTCAACTTGATTCAGTAAATGTGTAAGTCTTGGCCAGGGAGGATAGATTGGCCACATTGAGGTTTGTTCAAGTAGATTTTCAGTGAAATATCTCAATCTGAGACAATTACCAAATCCAAACTGGTTAGATTGAATAACTGAGTCAGTGAAAGGTCATGTAAACAATAAGAAGTCCAAAATTCAGTTCCAGTGGACTCAACTTGAAGATCTTATGAAGGAGCTCATTGAAACCTTGAAATAGGAATAAGTTGTAATGCCCTCAAATTCAATCTGTCTGCAATATAAGATCAAACCAGTTTTTCAAACACTTCACCCCCCCCCCCACATGGCAGGCACACAGCAGTACATACAGTCAAGAAAAAATAGACTAAAATATCATTGTAAAAAATTGTGTCATGACTTTGTAGTATATCTTGCCCTTCCAGCCTTCAGTTTGCAAGTGTGTCTTGATGAAATCCATCACCTTTGTTATATAAGCTGCAGTTGATCCCTACTCATGTCAACCAAGACAAAAGGACACAGGAAAAGGTCAAATAATATTTGATCAAGAGGGTGGAAGAGGAATTTGGAGGCCAATCCAACAGACCACAATTGCTGCTGCACCCAGGGTAAAAGGTTGGTTCCTGATGTCCTTTTTGACTATAAAGATTACCCAAATGAGGGTCTGTTCAGCCTGAGAGGCCCATTAAAGTTCACAGGGGATCCCCTGCAAGAGCAAGCAAGTGTGAAGCCAGGAGAGAACAAATGGAAGCATTGAACTGTGAAGTAGATTGCAGATAAAAAGATACCTTGGAAGAGGCATTCCCCAGAATAGTTGATTCTGCAACTATCCTTGTCCCTCTGACTCTTCCTCACTCTGCTCACCCTCTGGCTCTTTGATCAATCCAACCAAAAACTTCCCAGACTAATAGGCATCTTGGAAAGACCAATGCGCATGTCTTTTGATTGATCAATTATTCCAATCAACCATTGGAATTCTTAATCAGAGGTGATCAATTCAAAAAATGGATTGAGTGCAACTTGATGGCATTGTATTTGAGCAAGTTTAAAGCCAAAAATTTTGAGAAGCGCTGCAATTGGGATTGGCAGAAAATAGGTTCCTTGTGTCATACTTTCCATATTCTGGTTCTTGAAACACCAATCATACTTCCTTTGTCCATGTTGCTTTGCCGTCTTTTTTGCAGGCTTTATTTGATTTCTGAGGTTCCAAAAAGGGGAGAAGTGCATTAGAAATATAATGATACCAAGGTTTCAGGAAGATTGACTTGCAGGAACTCAACTGTTTTTGCCATACTTGTTCTCCTTGATTGCTGTGTATATTTTTGAGCCTGAATTTGGTTGAAACTAGACCAGAGGCAATTCCACAGATGCAAGTTAGGAGGACTCTTCTTGTTTTTCAGTCAGAAGAATCAAATTTGATCAATATCAACAAGTACCACCTCACTTTCAGCACATCTCCTGCGCCAGGCTTCAAGGCTGGGTAAAACCAAACTCTCTGTGGGCTTTGAGGAAAGTTGGAGGGAAGAGGGACCAAATTTGAGGAACAGGGTGGCCAGCTTGACCAGCACCAAGAGCAAAATTCAATGGCAAGGAGTGGCTGAGGATTGATTTAATTTTGTAAATCTGAAAATGCTCCTCCTCATGCTCATCATAATGTTCTTGTTGGTGTGGAGGGATCAGTTCAATGGCATGATGATTCAAATAATCATGGATCTTGAGCAAGGGTTAATCCAGGTTCTGAAGGGTTGAACCAATTGCAATAAGTAAGGCGGAAGTAGGTTAAGGTAAAGGTTAGGGGGTGGCAGTTCTTGTTGAAGGAGAGACCTTCACCTCCAAAAGTTAGTCTTGGTAGCAGAAAACAATCTTTTTGAAATTATTTCCTTGTTAGGATGTGGCATCCTGAATGCCTCCCAGGTTGTGATCAACAAGGTGACCAAGTGAAAGCTGGGGATCTAGCAAGATTTCAAGGAAGCAACTTCCCTTTATGCCTTCTTTTTAACTCACCAGGATAGGGACCTTGAATGGGGATGATTAATTGGTCTTGTTTGTTTAGGGTCACAATCTGTATGTCAAAATTGACTGATGGAGCTGATATTGACAAGTGCTCTGAGTATGAGATGCTGCTGAGGTGGATGGAGTTGGAGGCAAAGACCATCAAATTGAGGGGATAAATGATAAAGATGGGAGAGGAGGGGATAAAAAACAAATCTCAAGCAAGTTTACATGGCAAGCAAGGATGAGAGAAGTTTAAACTCAACTGAAATAGCATGTCCCAGTTGAATTACTAGATGGTATAGGATCCACCAGAGAACTGCATCAAAAATTCCCATGGCGCCATTATTGTAGGCAAACCAGCTGCTGAATCTAGGTTGGTCATAAACTTGCCTGCAGTACATTGTTAAGACTGCGCCCTAACCTCTCCTCTGCCGCCGTCTCAGTAGCTATGTGACATCCCTGTAAACTTCTCACCTCTATGAGCAGGCCCGGGTGAACCTCTTACAATCTCTTGGGGGACTTAGGGTCCTCTCTGCTTTTTGACTCACCCATTTTCTTCAACCTTTGATAGATCAATCTTCTTCCCTTCATCTCTCTCTTTCTTCTTTCTATCTTCCTTCAATCTCTCTCTTTCTGACTCTTGAACCGCCTACAACTCAACTTACGGTTCCCAAATTGCCATTACCTCCGACTCAATACTCACATCAACACAACTTAACTTCTTCAACCACTCTCGTCTAAAGAAGTATCAACCTTCATGGATATCTTCCTGGAAAGAGACTAATCCTCAAGATCTCTACCTCAACCTCTCTGACAGTGTTGATTTCACTATTTGATTTCTTAAAAAAAAAGAACCAGCGGGCTAGAGGCATGGGTTTTAGAGATAATTAGACCAACTGATTCAAAATAGGAAAAATGAATAATGAAGAAAATGAAAGGAGTACCAACGCTAGGACTATGATCAGGAACAGGACAGCATGAGCAGCAGAGGAAAGGATGAGGCTAGAGGAAATGAGTAGACGACTGAAACGGACAGAGGTCAGAGTTGAGAGTTGTTAGTTGTGATAGATCATGCGGATAGGTCTCTTACCAGACAAGAACACATGGGCCGTTTAATTGAGGTAGCTGAGATGGTGGATTGAGAGTCGAGGCGAGATGAGATTTAAGAGAAAAGAACAGGAACGATAGAAAGAAAAGAACAGGAACAATAGAAAGAAATAGAAAAGGAAGAAAAGAATGATAGAATGAGGAAGGAGTAAAAGAAGGAAGATCAGAAGAAGAAAGAGATCGATTTCGAGTAGCTGTCGTCAGAGGTTGTTCAGATGGATGAACCTCGAACCTCACACCCTTCCAAGATCTGAAGCTGGGAGACTCGAGTTGAGAGATGACAATCTTAGAAATGGAGTGTTCACACTCATCTTCAGGGTGCGCGGCAGTCAGAGAGAGGAGAGTCGTGAGAAGTGATTTCTCAACACTCCCCGTGGCTGGTAAGTGGGTTATCCGTAAAGTCTCAGGTGGTGAATATTGTTTTTTGTAATAGCTTAAGAGAACTGATAGAAGATGCCTTTGAGAGTGAATCGGCGACCATGGAAGGACTGGGAATGAGTTCTAGTTTGAATTCTTTATTTGTGAAATCATTGCGAAGACCTTTTGTTTTTATATCTATATGTCGTGACTTGGAGTGAGAGCCGAATTTTTTTATCTTATCGTCTAAACCTTTGTTGTCTATATACAATGTTGGTTTGAACTTGCAGTTGTGGTAGATCTCATTGATGAGGTGTCTGATCCATTTCGTCTCAAGATAACAATCGAGCAGTGCATTCAGTTCGGATTCGGTAGAGGAATAGGTGATGTTTTGTTGTCTGGTTGAGTTCCAGACGACTGGGCTTCCATAGTGGAAAACGACATATCCAGTTTGATATTTTCGTCAAACTGGATCATCGCCCCAGGTGGCATCGCTAAAGCTTGAGAGGACTTCTTGTTGAGGATCGTATTTGATGGTGAGTTTGAGATTTTTGGTTGTCTTGAGATATTTCCATACTTTCCGGACCTCCCGCCAGTGACTCATACCGGGCTTGGCGTTGAACCTAAACAGACTAGATACGGAGAAGGAAATGTCTGGACGAGTGTATTGTGATAGGTGATTGAGAAGTCCGGTCGCAGATCTGTAATTAATGTTTAGTTGGCGAAATTCTGCATGGTCGTCATTGGAGGCGGGTTCAAGATGGAAATTCTGTGTTAGCGGTGATAACGTTTCTTTGCAGGATGACAGGCCAAGCTCTTCTAGTCCCCGTTGGATATGATTAGGTTGGCTCAGGAGAATTCGATCATCTTCAATCTCCATGAGCATTCCGAGTATTGTGTTTGGTGAATGAGAGGACGAGTTTTGGAATCTCTTAAGAAAGTTTGATTTGAAGGAGTCAGAATTGCCTGCATGGATTAAGTCATCCACGTGGAAGTATAGAATTTCCTTTGTTTGGTTGTTAAGGTAAAGACAGGGATTGCTGGTTGATTCTTCGTACCCTTGAGACTTGATCCATAGCGTAAGGGTTTCGTACCAATTCTTGGGAGACTGTTTGAGCCCGTATAGCAATTTCTTTAACTTTAAATAGGGAGATCTTCTACTTGATCCATCTGGCCTTCTTATAATGACGGTCTCCTCCAGAGGAGCATGAAGAAATGCCCCCTTGACGTCGAATTGGGTGAGTTTCATTTTGTTTTTCAGGGCGTATACCAAAGCTAGTCGTAGGGATGCGATTTTTCCAGTTGGCGCCCAAGTTTCGTTGTAATCGACTCCCAATACTTGATCAAAGCCTTGAACACACAGCCGGGCCTTGTATTTGACAGGTTCGCCATGGCAGTTCTCCTTCACTTTGAAGACCCAGGTCGTGTTTAGAATGTTGTCGGGATTTCCATAATATTCCTCCCAAACATCTTGTAGTTCTATGCCTTCTAGTTCAGTTTCTGTAGCTTCCTTCCATTTGGGCCACTCGGGGCACTTACGCGCCGCCTTGTAGGAGGGGGGTTCATAGTAATGGTGGAAGCCATATCGCTGGGGTTTTTTGATTTCGCGTCTAGGTCTTTGATATGCGGATGTTTCAGGAGGTTCGGCTGGAGTAGAGTGGCAAGGTGGACTTGGGGGTGATGAATCTGAGGAGTCTGTGCCTTCATTCTCCTCGCGATCTGATTCTGAGTCGGAGACGTCTTCAGGCGAGTTGCAAATAGTGTATTGTTTTTGAGCAGAAGAGAAGTCGGAGTCGTCAGATTCCGAGCTAGCTTGAGAAAAAAGATCAAGTCCGGGAGACTCCAGAAGAGGAAATTGAGAGATTGTATTCTTGAGGAACTGGACATGTTTGGTTTCAATGACAGCACCGGATAAGCTTAATACGAGATAAGAATGAAAGATTGGATTGAACCCAACTAAGATTCCTTCTAATCCTTTTTCGTTGAATTTCCTTCCTCTTTGTAGATGATTTCCTAAGTAGATTACCGGTGATCCTACGGATTTCAAGTAGTTAGTAGGAAGACTCTTATTGAACATGAGTTCCCAGGGGGATCGATCATTACCTTCCCTTGGGATTTGATTCAAAATGAAGCAGCAGCTCCGGATTATTATGTGCCAATAGTTCTTTGGCAGTCTGGAAGAAGAGAAGGTTGCTCGCGCGGATTCAACGATAGTTCGATTGGCTCGTTCCGACCGGCCATTGTGTTGGGAATGATGCGGTTCTGACGTGAGTAGTTTGATTTGTTTAGATTTGGCAAAGTCTTTCAAAGTTTTATTGGTGAATTCCATGCCTTTATCCGAGAAAATTTCTGTCGGATAGTAATTAAGCCGTTTATATTCTGTTTCCAGGATATTGATTATGACGTTCGGGGTTTCATCTTTAGATAGGAGGGGAAATGCCGCAAGATAGCCAGAGAAGTTATCTACGAGAGTTAGAATGTACCGGTGGCCCGCCTTGGATTGAGGGGTAATTTGTCCAATCAGGTCGAGGTGTATTCTTTCAAGCGGTTTCGACGAAGGCGTTGAAGTTGCTGAGAAGGGAGATTTAGTGATTTTGCTTTTGACGCAACTCTCACACTGAAAGCTATCCAATTCTTCTTTAGAAAAGTGACCCTTGAGTAGAGGCTTGAGGGTGGAGATTGCAGCATGACCGTACATTTTGTGAAAGTCGGATAGAGATTGATATTCGACAGTAGTTGAGCTTGTGGATTGATTTGTGAGATTAACTGAAAGATTGTTACCCGCGACTCGAGGTTTCTCAATTACGAAGAGATTGTCGCGAATCAATCCTTTTAGGACTAGCTCGTTGCCTCGAGAGACCGTAAATTGATCTCGTTCTTGAGAAAGATTGCATCCCTTCTTTGCTAGAAGACCGGGGCTAATTAAGTTAACCACTATGTCTGGGACATACATACACTCATCTAAGGTTACGACCGAATCGTTCCATTCCAGTCGGACCGTACCAGTGCCTCAAATTTTAAGGTTAGCTTCTAGCTTTCCAGTCTTGATTTCTTCTGGATCGTCTTGAAGATTGATGGAAGTGAAGAATTTCAGGTCGTTGAAGATATGAATATTTGCGCCGGAGTCCAATAAGAGATTTGGGGTATTATTGGAGTTGATCCAGAGGGTGAGTAGGGAATGATAGTTGATGGTTGGGTTCTTTTTGGTTCTATTTTTCCATTCATTCTGCTGTTCGACCCACCATCCAGGGGCAATTTGGGGGTGGAGATGAAAGCAGGACGTCTCTGGATGTGGAGCATTTGGGTCGTGGTAGCCTTCTCTGCATCGGATTCGGGCCTTTTTATTGTCTCTCTCTGTTCTGCCTTTGGTAGTAACTAGGGTAATATCCGGAGCTGATTTGCCTATCTTCAATTGAGCCTTTCGCTCATTATTATATTGAGTAAGATGGTTGAAGACCACTTCTACCGTTATCAGCTTCTCTACATGCATGATTTGTTGCTTGAGGTTTTCCAGAATCGGGGGAAACTTGAATAGTATGAGGTAGGCAATTATATCTTTAGGTAATTCTATGCCCACGTCTGCCATCCTGGTAAGTGCCTTTCTGATATCGGTGATGAAGTTTTCTATCGCGTGTTCGTTGAAGGGAGCATGTAAAAATTGATTGAAAACTCGGGCTCTGTTCGCAGTTTCGGATGAAGCAAATCGACGAGTGATCTCGGCCCAGAGCAGCTTAGACGATGAGATGTTTGCCGAGTTGACCACATTGGCATGAGTGACGCTGTCTAGTTTAGAAAGGATGATTGCTCGGATTTCTCGATCTTTTTTTATCGTAAGTTGGCCGGATTTCCTAGTTATGACGTCCTTAATTTCCTTGAGATCAAATAGCATTAACATCTTGTCGCGCCAGATGGAATAGTTGTCTTCGTTGAGAGGAGGAATGGCATCGACCGAGGCCTTGAGGGCAACTTGGTGAAAATAGTCGTTGGCCCCAGCTGGTTCGTTCATTTTCAATTAGCTTGAGTCTTTCGGCTTTTAACCGTGTTGATTTCACTATTTGATTTCTTAAAAAAAAAGAACCAGCGGGATAGAGGCATGGGTTTTAGAGATAATTAGACCAACTGATTCAAAATAGGAAAAATGAATAATGAAGAAAATGAAAGGAGTACCAATGCTAGGACTATGATCAGGAACAGGACAGCATGAGCAGCAGAGGAAAGGATGAGGCTAGAGGAAATGAGTAGACGACTGAAATGGACAGAGGTCAGAGTTGAGAGTTGTTAGTTGTGATAGATCATGCGGATAGGTCTCTTACCAGACAAGAACACATGGGCCGTTTAATTGAGGTAGCTGAGATGGTGGATTGAGAGTCGAGGCGAGATGAGATTTAAGAGAAAAGAACAGGAAAGATAGAAAGAAAAGAACAGGAACGATAGAAAGAAATAGAAAAGGAAGAAAAGAATGATAGAATGAGGAAGGAGTAAAAGAAGGAAGATCAGAAGAAGAAAGAGATCGATTTCGAGTAGCTGTCGTCAGAGGTTGTTCAGATGGATGAACCTCGAACCTCACACCCTTCCAAGATCTGAAGCTGGGAGACTCGAGTTGAGAGATGACAATCTTAGAAATGGAGTGTTCACACTCATCTTCAGGGTGCGCGGCAGTCAGAGAGAGGAGAGTCGTGAGAAGTGATTTCTCAACAGACAGACTAGCTCCATTGCTTGTAGTTGCCCATCTAAGCCGTCTTGACTCTGTCAACTTTAACTCTGCCCAGGTCTTGTGCCGTCTGATCTCTTTCCTGCCAGATAAATAACTCTGAGATGTTGGTTTTTGTATTCCTTCTTCTTCTCATATGTCTATTTCTTTTTTTAATGTTTTCTGACCTCTGTGCTCAGTCTGCTGGTTTTCAATTCTTAGAAGTTGCATCTAAACCACATCATACATTGAGGAAGCAATCTTGTCTAACCATGCAATGATCTGGTCCTGTTTTTTTTTGGGGGGGGGGGTGGAGTGAGGGGGTGAATTCTGTGAACTGAACTCAAAAAATTTTGAAATACACAGAAATCTGGCTGAAATTGGAAGAAAATTTTGAGGTAGCTAGTTTAGGAGACCACTTTTAAGTGACTGTGGAGTTGGAAAATCAAAAGCACTTGGAACCGCTGATATATGCTGTTTTTTCTAGCCTTTCTAGATCTAAATCAGATATCAAACTTGGATTAGATTTCATAGGTTCCTACATGTGACCCATGGATGGGATCATTTGGTAAATCCCCTGGGTCAAACATAAATCCAATTGTACATAAATAATGAAGGCTGTAATATTGGCTCAATTTTGGCATGGAACAAGTTGTGAATGTAGTAAACAAATCTGTAGCAGGTATCAATGTGAATTGTGGAAATAACCATAACTCAACCAATAGGCACTGAGTCATAGAATTTTCCACTCTTTTTTTAATCAATCTGATGGGATTAATACATCCCATGAGGGATTATATATTGAAGAAAATCAAATCTTCTGAGCTGCCCAGTTTCCAGAAACCAGGAATCAGGAATTAAGAATTCATATCTTGGTTCTTCCAATGAGCTGAATTAATCCTGAGGGGGCACAAAATGTGGCACAAATAATATTTTAAAGGGAAATGAATTATTGGTGATTCCTGGTTTCCTAAAATTCAACTGGTTCATGATTTTTCTTGACATTATCAAGCTTTCCAGTGGTCTGGTTTTTCCCACCGGTGCATGTCATTTGACTTGAGGATACATTAGAACTTGTCTTAATCCATACTTGTAACAACCATAACTTGCCCAAACCCATGGCAAAATTGATCCACCAAATTGGTGCCAGCCAAAAGATAACTCTTAAACCATGATCCTTCCAAACGCTGTAACAAATAGGTCAAAATTTAAGAAAACCAGAATTTTTGGTATAAACTTTATTTTATTCACCCCTGCTAACCCATGAATTTTAGTTGAAAAAGATGTATTTTGTACGTACATACATACAATGCTTCACCTATATTTCCACCATTGCTTCCATCTACAGTGTATCTCTACCATCCCATATTCACGATTTCTGCCATCTACATATCTCCACCACCAAGCTAGTGATTTAAATTTCTTGATATCTGCACTGTATATCTTTTTTATTCCTTAATTTAATATGCCTATCCTTCAACTCAATAACACCAAAATCCTCCCACATCAAGACTTGTATGTTTTGCAACATGGCAACAACATTTTTTTCTCAAGAACCACTCATTTATCTTTTAAAAAATTCTAGATCAAGCCAAACTTGATCTTTTTGAAGCCAGCCTAAAAAAATTAAACTAAGAATATGATGGCAAAATAAATACTCAGAAAATCATGCAGCAATGAAGAATTTAAAAAAAAGGAAGAAGAATGGCTGGATAATGAAGTAAACCTGATTAATGAGCACATTTTGATCAAAAAACTCAAGAATCTTCCTGCTGAAAGTTGCTCTTTGAAATCACTTAACATAAAAAATGTCTCAGCCCTGGTGAATTTAGTTGGATATTTAGAAAGGGACAAAAAACATAAAAATGAACATAAAAAAAAGCAACCAGCCAATCAGAAGATTGGTTTTACTTGTGGTTACCCCCCAAAAGAAAAAATTTGTCAAACAGAAAGAACTTGGAAAGAACACATTACTTGCACAAAAGGTAGAGGTGCTTGAATGGCACAACAAGAATGGCAAGAAACAAACAGAAACAGCCAATCAATTTTCAAAAATATACCCTGGGCTTCAGTTGAAGCAGCTGCTTACATCATCATGGTTCAAGAGTGAAGAGAATATTTGTTGCCAGATACCAAAACCAATGGATCTGTACAGAGGGTTGGGGTCCAGAAACATGGAAAGGTCAACAAACTACTTAAATAATGGTTCCAAAGGCCCTTGCTGCTAAGTTAACCGTCACTGTCAGCCTCCTGGATGCCAAGACCCTTGCTATCCTTTAGCTACCAGAGGTGATAGAATAAATAACAAATATATTATTTAATAAATACAGAAAAAAAATCCGTAAAATATTTGGATTAAGCTTTATTGCAAGGTTAAGTGGTTTGGTTATGGTTTATTTTTTTTAAATCAATAAGAATAAATTGATTATTAAATATTTTTATAGAGGGGCCACAATTATATTGGGGATCTTTAACATCTCTCTTTAGGGATTTCAGTATGAAAACATGTAGTCTGGTTACTTTGGGCTCTTTAGTTTAAAGGATAATTTACAAAAAGATAATATGTATATAAAATACACGGTAGAGTGGCAGGGCCTTGTAACCAAGCTGCCACGACAGAGAAAGGATAATAAAACTCACTAGTATTTTATTAAATCCTTTGGTTATCTGTTTGAGACGTGCACTGATGGGTTAAATCTGTATAATGGGGTTATAAGGTTGTTCAGCAGTTTTAATTGATAAAAAAGAGGTTGAGGACGGATATTATTGATCAGAATTAGCCATAAATCACTTAATTATCTCTAATAAGTACTTGATTACCTTGGCACGGTGTCTGGATATAAGTATAACTGGGTCTCTGCCCATTAATATCCTCAAAAGAGCTCTTTATTTATAGCTTTTGGAGTCCCAATATTGTCCTTCTGAGGGGTAAAGGGGCTCAGAGGGACGGAAACTAAGGCTAGCAGGGTAACCAGGGGTAGCCTGTCACGTGTTCCTGGTGCTATAGCACGGGTAGCATCTAATTCCTCAGGGTATGGGAATTATTCTACTTTATGATAGATATTAGTATGTATGAATAACACTTATCTGTCCCATTTATGTTTTATTTAATTAATTATCCTTAGTAAATGTTCCCATTAATTTAATAATTATATAAATAGACATTTCTACGGACATCCTGATTTCAGGTGAGTTCTCATTATGTATTAAATAACTGGAGTAAAGTCATGATATTGATTTTACTCCTAATTTTCGAGTTCCAGTTGATTTACTAAAATAATTACTTAAAAATATAAGTCATGGGAATCCATGTAATATTGTTACATAATTTGTTTTCTTAGTATGTCACGGAAATATTGATGTCTAGAAATTCTCATAAAAGTATATTAAAGTCTTTTAATATATTTTTAGAATTTGTCATTGTCTTATTTTCGACATTCTTGGTACTTTGAATTATATTTAATAAAAAATACGTATAAGGGTTATTTAAGGATTTTTATATAATATTATGTAATTTTAGACTATCTACTATCCACGGGAACATTTATTAAATATTTAGAATGTTCCCATGTGGGTTGTAGCATGTTTAGGCGGTACCTAAGCCTCTCAGGCCGCCTGTCACTCTGTCAACCCGTAGTCCCGTGGCTGCGTACTTGTCAGAGGCCCGGGGCTGCGTACACAAACTTGATGGAGTGACAGGGCTGTATCTCAGCCGCGCCCGGGTGCATTGGCTGCCATGGCTGTGTGCGGGAATTGTGACAAAACACATTTCCGTCCGTAACTCCTAAAATATACACAACACCTCAATTCTGACTGAATTTTAGGTGTGAAACCTTTACGTGACAATATGTGTGAAATATTTAATTGACCAAAAGCTCAATAATGGAGCTTTAGTATTTTGGTATTTCTTTCCTTAATTATTTAAAAAGATAAGGAGTTGGATTTCAAGGGTGGGGTCAGTGAGTGAACCTACCTAATTTTGGGTGGAAAATCCATTTCTGTAATAATATTTATGGTTTTCCTACTCCTTCTTAGTTTAATTATATTATTATTATTATTTTTATCTTATTTTTGTTACTTTTTCAGCTTGATTTGCAATAGTAGCAAGCTGACAGTCACTGGGAATGTCCTTTGAGAAAATTGGAAAGATTTTTACTGTCTCTGGGGTATACCCACAGACAACTGGCTTTTTTTATCAACCAGTTGGCTTGATTGCCTCAAGGCACAAAAGTCTCTTCATCAATTTACAAAACATTGCAAAGCAGGATTGGTCAACCTTCAAGTTCTTGGGAAATAGTTAATGCATGTTTGTATGATTATGGATCAATACATTTTGGATGATGTCTTCAATTTTGATGAGAAAGGTTTATTCTATGCGTAAGTTAATGTACATCCAAATCAAATTATAAAAATTTACTAAAATATTCAATTACATTAATTTTTTAAAAGTATGCCTCCCAATAAAGCTCTGGTACAAAACAGTGATAATGGTTTTAAATCTTTGAAGACAAGACTTTGTTATAATTATGGCCAGCAATTAGCTTAGGCAAATGAGCAGTATTTAAAGCAAAAGAAATGCTGGACACTGTGTGTCAATAATGGCTAATGGGGCTCTCACAATGGGGCAATATGTTGGATGAATTCGATTGGATGATGAATGAATGATGGAAAACAGCAGGGAGAAGAGCTCCTTAAGTACAAAAGATTGGCCTATTGTGAGCCCATGATACAACAAGCCAAAAGGCAAATTTTCCGCCCCAAAAGAGCTCTACAGGCTCTACAAGCCTTGTTACTTGGTTTGGACTACATCAGCCCACATGGCATCAGTCCCTGAACCCTTACGACCAGCCTATTCCGGTCCATTCTGGTGTTTCCACCGTTACGGGGCTGAACCAGCCCCTTTGCTGTTCAATCCCCTGGGCCGGTTGTCTGTTACAACCGGTCCTGATGACCTCATTGTCATACTTACGGGCTGGTTGCCTCATGCATCCAGCCCCTGGCCCCTCAAATGGGCCAGGTGGGACCCAGGACTCACCTGGGTCCGGTTTCAACCTCACTAGGGGGGGGTGTAACCGGCGGACATGCCGCCCCCCCCCTTCTTCTCTCAAATCCCTGGTGGGGGCGGTCAAATCCCCTCACCAGGGGCCCTGGGGGTCGATACCCCCAGGGCGTCGTCATTAGGAAAAGGACTGGGCTGGGGGTGATCAGGTCCCCTCAGCCCGACGCCCCTCCCCCTTGGTAAAGGGGGGGGGAGAGCGCCCCTCGCTCCCTCTGCATCGCTTCGCTAGGTGGGAGGGTGATCAAATCCCCCCCACCTGCCGGTCGCTACTACCGCGGCCGGCGCCGCCACCTCCCTGGGCAAGGGGGTGGTCAGGTCCCCCCTGCCCTGACCGACCGCGATGTCGCGGCCGGTCGCTGGCTGGTTCAACCCAGCCAGCCCGCCCCCATCCCCCTCGCAACGGCGAGCGAGGGGAGGGGGAGCGAGCCGGGGCCGCGAGCCCCGGCTCCGCGGCGCTGGTCGCCGGGCGCGACCAGCCGGGCCCGCTCGGCATCGCACCGCGCAACAGCCCCGCGCGGGCCGTCGGGCCCCGCGTGGGCCGTGCCGAGGAACACAGGCGGCCCCGAACGGGCCGCGGCGCGGGCAGCGGCCCCGGGTGGGCCGCGACACTGGCGGCGGCCCCAATGGGCCGCCCCAAGCCCGAAAACTGAGAAAAACATACTTTTGCGGGCCAGTCCGTCTGGCCAAGTATGTCCAAAATAAACCTTGGGCCCAATTATGCCCATACAAGCCCATCTGGCTGTATCTGCCCATATACCCCACCGGGCCCGTTAGGGCCCGTGTACCAATAGGCCTATTTCACGCATTTTGAGGCCAGTTTCCCCAAATCCGTGACATCCACATGGGCCCGTATGGTCCGTGTGTGTGTCCAATGGGCCTTAGAGGCCCATTTGTGCATCCCATTTGGATTACACTTATACGTAGCACCCGCGTAAGTGCGTACGTATTTTAACAGACTTACCATGGATGCCGCTTAAAATGCAACTGGTAACAAGAATCTCCCCTTAATTTTCATTGTAAAGTTACCACAGCCACAATGTTTTCAAAAGAAATTTTCCCATCAACTTGGGTACAAATATTAATTCAATAGCAAGGCATGGATCACCACCTTGATTTTTCAAAACTGGATCAGTGTGTGGAATGCTGAAATGAAGATAGCCAATCAAATAGTTTTATTACTTTTTGATAACTTTGCTGGACATGTGATTCCACCAGATGGCCTCTCTAATATTCAACTCAAATTCTTTTACCCCAACCTCACCTCCCACATTCAACCCCTTTATGCTGGTATTTTACAGACCTCCAAATCTTACAAACAACACAAATTAATTTCCCATTCAATCCAAAAATTCAATGATAGTTTCCCAGTGTCGGAAGTTTACAACATCAATGAGCTATTGGAAATGCAATTGTGCCAATTAGCCTGGGGATCTGTCAGCCCAATTACCATAAAGCACTGCTGGGCTCACACCAAACTTACTAAAAAAAATCATTGATTCAGCTGGGGACATCAACAATGCTCTGATAAAACTTGCATTTGAATTGTAAGATCTTGAGAAAGTTTTATTGATCACAGCAAAAGATTGAATGTCTCTTGAAGGGATTCTCAATCCATCTGATGAACAAAACTTTTTTTAATTTCACCAGAAGTAATATTCCTATCCTATCAGAGAAACAATGATGAAGATGAGCTAGAAAATCATAATTTTGAAGCAAAACCCAAAACTACCAGTGAAGCCATTTCAAATGCAATCAAAAACTTGTTTCAGTACATCAGTCAACTCAACTCTTCTGAGGCTGAATCATTCAATGACTCATTGGAATCATTCAATTTCTGTTGTAAACTTTAATTCTCTAAAAGGCAAAAGAATTCCATTTTATTGGACTAACTCCAATAAATTTTATTGTATTTTTATTTTCCAAATGGTTTTTCTATTTAAATATCCCTCAAAAGATTTTTTCATTCTTTATATCCATAGAAAAGTTTACAAAATGAAATAAATGAAACATGTGCCATCTTTTTCAAACTTAACCCAAGAAAACTTCCTTTCCTGATCCATGGTTTTCATGGGTTAGTACAATATTCTGCTCTAACCCCTGAAAAACATGGGTAAGTATAGGTTTCTTTCCAATCCCATAAGCCACCCAAACCCACATAAAAACCAGTCCATGGAATGGTATGGATTAGGAAGAGTTCTACTGTATTTCAGAAAGACAAAAAGAAATACTGATGCCCGGTTGCCTGAAGCCAGACATCACAGGATGTCTTATGCCCCTGTAGAGCATGAAACACCCCATGATGCAAATTAAAAGAAATCTGGTCAAATGTGAAGTTCTGTGTAAATTCCTTAATAATTTCTTTTCTATTTGGTCATAAAATTTCCTAAGGTTTATGTTGGGTTTCTAGAAACTGGGAATCAACATAAATTTAACTTGCCACATAGAGTGATACCATGGGGTGAAGAAGGAAAAAGAAAAGGCATAATGTGGCTTTTAGATAGCCTGGTTTTGACATGCTCTACCAGGGCACAACACTGCTCCAAGGTGATGCCTGGTTTACGGAAACCTGCCATCACAAGCAGTGTTATGATCCTTTAGAGAGTGAAACACCCCATGATGCAAAGTAAAATAAATCTGGTCAAATATGGAAGTCAGTTGAATTCCTTTCCTGTTTTTCTCTATGTGGGAATAACTCTGCCCAAATTTGATTTCCAGTTTTCAGAGACTGGGAATCAACAACCATCAATTTTATTGGCCAAGCATGGGATGAAGAAGGAAAAAGAAGAAGCATAATGATACTTTTAGATAGTGTGGTTTTAGTGTGCTCTATGTGGGCTTAACATTGCTCCAAGGTGATGCCTGGTTGCTGCAAAATAGGAATCACCCTGGGAAAAATCTTGTAAAATCTGGGATGCTTAAATTTCCTTTCTTATTTTTTTCTATGGGGGCATAACACTGTCCAAAGTTGACACCCAGTTTCCACAAAACAGGCATCAACATCCATAAATTGAACTGGTCATACAAAGTGAAATCATGATATGAAGAATGACAAAGAAGTAGCATAATAAGACTTGAAGATTGTCTGTTTTTGACGTGGTCTATGGGGCCATAATACTGCTCAAATTTGATGTCCATTTTCTGTAAAACAGGCATGACGAGAAGTGTTATGCCCCCATAGAGGTTGAAACACCAAATGATTCAAAGTAAAATAAATCTTGTCTGATCTGGAGTTCTGTAAAAAATCTTGCTTATTTGGCTCTACAGGGGCATAAAATGGCCCAGAGTCAATTCCTGGTTTCTGGAAACCAGTGTAGAGACTCCTGTGGGATAATATAAATAATATAGAAAATAACTTGCTGGAAGTTGATGAAGGGGAATTTAGTATTACTTCTACTCCTTGAGAGTATTATTAATACTAAGGTGGTTATGAATTTCCTACCCTTCTAGAACTATAGTAAGTCTGCAAAATAACTTATTTAAATTAATGTCTGGTTTTTTTGAGACTGAAAATAGGTCTCAGATCAGACCTAGATTAATCATTAAGTGTTTATGGGTAGGAAATGTTTAAGAATTGACCAGGTTTATTGGATTATTGGTAAGTGGTTGATTGGATATATTTGATCTTAACCAATATCCCAATATTAAAGGGTTCAAGGGTTTATCAAAGGGATGGTTCAGGAGAGGACCCAAGGATGTTTTTAACCACAGGGGTCTGTTTAGAGGAAAGGCTGGTAGGTGCTTTTTTTTGTGATCTCTTTCTTTGTAAGGGTTATTTATTTATTGATGGGTGGTTCTTTTTTAATTTTTTCCTGAATATTTAGGTCACAGATAAACCCTTATTCAAGCAACTTTTGGGTGGTTTAATTGGCTAAAGATTGATAATAACTTGGTTTCTGATTTCCTGTTTCCTTCTAATTGCTTCACTAATAATACTTATCTGGGTAGGTACCATAGATGACTACTGATGGGTTGGGTGATTGGGTGAATAGGCCAGAGGGCATCAGATGTGAGGAGAGGTGGCCAGAGGGCCTGCTGATTCAACTTGGATATGGCAGAGCGGCCCTCCTTAAATAGAAAAATCATGCCTCAGGGGGTGCTCAAGGCTTCCCCTGAGGGTTCTCCCTGTTCTTCTGAGGAACAGTGAGATAAAGTTACATGAGGCAATTCTGCTGGTCGGAAAAAGCTTCTACAGTTACATGAGGCATTTCTTCTGGTTGTAAAAAAGGTTTTACAGGGGTTTCATGCATGCACAGCCCTGCATAAATTGCTGTGTAGTGCAGATAAGATATATTTCTGTGAGTGCTACTTGATTCTAACTACATTTATTGCTGTGCAATACTGTTGGTTTGTTTGGTTCTTCTTAAGTCCGGTCCCACTTCCTCCTGAATATACTGCTCCTGTACACTTCTGCACAGTCCCCTGCATATATTGTTCCTGTATTTGCTTCTGCACAGCTTCCTGTATTTATTGTTTTTGTGATTGCTTCTGCACAGACCCTTGTATGTATTGTCCTTGTATGTTTGGTTCTGCTTGAGACTGGTCTGACTTCCTCCTTCATATATTGTTCCTGTATACTTCTTCTCAGCCTCTTCTATGTATATTTGCATTTTTGTGTGGTTCAGGTGACCAGATCTGACTTTCTGTACAGCCTCCTGTATCTTTATTGCTGTATTCTGGCTGAGTTGACAGGATCTGACTTATTTTACTGCCTCCTGGATCTGTATTTTTGTATGCTGATGAAGTGACTGGATCTGGACTGTTTGCACTTCCTCCTGGATCTATTGCTCCTGTATTCTGATGAGGTGACTGGATCTGGACTGGCTGCACTGCCTCCTGGATATATTTCTCCTGTATTCTGATGAGATGACTGGATCTGGACTGGTTGCACTGCCTCCTGGATCTGTATTTCTGATGAGGTGACTGGGTTTGGACATGTTGCACTGACTCCTGGATCTGTATTTCTGTATGGTGATGAGGTGACTGGACATAGACTTTTTGTACTACATCCTGTATCTGTATTGCTGTATTCTGATCTTGACTGGTTGGTGTGTGGTCCTGGTCTTGAGGATAAGTTTCTATGGGTATTTACTTGAGGTTTTGCTAGATATGCCTTATGTCTTCCACAGATATGTGACACATGGTTGGGTATGAGTCTGCCACAGTTGAAGGTTTCTTGGGCTGTATCTTCTAATCCATGAGAGATAGAGGGGTAATTTGGCTGAGTGAATATGGGTTATTTTCATGTAGAATCCATATCTGAGGTTAATTTGAGGGTTTGAGCTGTTTTTATACCATAAAAGTGAGTCTGATGGCTATAGGACATGTTTGGTCTATCACAGCACTTGATTGCAAAAAGAAAGAGATTCAATCAATCCACTTACTTGAATCTTCCTTCTCCATGATATCTTCAAAGCCACAAAAATTGGATGTTTTTCTCCTCTTTTGGAAACTATTGGGTTTGATTTTGATTGAATTGGAGGCATTTTGCTTTCCCTTTGCAGAGCAGGTTTGTGTTGGAACCTCATCACTCTTATTTGAAAGTTCTTTGGGAGTTCCCATTTGCCTGAGCATTTGGCAATTCAGGAAAAGATGAGGCTGTTTTTTTAAATTGTAAATCAGTCAGAATTAACCAGAAAATACAAGAAATTTCTTCCTTACTTGAATAGATGTTGACTGTAATTGAAATACTGAGTTCTCTTGCTCCCCATTGGCCAAGTAAAGTTCTTCCACCCCTGGAAGGTAACAATCCAAAGAAGTAAGTGAGGGATCCAAGAAAGGTTTTGAATAGTTAATTTATTTTGATGTAGACATGATTGGAGCTGGTTGTGTTGGAATATCCTCCTTGGCATTGGATTGGGGCCACTCAAAGGTTTCATCAGTATGATAGTTGCTGGGCTGAGCATCCAAATCCAAGTCCTGGGCATCAATGGAATCAGATTTTTGGGCATCAAAATTGGCTGAAGGGTAAATGTTGGCCTTATTTCCAAATATTTCATCCATTTTAATATAAAAAGGAAAAATAATATCCAACTTATTAACCACTGAGTTGATTTCATTGGCTTTATTTGGGTCAATGATACCAAAAAAGTGAAGATTGACATTGAGTGGGCCTTTTTTTACTTGGCTCAATAGTTCTTGAATTGCTCCCTCATCTGTTTTGATGAAAGATTCAGCCTACCTTTTATTTTATTCTGTAGTTAATTGGCAATCAGGAGATAAAAACTAGCCTTAGAAAATGTAGGTTGGCCAAATTGTGTTTCATTTTTGGATCCAAAGCTAGGGTCATAGTTGGAGGGAATTTTGAGCCAGTTTACAAGGATGATGTGATCAGCTCTCTTGAGCTGATATGAGCATTTAGAAGCTGATTGGGGAGGATTTTTTGTTGTAGATTTCCTGGGGGATTTTTTCTTTGGTGCATTGGATTATTTTATGGGCTTGGGGGGGAGTTTTGCTGAGAGGCCATTTGACAAGAGTAAAAGTGACAAGAGTGATAAATTGATGATAGTGAGGAAGTGGGGAGAGAAATAAATTGATTAAAATGAGAAAGTGATGAGAGTGATGAAGTGATGAGAGCAATAAGCAATGAGAGTGAGAAAGTGATGAGAGTGAGGAAGTGATGAGAGTGATGAAGTGATGAGAGTGAGGAAGTGATGAGAGTGATAAAGTAATGAGATTAAGGAAGTGATGAGAGTGATAAGTGATGAGATTGAGGAATGAGATTTTTCTGATAAGTTTGGAGGTGGAAGGAGGTGGGAAACCAGGGGTGTATGACATGGTCCAATATGTGGACCAATGTGTGGTTGAGGTTGCAAAAAACTTTAACATTTAATCTGAAAAAACTCATTTATTTTCAGGTAAGTCTTTCACATGTGACATGGAATAATTGGGTTTTTTTATTTTTAATGGCTGTTAGAAATCGGGGTATTTTGCTGAAATCCGCCATTTAAAAAATGGAAGGTGGGCTAACTCTGATACGCCCTATTGGGTGTACAGTGGACATGGTGAATTTGAGAAGGAAAGGAAAAAAAACAAAAAGGAGATATCTGAAGAGACTAAAGGAAGAATGGAAAGAATCTAAAAATAAAAGAAGGACGTGAAAGAAAAATAAGAAGAAGAAGAAGAGATAAAATATCAGGGATGGGAAAGAGGGAAAGGGAGGAAATAAAGGAGAGGATCAAGAAAAAGGGAGGAAAAGGAAAAGGAACAGGGGGGATGTAGAAATAAATGTGGAGACGGATAACAGGGCATTAATTTTTCCACCAGTAGATAGGCACTTGTTTTGAACTGTGTCTGTCCTGTTGGGTTTTGAAAGTCCAACACCCACTTGTATCTTTTATGTGGCTTTCATCTGCGCAGATTTGAAGGCAGAAGTTGGAGTTCTGATCAACTTCAGAAGCAAGAAAAGGCTTCTACCTTCTTACAGAACACCATTGTGAGAAATTGGAATTATCCTTCTGCTTTCCCTTTAAAACCAATTTAGCAGGATGACCAGGGAAATCTCTTTCCCAAAAAACAGAATCCAAAGAGCAGAGGGGGAATTCAATCTTTTTACCATCAGCATCAGGGAGTAGGATTCTCTCCCCAACTTGATCATAAGAAATAAGGGTGTCACCAAACTCCATTAAGAATGGTTGGCCCAAGATCATACAACCTTCCAAACAAGTGATCCAAAAGTGAAAAGTTCCAACAATGTTTCAAAAAATTTGAACTTGGAAATCTTCAGAAATACCAACCAATTCACAAGATTGATTTTCTATGCCATAAACCACAGAATTGAAGCTGACTCTAGGACTAAGCTTGAGTTTTCAGGCCATAGCATCCAAAATTTAGTTGAGCTGAGAACCAGAATACACAAGGAGAGAAAAAATTTTAACTGAATCACCAAGATAACAAGGAAGGGAACCAAAAGGACAGGAGTAAAGTTTATAATCTGAGTAGGTATCTGTTCAACCAGAGTCCTGCATCAAATTTCCAGGGGAAACCTTTAATTTTCCAGGACCAACCTCCTTACCTTGACAAGAGACCCATTTCTTCATTGCTTCAGCAACAGATTTAGAAATCAACAGTAGTTCAGCTACAGATAGATCAGGAATTTTTAGATCTTAAACTTTCTTTTATGCCCCTTTCACAGCATTGGGTTGTTTTTTTTGAAATTCCCCTCTTGAACCAAACTTTGAGCTGGGTGGAGGGAGGAGGTTCAGGTTAAGGAGGGACTAAGACAGGATCAGAAGTTTGAGGTGATTTAATAGATGAAGGATTAGGATCAGAGTGGTCGTGAAATTTTTCCATGAGTGGTTCCTTTTCCACCTCCATTTCCTCCACATCAGAGGAAGGAGTCTCAGGTGAAGATTGAAGTTTAAAAAGTGTTTGAAGAATTGAGGAAGAAAAGGAAGGAGATTTATGAGGTTTTGGCTACTCATGCTTTTTCCTAGCTGGATCAGATTGTTAAGCTTCTGCAAAGCTAGAGGAGGAGAGGGCTGGAGGATACCATGGTTGAAGAGAACCACAAGAAGTTAGAAAATCCCAAGAATCCAAAGATGCCTTCTTGGGGGTGGGTGGCTGAAAAGATTTCGCCACATGACAAATTGTTTGAGATGAATCAAAATGGATCAAAGCACCATTAAAAAGAAAGAAATTTTTACCGTTCTGTTCCACCAATTTTTCCTCTTTATTCTTCTGGAGCTCAGGAAATTGAGCAGTTCCATGACCTTCCCTATGAAAGTAGTAGCAGACCAGATTGGATTTAGGAACAGAGTTAGAAGGTTTTGGAGTATCTAGAGAAGAAATATTTTGATGAATTTTTTTCTCAAAAGCTTGGAGTAGCTTGGTGATCTTGTTTATAGTAGCAGTTTCCCTGCTGGAAAGAGGATTTTTTTTTTGGCCTTCAATTTTCCTCCATCTCATTCATAATTTTTTTTTGATTTTTTCAAAAAAGAAGCATGGGCTGGTTCAGTGGTTCTAGTTTCTTCAAAATTTAAAGCAGTTTGACCTTTCATGACTTCATCCACAGTATTCCTAAGGACAATGAAAAAAGGGAGCTTGAATCAGTTATCCCTGGCAGTGATCATTGATCCAGACTCGACCAATTTTTCCCTAATCCTTTTCCGCACTCCTAGAAAAAAAAATTGGAAAAATTGCACTCACCCTCATCCACCGTATCAATGTGATTTTTTTCAATAAGATAATTTTGGATTGGGTCCCATAACTTCCTAAAAGACTGATAGCCATAGGCTGAAGAGACACAACCATTTTAGATCCACTGAGAAACAATAACATCCAATTCCTGCAAAGTAAACCAAGCTACATCTATTTTTCCCCAAAATGCCAACATTGCTTCCCTTAGGAGCGTCCAGTTATTGGATTCAAATCCATAGAACAACTTGATTAATTCCATTACTTCATCAGAGGAGATAAAAAAATTGTAACTGGTAAGTCAGATTGTATTCACTTGCTCCATCCACTTCAGCAGCCATTTTGTAAGATTCCAAGAACCATTCCACATTTTTCCCATTGAATCCTGAGTTCTTGTTCTGAGGTTTTATCTCTACCATCTTAGTCCAAAAAGAAATTTAGGGAGTGCCAATAGATTCCATTTTCAATAGAAGAGTTCCTAGAGGATCAAAAGAGCAGAAGTCCAAAGCAGCTCACAAGTGTGGAAAGAGTAGGGCCCTACAAAAAACAACAAGAATCTTGCGGTGATGGCGCACAATTGGGAGGAATTATTTTTGGGATAAGTTGCCTCCATGGATTAGATCTAATAAAAGAGAAACAGAAAACAAAAAAAATGAAAAAGATTTGATTTTGGAGTTGATTCCAAAAAAATTTGGGACTGTAAATCCCAAGGTTTCTGGTTCAAGCCTGGCGCCGTGGACCAAATGTAAGACTCCAAACGGCGCTGGCTGCAGGCAGCTTGGTGGAGGGGAAAGGTGCTTTTTTAGGCTGCCCTCCTGAGTGTTACAAAAATATTTAAATGTAACCACAATCAAGGTCTAAAACCCTTGTAGGTGAGGAATCAACAGGTAAGTAATAAAATTGATATTATAAAGTAGCTAGAATACAAAACTATCTGGGGAAAGATTTTGACGGAAAAGAATTGAACAAAAGAAGTTAGATTTTGCTCAGATTTAAATAGACTAAGGCAGCTGAAAGTAACAACATCCACAAGCTAATCACTCTGTTTGTCAGCAGAAGATTGGGTATCATCAACTCAAACCTGAAAAACCTGCAGGTTCTCAATGAACCTGCGCATTCCTCCCCAATCAAGCGCTAGAAGAGTACCAGATAACTGTGGGTGGCTGTAAAAAACAAATCATTTTTTTATGAAGCTCTAGAAGCAAAGCAGTAACAAATTCAATAAAGAATAACCCAAAACTTCTCAAGGGACTAAAGGGTAGCGTGGTAAAAGGCAACTTCAGAACTAAAGGGAGGTTTAACACTCCAGGTTTTAAGCTTAATAAAACCTCTTAGTCAATTTTGACTGATTACAGAAGGACAATCAAAGAATGATCAAGACCATTATGGTTGGAAAATGGGATCAAGGAGTGGTATAACACACTCATGAATTCAATGAAATCAATTCTTCTTCAACCAAAAAGTCTATTGGTTGGTGATAAAAGATAAGGCTGTTATGGAAAATATAATGGTGAGGTAGTCCCTTTAGTTGTCCCTAAGTTTCAGAAGAAATGGTCTCAGCTTCTGTAAGGATAAGGATGCCCCTTTGTAGAGAGAGAGAGAGGTTTTAGAAGATGATGAATTCCTTCCTTTTGCTTTCCTTTCCATTCTGCAATGCGGAGATCCCCCCCCTCCAAGCTGGGCTTGAGAGCTTGGACTTTATGCCCTCACTCTCAAACCTAACCTAAGTACAAGCGCAACAACAGTCCAAAAAAAATATAGAAGAAACCCTGAAAGCAGAAACCTAGCCTAACTCTAACCCTTTCCCATACTGCAACAAGCCCCAAGCCCTTCCACCATTGTTGTGTTGTATTTATAACCTTGGATTGAGAGCTGAGTTTCAGGCTGCGCACTCAGAAGTTGGGTAGGTTGGGCTAAGCATTTGGGGTTTGCGCAGTCTCAGAAGTCCCTGTTGCAGGCTCAGAAGTAGGGATTATGGGGCTCAGCACTGCGTGCGGGTCAGGCCTACTCCAGGCATGGCAGGCTTGCAACCCGCTTGGACAATGTGGACCATGTGATGGAGCTGACCCTACTGATTTTGCGGGCGGCTAGTTTGGGAAGCAGGAAAGGGGTGATAGCGGGGTCATGCCTGCCTGGTAGGTACGTGTGAGCATAGGCACAAACCAATCTGGGGACCACGGGATTTTCAGACACATGTGGATGGATAAACATGGGTGGCTCCAAGTAGGACGCCGCAGAGGGCTGCCCCATGAGAAGGACAAACCATATGTACGTAAGAATGGAGGGAATGGTTGGGTTAGGGTTCTGGGATGTAGGGTTTTCTTTATTGAAAATGCTTGCTAGGCTTTCCGTTTGGGCTTGTACTTAGGTTACAGTTGAGAGGGAGGACTTAAATACCTCACTCTCAACTCTGGGTTGTAGGGGAGACATGCATTCATGGATAGGTAGGAAAAGGGAAGGAAAGTAAGGAAATTCATCTCTTTACTGGAGCATCCTTATCCTTACAGACACTAGGACCACCAAGACTGGAACTTGACGACAACAGGGAGAGTTTTTCCCTCTTACTTTTGCGGTGCCCTACTTGGAGCCCCCTGCGTTTTCCGTATCTGTCAAGTGTGCCAAATGATTCCCTGCCCCGCGGGTCACCCCCTGCTTGCGCGCGCCCGCCCTGCTCCTATAACCCCAATTGCCCTGCTCTTCCTTCCCGGACTAACCTTTCCGCAAACCTAAAGCCTGACCCCCGCCCGGTATCCTGAACCCCGCGGTGCCTACTGCTTAGCCTGCTACGGCTGCTTCTGAGCCTGCAGCTGCCACTGCTGAAACCATGGGAATCCCAAATGCTGAGCCTGACCTACCTAGTTCTGAGCTTGCTGCCCACCGCATGGTTCCCAATCCAAGGCTAATTGACAACACCACACCGCAGAGGGGAAGATCAGGGATTTCAGTTTGGAGGCTCAAGGATCAGAGGGCAATAATGTATATAACCTGGATAAAGATTATGATGAATTGGTTGGATAAAGGGGGGGCAGATGGACTCAATCCCCACAGCTTTATTGGTTTATACAATGGATGATGGGACTAAGGCTGGAGAGAGCCCCCCCTTTTATGGTCAAGAGACCCTGGATACTATTTACAATTGTATGAAACAGATCAGAGCAGAAAAAAATATATCTATATCTATATATATATATATTAAGATAGGATCAGGAAAACAAAAACAATGGAAACAATAAAAAATAGTGACAGGATGAAAGTTACATAGGAAAAAAGATGAGAAAAGGAAACCAGCCCTGTTCAAGGATAACAGGGGGCAGCAGATGAGCATCTGCAGGATGGCGGTGTGGTGACCAAATCTGAACACCTTGCGCCAGTGCGGAAAATTTTGGAATTTTTTATGATTTTTTTTAACTATCTTTCATCATCAATTAAATCAAAAAAAATTAAAATTCCTTTTTCTGAATCAGGTCCCTTCAGCATTCAGATCCTCTAGCTTCCCCAACTCCCAGCGGCTTAGGGATGGGTCCCTGGGGTGTCCAACTCCACAGGTCTTGTGTTCAATCCTTTTCCTTCTTGATTTTGCCCTTTGTTTTTCCAAATGCGCAGGTGAAGACCCGCTTGGCTCAATCTTGCCTATCTCTCACACTGACTTGGCTTGGCTCAACTCTTGCTGGCACAGGAATTTTTGTTGAAATTGAGGGAAATGGCAATCCTTTTCTCATCTCTCCCATTGCCTCATCCAACCCTCCATCTTCCTTCACCTTGGATGATGGCAAGTGACCAATCTGCTCATCCATCCCACCACCACCACAACAAACATGACCACCCCATTGAGTCAACCTACAACACCATTGAAAAGCCATCATCTACAATCTATTGGAGTAATCATCCCCAAGACTCTTTCCTCCATATTTCTTTCATCTTCTCATTTCCTGTCTCTGTCAATTCTATCTATGTTTTCCATCATCTCTATCATATCCGCCTACACTCAATGTATGCTTCTCACCTCCAGAAGCGCGGTTGTCATTTTCAATATTCATTTTCATTTTCACCTCCACACACATTTCACCTGTTCCTGTGAAACCTGATCAGGATAAACCACCTGAGGACAGATCTTGAGTCAGAGAGAAGATTTCCTTTCTCATCCTTCTCTCTGACTTTTGAATCCAATCTTCCTCAGGTAAGCATCCTCTTTGTTTTCTTTTACTCATTATCATTTCTCATGCACACTTTGTACTTTCTGGTTCATTTCTTCATCTATTTATTTTCATTTCTGAAATCAAATCATCCTTCTCTCTGACTTTTGAATCAAATCTTCCTCAGTCTCAACAAAATCAGCTGTGAGCCTTGTTGGTATCATCCTCCCTTGCACTTGATCTGAAACCCAAGAAACTCCTTCAATCACTCTCCCTAATCTCTTCAACCAATCACCCTTCATCACCAGTCCCCCCTAGCTTCCTAATCCTCTAAGCAAGATTGATTGCGGGAAAATTGTCATCACCTGACCCAATTGTTTGTTCCCACAACTTATCTCACCTATTATCTCTCTACACTGGGCATCCACTCATTTATCTCTCCCATTGCCTCATCCAAACCTCCACCTTCCTTCACCTTGGATGATGGCAAGCAACCAATTATGATCCAACGCGCCCAATACCACCAATCACCATGGAAAAAAATGGCTGCACCTGCCAGCAGGTGTAGCACCTGGGATGGCGAGTGAAGCTTGTTTTGAATTTGTTGGGGTTTTGGAGTGAAGCATCAAATTGATTCCTGGATGGTCTCAGAATAATGCTGCGCAATATTTATGTAATGCATGAATTGGATTTAAAATTCTTACATAAAACAAAGAATTGGAAATTTATGTATTTATTCTTAATTTCATATTTTTTTTACAACTGTTGAGAATTTTGGTTCAGACCTGTGTTGCATGAAAATTTTAGTGGATTTGTATCAAGCTTCATAATTACATTTTGTCAATTTTGTTATAATTATGGCCAGCAATTAGCTTAGGCAATGAGCAGTATTTAAATCAAAAGAAATGCTGGAAACCTTGTGTCAATAATTGCTAATGGGCTCTCACAATGGTGCAATACGTTGGATTATATTGTTAATGAACTTGATTGGATGTTCAATGAATGATGGAAAAAGCAGGGAGAAGAGCTCCTTAAGTAAAAAAGATTGGCCTCTTGTGAGCCCATCATACAACAAGCCAAAAGGCAAATTTTCCGCCCCAAAAGAGCTCTACAGGCTCTACAGGCCTTGTTACTTGGTTTGGGCTACATCAGCCCGCATGGCATCAGTCCCTGTACCCTTACAACCAGCCTATTCTGGTCATTTCTGGTTTTTCCACCGTAAAGGGGCTGAACCAGCCCCTTAGCTGTTCAAACCCCTGGCTGTTTGTCTGTTACAAAGGGCCGTATTACGTCACATTCTGGCTGGTTGCCTCATGCAACCAGCCCCTGGCCATAAAAATGGCCAGGTGGGACCCAGGAAACACCTGGGTCCGGTCTCAGACTCACATGGGGGGTGTAACCTGCAGAAATGCCGCCCCCCCTCTTTCTGTCAAATCCCTGGAGGGCGCAGTCAAATCCCCTTTCCAGGGGCCCTGGAGGTTGAAACCCCCAGGGCGTTGTCAAGGTAAGTGGGCTGGGGGGTGGTCAAATCCCCTCCAGTCCGTTGCTCCTCCCCCTTGGTAAAGGGGGGGGGAGAGCGCCCCTTTTTTTGTGCCTTGCTTCAATGGTGGAGGGGTGATCAAATACCCCCCACCGCCGGTCGCCTTGCTGCAACCAGCCCAGCCATCCTCCTGGGCAAGGGGGTGATGAAATCCCTCTCACCCTGACCGGTCGCCCTCCTGTGGCCAGTTGCTGGCTGGTTCAACCCGGCCAGCCTTCTCCTTCCCTCTTGCAACGGCAAGCGAGGGGAGGGAGGGGAGCCGGGGCTGCTGGCCCCTGCTCCTGCGGCGCTAACCGCCGGTTGCAACTGGCTGGGCCCGCGCGGGATCCCTCGGCCGCCGCAACAGCCCCGCGCGGGCCGTTGGTCCCCGCATGGGCCAAACCAAGGGAGACAAGTGGCCCCAAGCGGGCTGGGACACGGGAAGAAGCCCTGAACGGGCTGCAACACGGGCAGCGGCCCCAATGGGCCGCCCCAGGCCCAAAAAGTGAGTTTAACATACTTTGGCGGGCCTGCCTGTCTGACCAAGTATGTCCAAAATAAACCTTGGGCTCAATTATGCCCATAAAAGTCCATCTGGCTGTATTTGCCCATATACCCCACCAGGCCCAATAGGGCCTGTGTACCAATAGGCTTGTTTCACGCATTTTGAGGCCAGTTTCCCCAAATCCATGACATTCACACAGGCCCATATGGTCTGTGTGTGTGTCCAATGGGCTGCAGAGGCCCACATGTGCATCCCATTTGGATTAAACTTATATGTAGCACACGCGTATGGGCATACATATTTTAACAAATTCAATTGAAAAAAGTAAATTTAATTCTTATTTATAGACCAAATGTTTTGTTTTTGATTTCTCCTTCAAGAATAAATTACATCCCAGTGACTGTACTAATCTGATTTTTGAAAAAGAAAAATATAGAACATTATCTTTAAAAAAGTCCAAAAAGAATGCGCTGGATGGCCTCAGATCTACAACTTTTAAATTCTAAAACAAATCAACACTCTGATGAATAATTATTCCTTCAATCAAAGTTAATTTCACTGTTTTTTTTTGGACATTCTTTTTTTGAATTGAGCTTTTGATCAATACAACAAAATTCACTTTTATATTTTGGTTTTCATTTTGTTTTTGATTTTGCATTTTTATTTTTATTTTTTTGATTTATCCCCTTTTGTTATTTTTATTTTTTTTTATTTTTCATTGTTTTTGATTTTTTTCAAAAATTTCTTTTTTCTTTGGTTCTGGCCATTATTTTTTTGACAAAACCTACTCTTAAATGCACAGATATTTTACATCCCCTTGCTTTTCTGCACCCACAGACATTTCCTTGGAAACAAAGGAATTTCAAGGATTTGTTTTTGTGAAATTTATAACACTGTAGCCTTCTAGATTAGTATGCAAAGCTCTTATGAATAATCATTCAGAATTTTCAAATTATTTTGAGACCTTCAAAAATCCATTCAAATACCAGGAAAATAAAAAAACAAGTTTCAATTCATTATTGGTACTTTTCCTTTTACTTCTAATCCAATTTGTTTTGTTGCTTTAAAGACTTGTAATTGAGAAAAAGTAATTGAAAATCTTGAAACTATCTTCTTGGAATTTCCTTTATGTTTTCTAGACTTATTAAGATTGGATTAAATGTAAAGGGACTTTTCAAATCACATTCATTTCAATATTTTTTGTAAAAACAGGAATCAAAGCTTCTTTCTTGTCAGGTATTTAGAATATAATTATAAGATTGAAAAAAATCATATTAATCAAAGGTTTTAATCCTTGAAATATTTATAATCATGAAAATAAGTTACAATAAAAGGGGTTGGAAACTGGGTGATCTACATTTTGAAACCTTGTTTTTGTTAAATATTAATAGAAAGATAACCCATACTTAAGAAAAGTATAATTAAATTTTAAGTGAAAATTCCTAAAGGCCTACATTTTACAAACAGACTTCTATTGCAATTGATTTTCTCATTGTTTGTGTATTTTTTTTCTTTTGGAAATATAAAAACAGAGATATAAAAAGAAAATACAAGCAACCCCAGTAATTAAATGACTTTTTGAACCTTGCCAGGGGGTCTTAAAAATAATTATGGTTCTTTGATGCTTGTTTTTTTTTCTCAATTTCTGTTTAACTTATTTTCCTTTGATTTTTGTTGCATTTTTTACAATTCCTTTCAATCAAATTTTTTTGTCTTAATGCTCAATTTCTTATAACAATAATGAAATTTTTATTTTTATTTTTGAAGTTTATTTTGGTAAGGGT
This sequence comes from Puccinia polysora, assembly GCA_025617555.3. Taxonomy (NCBI): domain Eukaryota; kingdom Fungi; phylum Basidiomycota; class Pucciniomycetes; order Pucciniales; family Pucciniaceae; genus Puccinia; species Puccinia polysora. The sequence goes on from CM062628.1 coordinate 11,086,047, forward strand.
GAAGCATTTTCTAGAATGATGATGTTTCTCCTTAAACACTAGCTCATCCTCACTACAAACTGAGTTTTTGAACCATCATCAAACAGTAAATTTGAGGTTACTCACTGGACTGGTTTAAAATTCTTTACAGAAGGGAAGGACCAACAATTTCAGCTGGGAGAACCCAATTTGCTTCAGTGGCTTGCCCCCCCACCTTGGTTGAATTCACATCACCAGTATATGGAACTCACCTAGACCAAGGAAATGCCTATGATGGAAAATGTCATGAGGGCATAAAATAATCATTTATTCAAGAGTAAGCATCATGAGAAAAGCATTTCTCTTAATTTTTTTTATTTTTGATTTATTTTTGATTTTTTTCTTTTCTTTTATTTTTTTTATTTATTTTGTTTTTTGATTTTGATGGAAGACTTAAAAAACTCCTGTTGGAATTTTGATGTTTCTCCTCAAACACAAGCTCATCCTACCTACAAACCATCTTTGCAATAGAGCATAAAACATTAAATTTTTGATACACAGTGCGCTTTTCTGCACTCCCATACAGTAGGGAAGAACCAAAAATTTTCAGTGCACAGACCCCAAATATGTTTCAGGAATTTTTTGATTTTTTTCCTTTTCTGTTGTTGTTTTTTTATGATTTTGTGGGATTTTTGTAATTTTTTTGGCTTTTTTGGGAATTTTGTTTTTTTGATTTTGATTTTGATTTTTTTTCTCTATTAAATTGGTGTATGAATTAAGCTAAGTCATCCACCTCCCCAAGGTAATTTGGATTTTTTTAGATTTTTTTTTTTGGGTAATGTTAAATTCAGGGCTCATTGAGCTGTGCACACGGTTCAAAAGGGGCCGTGTGGCAAGCCACATGGTCCCATTTGGGCTTTGTACAACCCCCCTCAGCTCATGGAGTCGTGCAGCCCACCCAGCCAGGTCTGCCACTGTGTGGACTTGCACACAACTGCATTCAAGCTGTGTGGATTTTTACACAGCTCAAGTGTAGTCGTGTGGCAACCCAAACAGCACTGGCCTGCAGTGAGCAAAAAAAAAAAGGAAAAGGAATTAAAGGGTACTAACACAACTTTTGAACTAAATAAACCTTCCAAAAAAACAGAAATCAACCAAAAAATCAAGGAATGTTCATTTTTTGGTCAAAAAAAACAAAAAATAAATAAATAAATCAATCAATCAATCAAAATCAAAGAAAACTGTTACTAAGAAATGGACTAGACCTAAATTAAAAAGACCCAAAAAAAACACAAGTAACTGGACTAGCCCTAAAGTAAAAACACCAAAAAAAAGACAAGTAACTTGACAAGCCGCAAAGTAAAAACACAAAAAAAATACAACTAACTTGACAAACTCTAAAGTAATTTCAACTTGACTAGCACTAAATTAAAAGGGCCCAAAAATTAAAGAAGTCTTTTGACCAGCCCTAAAGTAAAATTGCCCAAAAAAATACAAGTCTTTTGACCAGCCCTAAATTAAAAACACCAAAAAAACCAAGTTCAACTTGTGTTAAGCTGATCCCATCCCAAGCTTTACATAAGTTAAGCTTGTGATGGAATCATCCCAACACAAGTTGAACTGACTTACCATTAAAATATCATTCAAAACACTCAATATAACAATGTTAACTCAGAACACTCAACATAACAATGTTCAAAATGTGATAAACCTTTATATTAATAGAACTTGTTAGCTGCATTAGAATTACAAATTATATGAAACCCAATGATGAAATTAAGTCAAAGTCTATGAAAATCTAGAAAAAATTTGCAGTTGATCTTTGAGATGATCAACCCAACCAGAGGCTTTTTTAGAAATCAAGGAATGTCATTTGGCTCAAATGGGCGGGATTGGAATCATTTCTCCCTCAAGTACTAATAGAGCCCAGTGGTTTTTTTTTACAAAGGAAATAAAGATTAGATCTGATTGATCAGTAACACCATTTTTCATTGGATTATAAGTATCACATGACTCCAATGAAAGGAATAAAATAGGTTTGGAATATGTTTCTGCTATAAGTTGACCCATTTCTAATTTAGCCAGTCATTTTGAGGAGGGAATCTTTTCATTGATGTCTTCAACATCAAGTCTTTTTTTAATCTTTTCAACCTCCATTGCACCACCAAGCATCTTAATGTAGCATGCTTCACCTTTCTCTAATTTTTCAATCATTTCCTTCTCAACTTTAAACCAACCATGTTCTTCATAACCAAGAGATTTAGAAATGAATCTAAATCCGCAATTCCCATCTCCAATTGGATCCCAAACCTCACCCAAGAACTTATGGAATTTCCTGGGTATTTGATTTTGGTATTTCACGTTTTTATCCTATCATTAAAACTAACTTAGTATTCATTTCTTTAATTGTATCAATGAAATGAAAACTCACCAAAGATGAGCTTCTGGTTGAGCTTTGCTGCATGTTTTCTTCCTCTGAAGAGGATTCTGATTCCAAATTAAGTGATCCTGATTCATTTTCAGTCTGTTCCTCTGAACTATGAAATTCAGATTCAGATTCTGCCAAATTTAACTAACAATTCATCATTAGTTAGTAACTAAGTTCATTCAACCAAAACAATGAACATATCCCAAAAGAAAAGACTTACAATCTTTTGTCTTTTCTTGTTTGGAGCCCTTCTAGTTATTTTTTCCCCCTTGACTTGTTTTTCAACAAGTTCAAACCAAGATCGTTCTTGCCGCATATCTGTCAATTCTGGCCTGCCCCTACTTGATTGTAAGACTTTAGGTTCAAGTCTTGGCTTTGATGAATCTTTTGTAATCTTCTGAATGGTATACTTCAATAGTCAGCTTTTCTCATGATCTGGAGATTCCAAGATCATTGCATTGACTTTTTCACATAATTGAGTAGTGCTTAGCATTTCATCAACATTGCAATGGAAAAATTCAAAAGGATCAATTATTAGTGAATTAGGATTAATTAATCAAAAAGAATTAATCACATAGTGACTTGAACAATCCAACTTTAGCAAACTTACAGAACTAGAACTAAAAGGGTCATAGTCCAACCTCCACTGAGGATGAACATCTTGGGGTACCAAAGATTCCCTGAATTCTAGATGGGCACCAATTTGGTGGGAACAGGGCAAACTCATAGTCTTGGAATATGAATTGGTGCCTACTTTTCCATCATGATCATGTTTGAAATTCTGGAATTTTTTCCTAAAAAGATGGATTGCTTCTAAAGAAAATTTGTAACCCAATGGTAACAGTTCAGGAGGAAGAGCTGTCCCTAACTTAATTTGAGAGTTATGAATTGATGCATGAACTGATTTAATTTGATTTGAAACTGTGGTGTCAAGGCTTTTCCAAACATCCAACAGGTTTTCCAAAGAGTTTACAAGGAATTGTTTGAGAGTGGCATGGGCCCCTTCAACCCAAGATGTTGTTTCGTTTCCAAAATCTGGTTTTATATAATTCCATTCTGTTACAAACGTCTCTTTGATAGGCAAAATTTTATTTTCCATATACTCAAGTAGATGCTCATAGTCTTTCAAGAAAAAATATACAAGTAAAAAGTTCAGAACCCAAAACTAGGAAGAATAAGAAGCAGTAATTTGGACCTACTCTGAGTTCCGCATCATTGACCTCCTCCTCCTCCTTGGTCTTTGAGGCCCCATACTTTGCCCACAGATTCATAAAGCTTTTCCATCCTTCAATGTCATTAACATAGCACACTTTAAAATTTTCTTGTATGTTTTTAGAAAAGTGCAAAGTGCAACATTTTCTTGATGACTCTGGGAAACTAGTTTCAATTGCACAAATCAGAGCTTTTTCATTGTCCATCACAAAGAATTTTGGAAGTATCTCAGGATCATAAGCCAACTCCTTCAATGCATTTACAGACCAACTGTAGAATTCAAATGTTTCTTTTGTTATAAAAACAAGAGCTTTTGTAAAAGTTTTGCGATTGGATTTCATTCCTACAATGTGCAATAGTGGGGTTTTGTACTTATTTGTTTTAAAAATACAATCCAAAATAGAAATATGATGGAATTGTTTTGAAAGCTTTAATTCCTCTGGATGTGCTAAGTACAGGGCTTCCAAGTGACCCTCTCTCCTGAACTTTAACTGGTGAAACCAACTTTTTTCTTCATGCTGTTCACATAGTAACTCCATAACACTTTTTCCCTTTAGTTCTGCAAGTGTGACCTTCTGCTTAGTGTTATAGATTGTTTGGTAATCAACATAATCCCTCCCATCAATCTTTCTCAATTTTCTCTTCAGTTGTAATGTATTGAGCCCATCATTCATGCCTTCTACTAGCTTGTCTAAGGCCACCCCCAAGATTCTCCTCAGTTGAGGATGCACAGGGGGATGTTCAGATGGTTGATGGTTATGTTGGGTTTCTTTTTAGGAGAGGTGCCACAAGGGGTCTGCCTTTGTGTGACTTGCATGGATTAAAAACTTGCACCCAACCTTCCTTGCGTGAGTTTGTCTAGACCATTTGGTAAGAAGATTTCCTGAATAGGAACCATGTCTGTCACAGGCTCAATCCACATATTTGTCATGCTGTGAGTTGGAAACTGTTAAAGAGCAACCATGCTTCATTGCACATGTTTGACAATATTTTTTTGCATCTTCCCTAGTAGGAAAAGCTCTCAAGGGAGGTGGGTCAAGTGGATCTAGTAAACATTCATTGGTTAAGTCATATTTTCATAGTTACATGCACCCATCAGTTTCACTCAAATTAAATAGGGAAAAGACCAGTAACACAAAATGTTACTCACCACCAGCATTCATGTCCATTTGTGAATCATTTTTTTCCTCAATTGTCACCCTTGATGAGGATGCAATTGGGGCTTCCAATGTTTCATTAACCAAATCCTTTTTTTTCTTTTTCAAAAGCTTTTGTGATGGCACTATCAATGTAGACCTTCCACGCAGCCATGTCAGAAGGAGGACTTGCCACTGTTCCCATGCAAAAAAATGCAATGGTATACTTCAGTATTCAATCCAACTTTCAATTGAAAAAACAAATTCTTCTCACTTTCAAGTTGAGAAAGAATTTTTTGCAGATTTTTAAATGAGTGATGATTTCAGTTTTCAATTTGATTTCACTTGGGTTTCACTTTAATTTCTCTTTGGGATTGCTAGGTGTGTAACAACAGTCCCACAAAATATGCGTTAATCCCAGATTTGGGTTGACAGAACCCAAGTGTGCTCAAGAGGGTGCCCAAAATTCTGGAACAACTTCTGTGGGGTTGTGCACCCCCAAATACAGCTAATTTGAGCTGTGTACGGGGGTACAAAGCTCAAATAAGCGGTGTTTGGGGGTTACATGGCTCCTACACGACTCCCCGGGGGTTTTGCGTGTTTGAAATGGCCCTTTATAGTCGTCTTGGGGCCCCCACGGCTCATTCGAGCCATGTAGGGCCCTACAAAACTACCACACGGTTGGAGCCCTGAATTTAACATCACCCTTTTTTTTTCTTTTCTTTTTTTTCAATTTTATTGGATTTTTTTCCCATTATTTTTGTGAACCCTCTTATTTCCACAAAAATAAGCAAATTAGGCCAAGTGGTCCATGAAACTGGCAGTTGGTTGTGGCAAGAATGACCCCTTTCTGCCTCCCCATGCCCATAAGGGAGGCAGGCAAAGAAAACCAAAAAAGGAGGTGGACAACTAAGCCAAAGTCTCCCACCATGTTGATGGGGAGAAAAAACAAAAAAAATGATATTAAAATTAACAAAAGAACATATTCAAAAAAAAAGGGAAAAAAAAACAGAAAAATTAAAAAAAAATTCAAAAAAAAAGTGGAAAAGAAAATCCAAGTCCTTGCTGGCATGATGGATGACTTAGGCTAAGTCGTCCACCATGCCAGAGCAAAAAAAAAATTAAGAAATTAAAAAAATTAAAAAAATTAAAACAACTCAAAATTGAAATAAATCTAAAAATTGATAGAATCACACAAAAAAAAAAGAAAAAAGAAAAAGAAAAAAAAAAGAAAAAAAAAAAGAAAAAAAAATCAAAAAAATCAAAAAAATCAAAAAAATCAAAAAAATCAAAAAAATCAAAAAAATCAAAAAAAAATCAAAAAAAAATCAAAAAAAAATCAAAAAAAAATCAAAAAAAAATCAAAAAAAAATCAAAAAAAAAACCTGGACCACATTTGGGTTCTACCAGCTGGAATTCTTTGTCCTGCCCTAATATATTGGAGTGCATGGGCACCAGTGCACTGAGTAGCCTAAATTTTTGATGGTGTTTCACAAACAAATTTTGTAGTGATGATGAGCCCTTTTTTGAGAAGCAACATCAAAAATCTAACTTTCCTTAAGTAATCCATCAGAATAAAAAAAATCAAAGAACTAAAAAAAAATAAAAAATAAAAAATTCCCAGGGAGAAGTTGTCCACCTTCCTGACCAAAAAACATAAAAAAATAAATAAAAAATAAAAAATAATAATCAAAAAAAAAATCTCACCAAAGGCGGACAACTTATCCTAAGTTGTCCACCTCCCTGACCAAAAAAAAAAAAAAAAAAAGAATAAGAAAAAATCCAAAAATTTAAAGAAAAGCCCAAAACTCAATAAAATCACAAAAAAAAAATTCAAAAAAAAAATCCTGGACCACTTTGGGTTCTGCCAGCTGAAATTCTTGGTCCTGCCTTACTATATGGGATTGCACACCAGTGCACTGAGTATTAAAAAATGTAAATGGTTGATGGTGTTTCACAAACACCATTTGTAGTGATGATGAGCTAGTGTTTGAGGAGAAACATCAACATTCTAAAAAGGTTTTCACTTGTCATCAGAATAAGCCTTCAAAATACAAAAGAACTTTGATTGTTCTCAAAAATTTGCTATTGAAAGAAAAAGAAAATAGGATTGAAAGTAATTTTTCAAACTGCAACAACAATCAAGGCAAAAGAAATTGAACATAAATTGAGAAAAAAACAGGCATAATAGAACAGGAACTATATTTTAAGACCCCCTGTCCAGTTTCAAAAGATTAGTTAGGAACTGGGTCTCCTTGAATGTTATTTTTCTTTTTTGACATTGTTATAATTATGGCCAGCAATTAGCTTAGGTAAATGAGCAGTATTTAAAGCAAAAGAAATGCTGAGCACCTTGTGTTAATAATTGCTTGATGGGCTCTCACAATGGAGCAACATGTTTGATGATATTGTTGATGAATTAGATTGTATGATGAATGGATGGAAAACAGCAGGGGGAAGAGCTCCTTAAGTACAAAAGATTGGCCTCTTGTGAGCCCATGATACAACAAGAAAAAAGGCAATTTTTCCGCCCAATAAGAGCTCGGCCTTGTTTTGGGCTACATCAGCCCACATGGAATCAGTCCCTGTACCCTTACAACCAGCCTATTCTTGTTTTTCTTGGTGTTTCCACCTTAATGGGGCTGAAGCAGCCCCTGTGCTGTTCAATCCCTGGACCGGTTGTCTGTTACAACCAGTCCTATTGCCTCACACATTGGCTGGTTGCCTCATGCAACCAGCCCCTGGCCATAAAAATGACCTGGTGGGACCCAGGGCACACCTGGGTCCGGTCTCAGACTCACATGGGGGGGGGGGTGACCAGCGGACATGCTTTCCCCCCCTCTTTCTATCAGATCCCTGGAGGGGGCGGTCAAATCCCCCTACCAGGGGCCCTGGGGGTCAATACCCCCAGGGCGTTGTCAATGGAAGTGGGCTGGGGGGTGGTCAAATTGCCTCAGCCCCGTTGCTCCTCCCCCTTGGTAAAGGGGGGAGGAGAGCGCCCCTGGTCCCTGCTTTGCTTCAATGGTAGAGGGTTGATCAGATCCCCCCCACTGCCGCTTGCTCTCTTTGCGGCTGGCCTTGCCATCCTTTGGGCAAGGGGTGATGAAATTCCCCCTGCCCCGACTGACTGCCCCGTTGCGGTTGGTCGCTGGCTGGTTCAACCCAGCCAGCCACCCCCTCCCCCTTGCAATGGCAAGCAAGGGGAGGGGGAGGGAGCCGGGGACACTGGCCCTTGCTCCTGTGGCGGTGGCCATTGTTTGCGACCGGCCGGGCCCAAGCAGGATCCCTTGGCCAATGCAACAGCTGCGCGTGGACCAAAGCAAGGGATAAAAGCGGCCCCAAGTGGGCCGCTGCATGGGCTGCAACCAGGGCGTATTAAAATACATATGCACTTAAGCGTGTGCTACGTATAATTGTCATTCAAATGGGATGCACATATGGGCCTCTCCGGCCCATTGGACACTCACAGGGACCATACAGGCATGTGTGGATGTCACTGGTTTGGGGAAACTGCCCTCAAAACGCGTGAAACAGGCTCATTGGTACACGGGCCCAAACGGGCCTGGTGGGGAATATGGGCAAATACAGCCAGATGGGCTTGTATGGGCATAATTGGGCCCAAGGTTTATTTTGGACATACTTGGCCAGACGGGCTGGCCCGCCAAAGTATGTTTTACTTAGTTTTTGGGCTTGGGGCGGCCCATTGGGGCCGCCGCTTGTGTTGCAGCCCAGTTTGGGCTGCCCCCCGCGTTGGGGCCCGCTTGGGGCCGCTTCCCGTGTTGCAGCATGCTTGGGGCCGTTGCCCATGTTGCAGCCCACTCGGGGCCGCTGCCCGTGTTGCGGCCCGCTCAGGGCCGCTGTTTTTGCCTTTGGCCCAACAGCCCGGGCGGGCCGTTGTTGAAGCTGCAGCGCTTGTTGGCGGCCGCGGGACTGGTGGTCCCGGATCCTTCCCCTCCCCTTGCTTGCCATTGTGAGGGGGAGGGGGAGGGCTGGCTGGTTGTAACCAGCCAGCGACTGGTTGCAAGGGGAAACCGGTCATGGTGGGGGGGGACTTGATCACCTTCCCACCAAAAGAGGTGGCCAGGCTGGTTGCACTGAGGCAACCGGCGGTGGGGGGGAATTGACCACCCTCCCATCATCAAAGGGGCACTCTCTACACCCCTTTACCAAGGGGGAGGAGCAATGGGCTGGAGGGAACCTGACCACCCCCCAGCCCACTTACCGTAGCAACGCCCTGGGGGTATCAACCCCCAGGGCCCCTGGTAGGGGGATTTGACCGCCCCCTCCAGGGATTTGAGAGAAAGAGGGGGGGGCAGCAAGTCCGCCAGTTATACCCCCCCCCCCCAGGTGTGATTTTGGTTGGACTCAGGTGAGTCCTGGGTCCCACCTGGCCCATATGAGGGGCAAGGGCTGTACAAGTGCTAAGATTAGTAACAGGGCTGGTTGTAACGGACAACCAGCCAGGGATTGAACAGCACAGGGGTTGGTTCAGCCCCATTGAGGTGGAAACACCAGAAACAACCGGAATAGGCTGGTTGTAAGGGTACAGGGACTGATGCCATGTGCGCTGATGTAGCCCAAACCAAGACACAAGGTGTCCAGTATCTCTTTTGCTTTAATTACTGCTCATTTGCCTAAGATAATTGCTGGCCATAATTATAACAGGGAGGCGGCCCCAATGGGTGTCCCCAAACCCAAAACCTGAGACAAACACACTTTGGTGGGCCAGCCCGTCTGGCCAACTATGTTCCAAAATAAACCTTGGGCCAAATTATGCCCATACAAGCCCATCTGGCTGTATTTTCCTGTCAGCCTCTCGATGCCAAGACCCTTGCTATCCTTTAGCTACCAGAGGTGGTAGATTAAATAATAAATATATTATTTAATAAATGCAGCAAAAATCCGTAAAATATTTGCATTAAGCTTATTGCAACGTTAAGTGGTTTGGTTATTGTTGATTGTTTTAAATGAATATGAATAGATTGATTATTAAATATTTTTATAGAGGGGCCACAATTATATTGGGGATCTTTAACACCTCTCTTCAGGGATTTCAGCATGAAAACACGTAGTCCTGGTTACTTTGGGCTCTTTAGTTTGAAGAATGTTTTACCCAAAGATAATATGTATATAAAATACACAGCGGAGTGGGAGGGCCTTGTAGCCAAGCTACCACAACAGAGAAAGGATAATAAAACTTACTGGTATATTATTAAATCCTTTGGGTATCTGTTTGAGACGTTTACTGATGGGTTAAACCTGTATACTGGGGTTATAAGGTTGTTCAGCAGTTTTAATTGATAAAAAGAGGTTGAGGACGGATATTTATTGATCAGAAATTGCCATAAATCACTTACTTATCTCTTATAAGTACTTGATTACCTTGGCACGGTGTCTGGATATGAATATAACTGGGTCTCTGCCCATCAATATCCTCAAAAGAGCTCTTCATTTATACCTTTTGGAGTCCCAATATTGTCCTTCTGTGGGTTGTAGGTGCTCAAAGGGACGGACACTAAGGCTAGAAGGGTAACCAGGTTCTTCTGTTCTTCAGAAAGTTTCATATTCAGAGCTGCTTGAGAGAAATATTCTTGGTCAAAATCTTCCAAATGCTTTTGATAAGTAGAGGAAGGGAAGTTAGACTGAATAGTGCATATCTTAAACTTCTTATCCCAATTTCCTCCTACTGTGAAGTATCTTCCTCTACTCTGGAAAACGTCTATACCATATAGACATAAGGCATCATTACCCAGTATCAGGTAGTCACATAGTCCGTTGAGCAATACTACAAATTCTACTTGTATTTTCAAAGATCCTTTAGTGTGAGGTAGTATTATAGGAGAATTAAATACTCCAATAGCATTCATGGTAGAGTTGCAAGAGCTGAAACTGGCTTTTGGGACGGGAAAAAGGTGTTCTTTCCAATTGGAGTCCCATTTGTTTGAGAATTCAGCACAGACACATGAGCAAAAGGCTCCACTATCCAGTAATAACCTTATAGGTTTGTTTTTATACAATCCTGTTGCATAACAAGTTTGACCAGTGGTATAACTTTTCACACTTATAGGTTTAACTGTTAATGGTTTGACATCCAAAATATGCCTAGGAATCATGGTAGGATCCCATTTTTGGGGCAAGCTAGAATCCCCATGGATGTTATTGATTTCTGCGGAAGTGCCTATATCTCCTTCTATAACATTAACAGGGTTGATCAGGATCAATTCACATTCAGAAAGAGATCCTTCAGTATCAGCTATATCTTCATAGTTCTGATTCTCTTCAACCTCCTGTTCTCCTTCCAAGAATTCTATCTTCCTTTTTGGTAATGGGCAGTCTTGTCTCATGTGCACAGTCTTGTTACGATTCCAACAAGTTGCCGGCATTCTCTGTTTATCCCTATTCTCATTAGGTTTCTTATTATCAGAGGCATTTATCAGAGGAGGTTGTTATCTGGTTTTGTTGATGTTATAGTTCTCTTTGGGTCTGGAAGGGGCTTTCTTTTCCAACCCGTTCATGTGTATTACTTCTTCTAGCACATTGATTAGAGTGGGCAAGTACGCATCCATACTCATCCTACATCTTACACTATGGTTAAGATTGCCAGGACACAGGTTGAGGAGTCTTTCATTTACTTCCTCTTTATCAGCATCTGGATAGAAGCAATCCAACCTTTTCTTCTGTTCCAAGCACCATTTGTGAGTTTTATCCTTGGAGGGGTCAAATGAGGAATTTTCAAAATTTTTCCTCATTTTCCTTTTCCACATTCTAGAACCAAATTGTTCTTTAATCAGAAGTTTCCAAGAATTCCATGGTAAGGATCCTACTTCTTCTTTCTTACTGATAAACCAGTCCAATGCTACTCCTTCAAATAGCCTGGGTAGCCTGACTACAGCTATAGCTTCTGGTAGTTCATAAGAGTTAATGGTGTAGTCAATAAATTTAATAAAATTTATATGATTGTATTCTCCTTCACCAGCAAACTTGGGCCATTCAGAAATAGGGGGTAACAGTTTGAGTGCTTGCTCCATCTCAGGAGTAGGACTAGGCCTAAATTAATCACTCCTATGCATTCCTAATAAGGGTGGTGCATAAGGAGTAGTGGTTTGTCTGGGAGGCTTTGGTTCCTCTGTAGTACTCCCCAAGGGGTTGGTCAGACGGACTTTCAAGTCTCTAAGATCATTTTTGATCAGATTAAGTTGCAGGTCCACTTTGTTATTAAGCACATCCAATTTTTCACTAAGGGATAGAATAGAGCTGTTAGTGGTGGTTGCCAATTATTCTTTTAAGGGGTGGAAAGACATAATAAAATCTTCTTGGATTCCTGATAACATATTCTCAATTGTTTGAGTCTGTTTGATTCTACCTTGATTAATTGTCTCCAATAACTGTTCTGTGTTTTCTTTAATTTCTTCCATTCCTACCATCTTTGTTTGGTTATTAATCAATTTGGCTACCACTGAGGTTAATTTATCCATTTGGGTATAAACACAGTCCAAATTTTCACAAAAAATTTTGAAATTATGACGCATATCATTAGAAAAGGAAGTAATTACATCAGAGGTTTGTTTGGGCTCAGAATTAGAAGCTAATTTTTGTAAAACTTCTTCCACTTTTGAGCTAGGGATATTATCTGGTCCCAGTCTTTCTTTCCCTTTGGCTTGGGATGGGAAGAGGATCTCTTCTTTCCTGATCCTGTGCCTTTCATTTGGGCTAATTGATCCCAAGGATTCCACTTTTCTACGTAGGATTTTACCTCTTTCCTTGGAATCATTTTCTGAAGAGCTATCTGGGTGGCTTTTGCCTGGGAGATTATCTTTTTCATAGATACCATGTCCTCCTTGGCTTGGGCTTCTTTGAATTCTTCCCAATATTTCATGTGTAATTTGACTAAGTTTTTGATCCTGGCTTCCTTGGCCAGATTTTGCTGGGGTGGCTGCAGGGAATCTTTTTGTAAAGGATGGTGGCTTTATTCTACTACCTTCTCCGGCTCTAGGTTGGGAGAGGGCAGAAGTGATTGGTGCTGCTCCTTGTCCATCAACATTTGATTCACAGGTTCTAGTCCCTTCATTGTTGTCCTTATTGGTGGTATCACAGTTACTGAGAGCTGTTGGAAAAGATCCATAGGAGGGAATTCTTCCTGAGGCTCTTGTGTTACATCTATTCATTTTCAGAATAATATGTTTGTGATTATTTTACAGAAAAAATCCGTAAAAATAAGTTTTATTTCAAAACTCACTTAAATTGATGTTCAAAGGTACCAAGACCTTATTGGGGTTAAATTGATCCTTAGGAGGTAATCCTACGGGGTCTTGGTGTGTTCCAATGAGGTCTTCACCTGCCCAATCAATATTTTCAGGGAATCCAGAGATATCTGGGATTTCCTGATCCAATAAATCAACTTCAGTGGTGGTGGTTTCTGGTACGGGAGGTTTCACTGATAAACAGTGTATTTGATTGGTTAATATATCAATATTATTTTCTTAAAAAATAATATGGTAATACAAGTTGTATAATTACTTTTATATTTCAAAAAGTAATTTATACGGTATTTCTTCCAAGCTTTATATTTCCTTAATAGAGCCTGAAAGTTGATACGCCTTTCAAGATCTTCTTGTTCAACGAGTTTATCTAAGTTTTTATGTGCAGAAGAGATATTAAGTTGCTCAGCTTGAGTTAAAGCTTTCCAACCAGTAGGTTTATAATTTTTAATATATTCTTCTTTTCTTATCTTTAAAAGATTTAAATAATAGATTATCAATTCTGCATTGGTTTTTAAATCCACTGCAAAAGAATTTAATGATAAATCACGGTTATAAAGTCAGATAAATTAATCTTTGATTTTATTTTTTTTGTGAAATGTCTGGTCCAAGGTATTAAATATAATATAATCAAATATTTCCCGGCCAGACCCCCAATTGTTAGCCTCCTGGATGCCAAGACCCTTGCTATCCTTTAGCTACCAGAGGTGATAGAGTAAATAATAAATATATTATTTAATAAATGCAGCAAAAATCCGTAAAATATTTGCATTAAGCTTATTGAAAGGTTAAGTGGTTTGGTTATTGTTTATTGTTTTAAATAAATATGAATAGATTGATTATTAAATATTTTTATAGAGAGGCAACAATTATATTGGGGATCTTTAACACCTCTCTTCAGGGATTTCAGTATGAAAACATGTAGTCCTGGTTACTTTGGGCTCTTTAGTTTGAAGAATGTTTTACCCAAAGATAATATGTATATAAAATACACAGTGGAGTGGGAGGGCCTTGTAGCCAAGCTACCACAACAGAGAAAGGATAATAAAACTTACTGGTATATTATTAAATGCTTTGGGTATCTTTTTGAGATGTGTACTGATGGGTTAAACCTGTATACTGGGGTTATAAGGTTGTTCAGCAGTTTTAATTGATAAAAAGGGGTTGAGGACAGATATTTATTGATCAGAAATTGCCATAAATCACTTACTTATCTCTTATGAGTACTAGATTACCTTGGCACGGTGTCTGGATATGAATATAACTGGGTCTCTGCCCATCAATATCCTCAAAAGAGCTCTTTATTTATAGCTTTTGGAGTGCCAATATTGTCCTTCTGAGAGTTGTAGGTGCTCAAAGGGACAAACACTAAGGCTAGCAGGGTAACCAGGGGTAGCCTTTCATGTTTTCTTGGTGCTATAGCACAGGTAGCATCTAATTCCTCAGGTTATGGGAATTATTCTACTTTATAATAGACATTAGGACGTGTGAATAACACTAATCTGTCCTATTTATGTATCATTTAATTAATTATCCTTAGTAAATGTTCCCAGTAATTTAATAATTATATAAATAGACATTTCTATGGAAATCTTGATGTCAGGTAAGTTCTCATTATGTATTATATAACTGGAGTAAAAGTCATAATATTAATTTTACTCCTTATTTTTGAGTTCCAGTTGATTTAATAAGATAATTACTTAAAAATATAAGTCATGTGAATTCATGTAATATTTTGACATCATTAGTTTTCTTGGTATTTCACAAAGATATTGATGTCTAGCAATTCTCATAAAAGTATATTAAAGTCTTTTAATATATTTTTAGAAGTTGTCATTGTGTTATTTTCGTCATTCTTGGTACTTTGAATTATATTGAATAAAAAATAAGTATAAGGATTATTTATGTATTTTTATATAATATTATGTATTTTTAGACTGTCTACTATCCACGGGAACATTCATTACATATGTAGAATGTTCCCGTGTAGGTTGTAGCATGTTTACGCGGTACCTGAGCCTCTCAGGCCGCCTGTCACTCTGTCAACCCATAGACCCGTGGCTGCGTACTTGTCAGAGGCACGGGGCTGCGTACAGGACCTTGACAGAGTGACAGGGCTATATCTCAGCCGCGCGCGGGTGCATTGGCTGCCGCGGCTGCGCGCGGGAATTGTGACAAAACACATTTCTGCCCGTAACTCCTAAAATATACAAAATACCTAAATTCTGACTAAATTTTAGGTGTGAAACCTATACGTGACAATGTGTGTGAGATATTTAATTGGCCAAAAAGCTCAATAATGGAGCCGTAGTATTTTGGTTTTTCTTTGCTTAATTATTTAAAAATATAAGGAGTTGGATTTCAAGGTTGGGGTCAGTGAGTGACCCTACCTAATTTTGGGTGGAGAACCCATTTCTTTAATAGTATTTTTTGTTTTCTTACCCCTTCTTACGTTAATTGTATTGTTATTATTTTTATGTTATTTTTTTTACTTTTGTAGCTTGCTCTGCAATAGTAGCAAGCTGACATTGCCCATATCCCCCACAGGGCCCGTTGTAAGACTCCAAACGGTGATAGCCCGTGGCAGTTCTGTGGGTGGGAAAGGTGCTGTTTAGGCTGCCCTCCTGAGTGTTACAAAAATATTCAAATGCAACCAAGATCAAGGTCCAGAACCTGGTAAATGAGGAATCAAGTAGTAAAGGATAAAGATGATAGTAGTTTGGTAGCAATGCAATAGCACTATCTGAGCCAAGATCATGTGGGAAAAACTTGGACAACAGAAGCTAAAGTTTGTTTAAATTTCAAAGACAAAGCTTTTGCATTTAAACAATGCCCACAAGCTAATAACTCTGGTGGTCAGCAGAAGATTGGGGATGATCAACTCAAACCCAATCAACCTCCAGGTTCTCAATGAACCTGCCCAACTCTCTGCAATCAAGCGCTTGAAGGGTACCAGATAACTGAGGGTGGCTGTACAAGACAAAGAACTATGTTTAAGAAGCTCTGAAAGCAAACAGTAACTGATTTGAAGCAAGGATAACCTCAACACTTCCCAAGGAGCTCAAGTGTAGGCTGGCAGAACGCAACTCCAAAAAAAATAAGGGAGGTATAACACTCCAGGTCTTAAGCTCAATAAGAACTCTTTAATCAATTGTGATTGGCTCCAGAAAGATGATCAAGGAGGGATCAAGACCAGTATGGTCAGAGAAAGGGATCAGGGAGTGGTATAACAGACTCAAGAATTCCAACAGAAAGAATTCTCTTCAACCGGCAAGGCTATTGGTTGGTGATAAGGATCAGGCCACAGAGGGGCAAAGACTAAGGATCAATGGATCAGGGGGCAATTGTAGATATACCCAGGATAAGGATGAGGATCAGATTTCAATGATAACGGGGGGGACATATGCACACACTCCCATGGATGATTAGAAAAAGGTAGGGGAGAGCCCCTCCTTTTATGTGCCAGGGGTCCCTGTTGACTATGTACAAGTGATAACACATATAGAGCGGGAAAAAAATGGAATTTTTTTTGATGATCATGAGAAAAACAAAAGAACTGATGAGAGAAAAAAGAAAAAAAAACAACCTAGAAAAAATTGAAATAATGACAACCCATGGATGAGCGGGAATAGAAAGACGCCAGCCCGTGCCAGTTATGGGCACGGGCAAGAGAGTTGAAGGTGAGGAGCCGCGGGGACAGCCTGAAGGGCTTGGGCAAGCAGATGATGATTGATGCCGCGGCCGGTTGACAAGAGAGAAGATGATTTGGAATGATGAGAGTGGAGAGTTTGAGGCAGGATGAGTTATACTTTTGCTAGGCTAGGCATGCGTTCAACACTTGAGCAGGGGTTGATTGATTTAAAATTGGGGAGCAGGGAACCACTCCGGCAACCAAAGAGAGTCTTGGGACTTGGCTCCGGCCGGCGGTACCCGTGCAACCGTGTCTCTGATCCAGACCGGATGGTTGGTGATCATGGTTGGATGGATTGAGAGGATGGCAAGGTAGTAAAGCCAATCCATGAGGATTGCATCCAAGGATTGATAAGGGAACAGCTAGGATATGTTATGCGCATCCAATGATAAAGACGTTGTCCCAATGATGGATTGGATTGAGGTAGATGAATCTAGCAATAGATTGGATGGATGGATGGATGACACTTGATGGGATTGGAGATCATCCAATTGATAGGCTGGCCAGTCATACGTACGTATGTATGTCTCTAGATGTTGGCTTGGCTTGTTGCCTTTGAGGGTTCCATACATGGATACTCTTAAGTATGTCTTGAGGGCATGGATTTACATATGATGATCCTGGGGGTGGGGGGGACTGGTTGGGTTGGACTCTGGCCAGCTTGGGCTTGGATGAAGACAAGTGGTGGGTGGACTGGATTGATGTCCTGTGTGACTGTTGGGGTTGGAGATGAGGAGGGTTGCCATTTGGGGGTGCCAGTGCCAGATAGAAGCCCACAAGTCCAGCCAGTCTTCATCCGTGCGTTCGCCAAAAAAGGGTGGATAGCAGCGCAAAGCAAGGGAAAATTAAACATAGGGCCGGGCGCTAGGCACCCAAGAGATGATCCTAGATGTCTAGTAGAGTGGGAGCTGGAAGTTTGGTCACTGGATATGGAAATCATTCTGGAAAAAAAAATTTTTTTTTTGGATCTGAATGGAGGCTATAGAAAAGTTCATAAAAGTTTTACTCTTTCCGTACTGGTCCAGAGGTGTCCCAGATTGAGCACCACACCTTTAGGGCCCGTGTACCAATTAGCCTGTTTCACACATTTTGAGGCCAGTTTCCCCAAATCAGTGACATCTACACAGGCCCATATGGTCCGTGTGAGTGTCCAATGGGCCTGAGAGGCCCATATGTGCATCCCATTTTACTTACACTTATACCTAGCACACATGTAAGTGCATACGTATTTTAAAAGATATTTCCAAGAAAAAAAAGATAGAAAAAATTATAAAAACAGTTTCAATACTAATCTTTTTATAAGATAGAGCCCTTTCAGGATTTTGCCAAAAAGATTATCATTTTTTACATCAATATTTCCATTTTTTTATCTGATTGTAAAAAAAAAAACTTTATTTCACAATGCAGAGCACCCCTTTTATTTGCAGTTATTTTTGTGGTGATCAATATTTTATGCGGTAAAACCTTTGATCAAGATGAAAAGTCATTTTTCTTTCAATCTTTTAATTATTTTCTAAATACCTGAAAAGAAGGAAAATATAATTCGTGATATTGAAAAAAAATATTGAAAAGGAAGAGTTATTTTGAATTTGTTTCACGTTGGATCCAATTTTTTGCGGTCAAGAATACCTCCAAAAAATAACAAAAAACAAATTTATAGAGCTTCAATTTATTATTAAGCTCTCTCAGAATTCAATCCCAAACAAGAATTCATTGAAAATGCAAAGGAATGGTTAAAAGAATGCATTGAGTTTTTTTTGTATTTTAATTTTTTGTTGATTTTTGAATCAATTTTTGAAGTTCTTCAAAAACTTCAAATTATTTTTAATTTTTTTGGAATATAATTTACACAAATCTGGTGTTTTAAATTTGAAAATAAAAAATTTGTGAAATACCTTTGTCTTCAAGAAAATTCTGGTGTCTAAGGATAATGACAGGGATGTAAGATACACACATCTTTGTTTTAGGGTAAGGCTTTTTTGAAAAATAAAGAACTAAACAAATTCAAAATTGAAAAAAAATAATAAATAAAATAAATAAATAAGCTTAAATAAAAACCTGAAAAAAATACAAAATTCAAAATAAAAAATAATAGAAAAATCTTAACACAGAAAAATGTAGCTGGATTGAAATTAAAGTCAAACAAGTAAAATTAAATCAATCAATTCACAATATTATCATTAAAAAGAAAAAAAATGAATAAAACAAAATAAAAAAAGGATCAAGAATTGAGTTATTCCACCCAAAATTTATCACAGCACTATAATTTCCAAAAAAACATGTGTATCCAAAAGAATGGATAAAATATTTTATTATCAAAGTAGGATATTTTTATTTTTGAAAATTGAAGTGGTTAAACCCTTAATTATCATGAAAATTTGAAGAAAACCACTCAAATATGATTAAATCTCATAAATAATGAAAATAAATATTATTTTCTTGATGGTATACACAAATTTATTCATTACATAAAATTTAAATTACATAAAATTCCAAATCTTCTATATTCCATGCATGCACTAGAATTACTTGGAATATTCAAGAACTGATACAAACAAATTGTCTCAGGTTGCACCTCAAGTTAGAAACAGAACTTTCTCAGGGTCAAAACCAAACCAAAACAAGTTCCAGGTACTACACCTGCCAGCAGTTGCAGCCTTTTTTTTTATTTTAAATCCCAACCTACAAACCCTCTCAGCATCATCCCACATCCCATCCAATCACCTCAGGGACCGCTGTTGCTGTTGCTCATCCTCAAGGCTGGCACCCCCCCAAATTCCCCTGGCCACGCGTACTGCCTGTGGTCCGCGCCGTTCTCATCTGCTACTTGTCACCCATGGCCATCATTGGCCCCAGTTGGTATCTCTCTGTTCCGTTTCAGCTCTGTATTTGTTTTTTTTCTCATGATCAAAATCAAACCAAAAAAAAAAAAAACTTTTTTTCAATTGTGTCATTTTCCACTCTATCTGTGTCATCACTTGTGAATATTCTTTAGGGACCCATGGCCCATAAAAGGAGGGGCTCTGCCCTACCGTTTTCTAATCATCCGTGGGAGTGTGTGCATATGTCCCCCCCATTATCATAGTAATCTATAATCATTATCCTGGGTATGTCTATTGATTTCCCCCTGATCCATTGTATCCTGAGTCTTTTGCCCCTCTGAGGCCTGATCCTTATCACCAACAAATAGCCTTTCTGGTTGAAGATAATTTTGTCTGTTGGAATTGTAGAGTGTTTTACAATACTCTTTGATCCATTTCTCTGAATATACTGGTCTTGATCCTTTCTTGATCATCTTTCCTGAGCCAATCATGTTTGATTGAAGAGGTTTTATTAAGCTTAAAACCTAGAGTTTTATACCTCCTTTTATTTTTCAAAGTTTCATTCTTCCAGCTTACTCTTGAGTTCCTTGAGGAGTGTTGAGTTTATCCCTGTTTGAATCAGTCATTGTTTGCTTCCAGAGCTTCTCAAAAACATTGTGCTTTGTCTTGTACAGCCACCTTCAGCTATGTGTTACCCTTCAAACGCTTGATTGCGGAGAGTTTGGCGGGTTCATTGAGAACCTGGAGGTTGGTTGAGGTTTGAGTTGATCATCCCCAATCTTCTTCTGAAAACCAGAGTTATTATCTTTTGGGTGTTGTGGTGCTCCATAACCTGACCTATAGCCATCAGGCTCACCTTTCTAGTATAAGGACAGCTCCAATCAATAAACAGACCTCAAAAATGCACTTTAGACCAAAAATAACCCCCAGTAACTCAGCCAAAGTACCCCCCTATCTCTCATGGTTTAGAAGATACAGCTCAAACCAACTCTGGCCTACCCATACCCCTACCAGGTGCCACAGACAAGTGAAAGTTCATGGACATACCATAGAAGCCTTCAAGTACATACACCATACAGTACATCCATACATCACCAAACAAACCTGCAGCCTATACAGAATTAATATATGCAAGACACTGCATGCAGCACCAAACAAACCACCTCATCTGTATACACAGCAATATATGCAAGAAACTGCATGCAGAGGCTGTAAAGCATCTTACAGGACACCATAAAGAAGCAATATATGCAGGGTAATGCCTGTACAACCAAACAAATAACCAACCACCACTATAAAGAAGATAATTTATGCAGGGGGCACCTGTATCAATGCAGAACAGCAATGCATGCAAGGGTGTACATGCATGTAGATCCTGCACAGCCTCCTCCTCTGACCATCCAAAATGCCTCATCAACTGTATTCACTGTACTAGGGAGACCCTCAGGGGCAGCCCTGAGGGCAGGATTTTCTATAAATAGAGGGCCTCTCTCCCCCATCCAGGTCCAATCATCAGTTCCCCCCATCCTCCCCTCCAGGGATCACCATGCCTCCTAGGCACCCTGAACCCATACTTTTACTACTCTCAACCATTATCCCATAACCCATACTATCATCATCACCAATCTCATATCCCATACCATCACCATCACCATCACCATCATCATCATCATCAACCACCACCATTACCCTGGATCCTCCACCATCATCAGCAAATAGTTTTGACCATGACCCAACCCAGTAACCCATACTTTTGACCATCCACCACCACCATTATTTACTCCATACCCCATACCTTTGACCATCACCACCATGTGTGCATAACCTGAACATCATCACCTACCATCATCATCATCAGTCATCATCATCACATACCATCATCTTCATCAGTCATCATCATCATTGCCTACCATCATCATCATCATCCATCCTCATCATCACTTACCATCATCATCATCAGTCATTGGCATCATCCCTTACTGTCATCATCATTGGTCATCATCATCATCACCTTCCTTGACCATAATCAATCATCATCATCACTCACCATCACCATCATCACCTACCTTGACCATCATCAGTCTTCAGCATCACCTACCTCATCCATCATCATCACCTACTTCATCAATCATCATCATCATCAAACATCAACATCAGTCATCAACTATAGGCCCAACCATTTTCACCTTTATTCAAATCATCACCTGTATCACCAAAGGAGTATCAATCAGTAACCAATAAGATAAATATAAAAAAGTATATATAAAGGATAAGAATAGAGAAAGGATTCTTCCCTCACTGAGCTTCTATCCACCAGGTCACCTATCTGTTCCACCATTTATTCCTTATCAAGCTTGAATAAATTGATCCTAGGTCTAATAGAGACTACTATAGTAGCAACTCTATTTGAAAATCAGCCACCATTTCTCTTTTCTTTGATTGTTGTGAGACTACTATAGTACTCAGAGGGGCAGGCAATTCAAAACCCCCTTAGTATTCCTCTATCTTATTTGAATTTTTCATACTAAATTCCCCCTCAAGTGACTGCCAGCAAGCTATTTTCTAAACTTAACCCAATCCCAAAGGAGTCTCCACAGTGTTGTTTACATACAACAGCTTTGTTCTTTTGAACTTTAAACAAAATTTAAACTTCTTTTGCTCAAATATCTCCCACATAATCTTGCCTCAGATAGTGCTGTTCCATTGCTAAAAAATATTATCAAACTTTATCCTTACTAATTGATTCCTCAATTAAAAGTTCTGGACCTTGATCTTGGTTACATTTAAATATTTTTGTAACACTCAGGAGGGCAGCCTAAACAGCACCTTTCCCCTCACAGAAGTGCCATGGCCTAGCACCCTTTGGAGTCTTAAATTTGGTCCCCTGGGCCAGGATCAAACCAGCAACCTTGGGATTTTCAGTCCCAGAATTGAAGAATCAACTTTGAAATCTGATCCAATTTTTTTTTCTTTCTTCTATTATCATCCAGATCTGATCTGTGGAGGCAACCTGTTACAGAAGTAAGTCCCCCCAATTTTGCATCATCTGGGAAAGATCCTTGTCACTTTTTTTGTGAAAACTCTACTCTTGCCACACCTGTGAGCCAAGTTAGAATTCTGCTTTTTGGATCTTGTAGAAACTCTTCTCTTCAAGATGGACTCAACTGGTACCTCCTCCTCCTCCGTTTGGGTCAAGATTATCAAGATCAAGCCTCAAAACAAGGAATTAGGCTTCAATTGAACAAATGTCAAAATATTCTTGGACTCCTATGAGATGGCTGCTGAAGTGGATGGTGCACATGAACATGATATGGCTTATCAGTTTCAATTTTTTATCTCCTCTGATGAAGTTATGGAAGTTATCAAATAGTTCAAGGGATTTGAAACTCATGACTGGAGGCTCTTGAAGGAGGCTATGTGGGCTCATTGGGGAAAAGTAGATGTGGCTAGGTTTACCTTGCAGGACTTGGATGCTCTTGTTTCTCAATGGATCTCCAATGGTGGTGTCTCTTCATCCTCTGATTATCAGTCTTTTCAAAAATGTTGGGATCCTATTCAGTCTTACCTTCTCAGAAGCAATCACATCAACACAGTGGAAAAAGTTCAAGTTTGTTTTTTTCAGTCTTTTTCTCCAGGATTGCAGGAAAGGATTAGAGATGAATTAGTTAAATCTGGATCTGTGATTACTACTAGAGATAATTGGTTCAAGCTCCCTTCTTTTCTGTTCCTAAGGAGTCCGGTGGATAAAGTGATGAAAGGTCAAACAGCTTTTACTTTTGAACAAAATAGAGTCACTGATCCAGTACATGTGCCTTCCTTTAAAGATTATAATGAAATAATGAACAAGATGGAAGCAAATCATAGACCTAAACCAAATCCCTAGGCCAATAAGGAAACTGCTACCGTAGATGAGATCACTAAATTACTTCAGGCCTATGAAAGCAAAATTGATCACAAAAATTCTTCTTTAGATACTCCTAAACCTTCTAACTCTGTTCCTAAAACCATTCTAGTCTGCTATTACTGTCATAGGGAAGGCCATGGTACTGGGAGATTTCCTGAACTCCAGAAGGAAAAGGAGGAAAAATTGGTGGAGCAGAAGGGAAAAAATTTCTTTCTTCCTAATGGTGCTTTGATCTCTTTTGATTCCTCTTTCCCAATCTGTCATGCAGTGGCCTCTTATCAACCACTAACTCCCAAGAAGGCATCTTTTGTCTCCTTGTATTTTCAATCATCCTGTGGCACTTTACAACCTTGGTATCCTCCAGCTGTCACTTCTTCCAGCTTCTCTGGAACTTATCAGTCTGATCCAGCTAGGAAACGCCATGAGGAACCCAAACCTCACAAGTCTCCTCCAGTTCCACCTTCAATCCTTCAAAAACCCATCAAACATTGATCCTCACCTGATCCCCCTTCCTCTGATGTGGAAGACATGGAAGTGGAAAAGGAACCACTTATGTAAAGTTTCCAGGACCACTCTGATCCTCCTCCTGTTCAATCTGTTCAAACTCCTCAACCTTCTGATCCTTTTCCAGTACCTGCTCAACCTGATCATCCTCCCTCCACCCAGCCCAAAGTTTGATTCAAGAGGGGCATTTCCAAGGATCACCCCAATTCTGTGGAAGGATTATTAAGGAAAATCTCTGATCTAAAAATTCCTGATCTTTCTGTGGCTGAACTACTATCAATCTCTCCATCTGTGGCTGAAGGGATGAAGAAATGGGTTTCTTGTTGACGTGTGGAGATTGGTCTGGACAAATTAAATGTTTCTTCTGTTACTTTGATGGAGGACTCTGGTGGAACAGATCTCTCTTCAGATGCCAAATTGTATTCCTGGAATTTTGGTTTCCTCTCCTGCTATCTTGGTGACTCTGCTAAAACAGTTTCTCTTCTGGTGGATTCTGGTTCCCAGCTAAATTTAATGTTGGATGCCATGGCCTGCAAACTCAAACTCAACCCAAGGGTCAGCTTTAACTCTGATGTATATGGTATAGCATATCAGTCATGCAAATTAGTTGGTATTGCTGAGGATTTCCTGGTTTGAATTGGAAAAATATTGTTGGCACCTTTCATTTCTGGATTACTCATTTGGATGGACCTATGATCTTGGGAAGGCCTCTCTTAATGGATTTTGGTGAAACCCTAATGTTTTCTGATCAAGTTGGGGAGAGAATTCTTCTTGCTGATGCTGATGGTAGGAAGATTGAAGTCCCCCTTTGCTCCTTGGATTCTGGTTTTTGGTAACAAGATTTTCCTGGTCATCCTCCTAAGTTGGTTCTGAAAGGTGAACCGAAGGACACCTCTTCTTCCTCTCATTTGCATTTTTCATGGGATCAGTTGGTCCTAATAATAGTTTTAGTTCTTCCCAGCCTCAGACTTCAGCTCAAGGATCAAATTCTGTCTCAGAGGCATATTTTTCTTTTTCCTCATCATTTCCTTCTCATCCAAATAAGATTAAAAATCAAAAACTAGAAAAATTTGAAAATCCTAAAAATATTTGTTTTCTCTTGGGAACTTTTGTCTCTTCTTTTCCTTGTTATTTTCAGTCTGATCATTCCTCCCCTATTCTGGTTTTGAATCTCCATAATCAGTCTAAACTAGATCCCAATCTCAATTCTTATTGGTGGTTTTGGTATGGAGGAGTATGGCCTTAGGTGGAGGCAATTTGGGTTAGAAGTAAGTCCTCCCAATTTTGCACCATCAGGGGCTCCTACTAATTTCATTTTTGAAACCCTACCCTGTGCCACACATGTGAGCAATTTTTCACCTTTTGGATCCTCTTTTATGGAAAAGGCACCTTTCAAGAACATTGCCAAACATCAAACTTGAAAGATGTTGGAACTTGGTCTCAGCTTTTGTAGTCAGTTCTTGCTGGTCAATGCTTTGAGGAAGCAAGGATCTCTCTCTTTTTCCACTAAGTATAAGCCATTTGCAAGAAAGTTTCAACCAGTCAACCAACCAATGCCTCTCACCCTCAATCCTCCTCTTATGTGTGCTCCTTTATCTCATGATCCTTACTGTGGTTTATCTCAATCTATCACTATTCCCTTTGTTCCTTGTGGTTGTGCTACTGAAGAACGTCTGAAGGTGGTCAACTTTGGTCCAGATGGATGGTTTCTTCCTGATGAGTTAAATTTGATCAAAAATGTTTGAGATCTTAAAGAAAAATCTATTGCTTTCTGTGAAGAAGAGAGAGGTCTTTCAAAAGGATCCTATTTCCTTCCTTATATCATTCAAGTAGTAGAACATGATCCCCATCAAAAGAAAAAGATCCCTATCCCTGCTGCTAAGGTTACAAGTTCATCAAGTTGGTCTACAAATGTGTCCGTACCAGTTTATACAAGCAGTCAACTTCCAGCTATTCCATTCCTGTCTTCTGCATCCTCAAAATTAATTGTAAACTTAGAATAGTTCATGATCTACAGCCTCCAAATAAGGTTACTATTAAAGACTCTGGTATTCCTCCTGCTACTGAATAATTTTTCAAATCTTTTTCTGGGAGAGCTTGCTAAGGTCTAGGTGATATTATGTGTGGCTATGACAAAAAATCCTTACATCCAATCTCTGGTCCTCTCACTACTTTCAATACTCCTCTTGGTTGATTCCGACTTACTTGTTTGCCCCAAGTTGCCACCAATTTGCTTGAAGTCTATCAGTCTCAGATGGTTTGGATCCTCCAGGATGAAATCCCTGATCATGTTGGTATCTTTATTGAGGATGGCAGAATTAAAGGTCCAGTTTCTGACTATAAAAATGAGCTCTTACCTTGGCACTCAGGAATCCATTGATTTATCTGGGAATATGCAACCACTTTGGAAAGGATCTTGTTTCAAATTGAGGAGTCTGGTCTCACTTTCTCTGGATCCAAATTGGCTGCCTGTGTCCCTTCTCTGGAAATTGTTGGTCATGTGGTATGCAAGGAAGGAAGAAGAATGGCCCTTTCCAAATTCAACAAAATCCTCTCTTTGCCCACTCCAATAAATCCCACTGAAGTCAGAGATTTGTTAGGTGTTGTCATTTATGTTTGGATATTCAGCCCTTCTCTATCCAAAATTTGTATTCCCTTGCATTGCTTAACCAGGAAGGATGCTGAATGGCTTTGGACCCAAGCTTGTGAACAATCATTTCAGAATCTCAAAACAATGGTTGGGAAAGAAATTTTCTTGATTAAGATCACTTATGGACCTGGAGCTGGAAAGGTCAAGCTGGCTTTTGATTTGAGTTTTCAATCTGTTGGGGCTGTCCTTACCCAGGAGGAAAAAAATGGTTTGGATCATCCTGCTCTGTAAAAATCTCTTCTCTTTTCAGATGTGCAATCTAGGTACTCCCAGCCAAAAATGGAACTTTTCAGTGTGGCACAGATGTTGAAGAAGCTCCAAACTATTCTCTGGGGTCAACACTTGAAGTTAAAATTTGATGCACAGTCCATCATTGAAATGATCAATGCCCCCAGCCTCCCAAATGCTCCCATGACTTGTTGGGTGGTTTTTATTCAGTTTTTCTCTTTTGATATTGTTCATAGGCCTGGAAAGTCTTTTACCATTCCTGATGGTTTATCTTGATGTCCTCTTGGAGATGAAGAATTGGATGTCAGAGTGGATTTTTGTAAAAATAAAAAGAGAGCTTGAGCTCTAGTGAGATGAAAGGATTAAAAAATGAGTGAAAGGGGCTTATAACGTCAAGAATAACAAACCTGAGATCAGGAGGAAAAGGACACTCCAGTTGATGTGTTGGCTAAACAGATAATGAATTTGTCTTGAGAGCACTAGTGTTTATATAGACTAAATACACAATAGGCTGACAAGTGGTTGAGTACAAAATGAATAAGGTAAAATTAGCATAAGCAGTTTAAGTGACATGGTAAGTGAAATGCTATGACTAAAGATTCTGATAGCCATGACTAAACAGTCTGATAATCACAATACTACAACACAGCCCAGTTACATTTTACCTGTTGTTTTAGTACGTGAAGGTTAACAATAATAAGATCAAATCAATCCAATCAATGGTACTCTGAACTCCAGTGAAAGTCACATAAAAGAAAACTCAAACTCTAACAATTTTGACAAGGATTTACCTTTTATTTGACCTGTCTTCAGCGTTTCTTCTGAAAATTATTCTGGCTTCCAGCAAGGGTTCCAACTTCAACTAGAGCAGTACCCTTCCACTCTCCAAAGACCTCCTGATCTCTCAGCTAAAGAGTTTTGATCCCTTAAAAGAACGTCCTCCAATTTCTTTGTACAAGGTACTAGCCTTATGAAAAGAGGTAATCCTTAAGCTCTTATTGTTTTCACTATCCCTGCTAAAAAATATTTGATCTTGGGAAGTCTCCATGAAGGACTTGGTCTTTGTGGATAAAAAGAAACTTATTGAAAAATATCCAAACGATTCTGGTGGCCATCTTTGAAGAAATCTGTCTCTCAATGGTGCAAGAGTTGTGAGGTCTGTCAGAAATGTGATCTTAGGCGCCCGGCTGAAATTTGCCATCCACCTGGGGAGTCCACTGTCTTTGGAAGGATTGCTATGGATGTGGTTCACATTAAGGCTGGTGGAGCTAAGTATCTCATTGTGGCTAGAGATGATTTTTCTGGGTGGTTTGAATCAAAATTCCTTAAGAACCTCAGTTCTGAATCAGTAGCAGCTTTTCTATATGAGACTTGGACAATGCACTATGGCTTGGCCAGATCTTATTGAACTGATGGTGGCTTTGAGTCTGGTGGCAAATTGGCCAAAATGATCCAATTTCTTCCTGGTCCACATAGGGTGACCACTCATTATTATCCTGAAGGTCAAGGCATGGTGGAAGGAGTCCATACTCCTTTGAAGGCTGCTCTTGTCAAACTTCCCGGTGAAAGTGGGAATAATTGTTGCAAATTTCTTCCTCTGGTCCTTTTCTCTGATTGAATTTCAACTAAAAAAATCACTGGCTCCTCACCCTAAAAAATTTTCTTTGGTCAAAGGGCTTTCCTTCCTCTGAATCTGGAAATGAAATATTTCTTAGTTATTTCTTGGGAGCAGGTTTCTTCTACCACTGATCTATTAGTTGCCCAATCTAAGCAACTGGAGCAGAGTGAGGATGTCCGCAGTGAAGCTTATCAGAAGATGATGGAATCTAGAGAAAAATTGGTCCAGTATTGGGAAGATAAACATTCAAAGCAGATCAGGGACCCTTTTAATCCTGTTGATCTTGTTTTTGCTTATAATTGATCCTTGGAAACTCAGTGGGGAAAGCTTTCCTCTGATCGCTGGAATGGCCCTTATTGGGTGGTCCACCAAGTCAGAGGTGGATCATATGTTTTGGATGAACTGGATTGTACTCAGATGGCCAGGAGGTTCTCTGCTGATCAATTCAAGAAATTTAATTGTCTAGGAGGCAACTTAGAAGTAAGTCCTCCCAATTTTGCACTGCCAGGTTCATCTGCTGCATCTTTGTTGTGAAGACTCTACTTTATGCCACATATGTGAGCACCTGGTACGCCTGCTTTTTTTATCTCCATCACTTATAGGAATTTTCTTTGGATGGATCAAGATATTCTTTTCCAATCACCCTCAAGATCAAAGGGCCATTCTTTGGTTCCAATAATATTTCTTTCCTTTTTTATATATGTCATCAAACTCAGCCAAAGACTAGGGAAAGTCTGTAAGTTGAGGAGAGATGTGGTGACCAGATCTGGAAACCTTGGGCCACTGCGGAAAATTGTAGAATTTTTTATGATTTTTTTTAACTATTTTTCATCATCAATTAAATCAAAAAAAAAATCAGAATTCCTTTTTCTGAATCAGGTCTCTTCAGCCTTCAGATCCTCCAGCTTCCCCACCCCCCAGCAGCTTAGGGATGGGTCCCTGGGGCGTCCAACTCCCCAGTTCTTGTGTTCAATTCTTGTCCTTCTTGCTTTGGCCCTTTGTTTTTCCAAATGCGCAGGTGAAGACCCGCTTGGCTCAATCTTGCCTATCTCTCACAAGGACTTGGCTTGGCTCAACACTTTCTTGCACCGGAATTGTTGTTGACATTGAAAAATGGAAATACTTGTCTCATCTCTCCCATTGCCTCATCCAACCCTCCATCTTCCTTCACCTTTGATGACTGCAAGTGACCAATCTTCTCATCCATCCCACCACCACCATGACACCCCATTTAGTCAACCTAAAAAACCATTGAAAAGCCATAATCTACAATCAGCTGTCAGCCTTGTTGGTATTATCCTCCCTTGGACTTGATCTGAACCCCAAGAAGCTCCTTTGATCACTCTCCCTACTCTCTTGGACCAATCACCCTTCATCACCAGTTCCTCCTAGCTTCCAGATCCTCCGTGCAAGATTGATTGCGGGAACAATCCTTATCACCTGACCTGATTGATTTTTCCCACAACTGATCTCACCTCTCATCTCTCTACACCGGTCATCCTCTCATCCATCTGTCCCATCCCCTCATCCAACCCTCCACCTTCCTTCACCTTGGATGACAGCAAGCAACCAATTATGATCCAACGCGCCCAATACCACCAATCCCAACCATGCTTGTTGGAGCCCAACCTACAAACCCTCTCAGCATCATCCCTCATCCCATCCAATCACCGCAGCCACTGCTGTTGCTGTTGCTCATCTGCAAGGCCTGCGCCCCCCAAAGTCCCCTGGCCGCACGGACTGCCTGTGGTCCACGCTGTTTTCATCTGCTACTCATCACCCACGGCCATCATTGGCCCTGGTTGGAATCTCTCTGTTCCTGTTCAGCTCTGTCTTTGTTGTTTTTCTCATGAACAAAATCAAATCCATTCAAAAAAAAAAAAGAAAAAAAAAATGTTTTTTCAATTGTTGTCTTTTTCCGCTCTATCTGTGTCATCACTTTTAAATAGTCTACAGGGACCCATGGCCCATAAAAGGAGGAGCTCTCCCCTACCATTTTCTAATCATCCATGGGATTGTGTGCATATTTCCCCCCTGTTATCATAGTAATTCATGATCATTATCCTGGGTATATCCTTGATTGCCCCCTGATCCTTTAATCCTAATTAAGTCTTTGACTCTTTGTGGCCTGATGCTTATCACAAACCAATAGCCTTCCTGGTTGGAGAGAATTCTTTCCGTTGAGATTCTTGAGTGTGTTAAACCACTCTTTGATCCCTTTCTCTGACCATACTCGTCTTGATCCTTCCGTGATCATCTTTCCGGAGGCAATCACGTTTTATTGAAGAGGTTTTATTAAGCTTAAAACCTTGAGTGTTATAAATCCTTTTGTTTTTTTCAAACTTTCATTATGCCAGCCTACTCTTGACTTCCTTGAAAAGTTTTGAGGTTATCCCTGTTCAAATCAGTTACTTTTTTCTTTTAGGGATTCTCAAAACATTGTGCTTTGTCTTGTACGGCCACCCTCAGTTATCTGGTACCCTTCAAGTGCTTGATTGCGGAGTGTTGGGCGGGTTCACTGATAACCTGGAGGTTGGTTGGGGTTTGAGTTGATCATCCCTGATCTTCTGCTGACAACCAGAGTTATTAGCTTGTGGGAGTTGTTACATACAACAGCTTTGTTCTTTTGAACTTTAAACAAACTTTAAACTTCTTTTTGTTCAAATATCTCCCATGTAATCTTTCCTCAGATAGTGCTGTTCCATTGCTACTGACTATTATCAAAATTTATTCTTACCACTTGATTCCTCACTTTAAATTTCTGGACCTTGATCTTGGTTACATTTAAATAATTTTGTAACACTCAGGAGGCAGCCTAAACAGCACCTTTCCCCTCCACGGAAATGCCATGGCCTATCACTTTTTGGATTCTTACAGCGGGATATTCAAACACTTGATTCAGGAAACTGAAAATTATTGACAAAGCCAATAAATTGTCCTAATTCTTGCAAACAAGCAGAGGATGTCCAAAATTGAAAGATACCGGAGTGATCCTTCTTGATTCAAGCACGTTGAAAAGCAGCTTAAGCGGGAAAAGAGAATTAGAGGGACACCAAATAAGAAAAGATGAAAGATTGTATGTCTTTTATTTTTTGAAATGTTCATTTTTTGGGTTTAATGAACTGATTATGATATGATGATAATTTTTAGTCAAAGACATCAGGATCAGAATCTGAATTTCATAGTTCAGAGGAAGGGACTGAAATTGAATTAGCTTCACTTAATTTGGAATCTGATTCCTCTTCAGAGGAAGAAAAGGTTCAGGATGCATCAACCAGAAGCTCATCTTTGGTGAGTATAATTTGATTAATTAATGTTATTTAAATTTTGGCTCAGCAAGTTTTGATTATAGGGACCCAAATTAAAATACCTCAATCAAATACCTGAGAAATTACATAAGCTCTTGGGTGAGGTTTGCAATCCAATTGCTGACGGGAATTCTGGATTTAGAGTCATTGCTAAATTGCTTGGGTATAATGAACATGGTTGGTTTAGATTGAGGAAGGAAATTCATTAAAAATTGGAGAAACATAAAGCATGCTACATTAAGATTCTTGGTAGTGCAAAAGAGGTAGAAAATATTAAACAAAGACTTCATTTTGAAGAAATAAATTCAAATATTATCTATTCAAAATGGCTGGCTAAACTGAATATGGGACAAATATTAGCAGAAAAACATGCCAGACCTATATTTTTCATTTCATTGGAGTCATGTTTTTCTTATACTCTAATAAAAAAAGGTGTTACAGATCAATCAGAGCCTAGTCATATTTCTTTTTTAAACAATAACCATTGGGTTCTATTAGTCATTGAGGGAGAAATGATTCCAATACCACCCATTGTAGCAAAAAAATCTGCTTGCATTTCAAAGAAAGCCTCTGGTTGGGTTGATCATCTCAAAGATCAACTGCATGTGTATTCTAGATTATTGACTTCAATTATAGAGATCATTTCATAATTGGGTTTCCATATGAATTTTAATTCTGATGCAGCTAACATTTAATTTGATTAATATAAAGGGTTATCTCATTTTGAAAATCATTTTGTTGAGTGTTTTGAGTTCACATCATTATGATGAGTTTTTTGAATGATATTATATTGGTAATTCAGATCAACTTGTTTTGGGATGATCCCATCCCAAGGAGTATTTTTACGTCTTGTGACAAGATCAGCTTAACACAAGTTGAACTTCTTTTTTTTTGGTGCTTTTACTTTAGGGCTGGTCAAGTTACTTGTCTTTTTTTTTGGTGTTTTTAATTTATTTCTGTTCAAGTTAATGGCTGGTCAAGTTACTTTTCTTTTTTTTGTGTGTTTTTCATTTAGGGCTTGTCAAGTGGCTTGTCTTTTTTTTGGTGTTTTGAATTTAGGGCTAGTCAAGTGGAACTTGTATTTCTTGGAACTTATACTATAGGGCTGCTCCATAGACTCTTTCATTGTTTATGTAATTTTTGGTTTTTTGGTTGTCTTCAGTTTTTTTTGTTTTTTTATTTATTTTCTATTTACTTTTACTCATTTTTTTTTTTTGTTTTTTTTTCAACTAAAAACTCAAAATTTTCTGATCTTTTGATTTATTTCTGGTTTTTTTTTATTTAGTTTCTTTTTATTTATTTATTTTTTTTGGGGGTCCACAAAACCTTTAATTGTGTGGCACAGCACACAACTACATTCAAGCTGTTTACAAGCCCACACAGCTCAAATGTAGTTTCATTTTGTGCCACATGGCCTGGGTCATTGTGTGGTGGCCACACAACTACTTTCATGTTGTACGGCAGCTACATGGCTACATTTGAGCTGTGCAGCATGCCACAAGGCCTAAATGATTTGTGTACACTTCTCTTTTGGGCTTTGAATTTATCATCACCCTAAACCCAATTATATTTCAAAATAATAAATTAAAAATTGGTAAAGTTTTTCCTGATTTTCCAAAATTTGATCAAACCCTAGAGTTTACAAGAACAAACAGGAAAATTATTTTTGAAGAAGAATTAAATTCTTCTATAAATGAATCAGATCAGTCAATGAAT
Organism: Puccinia polysora; assembly: GCA_025617555.3. Classification (NCBI taxonomy): domain Eukaryota; kingdom Fungi; phylum Basidiomycota; class Pucciniomycetes; order Pucciniales; family Pucciniaceae; genus Puccinia; species Puccinia polysora. Next base: position 11,119,480 of record CM062628.1, read on the forward strand.
TAAACTCTTCTCAGCCTTCTTGCTTATTTATTGATGTTCCTGGCGGGCAAGATAAAGCACCTGTGACTCATAGGCATGTTCTTGAGATGTTTCAAAGCCCACTTCAAGATCTAATGTATTATAGTTTAACTTTTTGAGGAAGATGAAGAGTACTTTGTGGTGGTTCTAGGCAAATTTTACCTTTATTGTAGATGAGAGGATCACCATGGCAGTTATCCTTGAGGGGTTAGACCCACGTTGTGTTGAGGGGATTATCTGGATTGGGACATTCATAGTCTTCCCAAACTTCCATCTTTTTGATGCCTTCCAATTCTGCATCCATTGATAGGTCCCACTTTTTGGAGTCTTGACATTTCTTAGCCTGCTTGAATGATTTGGGCACGCAATAGTGGTGGAATCTGTGTTGATCAGGTGGACTGAGCATGGATCAATTGCGTAGAGTTCTAGGAGGGATCAGTGTGTCTTCAACCTCTTGAGAGGACTTGGAGAACTGGTTGTTGTCTACCTTGGGAGATTTGGGTTCTGAGAGAATAGGATTGGTGGGCTGAGAGTCCATGAAGGAGGCTGTAGGAGGGTTCTGAGTTGTTTCTATGGGTTGAGTAGGGAAATTGATGTCTAAAAGAAATTTTGGGGAGGAGTTGATGTTGGCGGAAGTGCAAGGAATTGATTTGATGATTTTGATATGTTTTGAGGACGTGATGGAGTTTTTGGGTTGGAGGATAAGATAGGATAGGATATCAGGGTTGAAGCCTACAAGAGTACCCTCTAGCCCGCAATTGTTGAACTTGTTGCCTTGTGGTAGTTTCATATTTAGGTAGACCACCGTGGAGCCTAATTCCTGAAAGAAATAAAGTGGTAGAGTCTTACCCGTGAAGCCTTTGTAAGGAGATTTTTGGTTTGGAGGTTTGGGTATTTGGTTGAGCGTTAATGTGGCAGCCTTGGCAACTTCAGCCCAGAGATTGAGGGAAATCTTGGAGGAGAAAAGGATGGTCATGATGTACCTCATCCTGTTGCAGGATTCTGGATTGATAGGTCCCATGAGGTCAATGTGCAGCTTTTCAAAGGGTTTGGACAGGGGCCTGGATTTGTGGTTGAAGGAGGTTTTTGTGATCTTGGAGAAGAGGCAATTGTAGCATTGGAAGCTGTTGATTAAGGAGTTGGGAATTCCTGGCCTGATGATTTTCAATTGGTGAGGACTGATGTTTCCAAGAGATTGATGGAGGTAGAGATGTTTATTGTGATTGAATACTTTTTGAGTGAGGTAGCTAATTTTGGAGTCTTTTCCAATGGAAGATGGAAGATCAAGAACAAAAAGGTTGTAACAGATGAATCCCTTGAAAGCTAGGGTGTCATTTTGGATGACCTTGAAATAATTTCCACTTGCAAGAACAGAACATGGCTTTTCAGCAACAAGGATACTGGGGCTGATAAGGTTGATGACAAGGTCAGGAACAAACAGACAATTGGAAAGTCAAATAAGGGAATTTCTCCATGTCAGGACTACTTTGCCTTTTCCCTTGATTGGGAGATTGGCTCTGTCCTTCCTGGTGCTGATGTGTTTTCCATTGCATTCCTGTAGGGAGATGAAGTATTTGGTTGAGTTGAACATGTGGAAGGATGCCTGCAAGTCAAGAATGATGCAGTGGTTGGCATTTACTTTGTTGATCCACTGGGTGGGTATAGCATGATAATGGGCAACCTAGTTGCTTTTGGGGTTCTTCTGGGCTCTCCATTTTGCTTGCGCTTCTTTCCACCAGTCAGGCGCTAGGTGCTAGTGCTTATGCCAGCATCTGTCTTCAGTGTGGTCAGTTGAATTTGGATTGTGGAATCCTTGTCTGCAGTGTTGCATCTTAGAGGTTGAGGTCTTGGGCTTGTTGGTGACCAAAGCGGTTTCTTGCACAGGGGCTTTGGTGAGTTTGGACTTGGATTTGTTATTGAGCTGAGTTAGATGATTTAGAACTAGGTCAACAGTAACTTCCTTGTCCCAGTGCATTGTTTGCTGTCAGAGCAAGTGAAGGGATGAGGGGAATTTGAAAAGGACAAGATACGCCAGGATTTCAGTTGGAAGTTCAATGCCAACGTCAAGCATGTTTTTGAGAGAGATTTTGATTTTGGTTATGAATGAGATAATAGTATTGGGCTTGAAAGGAGGATAGACAAAGTTGTTGAAGACTTGTGCTTGGTTTGCGGTTTGAGATGAGGAAAATCATTATTTGATGGTCTTCCAGAGACTTTTAGCAGAGTTGATGTTATCTTGGTTTGTCACATTGTTGTGAGTTATGGCATTGATCTTGGATAGTATGATAAAACGCCTTTCAAGATCATCTGTTGGGCTGAGGGCTTTGGATTTTTCTTCAAGAATTTTTTTGATTCCCTTAAGTTCAAGGAGAATGGATATCTTGTCTTTCCAGATCAAATAGTTTTTGTCTGTCAGATTTGGGACAGCTTTGAGTGCGGCTTTGAGCATTATTTGCCAAAAGCCATCCATATTGCCAGGTCCCTCCATGGTCTTGCAAGTTTAGTTAGTTGTGTGTTTGGCTTTTAACCATGTTGACTGAATTGAGATTTAGTGAGAGAAATTCTCATATAGGAGGGACCAGGAACAGACTGAGGAAAAACAATTAGATGAGTTGAGAGACAAAGAAGCAAAGAAACTGAAAGAAGAGAAGAAGAAGAAGGATTGAAAGAAATCATACCAGAAAATCAAAAAAACAGCTGAAAGAAGTGTTGCGGATGGAGGCTGCTTTGCAGATGAAGCAGGATCAAAGAATTGGGGGAGAGGTTGTGAGATATGAGAAGAAGATGAGGCAAGACAAAGAAGAAGTGACAGACAATGGAAAGAAGAAAGAGAGAAGAAAAGAACATGAATTGAAGAGAGGAAAAGAAAATGAATCAAAAAGAAAGAGACCATCCAATTTCAGTAACCCCCAGCGTGAGACCAGGTGTTAGACAAGTTTAGATTTCTGGGGAAATTGGGGAGACCCAGACTGAGCGGGGGACTTGAAAATGGAGTATTTAGCAGAGGATTTGACAGCTGGTTGTAAGGGACAACCAGCCAGGTTCTGAACAGAAACAAGGGCTGGTTCAGCCCATTAAGGGTGGAAACACCAATTTGACCAGTACAGGCTGGTCATAAGGTTTCAGGGACTAATGCAAAGTGGGCTTAGTAAGCCCAAACCAAGTAACAAGGCTTGTAGAGCCCATGTGGCGCGGAATTTTTGCCTTTTGCTTGTCATTACATGAGCTCCACATGAGAACCATCTTTTGTATTTAAGGAGATCTTCTCCCTAATTTTTTCCATTCATTCATTCACCAATTCATTCACATTCACAAGTGTGCCATTGCCTCTGCCTCATATTAAGGATCAATCATAAGACATTATTGTCTCAGCATTTCTTTTGCTTCAAGTACTTCTCTTTGACTAAGCTTGTGGGCCAATAATTCTCACAACCAAATAATACAATTTAGACATATTATTGCTGAATTCACCGCCTTGTAATGAGGAATATAATAGTATAACTATTTACTCAAGCCATGTTTCTATTGAGGATGAAAATCAAAATTTATACCAAAAAGAGTTCCTAAATTCATTATTTGTTCCAAGCTTTTCTCCTCATAAATTAAAAATGACAAGGTCAGAAATTCTTCAATTTTAGTATTTATCTTCAAAGGCAATTTTCAAACCTTTAAATTTATATTTTTCATTGTTAATTTTTTGTTCCAGAAGTCCAAAATAGGTAGTGTTTGAACAGAAACCTAAAATAATTTTTTCATTTTAAAATGAAAACATGGTTAACCATGAGGTATGGAATACCATCCAGAACTGAAATTACATGATAATATTTCCATTAGGGTGTATCAGAGTTAAGAAAACCCGCCATCTTTTAATGGAAGGTTTCAAACCAAATCCACAATTTCAAGCCCACCATTAAAAATCAAAAGAAACCACTTATTTCACATGAGACGTTTCAGAGTTACCTGCAAATAAGTGGTTTTTTTCAAGTAACCTATATAAAGGCTTCCGCCACCTGTCCACTTCATACACCCCTGGTTTTCCACCTCCAACCTTGGAAAAATTTACCTCCAACCTCATCAGAACAAAATTTTATTCATTGCTCTTCATCTCTTCATCACTATCCTCATCACTTCATCACTCTCATCACTTTATTGCTTTCATCACATCCAGCTAAATCTCATTCACTTTATTGCTTTCATCACATTCAGCTAAAGCTAACTCTCATTGCATCAATATCCTCATCACTCCCTCACCCTCATCACTTTATTGCTTTCATCACATCCTGACTCTCTTTGCTTTATCCCTCTTTTCACTTCATCACTCTCATCTCTTGCTATCCTCTTTGCTTCATCACTCTCATAATGGCCCCTCAGCAATCCCCCCCCCCCCTGCAATTCCACTAAACAATGCAATGGGCTAAATATAACATCCCCCAGGAACTCAACATCCAACAATCCTCCCCCATCATCTTCCAAAGGCTCAAGTCAGAGCAAGAGTGCTGATCACATCATCCTGGTAAACTGGCTCAGAATTCTGTCCAACTACAATGCTTGCTTTGGATCCAACAATGAAACACGCATTGGCTGACCTCCATCCTCTGAGGTCAATGGTTATCTACTGATGGCCAATGAACTCAAGAATAAAACTAAAGGTAGGCTGGAACTTTCATCCAAACAGATGAGGGAGCAATTCAAGAATTATCAAGCCAAGTAAAAAAAAGGACACTCCATGTCAATCTCCACTGGCTTTGGCATCACCGACTCCAACAAAGCCAAGGGAATCAACTTGGTGGTTGATAAGTTGGACTCCATTTATCCTTTTTATATTCAAATGGATGAAATCTTTGGAAAGAAGGCCAACATCACCCCTCTAGCTGCTTTTGACGCCCAAAAATCTGATTCTGTTGATGCCTAGGACTTGGCTGGGGATGCTCAGCCTAGCAATGAGGACCTTGCTGAAACCTTTGCTGTTGAGTGGCCCCCATCTGATTCCAAGGAGGATATTCAAACACAATCAGCTCCAATCACTTCTACTTCCATATTGATTGATGAGTCAAACCCAACCTTGGACCCCTCACTTACTTCTTTTGATTGATCTCTTCCTGGGGTGGAAGAACTGCAGAAATTGGCCAATGGGGAGGATGTCATTCCCATATCACCATTACCATCAACATCTTCTCAAGTAAGGAGCCAAGTTCTTTTCTCTTCTGTCTGATTAATCTTGACTGATTTAGATTTGAAACAAACAGGCTCATCCATTCCTGAATGGCCATAAACTCAAACCAATGTGGCCTCCCACATCCCCTTCAAATGAGAGCAATGATTTTCCCACAAAAACATCCTCTGCAAAGGGAAAGCAAAAGGCCTCCAATTCTAGAAACATCAACCTCAATAGCATTCAAAATAGGAGAAACACTTCAAATTTTTCATGCTTTGAGGAGATCATGGAGAAGCAAGATTCAAGTTAGCCCATTGTATTCTCCTTGCTTTCAAAATCAAGCTCATTCCTATTCCCCTGTGAAAAACAGTGAAATTGCAAATTGAATCTGAAAAACTTCAGTTTGGAAAGGAGGAGTGGGATTGTCAACTGGCTATTGATTTGCAAAAGGAGGAAGCCAAGATTTTTGCTCATCAACAAAAATGGGATTCCAATTGGAAGTTGAAACAGACTGATTTAGAATTTCAAAAAGAGGAAAAGGAGAAGGATTGACAGCAAGCAAAACTGGAAATGGAGAGGGAACAAATGGCAACAGAAAAACAGGATAAGTGTTCAATGGCTGCAGCATACATTAGTAACAGCAGAACAGTAGATGAATTAAAGCAGATTACTTAAATTCTGGGCTTGTAAATATATTTGCTTTGATTAAAAACTTAAAAAGAAAAAAATAATTTTTGATTACAACAATTCTTAAGACTATTTTTAACCCCACCAATAAAAAATATTTTTTCTTTTTATTTATATTTTTTTTCCTGGAGTATATTTTCCCACTCCCCAAGTCCCTGCAAGTGTTTTGAGTTGCTTTGTTGATTTGCATTTTCATTGCCATTTTTGTATGAGTGGCAGTCTCCACAGCAGGAAAAGTACAGTGCTTGTACCTATTGGCTGCCCAAACCATCTCCACTATACCTTTTTGCTTGAAATCAATTCCAAAGGCAAGGTCAGGAAAAACAAATTGGCCATCTGATACTTCATATTCATCTGTAGTTTCAACAATTTGTCCATTTGATTTCTTGGTTGGAACTGCTAGTAAAAAGGAATACTCAGAGATGCCACCTTTTTCAATGTGAGGTGAGTTGTAAAAAGAGTTGGATGTGAAAGTGAAATGTGGAGAGCAGTCAAAGGGAGTAGGCCAAAAAGCAAATTTGAGTTATGAGAAGGAGGGGATGCAGTTATC